>CM063289.1:3961628-4561628 GCA_032173965.1 Sitta carolinensis
CAAGGAAGAGGAAAAGGAATGGAAATTGATTGTAAAACCATTGCTCCAAGGGGAGGAGAAGGTGTTTGCCTAGGAATGTTTTGAAGCAGTGCTCTGTGGGCTGACAGAAGCCAATCTGTGAGGAACCACTTGGAAGATTTGATGGTACTTAGAAGTTTAGACTGGGGACCCACCAGTGACACTCTCGTTTCCTTTTAATGAGGACGGAGTTTGTCAGTATCCTTAAGGAGGAGGAAGAGATCCTGGACTTATGTAGGGATGGTAGTGCCCAGCTATCCCCTGGAAGGCTGGGGCTGGCTTGGATGAACTGCAGATTTTACTTGTCTGCCCTTCTCCCTATCCCAGCACAGAGTCACCTCCAGCTCATCCTGGCATCTATGGCTCATCCCTTGTAAAGGACATGATGAAATCTTGCCAAGGTGACAATCTCCAGGGACTGCTTTGCAAAGACTTGCCAGAGCTGTGGTAGCCACAGACTCACTTAAATTCCAACAGTGAGCTAGTTGGTGCCAAATCCCATTTGTATCACTGAGAAAAATGGTAAAATCATTGTTAGGTGTTCACTAAAATACTCTAAATTTTAGAGAACACGAAGCATGAGTCAGGCGTTGAAACCAGCATCCAAAGGACGGAGGGAGTGGCAAGAGGCAGCAGGAGTGCTTATGAAATATTTTTTTTTTGCTGGCAAGAGGACAAGAAATAATTGGGCCTTAAATCAAGGAAATGGGAGAATAGGAACAGCAAATCAAGGGAAATGGTGGAAAATTAGGTCTTAGAGTAGAGAAATGTGTACACATGATCACCTGGTGGTTCTGGCAGAGATATATGCCTATAAATCTTCTCTTTTAACCTCTTCCCTGTTGCTTTATGGGGAATAGTGTCAGGCTTGCTGGCCCCATCCATCTTTTCTAGAGATTACTGGTTTGGGTTTCAGCTTGCTTGGTGCTGAGTGCCCACTGAATGTCCTGAATCTGCTTTAGAGCTGGAGAGAGAGCTCCCAGCCTGCCTGGACTCCTCGGGCTGCCTGGAGATTGTGCCCCCAAGAGAAGGTAATTGCGCAGATCCATCCTGTATGTGGGATGAGGTTGGATGGATGGGGTGAACCACAGAGGACTCTCTCCTACAGCTGTAAGTGTGTGTGTGTACACACTCACAGTTTTGAAACCTAGAAGAGTAAGGTAACCTCTGTAGAGACCCAGGTACCTCCCTGCTGTTTAGGCACAGGACATCTCAGCAGGTTCTTCCAGCAAATTCTGCTATTTAAAAAAAAAATAAATTTAAAAATCCCCTTTATGCCTCCCTTAATGTCCCAGGCCTATTTTTCTTATAAAAATATGAAATGTAAAAATAAAGCTTTCCCTGTTTGCTTTCTGCCAGCCATCCCTCCCTTTGCACAGTGCTCATTAACTCCCCTAACGCTCGAGTCAGATGCGGCCTCCGGTTAAAAACAGCAACCGCCCTCATGCCTTGCTTGTCTCCCAGGAGCTGGCAGCCAGACAATAACACCGAGGGGATCGTCTTCATCAGAAGATGTCAGCCCCTCTGTAAAATTTACATAACTTGAATTTGGAGTCGGGGGAGGGAGAGGAGGAAAGCAGATTGAAAAATAAAGAATACTGGAAAAAGAAGTGGAAAGAGGAAAGCGGCTGTTTGAGAGCTGCTGGAGAAGCTGCCTCTCTTCATGTCCCTGCTGAGAGATCTTAGGGGCAGGTAGGAGTTTCTGCTCCAAGATGATAGGTGATGTGAGTTTTGTTGCTGCATCAGTGGTTGGACTTGATGATCCTGGAGGTCTTTTCCTTAATGATTCTGTAGTTTTCCCCAGCACAGCCTTTCTCATCCACTCTAATACCTGGGGTGAGAGTGCTCAGCAAGAGTGAGGTGTTAAATTATTCTGTCAGAAACAAAAGTCTCTGCTGAATGTTGTTTTAAAATAGCCAGCCTGGGCCACATGGTTTGAGGAGCTCTATTAGTCAGATAAAAACATTGTCTTCTGATATTTAGGCAGAATGGGGGTGTCCAGAAATGTCTTAACACAAAAACTGCTCCTGCAAAGCCTTTAATCTGATTTTGCTTGTCGGTACATCATGGTGGGAATCTGATGTTGGCCCACCTTTGGATGCTCTAGGGCAGCTGCCCAAGGAAGGCAAGCCCAGGGTGTAAGGACTGTCAGGGTGACACTGCTGATCTCCTATTCCTGCTGGAAATGGCTGCATACCCAGGGGCAGGCTTCCCCAGAGGGAAGGGAAGAAAGTCATCACTCACTGCTTTGGTGTGGGAGGAATTGTATCCTATTTGGGCACATGGGGTGAGGCTCCTCAGCTACCTGGAGGAAGCTCCTTCACCTGTGGCTGTCAGCACAGCTCAGTCTGGTGTTACATGGCCTTAGGGTTCAGTGCTTAATGCTATGTGGATCCCCTTTCAAGGCCTGGACATTGGGTGTTTTGTTTTGTCTTTGTAGTTATCATCACTCCAAAGAGATGCAGAGGAGTGAGCATTTGTGCCAGCAGCAGCTGAGGGTATCAGCAATTGTCTGGGGCCGTTATGCAGAAGTTCAAGTCTTGGCCAGTGTGCTGAGTCCTAATGATCTCTGACAGAAGGCACGTCCAAGACATGTCAGACAAAAAATTATTCTTTTTTAGTTTATGCTTTTTTTGAGTGTGGGAGATGCTGTTTAGAATGAGTGTCTGGGCACAACGGTGTTGTTGTTCCTGCCTGCTTTTCCATCACCTCACTCTCTCTGCCTGTTTGTTTGCTATTGTGACTGTATGATTTTTTTTCTCTCCCCTCTTGCTTCATCTCTAGCAAAAAACGTTATTCAGCCCCGAGTGTGTGGGAGCCTATTGTGCACAGAGAGCTGCAGCACAATGGGTTCCAGAGACAATCTTGTTCCCTCTTGCCAGCACAAGCTGCCCAGCCACAATCAGAAACACATCTGCAAGTCTTAAAAAAGGAGTTATGCTCTGTTTGACTGCAGCTTAAAGCATGGGGAATAGGGGAGGGAGAAGCCTTTCAGGAGCCTGGTGGGTTTTTTCAGCCCACTCATGATCCTGTGGCACAGCTGCAGCCCAGCCCATGCAGATGTTAGTGAATGCCTATGTTTGGGATGGAGCTTTACTTTGCAGCTGATCTGAAGATAAGTAATGGACAAACTCTCCCCTTGAGAACCTCTGGTTTGTGGGGTGTGGAGATGTCCCCCCAGGCAGGCTGCAGTTTTAGTACTAGAATGGCTGCCCTGGTGGTGTGTGGATACTCATTAATCCTGATGTTCAGCAAGGCTCAAATCTGGGTTCTGACCTCCTCAACTGCTTTCCTGTAGTGGCAGCTCTGAATGGCACCATGCTGTAGGCATGAATCTACTTCCTCAGCAGTAGCTTCATGTTTTCCAGGGCTCCCATTGCCCAGAGAAGTTCCTTTGCAGGGACACCAGAGGGTGTGTTGCCAGCCCTGGCACATGGTGGCTGTCAAGGGCACTGAAGCACCAGAGACAAGTCAGGAGACCTGGGTTCCTACATCCCCCAGAGGTGTTCCAGTTAAGCCTGCTTGAATTCTGTCTTGACCCTTGGCATAACCCCAGCTTCCATAGCAGGGATGGGAGAAACGCTAAGCTTGGGTTCTGCAGGTCAGTTGAGTCACTGGTCTGTTTGAGTACAGCTCTGGTCCAGCTGGGGCAAAATGGTTTTTTTCTGACTACAGAATAACAGAATGGATGGGATTGGAAGGGATCCTATAGATCTTCCCGTTCCAACCTCTTGCCATGGGCAAGGACACCTTGCACTAGACCAAGTTGTTCTAAGTCCTGTCCAGCCTGGCCTGGAGTACTATCAGGGATGGGGCAGCCACAGCTTTCCTGGGCAACCTGTGCCAGGACCTCACCACCCTCACAGGGAAGAATGTTCTACAAATATCTAATCTAACCTCCTCTCTTTCAGTTTACAGCCATTCCTCCTCTTCCTGTTGCTCCAGAACCTTGTTCAAAGTCCTTTTTCAGCTCTCTTGTAGCCTCTCTCTCAGAACAGGAAGGAGCACTAAGGTCTCCCTGGGGCCTTTTCTTCTTCAGGCTGGACAACTCTCCCAGCCTATCTCCATTGGAGAGGTGTTCCATCCCTCTGAGCATCTTCGTGTCCTTCCTCTGGACTCGCCTCAAGAGGTTCACATAAACCTGTGGGAAACCCCTCATCTCTAGATCTGCACAGATGGAAGGGTTGGTTAAACCCGTGCCACTAGTCATTCCTTGCTCCAGTCTTGTGAGACAAAGTATTCCCAAGCTGATGGATCAACCTTCAAGCTGAGACGTGCTCTGTGAAATGTCAGGATTTGGGTGACCTCTTCCATTTCACCTTGGATGCTGTTGGAGTTCAGCGCCGCCCCAAAATAGAAGAAGAGGAGGTGTCCAAGCAAGTGGCAGGGACAAACAGCTTTAAAAAAAGCTCTGTCTTTGCAGGGTGCTGTTTCTTTTAACCTTTAAACACTCTGCCTTATTCTTTTCAAAGCCTCCTGCTTTGATGTCCTGGTCACAGTTGTCTTTCTGGCAGCCCATGGAAGAAAAGAGACATGGATGAGGGTTAAAGAACAGCTGCAGGAACATAATTAATGCTTTGCTACATTTCTGAAGGCCTTTAGCACCTCGCCGTGACCCAGCCTGTAACATCTGTGCGTTGGCAGCAGCCAAGCTGTAAAACTCCCCTCCTCCAAGTACTGCACAGAGCAACTGTCGCCTGCCCGAGGCATGCAATCAGGGTGAAAATGTAACAAATCAGTACAAAAGGCAGGCTGGAACACAGATGGCAGGTCCTTGGGTGCTGGGCTTGGCAGTGGTAAGGGGCTTCCAGCTGCTGATCCTTGTTAGGTGTCCAAGGGGGGAGGTGGAAGAATGCTGTTTCTGCAGAGATTTGATAGGAGAAATAGGACACAGCCAAATCTGAGCATCCCTGCACTTTCCTGTGTTCTCCCCCACAGAATGGGTGTGGACCAAAGGCAGAGCCCCAGCCCTGCCCAGCACTGTCAGGATGATTGCCTGTGCAGCTGTCACCTACCCCGAGGGATGCTGAATATGTCCCCATTTGGATCATGTTTTATCAAGGTCTGTCTTTTGCAGCACTTTTCCCTTTATGTGGCTAAAAGGCACCTTCAGGGCTTGCCACCCTCATTTTTATGTGAGCTGTAACTCAGTACAAAGAAGACACATAAGTGACTCCAATTCCCTGGGGTTCCAGCTAGCGTTCTCCTTTCAGTCCCAGACCCAAATCACAGCTGGAGCTAACTTGGTGACCAAAGAGAAGATGAACAAAACCATTTTGGTTTTGAAGATTAACTTTTTTCTTCTTCCATATCTCCTTTTTCCTCCCTGTTTTGCTGCAGCCAGCCCCGCTGAGTTTCCAGCCTTCAAAGCCCATGGTATCCAGCTGGACAGGAGCAAGCTTGCCAAGGGGAACTGTTCCTTCTTTGCTCCTTTTGGTTTCCTGAGAGGCCTGTGACTGTAGTGGATGCCAAGCAGCCCTGACCTTCACCTGACTCGAGTTCCCAACTGCTACAGTGTTATTACAGCATCTCTGCCTGATAGAAATTCAACTTTCTTACTTGTACCTGAAAATTTTATATGACAAATGTGTCTAATTTCTAATTCTAGCCTCCTTTAGGTGGACCGGAATGTCTGCTGCCTGGGAGAGTTCTGTAGATCCAAAAGGCTGGAAGGAAGCACTACATTTCTCTCCTTTGCCTCCTGTTAGAAGTGTGCCAGAGACACTAATCCAGCATTTGAATTTCAGCCAGGTAGCTGGAAGGGACTGCATCTCCTGGGCACCCTCCTCTGATGGACTACCCAGCTTTGCTTCTTGTCATGCTTCCCTGTACTTCTCTTCCTTAGGGCAGGAGGGAGGTGTTGCTGGAGAGACTTACTTTCTTTAAAGAAATTTCTTGCTTCACAAGTCAGATGAGGATATTTTGCTGCATCTCTGATGAATTTTCTCCCCTTTGGAAGGAAAAGTGGCTGGGTTTGCAGTAGGCTCCCTCCTGGTAATAAAAATGATGGGATTACTTCAGGGACAGCAGCTGGGGAATTAGGCCTGAGTAACAGCATATTTTAACATCTCAGACATCTTTGTTTATGCAGTTTAAACAATGCCTAAGCCATGACATCCCTGTGGGCTTGGTGAGCCCCATCAGGTGGGTACCTAGAGCACTTCAGGGGCAAATCTCTGGTTTTGCAGCAGCTTTGGGTTTAACTCTGTGTCTGTAGCTACATGCCTATGCACTGCTTTCCTTGGTGGGGAGGAATATGAATTACTGCCTCGCTGAGATGGCTTGGCTATATTTAGATTTCTGGTGCTGAATGTTTTTTCCTTTGGCTGGCATTCATAAGGAGGTATTGTGGCTTTTTTTCTGGTGTTAGTGCCCTAGGGTCCTAATTCTTGACTGGCTCCTTCTGCTGGATGCTATGCAATCACTTCTTTCTCACTCTGCAATCAGGGTGTTTTTTCAAGAGAACTGGAAGAAGCCATAAAGTATTGTGGGAATTGCAGCTGAAATAGAAAGTGCCTTGCTGTGGTGGTCAGTCCAGTGTCAGATGTTGTCTCAGTTTGAAGGACAGGTGTCTCCCAAGGAAGGCAGGAGCCTCCCTTGGAATGGAGAATGTAACCCCCCTCCCTCTGAATTATTACAATTTTATAATTAAGGGGCTCTCAGGCAAAGATGTGGGGATAGGAATAACAGTTCTTTATTAGGAGAATTAAAATAAAAATGGCAGTAATTAAAAAACCAAACCCCACTGACAGAGTCAGAATACAACCTGACACCCTGTGGGTCAGGGTGTTGGTAGCAGCCCAGTTAAATGGTGGCTGCAGCCCTCCTGCAGGGGGAGATGTGGTTCTGTTGAAGCAATGTTCCTGTAGAAAGGGGTAGATTTCCTCTGAAGGTCCAGTGGTGGTGTAGATGGGCCTGGTCTTCCTCTGGGAATCCAGTGGGAAAGGCTGTTTTGGTGTTCCAAAGATTTTTATCCAGGTAGGAATGCTTGTCTCCTGCCCCTGGATGGAGCTTCTCCCAATAGGGTGATGTAAGTTTATCAGTCATGAAATGAGACTCAGTGGCCCATTAGCAGAAGAGATCTCCCTGGAGGGAGGATGGGTGGTGGAAGAGATAAGGAAAACTGCCCCAGCTGGTTCTTAACAGCCACCCCATGAACAGAGGATTACCCCACCCTCTGACCCAGTTTCAGCAAATAGTGATAGAATACATACTGCTGGTCACATCTTGCACTGCAACCCAAGACAGATGTGTCCAGCTGTGCTGGTTGGAAAATGCTAAGCTAGTTGCTGCAGGCTGCATAATGGAGAAAAGGAGAGAGATTAATCATGAGGGAGCAAAAGCTGAAGTATCTGAAGATCTGGTATCAACAGTCAGGAATATGGGAGGACTCTCTGGGCTCTGCAGGCACATCAGAGGTGAATAGGAAATAAATGGCATGCCAGAGAAAAAAGGGCAGTGGATTAATAAGTTACACAGATAGGATTGCCATCACTTCTGCTCTTGGTTTTATTCCTCTCAGCTCCAAGACAGTGGTTTTAAAAAGAAAATGAATGCAAAGACGGTGCGTGGAATGTACACAAAATCCTAAGCGTTTGGTTAGAAAGCTTCTTGTTTCTCTCAAGAGTATCCTTTCTCTCTGTGCAAATGTATATGCTAGGGGCAAATCCCCTTAAAGTTATTCTGTGGTGAAGGCCCTCAAATACTGGTGGTTGAAGGAGAACATATTTCACTTTTGCACTGGAATTTCTAATTGTGTGGGGAAAACCCTCATGTTTCCACCCAATTCTCCTGAAGCAAGAAAGTGTTAAATTCTTCTGCTTTGCCTCTTATTAATAGAGTTTCTAGAGGTACTGAGTTCCTGCAGTTCCCACTGACGTGATCAAGGCAAAGCAACCTTGGAAACTAGATGTGAGAGCTCTCCAGAGAGTGCTTTCCTTGCAATCCCAGTGCATCCTGCAAGATCCCGCCCGTGGGATGTGGTGTGTTTGCTGCATGCCAGATTGCCTTAGGATTCTCACCTGCTTTGTATCCCACTGTGGTGGGATACTCAAACCAGTGAGTCACTGGTCAGGCCAGATGATGGGGGCCTGATCTGAGCACTATTACTTTTGGGTGGTGGTTGTCTCCCGTTGATTGCTGGGCATAAGTCTCCTGGGGGTTTCAGGCAAAGATAAATACGAAATCAAGACCCTGGCTGTGGAGTCAGAGTGAGTGTCTGAGGCACTGCCCATGTGTTTGTCCCCAGTCCTGTTGATGTGGCAGGGTGCAAAGGACTAGTTAATCAAACTGCAGAAATTAGGAATGCCACCCAGCCATTTTTCAGTTGTCACCTGTTGGTCAGACAGAGCAGCTGTTCTGACAGCCCCAAGCACTCAGCCTGTGGTGTTTGACAGTGCATTAAGCAGCAGGACCATACTTTCTGCTCCTTTGCACTTACAAACCTGGACTGAGTCCTCAAAGCAACCGTTTACTTGTGTGGAGGAGGAGGAAGAACAGGGATTGTAAAATAAAATGAAACAGACCATTCAAGTAATTTAATTCTTAAATCTTGTCTCCCTTGGGCTAATCTCCTCCAAGCCATTCTTTGCTCAGGTCAACTGCTTTTAATTAGCAAGCCTCATTGATTAGGGCAGGAGTGGGAGTTAGTGGGTTGCTGTCCAGGTCTTTTTAATTAGAAGCTTTTCTTCCTTGCTGGAGGAATGGTATTACCCAGAGAGGAACCTGGCAAGAAGGCCTGCAATTGTTTGAAGAAGGCCGACCTATGACTGCTTTCATGGCATCTCTCCTGGCAGTGTCAGGGGTTAGCAAATTTTCAAGTTGAGAAAGAGGGTGAAAAAAGAACCAAGCCTGAATGCAGGTTGTGGTAGCACTGGGAATTACTGTAGAGATATAGTTGCAGGCAGGAGTGTGGGAGTGTGTTTTTTGTCCTTCCTAGGGAAAAGCAGAAAAACCAAAGGTCATTGCAGACACCTCCAGTCTCTCCAGAATCTTCAGTCTGCTTTCTCAAATGTTGCTGCCCAGCAACAGGAGCAGTAGAACACCTTTGTGAGAAGCAGAGTGAAGAATACTTGCTCCCTGCCTTGGGGAGGAATGCCCTGCCGTCTGAGAAGGTAGAGGTTGCTATCACAGTTTTTCCCTCTTACAGTGGTTCTCTGAGGCAATAAGAGTAGGGATGGGGCTCACCATGTAACTATAGCTTTGGGCAGGTGGTGGTGTTGCTGACTGGCTTCTTTAGCTGGTGTCCCCTTAGGGTACAAGACTGAAAGTGAACCCCTAAAGTCTTCCATCCCCCTGAAGGATGATACTTTACTCCTCTTTCTTGTGAATGGAAAACAACTATATACCTGATATAATCCTTCGTTACTCCATTACCAGAAGTAATTTCTATTAAGTGTAGATGCTCACACTCAAAGATGTGGGTGCACCTGCATCTCTGGTCTCTGCCAGGTCCCCTCGTGGTACAGTTGTCCTGCATTTTGGATGGATTCTGGCGCAGGTAGTTGGCTGTGTGGTGACTGTAGATGCAAATCTATGGGCTGTCATGATGTGGTTGCTGGGTGATAATGCCCTTGGCCTCTGCCCTCTGCAATTCATGGCTAAGGAAAATACATCTAATATTAATTAATAAGCACAAATTTGCTATTTTATGTATTTGATCAACTCATCCATGAAAATTCTGAAATGCAGTTAACTCAAACAGAAAGGAAGTGGCTTTGTATCAAATTATTGAATTAATATAATTATCTTATTGATTAAATCATCAAATTAACCTACAGCTCCTTTATCTGCTTTACTTGGCCATTTGGGAAAGCAGCAGCTCTCAATCCCTGAAGCACCATTCTCACTGCCAATGCCTGCCTTTGTATTCCAGTCAGACAGCTGATCTGCAGGTGATCTCCAGCCGAATCTCCCCTGGAGTGCAAGGCTCTGATGTCCATTACAGCTCTCAACCAAATATTATATATATTTGGGCAAGAGGTGATCTCTTGTATACTCGCTCTATTGTGAATCGTAGAACGGTTTGCGTTTCAAGGGACCTTAAAGATCATCTAGTTTGTTACATTTCAAATTCCAGGGGTGGAAATGCTGGTGAGTCATGACTTTTTAGGGTTCCACATGCCATAGGAACACAGGCACCTGTCTTTCAGGCCAAGGGCTACTTCAGTAGCTGCTTTTGGAGCTGGGGAGGTGCCCTTAAAAATGTCTTATCTAATACTTTGTGTGACTCTTTCTTGCAATGAGTTTCCTCTTGCAGCTGTAGGGGAAAGTGGGTGAGTGGAAAGATACTGGTACTATTATTAATAAATATTAACGTGGGCTAGCTTAGGGAGACCTCCCCACAGGACTGATGTTTTGCTGCAAGTAATTTTAGCCAGTGGTTTAGTTGCTCAGGTATTTAAGGTATCACACTGGTTTCCTGGCTGCAGGTTGCTGTCTTAGACCTGTCAACTACGAGACCTTGCCAATGGCCCTGATTCTTGGGGGCTGACCAGAAGTGTGAGAGGAAACAGCAATGTCATAAAGAAGGTACGTCAGGGAGAGCCTGGCAGCTGCAATGTGAAGCTGTAAAATGTGGGCTTGAGTTTAAATCAGGGTCAGCTTCCCATAGGAGCAATCCAAGTTTTAACCAGGCAACCAGCCAAGAGCTGGCAGTGATTAGTCAGAGCCATTATGATCTGTGAGCCTACTTCTGTTGACCCTGCAGGACTCCCAGCTTGAAAACATTAAAAACTTGACACAATTTGGTCCTAAAATTACCATTGAGCCCCTCAAAGTTTTATCTTCCATAGGCATGTGCAAGTGCCAGTTGCTGTCTCCGCAAGCAGATGCGTTTAATTTGGCTTTAGGCTTTGAAGCAATACTGAGCTTTGTGTAGGAGTTGGAGAAAAGGTTGGGTCTTTTGAGAAAGTCCCTGCTTTGGGCTCTGTTTCCTAGTTCCAATCTGTGACTGTCTCAGTGGTCCTGCAGCCACCTCATTGCTGATAAGCAATGCCATTTCATCCTTAATCATTCCAGCTGACAACAGCGAGGATGACTCATCTACAGCGCTGTTGTTGGAGTGTGAGTTTAGCCACCGATTGTGCTGTGAGGAGAGAACAAGCAGGAAGGGTTCCCGAAGAGGCTGTGTTGTTCCTGCCAGCTCAGCGCTGCTGGCAGGGGGCTCAGGCACTGACAATATTGCTGGGCTCTCTGAAATCTCACTCCTAACATGTCTCCGTAGGGGGTGAAAGGGTAAAAAAAAAAAGGGCACAATCCAGGTTTGGCTTTGTGCCATGCTCAAAGCTTCTCCATGGTTCTCCCTTCTCCAGGAAACAGTCGCTCTGCAGGTGAGGCGTGAAATATTTCCACTGAAGAAATTGAAAGAGACTGTCTCAGCAGGTGAGGGATTCGAATTCTGTCAGATTTGGGGTGGAGGTTTCTAGCCTTCCTTAGATGCAGATTTCCCAGGGGTGATGCTTTTCGTCCTGCATGTGATTTTTGCTTTTGGCGAGCTGCCCTTTGGCACTGCGTGTTGCTTGAGATGAAAGGCTGGAGCGAAGCATGTTCTTAACACTTAGGAAACCAGCTGTGTTGTCAGATTCACCTTGAAATACTGATGAACAGCTTTGCAGGGGCCAACCCTTGTGTTACCCTGCCTTGTCCGAGCTGCTGCCTTGGCTGTGATCCCTAGATGTGAGGAAGACCACAGCCCTCCTTTCTGGTAGAGACAGCAGCAGGAGAGACAAGTTGATTGAGGACACAAAGAAGGAATGGTTTGGTTCTAGCTTCCATTTCTGGAAGTCTGGTTCAGCCTTTGAGCTTGCACCCTGTGCTGGTGTCCTCTCTGTGATGTGCCAGTCCTACCTGGACTGTCCTTGAGCAACACCATTTCTCCTGGTCCCTCCTGGAGAACTGTCTCATTCATGCGTTGGTGTCAACTGATGGGACTTTCCTCTTGTTGTTAGGATTTACTTTCCTCTGATAATGTTGGGACATGGGAGTGTCACCTTGGGGAGATACTTTCAAGTGGATGGGATTAATAATTTCTAGGTGGATGGAAATAGCTGAAGAAACATCACTTGGAAAGGTGTGCAAGTCAGGCACTGCTAGCATCCTTGGCATGGAATTAAAGTCAACATTTCTGGCTGTGTACAGCAAAGTGATGATGGGTTGTTATTACAAGTATGTGCAGTGCAAGGGAGACCCTTCTGTGGGAGGTGGTCTCTCTGTAGCAGGTGTGTGTGATTCTGATGGTGCCTGGTGTGATCCATACAGTCAGTCTGATGTCAGTGTTCTGATTTCTAAACTCTTACCGTGCTGTGGTACCTACACGGCAATGTCAGAGACCTCACCTCCTCTTCTCCAATGCCTTGCTTGCTTTGTGCTGGTAAATTTTAGGAGCAGCTCCTGTAGATTTGTGTAAAGTCAGATGCCTTCTCTTCTTCCTCCCCTTCCTTCCAGTATGCCTGAACACTGTGTATCTGACAGGTTGCTGTGCCCCAGGAAGACCTGTCTGTTCCCTGTTGGACATCACAGTCCTTTTCCCTCTTTGCTCCTGTGAACCAGTCAAGGTTTGTCACAGCGGAACACTGACTGCTGGACCATGTTGGTGTTTGAGCATCACTGGGCTATGCATGAGTTACAGGTGGGAGGGTGCTCGATGCCTTTGTTTTCCCTGCTTGTCCAAATGTGGCATCTCAGGAGGATACAATGGGAGTTTGTTCCCCTTCCTCATCTGTATTCCCTCACCTGAAAGCAGATGCTCCAGCACAGCACTTGGCGTCAGTGCTGGCATGGCTCATGATATTACACATGGTAGTGATTCCAAACTGTTCCAGCCCTGCAGCATCTCCCTCCTCTTTCCCTTCCTTGACCTCCTTGGGCTGCCCACCTGTCTGTGCAGGGCCATGGCCATTTACCCTGTGGACAACTCTGAGTCTGGACTACTCTTTTTTGGCGGAACAACAATCTGTGCTTAGGTCAGCTGTAGATTTAGTTAAGCGGCACAAAGGATTTAGTGCACCTTGTGGATAAAAATTGCCTTGGGCTGAACAAAAGATACACACATGCCATCCCCTTTCTCTCTTCCTAAGATGGCTTAGGCTGTGGTTGGTTTTTTTCTCTTTTGTCTCCCGCTCCATGACATACACCGCAGATGTTATTTGCATCTCAGTGTGTCTCAAAACACTATGAAGCTTCTTACCTAGCAATGATGAATTCAGTGAATGTAGCGTAGAACTGTGATTTCCCTCAGGGTCCTTTGTAGTAATAATTTCTGTAAATAAAGGCTGGAATCAGGATCTCTGTTGTAATAGGATTTTTTTTTTTTTGTGCAAGAGTTGGTAGCCGTGTCCCCTGATGCTGCCCTGTATTAGGATTGTAGTCTTCATGACAGCTTTGTGTGTGGGATGGGAAGGGTGGGCTGGCACAGAATACCCTTGAGGGGAGGGAGAGGAGTAGGACTCACCTACAGGAAGTGTTGGGAAGTTTGTAGGCCAGAAACACAGCGTGATGGGCATCTCCACTGTCTCTTCAATTGCTGGACCTCACCAGACTGGTTTGTATTCCTGACAGGGGGCTGGCTTTCTGCAAAGACCCCATGGCCAAGGTCAAGTCCCCATCCCGCATAAGGTGCCAAAGCCTGTGAGTCTTGGAGGAGAAGGATAAGGTCTGAACAGGCTCCGGCAGCTCTTGCTGCTGCTGTGACTGCATTGATCTGTGTGGAGGAAAGCTGCAACCTCTCCATTTGTCTCTGGACTTGCAGAACTCGTGATTCTGTGAGCCGGTGACTGCGGTGACCCACATCCTGAGGCAGCTGCCTTTCCAAGAAGCTCACATCTCTAAAACACACACTATTGCTGAGAGAGCAATTTGTCAGCCCCCTCAAAAGAAAGGTGCAAGAAAACGGTGCCTTTAATTATGCCAGCTTGGGAGAGAGGTGAACAAAGAGCGTATGCCACCGCAAGCCTTGGGGGCTGTTAGATTTTCTTCTCACCTGTTCTGTCAGTAAGAAGCACATGCGTGTTCACACATTCACTCTGCTACCCCTGCTGGGTGCAGTAACTCTTCCTGTGCTGGTGAAGGGATGCTGATGGTTATTTCTCTTCAGTGGGAGGGCCAGTGGCTGTGCTGAAAGTGATGGGGACCTTTGTGCCTGGGCTGCTGCAGCATTGCTGCAGGATCCTGAGCAGTTATGGGTGAATGCAGCATGCTTTGAACATACACATCTCATACACCGGTAAATTAAGATTTCTATTCTGTGCTGGCTATAGCTTATCCTGAATTGGTCCTGTACTTAGGTGAGGTGGGCTCAGTACCACCTGGTGATGAGAAGCTGACTTGTAGCTCTACTATGCTACAGAGGTGAGAGGCTTTTCCTCAGGCAATGATGGCAAAGGATGTGTGCCAGGTCCGGTGTCAGCAGCAGAGTTGTGTTGTTCTCAAAAATAACCAGGTGACAGAATTATTTGTCACGTGAAAAGGTGTTCTGGCACTTCATCCCTCCCTGGCATCACCCGGAAGGCTCAAGTGAGCTCTGACAAAGCCTCCACACCATTCACAGTGTAATTAGCACCACAAGTCTTGCTAATTGCTGAGGGTTTTTCTCTTCCCCCTCCCTTTTTCCAGCACAAATTTCTCTAGTTATCTTGGGTTATCATCATGGTAGACAGTGTGCTAAGCCTGGATGCTCCTTCTGAGGGCTGGTGTCAGGAATAATTACTGCCATAGTAAGCTGATCAGCCCTTCCTTATTAGCTGCTGTTGTTGTTACTCGACATTGATTAGTAATTTGTAGCTGCCAGTGCTTTTCTCTGCCCTCAAAGCCGAGGGTTTGCTGGTGCTGCCCTGCTGTTCTGCCAAGGACAAATAAAAGTTTTCCCCCCTTGCCACCCACCCAGGAGCTTCCCTGTCTAGAGTGTGTTTTTATATTTCCAGCTGATGGCTGGGAGAGCAGCAGCAGCCCTGTTTGAATGCTGACTTTGCAGCTGAAAATTGCTGAGGGTCCCAGCCCGCTGCAGTGGTGGAAGATCCTGTGGTGAGTGACCTAGCGGTGGGACAATATTCGTAATTTAAGGCTGAGAACTTTGTAGTGATGTCCTCAAGTCCTGCATCATCCTCCTGGTTGGAGAGGTCAGTGGAGATGCCACCAGAAATATCAAATGGCTCCAGAGAGGTCTGTGATGTCTGTAGGTGTCTGCTCATGCGTGTTCATGTCTGAGTTGGTGAGCAGCACTGAAGGCAGGTTTTGGAGTGGAATGAGGAGAAAACATGCCTGTAGCCTCTATCCTGTTGTGAGATACTCAGTTTGTTTTGAAGTAAGGCCACTTAGCAGCTTGAAACTGCAGATGCTGGGAGAAGGAGAGCCTTGCAAGACCTGGGGTCAGGGGTCCTTGCTCACAGTGCTGACTCCCTCTGTGGTTGGGTCTGTCTCTAATGTCTTTCAGCTGTTCCTATCTAGCGCTGAGAGCCACGTGCCATCACTTGTTTGTCTGACCTGGTGGTCTGTGGACCAGCTGTGCCTGTCAAAGCAGGGTCAGAGAGCAGAAGGAAGGCTTGCAAGCCTAAGCAGAGATGGAGAGGGAAGTTTGGGAAGAGGAATAAAGAAATTCAAGTGCCTTTTATGTAATCTGTGTCTCTTGTGTCAGCACGTTGCCAGCTCTTAGGACCTCAGGAGCAAATCTTTTGAGTATTTTGACTTGTCCAATGTGGCCCCTTTGCAGAGTGACATCCCAGGAGATGTTCTCCCATCAAACATGTGCATGCAAACAGTAATCTACCCTGGGCAAGCCCTCTGTGGGGAGGAAGTCTTGGGCTGGCATGGAGCAGAGCAGTGCCCCCATCCATCTCTGCCAGCCGTGCTGCTGGTGCTGGGAGGCAGCATGTGCCATCGCTGTCCGTCTGGCACAGCAGGTATAAATCATCCATGGGCAGCAGAGACGGCGGGGAATGCATCTCCTCTCACCCCTACTCTGACTAGCATCCCTGTGATGCCAGGGGGTGGCAGGGGGCAAAGCCTGATGTCACTTCTTGGCACTCTAAGAAGACGTTATTCAAAGAGACGGTGACCTCTCCTGGCACGCAGAGCGCTGCTGGGGACCTCCAGCCCCGCGTCTGCAGTAAATCAAATGATGTGCTGTGGGAGAGGAGGGCTGGGACTCAGACATCCATCACCAGCCTGCTGACCGTGGAGGAGAGGAAGAGAGCTGCCAAGAAGCCTCTCCTCCATCAGTCCTCGGAGGCGCCGGTAGCTTAAATCCTGGGGTGTCTTCTTACTCATCCGTTAGTGGACAGTAACCACAGCTCCCTGTGCAGGCACCTTAATGGCTGCCTCATCTGGACAAGCCCTAATTAAGACTGAGGAGTGGTTTCTTTTCAAAACCTGTGCTCAAGTGTGTTTTTTCTAGTTTCTCACCTTCCCAGATGAAATTTCCAGGGCTCAGGCTAGGTAATTTTTCTTTTCTTTAGTAGTTCCAGTGATTCACCAGTTTAAAAACGTGAGAGGACTGCAGGACACCCAATCAGGCTTCCTTTCTGATCACACATTCAGGGGATTTTATTATCTTTTCTTTTCCTCCCCAGAGAGCTCAAGCTCTGAGGTAGTTCAGGTAGAAACCTGCAAACCACAGAAATTAATCTTTGCTGACAAAAGCTTTCTGACTAAGCACTGGTCTGGCTTTGAGGATGTGATTGATGCTCCCAGGTGAGCTTGCAAAGTTGGAGGGAGCACTGGCATGTCCCACCACTGTGGAGTCACAGTAGGATGTGCACTCACCGTGGGGCAGAGTTAGGGGGTCCAGGCCACTCTCTGTATGTGACAGTGACTGTAGTGCTATTGCTGAGGATCTTGGAGGGTGAGACCAGTGAACTGCTAGAGATCTGCTTCTTGCTTTCATGCTGCTGTGTAGGGCTGAGAGGTTTCTTCAGCTTGGAGGCTGTGTCTTCCAGCTCCTGTTCTTCACTGGTACTATCCAGTCTGCACCAGTAACTTCGGTGGGCCAGCCTTAGTTTACTTAACTTGAAGATGATCTTTGACCTCAGCTGAATTCCCCTCCCCTGTGATCTACCCAGCTTCTTATCCAGCTTGCCCCTGCTGTGGAGGCCACCATCTCAGCCACAGGAGCAATGCTGGGCTTTGGCTGGTTCATGCGTCATTGGAAAGGGTAGAGGCTGCCACGCTCTCCCCCTTCCTTGTGTTTTGGAGTAGGTGTGGTTTCTGCAGCACCAGTGGAGGACACTGCAGGCAACCTTACAAGTGTCCCATGTGTTCTTTGCCTGAACTGTGTTCCTCTGTGGTGGACCTGCCTCCCTCTGCTGATGGGGAGGTGCTGGTGATGTGCCACTCTGGTCTCGTGTGATAGAGGCAGCAGCATGTGAAAGGCTGTTGACTTGGAGAGCAGCACAGGCCAAAAAATGTGGAGAATGTTTCTGCTGTGGAGGGTGGGCCTGATTTTAAGTGGTTTCTGCTGGGATCTGAGCCTGCCTTTACAGAGGACTTTGGGTGGTTGGCACTTTCTTGTGTGCAGAAAGAGTTTGAGATCCTCAGCTGCACCAGGTGCTTTCACACCTGTTTCCATTCACAGGCTCTGCAGTGATGCTGCATTGGTATCTCCCCACAGGACAGTTCAGTCTGCTCAGGATGGTCTACCCAAGGCTGTAGAGATGCTTCCCCAGCTCACATCTCTCCAAGTGGGTTGCCGAGGGCAAGACAAGCTTTTAAACACCCCAAAGCAGAAGGAACAATTGTTACCCAAGCTCTGGCCAAGCTCTCCTAAGGTAAAAAGAAAGACCTAAATGTTGCAATATCCCTTAAAGCTCTCTGAGCAATGAAGACCGAAATCTCCTTGAGTCTGGCCCATGCTGTGCTCCCAAACCTCAGGTTCCCTGTCCCTTCTGACAGCTCTCTTCCACACAGATACCTGGGGAGTATGGAAATTCCTCCCAGGTTTTCCCAACCCCTTTCACAGGCGAGGCAATGGGCCCCTAGATGGCAGTGTTTCTGTTCAGGAGCCCAGCAGCTGCTTCCCAGGCGAGCTCCTTTCGTGCCAGGCTTTGGAGGAGCTCCGAGATTAACGCTGGGCTGAAGGGGACAGCTTAGCACCCTGCTGCCTCTTATCTCTTCCTCAGTGAAAGTGGCTTGAATTTTGTGACCTTAGGGGCCCAAGGCTTTTAGCTGGCTGGACAGTAGTTCCTGTCTGTCCTTCCCCACCACGTGATTAAATTGGCTCGGGATTGATTGCTCGGACAATTGCCTGTTGGTCAGGGAGGTAGCAGGGATTTTAGAGGTGGTGGGTGTCCTTTGCTGTGACAAAGCTCAGCTAATTTTGTGTGCGTGCTTGAGGATGCAAACAGGGGGTCTGCTCTTCACAATGTGTGTGGAGGCTGCCTGTGTGGGACTAGGGCCCTGTCTTTTGCTGGAAGAGAGCTGGGGAGCTTAGGGAAGGAAAATGTTGCTGGAGAGAGGACTGTAATTGCTCCTGCACACTTGGAGCTGTCACTTGCTGTCACCTCCTCCCTGCACCTGGCTCTGCTCACTGCCTGAAGAATGGGGATTCTGGGCTCAGTACCCTCTTCCTTTCCCAGGGTTTCTTCTGTGATGCTGGATGGAGATCACACCTCAGAGGCTGTGCCTGTGTTTATCTTCTCTCCTGGATGCCAACGTGACAGGTACTTTGTCCATATAAGTGTCAAGGGAGAAAGATGGAGGGAGACTGAAGGCTGCTGTCCCTCACTAGCTGCACTTGATAGCTTTGCTTCAAGCTTGGGGCTGATTTCACTTGGCTTCTGACCATGTTTTATCATGGATTTAACCCATTTGGGGTCAAGAAGAGGAGAGGAAGCCAGGGATGTGTTTCTGCCCCTGGGTGCTATGAAATGCAGCACGTGTAGACTGGGGTTCTGTAACTCTTCCCTATTGCAGCCCTCCTGGAAGCTGGCAACAAAATTCAGCCCCTTGCCAAGGCCCCCAGAGAGCTGGGCAGGGGGGAAGGCAAGCACCATGTTCAGCAAAGGTCTGGGCCATTTGTACTCATTGTGACTCCTTGGGGTTTCGTGTCTCTAAGTGTACCCTCATCTTGGGAGAACTGTGGACCAGAAATAAAGGCTAGGCTCAGACCTTGCTTGAACTTGGCTAGTGTGGTGACAGCAGCTGACCTGGGATCTGGGGCAGTCTCCTGTTCAGCTAATTCCTACCATTTCCACTAAGGGAAGTGTTGAGATGGATGTGACAGCGTTTCCTTCTTGTATGGCAACGATGGGAGAAGCAAGCCCTGCACCTGAAGGTCTCCTCCTGTACTCCATCCCCTCCCTCTCTCCTCTGCCTGCCCTCTGCCTGTATGACCTGGCTCTCCCAGCCTGGCCCCTTGCCCAGGGCTGCTCATGCTCCCCCTCAGCACTGTGGAGGAGCCTGGAACTGCTCCTGAGCAGCAGAAGGATGCTGGTGCTGCAAAGTGTGGAAGGGGTACTGGATTTCAGGGGCTACAGGAGATGCCAATCATTTCCCAGCTCTGCCACAGCAGAGGAGAAACCATTACTATCTCCCTGTGTGTAGTTTCCCTCTGCATAAAATATACAGTGATCCTTTTCTTGTTTCCTTGAGTTGATGCCAAAAAAAGAGAGACTGGTTCCTCCTTGTTTTTTCCCCCAGCACAGGGATTGTCTCTGAGGTTGGTGTGGTTGTGCCTGGGCTTTCCAATCCCCCAGGAAACCTTGGACCCTGCCTTGCAGGCGTGTGGCAACAGAGATGAGCTGCCTGGCTGTCCCTCAGCCTCTCAAGGCTGTGAGAGAGCCTATGCAGGAGCTTTCTCTGCCAGTCCTGCACCTGCCACCAGGAAAATGGCTCCAGTTATGCTGCAACGGGCATGGACAATTGATTATAAGCGGTCATAGATTACCTGGAGCAATGTTATTAAATTTAATACACTTCTCCACCAGCTCTTGGGGCTCAGCCTTGGGTTGCGTAACTGACATCTTGTTGCAAAGCATTTTGGGGACATTGCAAGGGGCGGGAGGCAAAGAGATTCAACTGCAAAAAGAGGGAGAAGAAGATGAGTTTCTGTTGAGATTTATTTCCTGCCCTATAATTGCCCAGAAAAGCTGTGTAAACCTTCTCTGTTTGTGGAACAAATACTGCAAGAGTTACTGCTCTGACCTTTTTTTTCCTTTTCTACTGGACAATTGTCTGTGCCCTTGCTATTCTGAAGCCTTGATATGCTGCTGGCAGATTTATGCCATGTTGAAAACCACTTCTTATTGCCTCAGAGTTGATTGGAAGAAAGGAAACTTGCTTGCTGAAAAAATAAACCCACTATCATGTGCCCTGCATACCAAGCTGGGGTTGAAGTTTTGAAGTCCTCTTTTCCTTGTCAGCTCCTTGTCTCCTGTCACTGTGTCATCTTTGAAAGGTGAGGGACCAGCTGTAAAGAGGATCACCACTGGATTTAGGCAGGAGTGAGATACCTAATGAGCAACCCACGCTGTGATGCAGCGAGGTCTCTGGTTCCTCTCGAGGAAAGGGTTGTTCAGTGTGCAAGTCCTGCCCTGGCTTAACAAAAGCTTGTGGCATAACCCCATGTGAACGTTCTCACATTGATTTGGCAGCTGCTAAATTTGGGAGTAAATCCACATTCTATGGCAGCAATAGTAAATCAGATGAGGCATGTCCAGTGAGGGTTTGGCGTTCACTGCAAAAATGCACTTGGTTTGCGTATGGTTCAAAGCTTGCCTGTGCTGCAGAGAACTTGGTGCTCAAGCTTTCTGCAACAAAACTCGGAGTTTTAATCCTGTCCTGGGTGAGATCCCAGGTGAGATCTCAGTTAGTGCTTTTTGGAGTCTTCATTGCTCTGCAAGCTTCTGATATTGGTGCTTAGAGCCCCTTTTCCGACACAAAGCTGGTAAGCCAGCAGGCTTGTATACAAGCCTAGAGAGGCTGTACAGCAAAGGCCACTTGGAGTCATCGATCCTCCCCTTGAATGCCTCGCAAGAGCAGATGCCACTTGCTAACCTCAGTTCCTCAGAAGCGTTAGGTGGGTTTGAGGTCTATTGCTACTGGCCCTGTCCAACCAGGAGTGGTTGTGTGTGCGAGTTTTATTCTGGGTAATACAGGATTCTTGTGTTAGCTGGTAGATGTCAGCCCTCATTAGGAAGTATATCATCTTGCAGGTGTGTTTCTCCTTGTGTTGGAGGCTACTGGTGTTTCACTGAGTGGAGAATCAGGCCTGTATGTGTATATATGTGTATGTCCCCATGCACTTCCTCCTGTAGGTGACAGGAGAGCAGACAGTGTAGGGAGTTTAATATGTGTGTTTGTGTGGGCAGCTCTGCCAATGCTGTTTGTCAGCTGGAATCCCAGCACAGAGCTCTGCGGCATCAGCCACTGCTTCCTTTTTGCTTTCTGTCACATTTGGAAGGAGGGAAGATGTAGCTGAGTCTTGCAATAGTAGGTCAAAACATACTGCAGCACTAAAGATCAGAGCAAAAGCTTTCTTGTACAAACGCATGGTTTTATTCATCCTGTTATTTTCTTTATCAAATGCTTACTTGCCTTTACAGAGCAGCTTTCAGCCCCAGGGAAAGAAAGTGTCTCTGGGAGGGAAGCTGGGCTATTGACTGGAGCGGGTGACAGTTATGGAAAATGGGAAGTCTGGACTTTTATTCCTGATTCTGCTCTGGCTCCAGTCCTTCAGATCTCTGTGAAGAGCTGAAGAAAAGGAGTGCAGGTGCTGTCACTGCATGTGTATGTGGCATACAGAGTGGTGGCATCCCCAGAGCACCCTGGGTGCAGCAAGAGATGCCAGTCATGCTTGCAGCTGTTTCTGGCTGGGTAGCAGTCTGCTTAGGGTACAGCCTGGTTAGGGTCCTGGAATGAGTTCTTTTATCCAGGCAAAACTTTGCCTGGGATTCTTCAATGTCCAGACATGCAGACAGCTTATTTTTAAGGTCTCATTTGAAAGATGTCAGCTCCCCCTCCCTACTCTTTCCCAGGCAGCGAGAGCAGAAAACTAAATTTATCTGCACTGGGACAGAGAGAGCAGAGGTGCTGGGGTGCAACTGGACTGACTGCACAGTGTTTTCCATTCCAGTCCCTAGGGTTCAGAATTGGCTGGAAAGTTTGCCTAGTTGAGGTGATCTTTTATCAGTCTCTGGGTTAATACATTTCCCCTGCAGGTGAGGCAAAGCAGTCCTTCTGCTAGTTGGGAGACAGATGAGGGGCTACACTCCCCTTGCCTTGCTTCCCTAGACCTTGTGAAAATCCTAGGGTGGAAACAGTGCTGGAGAAGAGGTGAAGCCCTTGTTGCTCAGGAACTTTTGAACATCCTGTAGTTAGTACATAGGGATTAGAACTGTGCAGGACTCAAATATTTTCAATTTGAGGGTAGCTGCCCACAGGGCCCTTTTTAGGGTCATTCTTGATCGGTGTAAGGGAACACATTCAAACAGATGTTTGAATGGGTGTGTGCTGCACAGTGCTGTGTGCCTGAAGTAAACAAGAGACTCTTTACTGTGTTTCTTCCTGAGGCTGTCTGGGGCATGGGCAGGTGGGGAATCAGTGGGATCTGTTTTTTCTTTTCCCCTTCCTAAAACTGGAGCATCCTTCTCTGTCAGGCTGCCGCTAATGAGTTAGTTGAAAAGCATCTCCTTACTGGAAACTCTTTCCAGTCCAATTAAGATCTTGCAGCATGTCAGTTGTGACAATAAAAGTGAATTAAGGCTCATTTCTCCTTTTTTTTATGATGTTTATTAGAGGATGGGAATGCTCATTTAGAGGAGCTAATCGTGGTTATTTATTTGTCAGTGGTACCAAGAATCTCTTGCTCAGGCTAGAGACCCAGTGCCAGATGCTGGATGTGCTTGTGGAAGGAGTGGGAGTTGGAGAACCATTCAGAAAGAGCCAGGTGAGGTAGGGAGACCCCTGTGACCATTTAGCCCCAGCTGCAGGACTTGCTGCTGCTTGGAGATTCTGTGAGAGCCACTGGAGTCCAAGAAGGCCAGAAGAGAATGTGTAATTCATCTTCCCTCTCAAGCTGCTTTGATTCAATGGCTTGGCCAAGATTTAAAGCTCTTCCAGGAAATGGGCTGCTAGTGAAGATACTTTCTAGCACACCTAACAAGGAAATGAAGTTATTTTATTGTGAGGAACCCAAGCAGGTGGATGTAATAGAAAAGGCCTGTAGGAAGGTTCAGCGCTTCACCTTGTTTTCAAGGGGAGTTTGGTTTGTTTTTCTCAAACCCTTAACCAGTAAGATTAAAAGAGCCAGTAAGTAAGAGCAGAAATCCTAGGATATGGAGGCACAGAGACTAAGATGTTGGTCAGGAAGGAAAAAGACAAGCTGATGATCCTACCCTGCTGCCTGTCCTACAGAGAGCAAACAGTAAACCCCCGGTGCCTCTCCCTGCGAGGGTGACCCTGTGCTGGAAGAAGGGGGTAAGAGTCTGGCTTCCCTTACCCTGAGGCTGCCACGTGGGGAGGGGCAGAATTTACTGAAGACAAAAGCATTGAGCACAATGAGACAAACTGTCCTGTGGGCTACTGCAGTCCCATGCTGCCAACAATAGTGACTGAGCTGTGGGCTGCTGAGCCCCATCCCTACACTGTGTTTTGAGCTTCCAGATGTCTGTCTTCCAGCCTGTGCTCCTGCCTGGCCCGTGAGGTCCTCCCTCGGGGCTTTTTGCTTTGTGCTGTTATGCTTATGAGCATCATCTACACCCTGGGTACATCTTTGACCCTCACATAAACACGAGTTGGGATTCTGAAGTCTGTTTTCTGGAGGGCAGAAACTGCGGGCTTTGAAGATCATACTGGACATGAGAATGGAGAAAGCTGGGGTAAATGAAGCTGCAGGATGTGCTGACTTGCTCCCAGCTCCCCCATCAGGATTGCCAGGCTGGGGTGAGCCAGCAGCAGCCTGTGGGGAACTGAGACTTCCAAGCTGGGCTCCTGCTTGTGGCCACATGAGTACAATACACTGGGGCTCTTCCCCGACCATGAACCCATCCTGCCTTGTTGTAGCAGGCTGAATCTCTGTCTGCGTTTGTGTAAAAACACTGTTCTTCTTTCAGTCCTGCAGCTGTTGATATTTTGAAGATAAGAAAACATTTAAATGATTAAAAAAAAAACAACCCCAGCCGTGGTTTATCAAGGGAACTTCTAATGAGGAGAAGGGGAGGAGGAATAGACACAGGAAGGGCAGCAGAGACTAACAGCCTGGCAGAGCACTTGTCATCTTGACAACACAGCAAGTTTCAAACTGGGCTGGCTCCTGACGTTTGCCTGAAGGTATATTTAACTCGTGCGGGAGACGCTGGAGCAGAAGTGTGCACCTTTCAGCCCAAGGAAGCCTCCACGGGGGATAGCTGGGTTTGGGAAGGGGGAGATGGGCTCCAAATGGAAAATGTGCTCCTTCCCTGCCTGTCTGTCTGTGTGTAGCCAGACTGCAAGGCTGTGCTCGCAGCTTGGTGAGAGAGCATGCTAATGAAGCGTGAACGGGCTGCGCTCAGTGGCGGCTCCGTGCTATCTGCCACCAGCCCACTTCCTCCCTTCATTCCTTCTCTCTCTGCATGTTTTGTTTGACGAATGGAAATGCGGGCTTTTCTTTGAAGCAGGAGGGATGACAAAAAAACAGATAGGATGGGAGCTCAAATTCTGCTTTCTCAGGGCTAGGCTGACTTGTCAGAGGATACACAAAGCTTCTAGGAGAGATTTTGCTGCTTTTGGGACTGATGCGAGACCCTTGATGTTGCAGGTTCAGTGAGGTGCAAAGAAGGGTCTGTGTCCAGAAAACTTTTACTGTAGTTTTCTGTCTTTTTTTTTTTCAGGCCCTGACTTGGAGTGTTCCATGCTTCAGGGCTATTGCTCTTCTGTATGGAATTCCAATCCCCCAACCCTTCTTACTACAGAATTTCCCTCTGAAATTGCACCTCCCACCTCCCTCAAACACCTTTCAGCAGTCCCTGCTACAGCAGGACCTGCTCCATCTCTCCTGGCCAGGTATTCCTGACGTCTTCCCCACTGCCCCTGGCTCTTTCCTCCCTCTCTTCCCCCAGTTTTCCTTGTTTTAGTCAGGCCTTTGCTCACTTTCTGTCCCCAGAACACGTGCTATGGGATTTCAGAAATGGAGACGTGAGCTGTGCTTCCAGAAATCCTAAGATGGTGCCTACAGACCATAGTCTTGTGTCGAATCTGCATTACCTGCATGTGAGAGTGAAAAGCATCATTTCCTCAAACATGCCTGCAATAAAATCATTGGATTAAGGTTGGAAAAAACCTCTAAGATCATGTAGTCCAACTGCTAACCTAGCATTGCTGTATTCACCTCTAAGTTATCTCCCCAGAATAGTCCAGACAGACACAGGAAAGCAGGATGCTTTTTATGTGTGGTTCTGTGCTGTGAGAAGGTTCTGTTGTAGAGTTTAAGGCTCATACCTTGACACTGGATGCTGCTGAAAAGGGATTTGATTGGTTTTTTCATAGTGAGAGACTTTTTGGCATTTCTGAGAAGCAAACTCCCAACTAGGAGGCAGAAGAAGCTGGGCATGTGAGATGGGAGTTGTCATGAGCCAGAGCATCTGCTGCATTGGAGGGTCTGAACTATCCTGTTGCTTTCATCACATCCCCAGGCATCTCATGGCACCTTCCTGAGTGCGACAAAACATCTGGAAGGGCGCAAATGCCAGTCTGTGTTTATACTGACCCTCTGTAACAAAGCCAGCCACATTCCAGCATCAGTTGTACCAGGAAGAGATGGAAACACAGTGTTAGACGCTGGAGTGGGGCCCTGGCTGGGAGCCTTGCCTGGAAATGGTTGTCTGTGGCAGTGTGGGGAACGAGCTAAAATCAGGGATGTTAGTCCATGCTCACTCTTGCAGCTGTTTGGTTTTATCTTCCTTTCTAGATTGGCTTTAAGATATGGGGAAGTGTTGAGATTCTTCCCACAGGAGAGATTTGCTGAGGTCCTTAGCTGGTACAAATCAATCAAGCTCTAACTCACAAAGCATTCTATGGGGACACAACTTCGATAGGAACCTTCCCTCTGAAGTTTGATGTGATTTCCTTTTCTTCCAGCCACATGTTTTCCTCTTTTCATTGCGAAAATAAAAGCTGTGACAAAGTCTGGTGTAGCACTAGAGCTTGTCCCCACCTCCCTTGTCCCAGCCTTTGTGCTCTCCATCAGAAAACTCTGAGTCATCACCTCTTGGCTCCACCAGATTTGTAATGTTGGGGGTTTTTTTCTCCTCCTCATTCCCCTATCCAAGCTGGGGTGAAGAAGCAAGAAAGCAAATAGGAATAAATACCTCCAGCCATAAAAGTGAAATAAATCAATACCTCTTCTCTGAAGCCAGACATGCTTAATAGGCAAGGATCACTGCCAGATTGTAAAAAATGTGTTTAGTGTGCGGCTGGGGCAAGTTTAACCCTTGGACATAAATAGCTGAGCAGCTTCTCTCACCTCTGAATTAAATAACTTTAACTGCAGAGGGCTGTGATTAATGGAGGCACCTCTGCTTGGGATGCTGCAGGTGTTTGGTGCCTATGGAGTCTCTGGGAGCTTGTGATGGAGAAGCTGTTGCCAGGTCCCTTCTGCAGGCCCAGTGATGCTTTTTTTTTCATGAAGGTATTGCTCTATTCATGGGTAAGGGAGCTCCTGGGCAATTGGGCTGAGTTGGTGAGACTTCAGCTGCCTTTCCCAGGAATTAAGGACCTTTCCAGCTCTCTGTGGTGGGAAAGCAGAGGAGCAAAGCTTGTGTGAGGCAGTGATAGGACCTGAGGGAACGGTATGAATCTGTGTCAGGGGAGGTTTAGGCTGGATATTAGGAAAATGTTCCTCACCCAGAGGGTGGTTGGGCACTGGAACAGGCTTCCCAGGGAACTGGTCCCAGCCCCATGACTGCCAGAATTCAAGGAACATTTGGACATGCTCCCTGAAGTCTGGCAGCCGTGGTGGGATTACTGTGGCTGTCCTGTGCAGGACTAGGAACTGAACTTGATGATCCTTGTGGGTCCCTTCTAACTCAGAATATTCTGTGATTCACTAGGATGACAAGACACAGCCAAGGCTGGAGTAACAGGGATTGTTGGAAGCCCCAGTGAGTTGTTGCTGGGGGAAATGTTAGCCTTGCTGTCAGCTAGCTGGTGAGATCTCATCAAGAATAATGAGGATACTGTGGCCAGACTTTCTGAAGACCAGTGAGGTCAAATCGGGAGCAGGTATAAAGGAGCCTACAGAAAAATTCAGAATCATTTAAGTCTTATCACACCCTGAGTTTGTCTTCACAAAATCAAGGCTAGGAGGCGATGCACTCTGGAAGAAGAACTGTTTAGAGTAAGCAGATGTTGGCACAAGGACAGCTAGTTGTGGGCTGTCCATGAGCTAGGGAGAGATGCAACAAGCAGAAAGATAGTGATCCCTTACAGCAGTCATGGAGCAGGGAAGCACAGGGACTGGTTTAAAGCAAAGCTGAGCAGGAGTGATTATTTGACATAAATCCAGCACTATTCAGAGGATGGATGTAGGGATGTGGGGTTTCTTAAAGTTCTTATTTATGATGGTATGTGTGTGCCTTTTGTTGGGGCTCGGACCTCAAAGATAACCAAGGTATTTCAGGAGAGGATTAGGGTCAGTTTCCCACAAAGCCTTCGTGCACCTGGATAAGCTCTTTGTTCCCCTGGCACACAGTCTCACACTCAGGTAAGTGCTGCCTGACACGCAGGAGGAGCTAGTGGCATCTGACACAACCCTCAAAGTCAGCTGCTTCCTGTGTAAAAGGAAGACAGGTTCTACTGAGGTGATCCTGTAAACACTTGTATTGTATTGATGTTTGTTTTCTTAGGTAGAGGAAATTGAATGTCTTGTTAACATAAGCTTGCCACAGGTGTGGAATTTATTAAAGTAGCAGTGGAACAGGCTATTCCAAATATGCCCTGATCTTGCTCTTCTCCATGGAGAATATTGTCATTAGTCGGGACAGAACAAATAGGTTGAAGTCATGGTTGACATAAAATGGGCAGGATTTGTGCCATCACTTGTGCCAGGCTTTCCTTATGGGGAGCAACAGAGAGACCTGGATCTTACACAAAAAATGGGCTTTGCTGACTTTTGATGCACTGCCTCTACCTTGCTCTGCAGCCTGTCAAGCAGCTCCTACTCGTCCCTGTCAGATTCCAAGTGTTCCAGTTTGGACCTGAAAGTCCTTGTAGTTAGACCAGGTAGTGTCACAGGTAGCTCTCCACACCTGGATTCACTTAATTAAGGCCAGAAAAGACTTCCAAGATCATCAAGTCCCACCATTAACCCCACACTGCAGCTTTTTTCAGTCTCTTGATCCCTTCAAATATGAAGAAAGGTGGACAGCATTGCCTGTAAGGGACTGTAAGGGTCTACTGCCTCCAGGACCCCAGTGTTTTAGATGAGGTGGTGTCCTGTGGACATCAAACATCTTTGTGGCTTTGTGTGCATCATTCCTTGCCTGCTTCTCCACCTCCAAATGTGGGAGAGAATCCTCTTGGTGGTGCCTGCAGAATCGCCTGTGAAATTCCAGCCATAGAAGAGCTGGTGAATTGTTTTTCTACCCAAAGCAAAGAAAGTGCTCCTGGTGGGATAATCAATCTTCCCAAGAGCTCCCCCAGCCAAAGGCGACCACCCTGGCTTTATGGAGTGTGGAGCACCTCCCCTGTAATGGCCACGAGACCCCCTCCCAGGCAGGAGCTCACCTGTGGGATGGTGAGTGTGTGTGTTTAAAGGCTGTAAAATGCTCTGTGGAGGAGGGCTCTGGCTGTTACAGATGCTGACAGGAATGCTCCTGGCACTTCAGCTTCCTTGGCTAAAATCACAGCGGTGGATAAATCCTGGAGAAATAAAATGAACCCAATCAAATTATCCTAGAACCGTGTGCAGGAGGTGGGAAATGTTTTCAGAGTGTTTCATCCTTTCTTGCGGGTACTGAATCATTGAGGGTAATTTTTCATCTCGGTGCAGCTCAAACCAGCCAGGGCTCCTTGTTGGTTAATCCTAATGAGGGAGAGAGGCCACTCTGTTGGTCTGACAGTACCACATTTCTCTGTGCTCCCCAAAACAGTAAGAAAAGGCATTGGCAGTGTTTTTTTGGGGTGCCCTTTTCCTTTCTCCTTGGATTTTCTGATGCTGTGCCTTGAGTTTGAGAGAAGGATGTTCCCTAATATCAGGCAGCATTAGGCTGGGTATGCTCTGCTTTGCTGGCTGCCCAGAGGCAAGAGCCATCACCCAGGCTGGGATTTCTCTGGAGGTTGGGAAGTAGCTGCCAGGCCAGATCTGGGATGGGGGAAGGGAAAGAGTTGGTTTCTTTCAGTATCTGAGTGTGGATTAAGTGGAGCGTTCCTTGTTAGCTAATTGAAACAGTCAAAATGTCAAATGAGGCATTTCAATAATAGTGATGTTAAGAGCCTTACATTTTTATTTCCTTCCCTCTTTCCTTTGTATCGTGCCTTCCAGACATGGGGACCTGAGTCTGGTTTTACAAAAACTGTCTTAAAGAGGGGCTTCAGGGTGATGGGGCAAGGACTGAGGCTGTTTTAATCCCCTCCAATTTCAACATTATTGTGTTTCAGCAAATATTTTGCAAAAGGATTTCCAGGCTGAACTTCAGACAGGCAAATTCCTCACTCCAGTGACTCGGGGAGCTTTGCAAATTTAGAAAAGAAAATGAAGATTGTTTTAGCTGACATTTAAACCTCTTCTCTTTTCCCAGCCTGTCAGGAAGCTTCATACACTTTGGGTCAGACGCTCTTTCCCTGAAGAAGAAAAGGATATTTATAGCTGGGTAGGACTTTAAAGGGGAAATCTCTGGGCTGCAGTACCTGTCAGATGAAGTTACGTATAGCCCCAGTAGGAACAGTCAACCTGGAACCCACTAGAGGGAAGCAGAAAGGTTGATGGTCCAGCCTTGGGCCACACAGGCAGGTCTAGCTCAGGTAATTTGGCCAAATTCCGGGAGGGTGAAGGCAGGCTTGGCTGGAGTGTGGTATTTTCAGGGTATTCCTTATGGCTCACTGTGTTTTGTTGCATTTCTGAATCTTGGAGATAGTTGACGCACAGAGATGTTGAAGTGCAGTTTGGATTGTTCTTGCTCCTTGGAGAGGTAGGAAAGGGACTGACAAGAGAGGCAAACCCAAAGAAGGACAGTTTATCGGACAGAGAGTCTGCGGCTTGCTTGCCCTGGCTGATTAGGAGCTCCTGAGGGGCTGATGGAGCACCTGTCTGCAGGTCTTGTTTCCTCCTTGCTCCTTCAGCCAGGGCTGAGGACAGACTGGCAATGCCAAGCAGTGAGCAGCTGTCTGGGCTGTGCATGGAGCAATTTACTCGCAGGGATCAGAGTGATGGGGTTTCTTATGGCAAAGACAGCTTACAAAGGAAAGCAGCATGTCTGGGGACAGCAGAACTTTGCCACAACCTGCTCTTACCCACAGCTTGTTCTACACAAGGGGGTTTTGTTGGCACACCATCTCTTCTCCACAACTGGTCTGGAAGGTGGGTAGCTCACCCTCTGGGGCTGGGAGGTGGAGTTGGGTTTGACTTCTGCAGCTACTGGGGCTGCACAGGAGGTTTTCAAATAAGTTTTTCTGCAAGCCAAGCCCTGGGGCTTGCTCCGAGACCCCAGGCAGGACACCGAGGACATGTTGGTGTAGCCCAAGGTAGCTGGAACCTGGATGAAGGTTGGTGTCAGGCTAATGTAGCACTGGGGATGTTATTTCTGTGTGGTATTGGCTTATTGGACAATAGTGTGGAAATCTCTGGTAAGCTTCAACTAGACCTATCTCCCACAGTGTGGGTCCAGGTGTTCCCCTTTTGGCCAGCATGGGCTGGGTGCTCTGTGCGCTCTTGTATTTACCTATGTCTCCCTGGATTTTAAGGGAAAGGAATCCAGCTGCAGTGCCTGGACAGGGAATGGTGATGTGTTCTTGCCAAGAATCCTGGTGTAGCCATAGGGGTGTGGTAGGCTTTTCTTGTAGGAAAACCACCTGGGCTGAAGGAATAATGAAACCCTTCTTACAGACCATGTCTCATGGACATGAGATCCAGAGGGATCTTCTCTGGAGCTCACAGGTGACTTTCATCTGGTGTTGCTCCTCTGGGCTCTGCAGGAATGGGAGAGCCCAGGGCACTGTGCAGAATGTTCTGGGGGGGTATCAGGTTAGCTCTGGCCAAGCTGGTGGTTCTGCTTTCATGTTCCTTCAGATACCAATCCCAGCAGTGCAGTCCTGGAGCCGAGCTGCCCAGGCTTTCATGATCCCTGAAAGGAAAGGAACAAATCTCTTACACACGGACATCTCCACCGGGGTTTTCCCACCTTCTGCCCACCCTTGTGGATGTTAACAAGCTAGTAGATCTAGACCTGCTGTGCCTTGATAGAAAGATTTATTTTTAGGGCCTTGATATTTAAAATGATCTGTTATAATTTCATGCTTAAATAACACTAAATAATGTTCCCTGTTTGCACAGTGTAATTGGAAGAGGCGAATAAACCAAACAAACCAGCTATGACTGAGCTTCCTTAGTATTTTCAGACTGAAACAAACATCAAAAAACAAGGGTTTAGCCAATTAAACACTTTGGGGGTATTCATAAGTTGGCATTTCACTTTTTCATTTTCACAGGCCAAGAAACATGAGAGTTCTAAAAAGCCAGTGGCTTCTTGCCAAAGAAAACTCAGTTGATCTTAGATTGCAAAAAAAGAAAAAAAATCAGAAGTGAACTTATTGTTTGTTTTTTAGGAACTGGCAGGGCTAATGACTCTGCAAGTGCCATGGGATTTTATGCAAGTGCATAAAAGACTTAGAAAATATTCAGCAAGTTCATTTAGGCTCCTTTCATGCTTTTCAAATCCTAAGGCTTCTTTATTGCTTCTTTATGTCAATTTGGCACTGCTTGATTTTGCTGTCGCCTTCAATGTTATTGCAGTGGCGTTGCTGTGCTCCGTGTGGAGCAGGTCCTGCACTGATCACATCCCATGTGACCTGTCTGGGCTTTTAGGGGATTGAATTTAAACTCTGGCCTTTGGGTGACCCTTTTTGGGCACACGGAGTTCAAGCCAAGCTGCCATTCCCTGTGTGCAAAGCCCTCGGTGCAATTATTTAGGCAAAGATGTTTTGTGATTAGTCATGAATAGGTTGTACTCCCTTCTGCCATTGGAGAGGGAATATAGCCTGGGCTGATGAAGTCGTTGCACGTCAGCTCCTTGGTGAGCCTTTATCTGGCAGGATCCCTCTCTGCCAGAAGGAACGTCAGGACAACACTCTCAGGCTCGCGTTGGGATTCTGTGCAGGGCCAGGAGCTGGACGTGATGGTCTTTGTGGCTATGATTTTATGATTCTCCTGTTAGATGGGTGTAAGTTTTTCCTCTGTGTCCCTGTTCTGAGATGCCCCATGGAGCAGTGCACCTGCAGGCTCAGACTGTGGCAGTGCTGATGCTGAGACTCCTTAGCAGCCCTGCATCCTCCTCTTGGTTCTTCCCTTTCCTTCCAGTGCCCTGTTCTCCCTCTGTCCTGCCTATCCTGGGGTGAGCAGGCTTCCCCCCCGTGCCTCCTTCCTGGCTGGCAAAATCCTTCTCCCTCTTCCCCTCTGTGCGCTCCGCACAAGCCTCGGCTCTGCTTGTGCCCACATTAGCATTTCTGCTGACTGCAAGGATCGGTTTAATTTCATGGGTGTCATTTCCTTCAAGAAATCTCTCTCTGAGCAGCAGCCCGACGAATGCCTGATAAAACATATTTTCCTACGGTAATGATTTTATGGACCCATAAGTCATGAATTTATTATGATCTCAGCCCCTGCTGCTGATTGCTGTAAAATGCAAAGTAATTAACAGCGAGCGGTAGCAGCTATTCCCACCTGGTAGCGTGTTCTTGGGTACGCTGATGGCTTTGATTAAAGTAATGGCTAAAGTGTACAGCCCAGCTCTAAAATACTGGCATGATTAATGCACTATCCTAAATAAGAAACAAAACTAATAGGCATAGTTTAAGGAATTAAATATATATATGTATGTATATATATATACACATTCCTCTCCCACCCTCTAGCAATTGTTCTGGCTCATTTATGCTTTCTTTTCTGTTAAATAATGTATGGGCTGGAGGACCGGGGGCCAGGCTATAGATGCATATTGCAGTTTCATAACATCTTAAGTGTTTGTGTTAATTTTTCACTCCTTCCTCTCTTTCCCCTCAACCTGCCATCTCCCATTTCGTAGGGGGAAGAAGATAATCAAGTTTCCTGAACTTGGCCTGAAGTCAGATGTGATTTGATTTGGATTGCAGACAGCCTCAGGAAGTGGCTCCGAGGCAACTTGGAGGGTTGGACATGGTTTCTGGCCTCTCCGAGGAGAAACCCCGGCACTGTGTTCACATGCCCGTGGCTGGGGGTGATCTCTTGGCTGTCTCAACAGCCAGGAGCCCATAAGTGTCTTGCACATGAAGAATAACCACATCTGTCCAAAAAGCTGCAGTGTTTCTGCTGGGAAAAGAATGCTTTTGCTTTTCTTTTCTGAACAGCCTTTTTTAAAAAGGCAATGAATGGATTTTAGTGGAAAGTAAGAACTAAGTCAGATTTCTCCCTGCCACCCTTCCCAAAAACAGGATGAATTTGGTTTCTGACATTTTCCAATGGGAAATTTTCCAATCAGAAATTACTTTGGCTAGGGTGTGAGAAAAAGAAACTCACTTTTCTTTAAGTCCAGACTTAGAAAATTTTATTTGGAAATGAAGAAAATAACTGACTGGGGGGAAAAAAAAACAAAAAAGGAAAGAAAGGCCTTTCTGACCCACGCATTTTGATCAGCTCTTCTCTTCCTATTTCTAAAGATGTTTACACCAATGCCATTTAATTCCTTCTGATCAGCCTCTACCTTTTCAGGTCTATTGATTTGCTGTAGTTTATGAAGCTCCCAGCAATTGGAAAGAAGAGTTTATAAATAACTACTGAGAAATGGAATTCTGTATCACAGGAGTTCCAGCTGTGCTGCTTTTGTTTATCATACAACACACATTTTTTAAATTTTTTTCTTAACCAGGAGGTTGCAAAAGGAATCTCAGCATGCCAATCTCACTGAGAACTGTTGTGTTGTATTGTACTGAGCAAGTGGTGTTTTCTCCCTCTTGGGATGGAAAGGTTTCTGGGTTTGCTTTTGTAGATAAGTTATAAACTCAGTAGTGGTCCTGCCAAGTAGCCGTAAGCTTTGGAATGTCCCTCCAGTAATTTGACAAAGTACCCAACCTCCTGTAAAGTACAGTATGAACAATTTTCTTGACCCCTCAGTATCTGGAATAGTGGGAAGGGACACTTTGCCAGCATTGGTGTGGGATTTGGATGTCTCACCCACATTCAGTGGTGGTAAATCCCAGGAATCTGATGTGTTACCAGGAGGGTGAGGGAAATTCTCTCTCTAAAACTACCATTTCTGGAATTGTGACTACCTTTTTGGGGGGAAAGGTATAGGAAACCTCAAAAGGGTAGAGTCTGTGATTTAAAGTACAGGGGAGCTTCCACACAAGGGATTAATCTGATTGAGATGTGTTGTTTAAGTGGAGAGGCAGCTGGGAGAGGGGGATGGTCAAGCCAAGTAGTCCAGAGAGGAATAGGATGGTTTGCTGTATTTTGTGATGTGGGTTACCCAGTGAACTCATTAAGGAAAAAGTTTAAAGAAAATGAAGGTAAGTCCATTCTCCTGACATGCATAATTACATATATATTCCATCATCATTTGCTGCTGTGGAGTCCAAAGGAGGAGAAGGAACAGATCTGAAGCAGGACTGGAACATCATGAAAGGCAGATCCCCTGCCCTGGGGATTCTGAGTGTGATCAAAGGGTTTGCAGGAAAAAAACGAGTTATTTGCTTTCCCCCTCTTCCTCTTGGAAAGGTTGTGGCCATGTTCTCATTCCTGCTGAGGCCTCTTGTCTTGACACAGGGTCTTAGAGCACTTCCTTTCCTCAGGAATTGATGTCCTCAGTCTTCTCCTACCACGAGACCTTGTGTGCTGGATGAGGAAGCACAGGGCAGGTGGTGAAGGAAGGGCAATGATACTGGGCTACATGGTGATTCCCACCAGGACCATCTGGCCTGAGGGTGTGGAAGACCCCACAAGCCCGTGGGGCTGAGGCAGTGGCCTTGAGAGGTAAGAGGCGGTCATGTGGCTCTCATGCCAGCCCTGAGCCGTGAGGGTGCCCCAGCAAATCCTGGCCTGAGGCTGGTGTGTGGTGCTGGGCAAGGAGAGGCCGCTCCTTTTCATCCCTCCTTTGGATGCTGTATGAGTTGGCTGCCCAGTCAGGCTGTGGGGTCATCTTTAGAAGGCTTTCTCAGCACTGCACACATGTTAATGATGTTTGAAGAGTAGTTTCTGTGGGAGCCAGGAATCTCTGCAAATCAACCCATTAGTATTTTTAAAAGAAAGCCTCCATCCTATAGGAGCTGCTTTGGCCTCTGAAGACGTGCCAGAACTGTATCCCAGACTGCACCACATCCGCTTCTATTAGATCTTTCCCTCTCTCCTTTTATCCACCCCTTTTCCTTCCCTCCTGCCTAGAGCTTTCTCTTACTTTTCTATCCAAAACACACTTTAGCTGTTCCTTTCGAAGTTTGCGCAAGGATAGGTTGGCGTTTACTTTTCTTTCTGCCGTCTCCTTTCTCCTTTTGGAGCTAATCACCCCAGTGAAATTGAGCTATAATTCAGTTGGCAGTGGTCAGATTGAGCTGAACATGTGTGCTCCAGCTCATCCCCTGATCCTTGCATCAACAAAAATGAGCACAGACAGGCACAAAGCAAAGGAGAGATCACGTGGCCTTGTTTAAAACACACTTGTGTAGCAGTGTCAGCTACCTGAAAAAAAAAGCTGCCTGTCTGCTTTTGGGAGGTGGGTGAAAGAACAGGTGATTCAGCTTGATGCGCACATCAAGAAGGGGAGATGGTGTTTCCCCTCTCCTCCCCCTGCCATCTGCAGCCTGGTGGCAGGTAGAGGAGGTTGGTTTGGTGGGGAGGATTTGTAGCTGCCATGAGTCAGTCAGTGTGTCAGGGTAAATCAAGCCTGACGTTTTTAACATCTTCCCCACAAAAAGGAGGGGCAGGGGGGAGCGGAGGAAGCAATTGTAATTTTATGTCTATATCCTGCTCGACTAATCAGGGTGAGCAAGTGACTTGCCAGCCAGAGGATTTCCTCTTGTTAGCTTGTTCATTTCTCTGCTTTGCCTTTCCTCTTCCTTTCTTGGGTTACTGTAGCAATCTTCTCTGTAGGGAAAGAAGGATACAGCCGATCAATGATAGAGGCTTGTAGACAAATGTTTCTTGCTCCTCCAGAGTGTTACTTGTAGTATGTCTCTAATTAGGTAAGTGAAAACTCATGGAAAAACATATTTCGGCAGAGGTTTGACTATCTTCGACCCTTTATCCTGTCCCCTCACTCCGTATTCTGACCCTAAACTACTGCTAGCCTTCATGGCAGTGCTGTACTACACCATATCCTCTCCTGCCCCCTCTTGGGAGCACCTTGTTCAGGTTGGACAGGCCTACAGGTGAGCTGCAGAAAGAAAGAATATCTGCATCATGAGGGGAAGGTAATTCCAGAGGATTTCGAGCAGCAGCATGGCTTGAGATTCATGCTTGGTGTGCCTATTGTCTTGCCTCAGGCACGTGCTGCTGCAAAGCCTCCCTGTGCCTTTTACCTCATTGCCAGAACACACTGCCTGCTCTAATCCCAGGTGGGGTAATTCCCTCTGGTGAGCTAGGAGAGGAAGGGAGGCAAAGTAAATTCATAGATAGGTGCCACCCTTCCATTGAAACAGTCCAGAGTACGGGTGTAACACATTAGGTGCATCCTGGTTTGAATACTGGGATTAACAGGATGCTCTGCCTTTTGCTGGGAGTGATGATCCAGGAGCCTGGGATACCTGGTGGCTGAGAAAAGGCTTGTGCTCCAGGGGAATGGCCTGGCAGTGTCAGAGCTGTCTGCCAGCCTGTGGCACAGGTTATCCTGAAGGTGAGTGAGGTGGATCATGCACAGTCCTCAGCTGGAGATCTGAAGCAGCATTAAAAGCTGCACACTGGGTCCATGTGCTGCAGGCCAGGGCAGCAGCATTAAGATTCCTGGTGTGCAAAGAAGTGGACTAAGTCATCAGCACAGGGCAGGGAGCCTCCAAGTTCTGAGTGCTCGTGCTGATTTACACCAGCTGGGGAGCTGGGCCAAATCTGTCGTGTTCAATGAATGATCATTCAATTTTTCTCACTGCTATCAAGCCCTTAAACAAAAGCCAATTTAAATCAATGGGAGACTTTCATCATTTTCAGGGTTATAGGCCTAAAAAATTGGATGCTTGGGGAAAAAGCAGGCAGGGGAAGAGAAAGGGAAGAAGGAATAAATGCTGCTGTAACATTATGGCTTACAACAGAAGGAGATGGAAATAAGAAATGCTTTAGTTACGATTCTCTGGCAGCAACAATTCAGCAAAGCTGTACATGGAGATGTGTACATTGAAGAGAATCCTTCCTCATGTAGACTGCTCTGTGGGTGCAAAGGGAGCCTGTCCCTCTGTGAATCCAATCTTTGTGTGTCCTATTTCTATATGTGATTAAGTTCTCTGCTCTTCCATTGCAGTTAAACTTGTTATTAGTGCTTAGCACATGCTCCACAGCTGGCTGTTCCTCACAGAAATGCAGGAAGAAGTGCTGCCTTCTGCTCCCAGAAAGCAGCAGGATTTTTTTTATTTATTTATTTTAAATTTTTTTTTCAGTAGCTGGAAGAGGGGGAGTTTAATATCTTATCCAGCCTCTGGCTGTATTTCGATAAAATACTTTGTCCAATGACTGCAAAATATTTTGCACATACAGCGGGGTAAATCCCCTTCAGACAGGTATTAGCTGGCCTATTTTTACAGCTGAGAATTTGCAGCCTTTGGAGCCATCTGAAGGCACTGCCTGCACCTTGTGATCTCCTCAGCTGAATGAATATGTCAGGATGGGTTCTTTCAAACCCAGCCCCAGTTCCAGCGCAGCCCTCCAGCATGCCTGGGTGCCGTTAGATCCTTCCTCTCTCAGCCTCCCCATCCCTATCACAGGTATGACAATCATCCCTTCCCCCGGGAGACATTGCATTGTGCAATGCTGCCAAAGTACCTCGCAGAGGAGAGGACCCACAGATAAGTCTGCATTCTCATTTTGGCTGTATTTGTGTGCGTGTTTTCTGCTTTAACTGCTCCTGCCTTTCTTTGCCTGCTCTTTAGTTCTGCCTGAGTGGAGGACCTCTCCAAAAAAATGCAGTGTTGGCAGTGGGCATGAATTCTTAACGACTCCTTTCTCTAATGACAGAATCCAGGGCCAGGCAGTCAGTTTGCTTGCTGGGATAAGGAGAGGCAAATGAGCCAGTGGCTCTTCCCCCTGTCATGGGGGTGAGTTTGCAGAATCACAGGAGGATCTGCAAAATATGCTCAGGTCTTGGACTGCTTCTCATGCTACGAGGAGAATTGCTTGGGATGGCAGATGGAAGGAGATGCCTCCCAGGCTGTGGAAGGTGTTGATTTTGTTTTTAAAGCTCACCCTGGCCTCTCTCTGCTGCTACCCAAGCAATCAACAATGGATTTTGGCTTTTGAGCCAAAGCTGAAAATCTAAAATCTGACTTGCCCAGTACCCTTTGGTGCTGCCCAACATCATGCAGATGGAACGTATTAAATTGGTAAAAAAGCCCAAACAAAACAATGCAACAATCAATTCCGAGAAAAAAAAAAAAACAAGGGTTCAATTTTTCTGAACAGGAGAAGTACTTTTCTTAATGGAGAGATTAAATCTTATTTTTAGTAGTGTTTTTGTTGTCTTTCATTCCAATTCTGTCCTCTATTCAAAGTTTCCTTCACGTTTTTGCAGATGCAGCTTTTAACATGATGCAGTTTTTCTTTCACAGACTCTTTTATTTTGTTTAGAGAAGAAGGAAGTCTTCACAAGTAGAAGAGGTGGGAAGGGAAAGACAGGTGAATCCTGCCTGGGTGCCATTCTTTCCGTTTCATTTAATGTCAGGAATAAGAGGAATAAAAATCATTAAAAATCTTTGATTTTTTGATTTTTAAAAGCCAAGCCAAGGAAAATAACAATTTTTTCATACTGGTGATGAAATACTAGATTTTTTGTTTGGTGGATTTGTTTCTGGAATTGTTTTTGTTTCTGATGAAATCTCAGTAGGTGCTGAGAAAATTTCAAGTTGTTTCTGGGATGACCAATCCCTCTTAGAATTCTGGTTATTTCTTTTGATTTGTCCTCATCTTTCCTTCCCACTTCCATCCTTGTCAATGCATTTTCCCACTCCTATTCCTGTTGCATTGAAATTGCCAGCATTAAGATCATTAAAATGCCCATGAGGCATTTTCTTCCTGGATGGACTTTGTGATTCTCAGAGATGTCCTCTTAGCTGGACTGAGTTGGCTCCATTGCACACACTGGTGCTGGAAAACTTTTCATTTTTCTGCTCAGAGAACTTCTCTCCACTTCTTCTCTAAGGAAAGGCAGATTCTGGCACTGGGACATTCCATGTGGCCTGTGGAGGTTGGTCAGGTAGGCTGGATCTCTACCTGTGTTGACTGCAGAGTTAATTCTGGCTTTGTAGCAACTGGAGTTCAGCTTTTTTGTTGGTTTTTTCGGTACTTCAGATCTGTTAAATAAATAAGTAAATAAATAAAAATGGTGGAATTCATTTGGGGAGTCTTCAGTACCATAGGTAAACCTTTGATTTGGAGGAAAGAGAAAATTGGGAAGTATACTGTCCAGGGATTCTGGGTCCTCTGTCAGCCCCATCTGTGTCCATGGGCCCAGGGAAATGAACTGATGTTCATCTAGTCCTGACAGATGAGTGCACACTGAAATACCAGTGACTTGTACTTCTGTCAGTGGTCTTGGCAGAGTACTCTGAAGACAAAAGGATCTCTGGAACTCTTTTCAGAGCTCTATGAAAGCTTCTTCTGCATGAAGTCTATGCCATGACTTCAGAGAAGAGACCTGGCCATCTCAAAACCAGAGTGTTCTGCAGAAATGTGGAGCCACCACCTTTTGTGGCACCCTGATGTTTTAGAGCAGGTCTAAGATGAAATATTAAAAATCCATTTGTAATGAAGTCTTTTGAACTCTCTTCTCCATGTCTTGCTGGCAGGAAGTTCCCACCTTCTTGTGTACCTCCATCCCCTCAAGCAGTGTTGTTGATTCCACATTCCTCTTGTTCTTGAGGGCAGGTTTTAAAATCCTGTCATAATTATTCACAAGCTTTGATTGGAGCCCCCGCTCAGAAACACTATTTGCATCCAGGGAGGATCTGATTATAATTGCTGCAGAGAAGTTTGTTTGAGACTGATTCTGTGTCAGCTTGAAATTCCTTGATGATGCCCTTTGGGCATGAGAACTGTGCAAGCTCAAGGTCCAGAGAAAAGTAGTGGAAGGGACTTGGGGTGTCAGGCTTGGGATGGAAGTTCCTTTTTCTTCAGAGAAGATGGACATGGTAGGAATGCTGAGGTGGAGAAAGAGCAGAGCAGTAGAACCTGAAATTACCTGACTGGTCTTTGGGGCACTGCTCTCTTCTCCACCCTAAAGACTTGAGGAGGCGGCCTGTTTTCTTCAGGGTGGTTGATTTAAATCACCCATTTTAATCATGATTTAAATCAACAAGCAGGAAATCTTGATTTAAAACCCACATTTTAATCTTGTATTTTAAAGTTCATTTCCTAATGAAACGTGGTTTTTCATTGGTTGGCATAATTTGGTACTATTTTTGGCAAAGCAAAAGGGGACGCGACACCCATACATATTTATTGGTGTCACTGAATAGCTCAACATATATCTGTTCTAACTTTTACATCTTTTTGTTACATTGAAGGAATGGAAAGCGTGTAATTTTTAATATAATAGCCATGGCTTTGTTTCTTATGCTTGGCTCAAGCTATATGGGACAAAAATTAAAATGCAATTAAAAATGCATGCAGAAAGCAGTTAGAAGGTTTGTTGTTGGTATCACAGAGGGCTGGAACAAGCCTCTGCAGATAATCTGCTCTGTGTGCTGGCATTGAGGCATGATCAATTAAACCTTTCCCTTCCACTCAAGTGTTTGTTTAACCTTACCCCAGATGTCTCTAGTGAAAACTTCTGCAAATTCCCTGTATCTGTTCTAGGGAGAAAGTTTTTAATCTTTTTTTTAGATGTCTAAACTTAAGCTTTCTTTGCTCCAAGTTAAATTATTTCTTCTTCTGCCACTGAACACAGAGAACAATCGACTGCTGTCTTAATAACCTGCAAGCTACTGGAAGATTGTTATGCCTCTGTGCCTCAGTCTTCTCCTTATTTTTTCTAGGCTGAATGAACCTAGTTCGTTTAACCTTTCCTTGCCAGCTCTTCCTAAAGCTGTGACGGTTTAATTTCTTCTCCTCCACACTGCCCCCTTCTTTTTCATCTCTTTCTGCATCTGCAGTGAAATTACTTTGGGGGTGCTTCAAGAGGAGAAATTGCTTGCCATGCCGTGTGGGCAAACTGTGGAACTCATTGTTATGGGATACTGTGGATACTAAAGATTAAATGAGTTTGGAAAGGGTTTACACAAAGTAATGAAAGCTGTTCCTGAGCTGTGTGTTGCTGGAAGGCCTTGGGAGATTGGGATAAACAAAGGGTAAAATATTATGCTCTGTCTTAACGTTTCATTGCTCGCTTTGGGGTGTTACCAAGCCTGCCAGGGGTCATATTGCTGTGCACTACCCTGCATCCATGTCATGTTGTGATGTGCTGGGAGCTTGTCCCACTGCTGTGTTTCAGGGAAGTGGTGCCATGTGCCCATGTCTTCCCCCAGAGCTTGTCTTTCCATCCTTTGCAGCAGCTGCCTTCCAACTAGCTGGAAAAACAAAGTCCAGCTCTGACTCAAGCATGTTGAGAATCAGAGCCTCAGAAAACCTGGATGGCAGCAAGGGCTGTATGAATTTCCTGGGATTTGAATGTTCACCAGATGCTGATTGACTAATGTTCTGCTTCTCTGGCAAACAAGAGTGTGGGGTGGTGGTGGTGACTTTGCTGGGGTACCACAGTGCTTAATGATACCCCAGCCAGGCTGCATGAGTGCTGGAACAGCCATCAGGAGGCAGAAATCTATCCTCCAGAACTACTGCATGCGACTGTTCCCCTTTTGTCTGTTCAGAAAGTGATGAAGTGTTCCTAGCTCCTCTTCAAAAGCAATTCTGCACTGCCCAGAGGGGGCTGTAATTCACATGGGGAGCCAGGAAAAAATTATACTCCCCATCTCAGCAGACATGTAAATTCAGACTTCAGCTCCTCAGTGAGATTTCAATGTGAGGATGGGAATGTGGTGACAAGGAGTCTGTGGATCACCAGCAGGGTAAAGGTATGCCAGGAAGTTGTTATTTCTGGAAAGGCAGGGGTTGAGGATACCAACGCTTTGTCCTGGAGCATCTTCAGGGGTGTTTGTAAAGGTAATTGGAGTGTGATTTTCTTGTTTGCCAAGCCTCATGATGCTCTGTGGTTTTCTTAAGAATACCCTTTCATCGAAGCTCTTCATAGAAGAGTCTGTCTTTTTTCCAATCTATTCTTGGGCTTCCAAATCCCTTTTTCCTTTTCAGTTCACCTTATGAAGGGGAGCACTTTCTCAAAAGACTCTGCCTGATTTTAACTCTGCTTAGGCCACTGGAGCACAGCAATGATTGGGTAGGTTCACTATTCCTTGGGGAAGAATGAGGAAAATTCAACATTTAATGAGAAAGCTAAGATGGGGCTTTTGTTGGGCTGGGGATCCTAGAATCTTAGAATAGTTTGGGTTCGAAGGGACCTTAGAAATCATTTAGATCCAGTATGGGTATGTGGAGGTAGAATTGGTCAGCAGCAAATCAGTGCTGATTATGTTTCCCTCACCATAGCAGGGGCCATGGGCACTGGGGCCAGGGACAGCTGGGATGGGCAAAGCAAAAAAGTTGCTCATCATCTCCCAAGTGATGGTCCCAAAAGGACAGTGGATGTTTCTGAAAGGGTCTCATGACAGTTATTGCATCTCTTGAAAAACCTTGAACAACATTTGCACAAAGAAATGTCTTTGTTTTAAGAAATAATAAGGCTGGGCAGCTTGCAAGCAGCATTCTTGCCTTCTCCCTGGTGTTCCTGTGCTTGGCAATGCCTTTGCTTTTGCAGAAGTGTGGATTTGTTTGTAACTCCTGCTGCTCTGTGAAAGAGAGCAGCCAGAGAATGAAGAGTGGGATTTTGCAGGTAGGCAAGTGGTGGACACCAGTCCTCTTTAATCTTGGGTGCTGAAGGTGATCAGAGCTTTTTGTATAGACCTTTATCTGTTGGTAACTTAATTAGCTAATGGTCCCAGAAAGCTCTTACAGAACAATTGATTTTATTCACTTCAATGTCGTTATTTCTGTCCTACTGGCACCAGGCAGTTGTGCAGACTTTCTTGGTTGGTTGGTGAAAGCTAGTCATGGCTTCCTTTCCCAACCCCGTTTTTTATCCATAGTTTTTTTGATTAGAAATTTAGCTTTAGAGAGAATTAAATCCTCTCTTTCTGTGGCTGTGTGGGGAGCACGTGGCTGCAGCTGTAAGAGCCTTAGAGTATGAATGGCAAAGGAAACATGGTCAGCATTGTTTCATTGCTGCCTTGCCTCACTGCCTGTGCTCCCCACCTGACCTGAGGACACACGTGACAGCAATGCAAGATACTCAACCTCTCGTAAGGTTGTGTCTTTTCTTTGCCTCTGGCCTGATCCTGGGTCTTCTGGTTACTAGTTCTTGGAATTTTGCTGGTAGCCCTCCTGGTGATACATGTCATGTTGAGCTCCTGTGTCGTGGGTGCATGTGACAGAGAGAATCACAGTGCTTAATTTAATAAAGCTTAATTCCTCTGCCTCCATAAAAAATATCTATGTAAGAGGACACAGTTGAGCCCTCAAGTCTAGATATGAGAAGGTAGAGGGAAGATCTAACCCCGGGCTCTGTGTGTGTGTATTTAAAGTACTTTCCCAGTGCAGGGCTGTGGACCCCTGGGGTCGTTGGATTCACTGAGACTTCTGCAATAGGGATTGCTGGGGTGAACTGGGATTTGATGAGAATTGAAGTTGGCTGTGAAGAAAAAATTACCTGAGTCCTCTTCCAGCTTCACACTGGGTTGAATTTTGCATCATCTCTGCCAAAGTCAGAAGAAATTCATAATGGCAGCTAGGGCCAGAACAAACATCTCTAAGACTTGATGGAAGTTTTCTTTTTCTGTCCCTCCAGCTTCCTTGGACACCTTGCCATTCCCCCTTCCCCTACCCTTTAACCCAGCAGCTCATCACCCTGCCTGTCAAGCACATTTTCCTCTGGTCCCCCTGCCTGTCCCCATTCCCATCCTAAAGCATCAGTGACACTACTGGCATCATTGCAGACTCCTTTCTGGGGCTGAGGGTGGTTGGATCAACCTTTCCTGCATGTGGTGCTCTGCAGTAGAGGGAGCTACTTCTCCTTTTATTAAAACATAATCAAATAGGCCAGTACATATGGTGGCATCTCTACACAGAAATGATTGTGATCCCTCAGACCTGGAAGCGAGAATCATCCCCTTTGCTCTCACAGATGTTGGGACAACCAAATTTGGTTTTCTTATGTATTTTAGTCCCATAGTGAGGTCTTCTGGGCTGCTGGTGGCTGGGGAGATGATGTTGTTTTATTTGAAACCCACAAAAGGTCATTTAATCAGTTTGGCTGCCTGTATGGCTGGGTGAGAGCACCCCAGAAATGTAACGGGCTGCTTTCATGGGCAGCAGCTCATGCTCGATATTTATAGAAAAATGGTGCTTTGAAAAGACCCGGGTTTTCAGCCTCTCCTGCTGTTCTCTAGCTAGGGCTGAGCCTTGCTGTTAATAAGGGAAATGCAGAGATCTCTTCACAGTAAAGACAAAAAAACCTCCCCTTTGCTTTCCTTCCCATCTTGTCAGGAGCACCCTGTTGTGCGACTCCGCTTTCTTCCAATCTCACAGAGGAATGGATTCTCTCCCTTGGTTGTACTCCTCACTAGAGCACTGGTTGCTGAGTGTGTCCATGCAGCCATACTATATCCCTTCAGCTGGCTTTTATTTGCAAGCAGAAAGCAAAGTGCAATGGTCTGGGGGGGAAGGAGGCGTTTGGAAGACCTGAGGTTAAGTCTTAGTTGTGTTTTGGATTTACTGTATAGCTTTGGAAAAGTCATTCATGTGCATGAGCTTTCTACCTGTAAGCATCAGTGTGGTCTGATCAACTTCTTCAGTATTAAATGGTAGTTATATGTTGCCTTTAACCATGTTCCATCCACAGAAGAAAGCAAGTGGGTGTTGAAGCAAGGGCTGTTGCTGTGGGTGATGAACAAACGACATGAGACTTCGTTATAAAAAACTGTATCTGACTCTACTTTATTAAAACAATTACCCTCCTTTTATACTTTTTGGAACAGGCCACTCACATTGGTTAGAAGAGTACCAGAACTCTTCTTCCCATTGGTCTAAACCAATGGATAGAGACAAGTCCATCCTACAGAAAAGAATGCAAAACATCGCTCTCGTTACAATAACACTTAGGATGTTTATGTCAAGTCTGTAGGAACAAGGTCTTCTGAAACCTAAACACCACGAAGAAACTGAGTTCAAAACTCAGAAACCTCAGGCCTAGAAAACCAGACTACATCGGGCCACTTTGAAGTTGAGCCTCAGACATTTGTGTTTCTCGGGTACTTTCAGTAATATGACCTGTGCTTTGTTACATGCTGCAAACACAGCAAAAGGGTGTTTTGAGCCCTGGTAGCTTTAATTGAGATCCAGGCTCCTAGCACTGCTTGCAAAATGAGCATGACACCCTGAACTCTGTTGTTCTAATGAAAAAAATGTGTTTCTTAAGCTTTTTGGCTGTGCTTTGCATATATGTTTGTCATCTGAGGTGTCACCAAAAGAACTGGGGCTCTGACTCTGCAGGATGATTTAGGTGTGTCAAAATTCTGATTTCATTTTCACTCTGGAAAATCACTGGCCATACAAGAAACTTGGACGAGACAATGCTTGGTTAAAAACTCAAGGGACGCTCCATGGCAAACCCATGGAAAGATCCATTTCCCAAGTCTCCTGTTGTCTGCAGGGGTTATTAGGAGATACATTTATTCTGCTTGAAGCCTGCAGGTTTATAAAAGTAGGCTCTTCTCTTCAGCTGAGTTGAGAAGAACAGCATTTGAATTCCTTTGGGACTGGAGCTGCCTGTCTCTATCATTCAGTTTAGGAGTGTAGCAGAGGGGAGGGGGGAAAGCCAGGGGAGCATCAAAAGGGTCTTGGTTTGTACTGGACTAGGAAAACTTTCATCATGGTGAGGATGGGTAAAAAATTACACGATTAAACTTGTGCTGCTGCAGCATAGAAGGATTGTCCCCATTAGAGCTCCTAGTGTAGCATCTCTGGTCTAGGTGTGTGGATGGGGATGAGCCTGAAGACATGTCTGGGCTTTTAGGCTTAGCTAAACTAATTGTATTTTGAAGGTGGGGACAACAGACAGCTTTTCCTTGGGCTGTGGGAACACTCAAAAGAACATGGTGGCATTTCTGGAGCCTCTGAATATCACTGGTATGTTGATGGCTTTGGGCTCATGGCTGAGAGATGGTATCACAGGGAAACCCACAGTGTCTGAGGCATTGCAGAACTGCAGCTGGAGAAAACATGAGGGATGGCTTCTCTTTCATTTCCCTGTGCCATACTCAGGAAGATTCAAATACTTCAGGGACCTGTTCAGTTCTGTGGCCTTAGTCAGTCTGTAGCTGGCAGGTTCACTTTTACCCTGTGGGTGGATTGGGTGGCTTTCACTCCCTCCTGCACAAGGATCAAAGGGTTCTGCTCCATGGCTTGTGAGACAGAATGACTGCAGTAGCTGTGAGAGCAGGAAATCATCTCTGTAAAGCTGTCCAGAAAGCCTTGAATTCAGATACAACCTCATGTTTATAGGAGCATAAAAGGAACCATGGAAACTAAATATGGGTCAGAGCACCCGCAAACAGAAAAAAACAGAGGGATTGCAGAGTTACACTAATTTCTCTGCCTTTCGATTTGTTGTGGTGGTCTCAAACCTGCCTGGAGTCCTAGGCTCTGAAGGAAGCTTTGAGATCCATAGGAGTAAGGGATATTTTTTGGAAGGAATTGGGCAGAAGACTTCATTTAAATGCCTGTTCCACAAGGGTCATGCTGCTCAGTGGTATGTAAGATGTACTGGCTGTGACTTTCCCATTGAGCCCCAAGGGAGATCAGGTACCTGGAGAGAAATGAAGAGCTTTACATGCATTGTTGACATGGAACTTAAACTTTGCTTCCCTCTGTTCCCTTGTTTAGAGGATTACCCTGTGGGGCTCTGCATGCCCTCCTGGGCCTGTCGCAATGATTCAGCTGCTCTGCAGTCCTCAGCTTCATCATGGGGAAACTTCTTCACCTATCTGCTGCCAGCATGCTTTTGGCGACCCTGGGTGTCCTGTCAGCTGTTACAGGCCATTAAAGGATTTGTTTCTTGGTGTATGAAAAGGCTTAATTCAATTCTCCTTCTCTTCTGGCATTCCTCGGAGGTGAGTGCGTCCCCTCAGCATGAATTCTCCAGTGCTGCTAATTGACTTGAAAGTAGCTCGTGTCTCCTTGGAAATGTCACCCAGCCCTTTTCAAGTGCAATTCCAAGCAATCAGGATCAATATGTTTCTTTAGCTAAGGGTATTAGCACATGACTGACAGCCCTGTGGCATTAGCTTATTCATATGGACTTTCAGATGCTCATTTTTCTTCCCTGTCTCATCTCCAGTCCCAGTAAGGAGGGACAGAGCTTGGAGCAGAGCCAGACCCTGAGCTGCAGTCATTCCCAGAGTGCTGGTGGGTACTGGGCTGGCTCTCCCATGCCTGCCCCAAATCCGTGGGTTGCTGTCATTCCCTGTCTCTCAGGTGAAGTTGAAATGCATTGTCCCATCCCCTTGCTCATCACATCATGGCCTCAAGGTGTTCCAGAAAGGATGGGGCTGGATTTTTCTGCCCATGTTAATCAGCACAGCGCTTTGTTTGATAAAAGAAAAAGTGTCAGCATATTTTGGGCAGAGAATACTGTCAGTGTAGCTGTCCCTCCTCACATCCCTGCCCTCTCGTGCTCCCTGAGAAGCTGCAGTCAGCAGAAGAGGACTTTCCTTGCTTTCCTCATTGTGTAACAGTTGTGGGGTGGTCCTGGTGCCCAAAACATTTGGGCTTTTCCTTATATCTTCCATCAATTAGACATTCTTCTGCTTCCTTGCCTCAAAAATGTTTATGAATTCATCTTCTCAGCACCCCGTGAAGAAGGGGAGTGCTGCTCTCTCTGCATAGAGAAAGGGATGAAAGCACTGGGAAGTGAATTTAGAGGAGCTTACAAAAGCACTTGAGACAGTGAATTTAATCTGAGCCCAGGTGCCCTCTGTTTTCCCTGCCTCACTTTTAATAAGGCTGCCACAGCTAATACATCCACTCTGCTCCCTGGAGAGACCTCCTATCCCCTCCTGCACCCCAGCATTCTTTCCTTGGGAAACAGAGGAGAACTCACCCCCTACTTTGGGAAACACTCAGAAGTCTTACAAGCAACAGCTCAGGAACAGATCATAGAATATTTTGTGTTTTCAAAGGCAGAAGCTGAGTTGCTGAGAGACAAAGAGCCTTGTCCTAGGTGAGATGACATTTCTCAGACTTGGTTCTTCTGGGTCCCTGTCACTCCGTTACCAAGCAGTGCTCCCAGATCTCCAAGAGTTCCTCCCTGGCATGTTAGAGCTCCAGGGAAACTTAAGAAAGCTCCCAAGCAGCAGACACTAAAATATAGAAGAACAAGGTGTGCTGCACTGGAGGATTAGGAAAACTTTGAGGTCTTCTCTGCCATGCTGTGAATTTGAGTGCAGGGCTGGTGATGGCACATCATCTGCCCCCACCTGGGATTTTTAACAGCTGCCGAGGCAGAGGTGGGGAATCTGTCAGCGAGCTGAGAGCACGATCCCCAAAGGCACATCAAGAGAGAAAAAAGATAGCCTGGAAGTTTTAATCTGCGAGTCTGCCTGGATAGCTGCAGGTGTGCTAGCTTTTTGGGTCCTCTGGAGTGCGTCAGTAAGGAGTTAAGGTGCGTGCCCTGGGAAGCAGTCATACTGAGTGCATCCCAAACTCCAGCAATCAGAGGCAAAGCAGCAATTATTAACGCCTTGGCGTTTAACGTGGCACATCGCTTACGCCCCAAGTTATGTTGTGTGTTCAGCTCCAGAGCCCTCGGAGTTGTCAGTCAGCAGGTCCATAGATCATGGCGACCATCATGTCAAGGGGCTTCACTCCATCAGGGATAATGAGAATCTCCCACTGGTTTCTTCCCATCATTCATTCGAGATCTAGAAGTTCATCATGCAAATGACAAACAGTGTTAATTTTCTGCAAATAATTCCTCCAGATGTCTGCAGGATTCCAGCACTCCTTGCCCAGAACAATAAAATATGTTTGTATTCTTCCCTATAATTCACCACCAGGCCCACAAATCTCCCCAAAGTTTCTATAAACAAAGCATGATGCAGAGTGCAGAGGATAATAGTTCACTGCAAACATATCTCTGAGTGTCCCTGTGCTCCACACAAGAAAAGGAGTGGTGTAAGAGGTCCAGAAGTTTCTTCTCATGTGAGCTGAGTTTGACTGCATTTAGTCTTGTGAGTACAGTGAGTGGGATGGTCTGAGCCAAGCCTCACACAAGCCCAAGTCATTGTGGAAGGAGAAAGTCAGAAGGACTTTTTATGGGCTTGAAATTCAGGTCTGTCACTCTGGAATGGCTCAATCTGGAGTGAACGGCCTACAAAACATATCTGCATCACTAGGGGACTCTCCATAAGATCCATACTTTATCATGGATCTGCATTATGCTGTGTTTTCTGATGAGTACTAAAGCAATTAGCCAGAGTTTGGTTTCTCCAAGCATCTCTCAGCTTATTGGATTCCAGATCCAATCAAAAATACATGAAGAGCTGATTTTCATGGAGATTTGGGCCACAGAGCAAAAGAAATTTTGGTTTGGATGAATTTGAAAATATGATGCAGGAATTTACTCCAGCCAGTGTATCTATGGGAATACATATAGTGTATACTGGGAATAAGGCAGGCCCATGGTAAAGCAGACAGAAAAATTACTGTATTTTTGACTCACACAAGAGGTCATCAGGCAGCTAGAACCCAAATCCAAGGAGGATGTGTCCAAGGACTCCCTCCCACATTCCAAGTAAAGCTCAGAAGAGCTTGAGGGTACCCAGCTTGGCCTCAGGCTTGAATATCTTCTCTACTGAGATTTATTTGGTTGGCTATGTATAAATGTATGTATTGTTTTATTTAGTTGGACATGGACAAAAACAAGGATATCCCAAAACTCTTCCTGTTCTGGCTGCTAACTTCCAACAATGTGCTCCTGTCTTACCTTGGCACCCATCAAGTGCTAGAGCCAGCCTGGGGGCTCAGTCCTGAGCTCCAGCATGGAAATGGCCTAACCTGGAGACACATTAAGGACAGAGCCACCAGCACAGAGTGAGGCTTGTGTGTGCTGGAGGAGAGAGCAGCCCCAACTCTGGAAGGTCCTGTGGGGGCCCAAGGCCCCTCTTGCCAGTGGTACAGCAGGGCAGTGTGTGGTGGGTGTGCCCCTTGACAGAGAGCAGGTAGGCTTTGTTGCTCTCCTCTTCTCTTCTGTTTCCCGCCACGCCTAACAGGCCCAGCTTTACTGTGGATTTTTCCTCTCCATTTGCCAGCTCCTGCCAGCCCTGCCCCTGCAGGAAGCCGCTGCACCCACTCCCTCCCTCACTGGCCTTTTCACACTGGAAAGGTTTTTAAAGGTCCCTCCAAGCAGCAGCTGCTGTGTGGCTTTTTGTTTTTTTGGTGTTTTTTATTATGGGCTGGAAATTAATTTCTTTTTCACTGGTGTTGGACTATCCATTCCCCACGTCACAGTGCAGAATGAGCTCGTAACTCTCTTGACTGCCTGTGGCTGAGTTATGGGGTCTTCTGCAGTGTAGCCCAAAGGGTTTAATTTAACAGTGGATATTGGAGGAAAGCAATGGAGTTCTGACAACTGTCTAGTGCATTTGCTGTCGGTGTACTTGGAAAATTTTCCTTAATATTTGACTGAAAGGTTCCTTGTTTTAAATTAACCTCAGAACTTGTCCTTTCCATAGATGGGGAAAGGTGGATGGTTTTTATTCCCCCCCCCCCTTCTCTTTTTGTTTGTCTGAAGATTGTAACCACATTTCCTTCCTCTCTAGACTGAGCATCACAAATACTTTCCACCCTTCCTTGCCAACTGTCTCCTATAGATTTCCAGTCACTGTTGTCTGTCTCTCTTGGACTGTCTCCAGTTGTTCACACCGTCTGGAGGATCAGCATCCCAAACTGGACAGCATGTTCCAGCTGAGCCTTTAAGAGTGCGGAAGGCATGCGACGGGTAACCTGGACTACTTGCACATGACATCTTTGCTGTTCTCTGATCCTGGTTGCCCTTGGCATGATCTTGAAACTCTTTGGGGTCAAGTAGGGTGAAGTGCTTTGGTTGCTGTCTGGGCTACCTGTGGTGGTCTCCTTGTCCCCACACATGGATACTAATAAGGCCATCTGCCGTAGGGACCTGTGTCTCAGATCAGGGACGTTCGGGTGAGATAATGTGAAAGGATAAAAGATGCCTGCTGCTTGCAGGAGCTGGAGCCCATTAACTGCCCTTCAGATGCTCTTCCATGTACTTTCCTTCATGAGACTATTCACATGCTGCTTGATAATGGTGAAATTGGTGGGGTTGTATCCACCGGAGCGCTCTTCTCCTTACAGAACTGTCGAGGAGCCATGGGGAAAGAAACAAAGTCCTTTCTTTTTCCTCAGGCCTAGCTCTGCTTTTTTGTAATTTGCCCTTACAACCATAATCAGACTTCACCTTTTTTTAAGGCCCAGCTCATTCTTGGTTTCCTTAATGAGTAATAACATCTTAAGGGCATTGTCCCATGGCTTTGTCTCTCACAGGGCAGCCCCTAATCCAGTTGTATTTGCTCAGTTGAATGGTCACTTGTTTTTCTGGGCTTGCATGGAGGACATAGTATGGATCCAAGTGCAGTTCAGGAGCTGGGCTCTTGCACGAGGGTATTTATAAACTAATAGAATTCATTATGTTGGAAAAGACCTCTTCAAGATCATCTGGTCCAGCTGTTAACCAAGCAGTACAAAGCCCCCAAGTGTCTTGTGGACTAAACTATGTACCCAGGTGCCACATCCACAGGTTTTTTTGACACTTCTATGGATGGTGATTCTACCACTTTCCTGGTTTATCTCTTCAAGTGCTTGAACACCCTTTCAGTGAAGAAATTTCTCCAAATATCCCATCTACACCTTCCTTGGGACAGCTTGAGGCTGCTTCTGCTTGTCCCATCTTTATTCCCTGGGGGCAAAGGAATGACCTCTACCTGGCTACAGCCACCTGTCAGAGAATTGTGGAGAGTGAAAAAATCCCCCTAGGGCTCTTTTTCTCCAGGTTGAACAACCCCAGCTCCCTCAGCTGCTCCTCAATTGTCTTGTTTCTCCTTCTTGACTTTGGGGTGTGGAGAGCAAAGCTGAGGCATTAGTTGTGAAACAGGATGGCAAAACAGAGTCATGAACAAGAGAGGATTGATATGGTTGTTGTAGGCCAACCTGGCTGGACATGGGAGGAAGAGTGGGTCCAGCCAACAGCTGGAAAAGCTGAGTAGGAGCCCTCAGCCTCCTGAGGAAATGAGGGACTGACATCCTTGAGTTGTTCTCCTCCTGTTCAGGACTGGGCCTAAAATGGATCTGACACATCCTGGAGCCCCTACAGCATTTCAGGGGTCAGGATGGAAATGCAGATGTATTGTGAGGGTCTGGAGTTACAACTCCTCAGGTGATGCTTCTGTGACAGTGGATGCTCAGTGGAAATGACCAGAGAAGCTGCAAAATCCATTGTTTCTCAAAAGTTCACCCCCAGCTGGGTAAGGAAATCAGGATAACTGGCTTTTCCTGCTTTTAGCAGTGTATTTGAGGCAATCATTTATTTCTGGCACCACTTGGGCAATATTTGCAGTCCAAAAACTGACATGTTTTGTGGGGCAGCCCCTGTCTCTACCTCAGATTCATCTCCTGGAGTCAGGCAATTAGATGAGACCCTTTTTATCTAAGTGCTTTTTGTTTTGCTTTCTATTCTGTGGAGGGAAGCTGGCAGATATCATCTTTAAAGGTGAGGAGAATGGAGCCAACATTTTGTATTCCAGAAATCTCATTATTTTCCAACTAATATCCTGATTTTGGATGCTTGGTGTTTGGCAGTGGTGCAAGGGTCATTGCTGAACAAAGCAGAAGCAAGCCCATCCTGGAGAAGACTGCCAGGGTAAAATACTCATTTTCTAAGTGTGAAAACCATGAATTCTCTGGGTCATGTCAAGGAATGAGGCCTTGTGGGTAAATTCCCTTTGGCTCTGACTTGATGAAAGCTTTTAGAAAAGGAAAAAGTGTGTTTTAAGAAGTTACTTGATACTTATCTGTCCGGAGTGCTTTTCCCAGGCTGGATTTGGGGAGGGATTATCTCAGATTTTCATTTAGTTCTGAAATCCTGGATATTGGTTTTATAAACTAAAACCCCTTCGCAGCAGGTTGCTTGTTCTGTCTTGTTGTTTTAGCTTGATGCCTAGGAAGGAATTTAAATTTCCTGAACGGATGGGGCCTGCGCCTTGCTGGGGTAAATCAGCATCGTTCAAATATTTAAAGGCAGATGCATCAATACTGGCAGCTGAGGATCTGGCTTACTTTGATTAAAATCTGATCAAGATTACTCAGCCTTGCCAAGGGACTTGGATTACCAGTCTATAAAAAGAAGAGGAGGAGAGGACATTAAATATAAAAATAATCTAATGAAGGACGTTAAGCTTAACTCACTGCAAATTGAACAATAATGAAAACATCCTCCTTAAGCAGGTGGAGGGTAGCAGGACTTGCAGACAAGCAGGGGCTTGGAGCTGGGTTTGAGGTAGAAATATTGCCCTGGGGTTTGTCATGGGCATGGTCTCCTCTTTTAAAGGCAGATTTTTTTTCAAAGGAGGGCCTTACTCATTAAAAAAAAACCCCAAGGAAGCACTAAGGGAGGAGATGTGGGTGACAAATCCTTCGGAAAATCCTTGCCTCTGCTTCCTCAGGAGACCTGGGCTAGTGCCAAATCTCACTAGCAAAGAGGTGATTGAAGCTGAGGAACAGAAAATCAACTCTCTTACAGATTGCAGAATGTGAAATGTGCTTTTGTCTTTGGGGCTTTTTACAGGGGTTGAATTTCAACTCTTCCCTTCCATCACAGCATTTTTTTCATCCTGATTCTTTATTGCTTTTTAAATGTAAAGCATACTCAAGGAATGTTATTATGCCATGGGATTAGGCTTGATAGCCAGTGACTGATGGGGACACTGCACCAAGCTCATTGCTTGCTGAGCCATTTCAGGAATCTGCCCAACCATTTGGCACGTGTCTAGATTTCCCAAGATTTCTTATGCTTGTGATCTCTAAACACTGGTCTAATGTGAGTTGTCCCTGCCAAAGGCATAGACTGGAAACTAGATGGTCTTTAAGGTCACTTCCAACCCAAACCATGAGTCCATGTGCTCCTGTGAAGTGCTGTAGCTGTTAGTAGGGCAGGCACACTTGGGTCCTAAATGTGTTTATTTTTGAAGCTCCCGAGTCCCACTGGGGTGAGCAGATTTTTCCCTCCTCTTTATGGAGCATGCTGGCTTGCTGGAGTGGGAAGGGAGCACGTCCCTTGGTGATCTCTGTAGAAGATATGTGGGTGGAAGGAGATCTATGGAGGTTGCAGGACTTGAGTGCCCTTTTGACAGGCCACAGGGAGCAGGGTGCATGGAGAACTGGCTGGTCTGAGACTGGAAGATGCTTTGACTGTGTCAGAAGACTCCGGAGCCTGGGGAGTGGTGCTGAGTGGCCTTAAAATAGTCAGTGAATCCTCGAACGGTTTTGGTTGGAAGGGACTTTAAAGATCATCTAGTTCCAACCTCCCTGCCACGGGGGGGTGGGGGAAGGCGACGTAAAGTGACACATCTCAGATTGCTGGAGGGCAGGCAAGGGGGTGGCTGTGGGCCCTCCTGGGCAATTACACACATGGATAGTCAGTGACACTGCCTGAATGCCCCAGCAGTGATGCCAGTCTGTCCCATTTTCTTTAATCGGAATGAGCGTTGGATGAGGATGACTGTGTTTTAATAAATATTTGTTAGCAATTGCCTTCCCTCCCCCCTCCCCTCTAATACTGTTCCCTTTCCTTGCAGTGACATGTGCATCGTCATTCAGCTTCTGTTGCTCCATGTGTCGTGCTCCATTACTCCATCTCACTTGCAGCCACAGAGCAGGAGGAACACTGCCAAGGCTTTTTCTGCAAATTTGCTCTGGTCCTGCTCCTTCCCTGGTGGTGCTCAACTGATTTTGTGTGTTTTGTGTGCAGGGTGAATAAAATGCTCAACTGTCAGCTCCTGCATGGCCTGTCAGGGACCAAGGCAAGGACCAGTCCCTCCTTCAGCTCTGTGTGCAGGTGACCTCACAGCTATGGGAAGTTCTGGGCCATGACTTTTGGGAGAGTCAAGTTGCTAAGCAATAAATATTACCTTCTCACCGTGTTTTAAAGATGTGAGACTTTGCTGAAGGCATCCATAGGATAATGGTTCCTCCCCCACAGCCTTAGGTGCAGAATTAGGGTCTGCAAGTGGCTGTGATACCATGTAAACAGGGAGCCCTGTCTGACTTGTCATTGTATTCTCACAGGATGTGAAGCAGGGTTTAAAAACGTTGATAATTGAAATGCAATGGTGAACATGTTCAAACACTTGTTTTCTTGCTGGAAACAAGATCATCCTTACCCAGACTAAGTAGCTGCAGGGAAGGTGGAGCCACAGTGGTGCTTGGGCTGTGGCTTGGCTAACTTGAGGCTGAATTTCTGATGACTCAGAAGGGACCCTGGCAGCCCCTCATCTCTTTGCAGGTCTGAGGATCTGACCTTGTGAACCAGCACTTCATTGAGCAAGGGCCAATGCAGCCAAAAAAAACCCCCAAAAAACAAAAGCCACCTTAGTCTCAAACTGCCTATAAAATGAAGTGGCTGAAGGTTCCCAAATATCAGGTTTGCACAAGGCACTCACAGGCAAGTTCCAGAGAAATAATAAGGTAGATGCTTATTATTTAATAAGAAGGTTCTTGCTTCTGTTTCTTTCAGGTCATGAGAAGGAGCAGGGGAAATTTGAATCATCTGATGTACATTAGTAATGAGAGATTAATGTTGTGAGTGAACAGGGGCTTTATTAATGCAGGAGCTGGTGATTCTGAGTATCTTATATGTTTTGATTTGTAATTCTTTCTGGATCTGGAGTCTTAGGTCAAATATCTTTGTACACAAAGCCTGATTAATGTTTGGTGGGAGAACCCCTTATTTCATGGGATGTGCCTGCAAAACTTTGCTGCCAGATCACAGCAGCTTCAGAGAATTTGACCACCAGAGCAGGCCAGAACGACATTGGGTTGGTGAGCAGTGGTCAGTAGTTTGTGTAGCTCCACAACCCATGCTTGTGCCTGCAGATCCTTGCCTGCAGAGCCTCTGTGCTCACTCAAGAGGTGTTTCACCTCAGCTCTGGCTCTTCAGATTGTTCTCTGAGCTGTGCTTAACCCTCTGTCCCACCTGGATTTCTTCTCTCCAAGAGCTGACCACACTCTTTTAACTTCAAATTTTTAACACCTTTCCTTCTTGCCTTTTTTCCCTGAGAAAGGAGGGTTAATGTGGTTTTGGCTCCTTTTTTCCCACCCCTAATAACTTTCCACCCTGACGGCTGATTGCACCTTTGTATGCCAGAGACCTTAAAGATAACCAGTTCCTACCAGGTTGATATAAATAGATGGCCAAGGAGAAGACTTTATCTTTGCCCCTCTCTGCCAAAGGAGTTCAATATTTATCAGTGCAAGAGCATCTGTGTGTGAGAGAATGAGGAAGAGAGATGTCATGAATGCCTCCAGGGAAAACTGTTCTTGGAGACAGTACCATACTGCATCCTGGAGAATCCCTCTGGGATATGTACCTCCATAGGAAATCGAAGTATTGCTGGCCCTGCTAGGGGCTGAGCACTGTGTGAGGCTTTCTGCTGTTTGTTTTCCCTTCATCTCTTCATCAGAGACTAGAAGAAGTGGTATGTGTGGTGTTGCCAGCCCGACTTTGAGCAGGAAGCGCAGGGACAGGAGCCTGGTACTGGAGCAGAGGGTTGAAGCCTAATTCCCAGGGGGATGAGGCTGTTTTAGCCTCTGGCTGGCTGATGGGGCATCTTTCTCCTCCAGCAGTGCTTGTTTTCCCTGGGATAGCCCCTGTTACTAAGATGGTCCTCCAGCTCATCACCCAGCTCCCTTCCTACCTCGTTGCCTTTTGCAGAAAGCTGTATAATCAAGGGTGTATCAAAATCCATCCGTCTACACTGGTGTCAACAACTTGGCTTCAGGGACATTTTAAATCATTTTCTAACTGCATTCTGTAATGGGATTCTTTGCTGAGAGAATGGAAAGCAGGGCAGCAAAGGTGTTTTAATTACATCTGATTGTGGCATCTTGCAGACTTGCCCTGTCAGTTGTTCTGGCACAGCACCATTTAGAGTCTGCTTTTGCCAGCATGGGCACATTAGCTGGAGGGGGTTACTGATCACAAAGGAAATCATTGATATTTTACTACTGACATTATCTTGGAGATACGTCTTCTTTCTCTACCTTGTTTTTATGGCATCAACTTCTCCCGCCCTTAAAGGATTCCAGTCTTATACACTGTCATTTGGGAACAGTGAAAACCAGTCAGCTGCCCTATTATTGTATGGGCATCATAGTGGGGTGGAACAGAAGTGCTTTGCTTGCTCTGAAGAGAAGCTGTGTTGCTGCAAGGGAAATGTCTCTCTGAACCCTTTCCCCAGCTCACATCTTGGTTTCATAGCCTGCTAAAAAAAACCCTTTTCTGGGTCAAGCAGGGGAAGATTGAAATGCTGTCTCCAGCCAGAGTATTTGGGGGAAGAAGGAGGGAACGTGACAGGGAAAGGCTGATGGTCTCACTGGGCTGAAACACCCTTGCAGACCCTTGCAGACTGGATCAGCAGGTGGAGTAAGTCCTGGACAGGCAGGGGTGCAGTAGGTGCAATAAAGCACATTTTTGGAAGTGCCTGCTTACCATGCAAGAGGAACTTCAGCTGGGTATGTATTGATATGCCAAGAACTATTGTATCTGTACATATTTAAGGTGTATTTTCACTGACATGTGAGGCTCATGGTCTCTGCAATGATGCCTGCATGTTTTCTGGAGCATTCAGCAAATAGGAGCTCCAAGTGCCCATACTTTGACTTGCCATTTCAAACTGTTTAACAGGCAGGAACTGTTGGAATGTAACATGAGGTTTGGAGGAATGAGAGACTGAGGAGGAAGAGGGCAGAGCTGATATAATTTTTCTGCGTGACTGCTAATATTGCCTCCATTCTTTCCAAAGCTTTTGGCTCTGATGTAATAGGTAGCTCAATCCTCAATATCCACAATTTTTCAATGCTGGAATGTGTTTGCGTTCCTGACAACACTCATCTGTGTCATTTCTTCCTCTTAATAGTTATAACCTCAGCTGCAGATTAGAAGTGGGTTTTTTTTGTGATTCCTGGGTGCTCTGCACTTGATGCATCGTCTCCCAACAGATACAGGGCAAACTCCACTCCTCCCATCTGGCCTGGGTTGCAATGATGGATAAAGTAAGTAAGTAATAGAGTGGTAATGAGATAACCACTGACATCGAGCATTAGCGTGGGAATAAATGAAGTTACCAGCCAGAACTAATGGCCTGAACTATCACTGAGTTGTAATTAATGAGTGTGGTGGCTGAGATTTACAAGGATATTTTAGGATGCTCCCTGCATGCAGCTTTGGGTTTTCTGGCCTGGTTGGAGAAAAATCGGTTAATGCCAAGAATTTAATGAATGGGCAGAAGCTACTCTTTGTCAGTTTGAAGTGCCCTTTCTGTGAAAGGGGACAGAATGGCACATGTGGAATATCTGCTTTTTCATTACTTCGGGAACTGGAGGAAGGTAGGATGCTGTGGCCTCTTGGTCTCTCAACCTTTCAGTGTGAGGTATCTTGCAGCACTTGTTTCTTCTGATTTATTAGGGCAGAGTAGTAGGAGTCCTGGTGGAAGCAGTGCATCTGAAGTGAACATATGGACAAGTTCACTTGTATGTAGAAGAAATTGCCATTGACATGGATTCTACACCCAAGACCTCTGAACTGAGCAATGACGAGCTGCCTTGTTCTGCCCCATGAAGGCTAGACTTCTGGTTTCTTCTTCAGGTGTTCTCCTTCTTGCTGCTCTGGCTCTGTCAACTGCATGTCACCCCCTCCCTCAGCCTGCTGTGATGTCCACGTGATCCAACTGCCTGTACCCCATGCAGGAGTTTCCTGGAGCAGGAAATGACCTGTCCATGCCCAGAGGGCTTTGTCTGGAGACCTAGCCCTCCCTGCTCATGCAGCTTTCTCAGCATGTGACCCTTCTTAACTCTTCTCAGACATACTAGAAACTTTTCAGAGGTGGTTGCTAGGCTGTTGCAGGAAACAGCAGAGCAGTCAAAATTCTTCATGGTAATTGGTGGGAATAATCCTGGTGCCTCACTGCTGCCTTCCTCATCTTTCCGTGGCAACCCTCCTCTACAGCAGCCCAGGTGCTTGTGGTTGGCTAGAGTAGAAGTTTTTGAGTTCTCTAGCTTCCAAATCATCCCTTGGAGCGTGGAGGGAGCATCTGTACTTTTAAAGTATGGGCATCATGTGATACAACAAATAACTTCACTTGCTCTAACCATATTCTTTTTTATGCTGGCAGAGATGAAAATCTTTGCAAGTATGCCTGAATCAGACCCTTGCATTTCTTTGGTGGAAAGATCTGTTTCCATGTTCTTTTAATGGAGAGAGAAAGGTGCAAAAAAACATGAGTGTTTATTTTCCTTCCCATGGTCTTAGCTGCCACATCTGTCTGTGTTGGAGAGAGGAGTGGGACCACACTCAGCATCTGGTGAGCAAATGGAAGGCCAATCTTCTTCCTTCTGACAGAGACAGCTTGAATGGAGCTGTTGATATCTCTTATGGGAAGCCAGGATGGTGGCTGGAAGAAACAGAGATGAGAGAGAGAGCAGAAAGGAGAGAGAGGGAGAGATCAGGCATTGCATCATTCTCATTTCTGCTCCCTGTTGAAACAAGGGTGTGTGGGACACAAGACAAGACAAACAGGGAAAAGCTGCCTGTTGGATGATGGCCAGCTCTGCCAGCATGGGCAGAATTGGGCATTGCACAGTGGAGGCATCTTCCTGCTCCCCACTTCTCTGAAACACTCTCCATGCATGTTCTTGTACCCTTATCTATTTCCAGACTTGTTTTACAGACATTTTTAATGATTCCAGGGGAAAATGAGACTCAGTTGGCTGCTGGCAAACCCAGCCCAAAGCTGCCCAGACTTGGGGAGGTTGCCATTTGTCTGGAAGCATTACTTATCCTTGGTGCAGGCTTTGTAGTTCCCTTTCATGTTGAAAAGGAGGAGAAAGAAATTTCCATCAGACTCAGAAAGTTCCTTTCCACGCTGAACAGGAAGAAGAAATTTCCACTTTCTGGGCCAGCACAAGCCAAGACCCAACCTGAACAAAGAATGAGCAGTGCATTCAGGGATATGTAAATCCTCCTCCCCCAGCCTTGGGGACTTTAGAGCCATCCACGAAGTACACAGTGTGGCTGTCATTCCTGAGCAGCCCAGGCGGGCAGTTAAATGACAAGGGAAAATTACCCAGTCTGTTGTCCAGAAGGCAAGTGAGTAGGAATTTTCCTCCAACTGGTTCAGGACAAAGTTAATGTAGGGAAAGCCATTAAAATTAATGCTGGTAAACAAGGATAAAAACCAGCAGTGTTGTAACAAAACTTGGACCAGATTGGGTTTCCCAGCTGTCGTGCTGCACAGTCTTAAAGGCAGGGGACAGAGGGAGGGGGTAAGCCAAGCTCAGAAAAGTCTTGCTGGAGAGGGCTGTAGGGTTGGGATTGGGGCATCTGAGCTCATTTGGCACCAACTTTATGGTCCAGCCCTCTAATCCCCTCAGGCTGGCTGTCTTTTTCTGGGAAGCAGTGGCACTGGTTTTTTCTGATGGTCATTACATGTTTTATAGATTCTTGTTATTCATCTGCTGCTCTCCAGAGGCTGCCCTCCCCATTCAAGCCTTGCTTTAGGGCTCAGGCAATGTGTCCACGTGGTTGCTGGCTGCAGGTGTTCTGTGTGAGCTGGTTTGGGAGTAGGTCTTGGGCTGTTGGGGCAGTGACTTGTTCCAAGAAACTTATCTTAAGCTCAGATGGGAAAGGTGTAAAGAGCCACAGCTGTGTGGCTCTTCTAGGTAAACAGCTTTCCCCAACCCCACAGTGTGCTAACATGAGCCAGGCAACTTCTCCAGAATGCCTGGCACTGGATGTTCAGCTGAGTTGACACACTTTGGAGTAAGTCAAATCTAGTATAACCAATCCAAAATTTCTAGCCCCGGAATAGAAGTAATGCCCCATAGTTTTAGGTGATCTCTGATGGTACTGGTGGGAAGGGAGAGGGACAAAAATATTCAGCCACTTTCTTGCAGTGTCTGAGGGAGCTGGATTGTATGTTTGGAAAAAGAAGGCAAGAGTCTGAGCACCACCACCTTCAGCACAGATGCCAATGTCCACAGAAAACTTTCTGCTTCACAAGTCAGTGAAAACAGCAGCATTAATATCCTTTAATTCCTCATAAAGTATCATATCCCTTTTATATCTTCCTAATGAGGCTGTGTTTGCTCAGATTTCAATGGCTTTGATGGTCCTGTCCTGGATGGTCAGGTTTGGCAAGTTGGGTGGGTTCTGGAATCTACATGCAGCAGCTCACAGAGCCAAGTGAAGCTGCTGAGATAATGAGCTGTGATGCCTCCATCCCTGTGCAGGGAACTAGAGCTGGATATCTGAAATTATCTTCTGTGAAGAGGAGGAGAGTCTGGACAGGTCATGCCTCTTGCTTGAATGGAAAGCAGTCTGGAGAGAGGCCCAACACACAGGTCTTATTTTGGAGCTCTCATCCCTGTGGGAAAACACAGGCTGCCTCTGTGGGGAGGCATCAGCCCCTTTTCACCAGTCAAGCTGCTGTCAGGTCGGTGCCTCAGAGGTGAAGAGCTTTCTTTTGTTTTTCATGAGACATCACCAAAGAATCAAGGTGACAGAATTATTTTTGAGGAAGTAACTATGTGAACCACCTTGGTTTTTTTGGATTATTTGAAAACTAAAACTGTTCCTGGGTTTTAAAATTCAAGTCCCCTCCAGGTTGCTTTACTTTGTCTTGTTTCTTATTCCCTCTCCCTTATTCCTCAGAGGGAACCATCCAAACCTACACAGTGTGTTATTTCTTTCAGAAATGCAATCATTTTGCAGTCGAACCTAGGGTGGAAATGCTTCTGGTGGTTCATTTGTCTGAGAAATTTAAAAATGCTTGGATGGAAAAGAAACCAGACAGGTTCAGGGAGAGTTTTCTTGTGTGTGAAGACCCACTTCAGAGGGTGAGTTCTTTTTTATTGGAAAAGGAAGTTTTTATAGGCTTTCTTTGGGAGACTTGGGCTCCAGACATTCTTCTGTTGCAGCTTTTTGCATGCTACCAGGATCTGGAGCCTGGCTATCCCAGTTCCTGCTTCCCACACCTGCTGCATTGCAGAGTTCCCTGATTCCAGTGCCAGTTCCATGATTCCTTTGTTCTTTGTTCCTGCTTCTGCAGGGTGGGAATAGACGTGATGCCATTTTTGCCTTGACTATACTTTGTTTCACAAGTCTTTCCCAAACACAAGTATCATATGGCTGCACAGCTGTGTCTTGAGGGCAGCAAGGATCTTCTGCTATCCTGTGGTGAGGGGTCCGGGCCCTACATTCATCTTTAGGGTCTGCGCAAGCTCCTCGTCCCCAAGGAACCTCTTCTGAAGTTTCCCAGCATCCAGCGAGGTTCAGAGCCAGGAGCCAGGAAGGCAGATTAATGGCTGGTAACCACCACAAGTCCCCTGCACAATACCTTTTTGGCCTTCAGTTTTCCCATCTATAAGCCAAGTATTTTTAAATGGTGTGCTCTTTGAGACATGGCTTTCTGTTCCCTCAGACAACAGGCACTTGTGGAAAACCCCTAGGTAGTGGCTGAAATCAGATGAGTTGATAGGTCACATCCCAAGTGTAATCCCAGTTTTTGGGGGCTGTTCTTATCATCTGCATGGATGTCCCAGAGTTAGCTTGATTGGAGGTAAGGAGTACCATGGAAACAGGACTTGGTGTAGAGGCTTGGGCAGTGGAGAGGCTTTGCAGGAGTCAGGAGTGGTGGCAAGTGCCAGTCTGTCTGGAAATTGAGCAAGAAGTGGGCTGGATAGAAGAGACCATCATTCCTTTAATGGCTGCTGTGAGAGCTGCCATCTCTGCTGCCTAGTGCTGGCCAGATCCATGGTGTGACTGCTCATCTCCAGTCCATGCCTTCTCTGTGCCCCACATGCTGCTTTTTCCTATAAATAATCCAGTGGGAAGTGGAGCATGGAGCTGCCACAGATGGCCCCAGGTTACACATACAATTGTGTGTGAGATCCCAGATAGGAGCTGTCAATACCTTGCCTCGAGGCACCCATGAAACCTCATTAAAAATGGTGTCCTCTTCCTTAACCCCCATCACCCCCTCGCTTCCCCCTCCAACTTGCCTGCATTCAGGCACCCTTATTAAACATGCACTTCTAGGCAAGGAGCTCTGACTTTCCCTTAATTGAGGCATAATAATTAGAGCATTAACATATTAGGAGGGTGAGACAGCATGTTTAGCTTTTGTGATTAATTATCTGAGGATTGTAATAAGTTGTTAAGACATTAATTACTCTGGCATGTTTATTGCTCTTTATTGCAGAACAGACACTGGGTAGCAGCAAGTGCTGGTTCATCTGGAAATAGAGTAGGAGTGGTCTGGCAGGAGCAGACCACCTGCTCATCCACAAAACAGTGAGCTGCTGCCTGTGGCAGCAAGGTGGGGAAGTCCCCCTGGGTGTGCCTTGGTGACCAAATAGGTTTATTTTTCACAGATGGATACAGAAACGGCACCTGAGTCCCTTAGGACAGTTCAGGACCAGGAAAGTCCTTTCTGATCTTTCCATGTGGATTTTTCTCCTCTTTCAAAGGAGGAAAAAAAAAGCATCCTTCCTGATGCTTTGAGCTTCCCCTGATTTGGATCATTGTGTTGGCAAGTTTGGTTAGCATGGCTCAGTCTCTGTCTGGATCTTACCAGGAAGGTTGTCTGTATTAAAGACAGGCTGAAGTTTGGAGCATCAGCAGAGGCCAAGGAATGAACCAAAATTCCACTGGCCTCCATCACCCCACCATTTGATGAGTTTTCCATTGGAGTTTGGGGAAGTAGGATAGGGAGGGTTGGGAGAGTTTGGGCTGCTGTAGCCTCCTCTTTGCACAGCAAGCTCCTCTGTGTCCTCTGGATAGCTCCATGTGGGTCGATCAGGTTGGGACTGATGGCAGAGTTCAGGCCTGGAGGATGGGTGGTCCTTGTGTGTCCCTGAAACTCTGAGAAAGAGAAAAGACAACATCATAAAAAAGACATGTCATCAAATTAGCAGGATGGTATGGTCGACCTGTTTCCAGTCATCCTGCTCTTCCCATGAAATACTCATGCTGATGGACCCTCCCTGCCCAACCTCTCCTTGCAACTTATCTGGCTGGGAGGAACACGGGAGATATGATGGCAGCCCCAGCAACTGTTCCCAAGAGAAATTTGGGAATATTATGAAAAACAAGATGGTGGGGAAGCCATAGGAGCAGTGTGTTGATATCAATTTCCTTTGGGACCCCTGGAATCTAATGTTTCCTGTCTCTAGGCTGTTCTGTGTCCTCATGTTATTGCAACTCGTGCCAAAGTCTGATGGATGCAGGGGGCAGGAAGGGAGGGATCCTCTGTTACCTCTTTTTTGGAGTTAAAATGCAAGATGATCCTGACAAGTCTTTGTCTTTCCAGGACTGACCCAGTGGTCACTTTCCCTGTGGCTTCCACCAGCTCAAGGCGGTGTCAATGTCACTCAGTTGTGTGAATGGCTGTGAAGGAAAATTCCCTTCCCTGTGTATGATCTGGGATCTGTCCTGTGTCAGCTGAATGTAATTTGCTGCCTTCAGCCCCTCAGAGCCTGGTCTGCCTCTTGCTAGCCCAGCCTGGAATTGGAATTCACTGTCAGGGGCCTGCTGTCTGCATTCAGAGTGTGGGATGTGTAAGCCTGGCATTCCCTGCTCCATGCCTGGGGACAAGGCAGGTCATGACTTATGTATTTTATCATTACAAAGAGAATTTCCTCTAGATGTGTGCAATAAGACAGTGGTGTTGACCTGTGATCCTGGTATTGAGCAGCATTAATGACTCCCCTTTGCAGGTAATAAGCAGCAAATGTACATATTTCGGGGAGATCTGGGGGGTTTTTTTCTCTCTTTTTAAGACTGCTGTCTTCCTAGGCCAGACTTAATTAGCAGACCTCATTATTTCCTGAAATGTAACTTGACTTCTATTGAATGAGAATTGTTCAGTGGATGGGAAGCAGCAGAGCAGTGCTGCAATATTCATATTGTTTTAATTGCAACATTAACATTTCATGCCGCTCTTGGCACGCTCTCAGGTGCGGCCCTTTAGCTCAATGCAACACTGTGAAAGGTTGGATCAGAACAATTAGGATAGAGTGACTGGATTTTTTGATTTTCTTTTTTTTTTCTTCTAGTTTAATGAACATAAGCTTGAATTCAATCCACATCCCTTCTTTTGTTGGGCAGAACAGGGAGTCAACACTCCTGGAGTTTAAATCCCGTTTGTTTTGGGGTTTTTTTGAGTAAAGGATGTGCTGTAGCACATGTTTAAATTGTCTTTTTGTGGAGCTGAAGCCCCACAGGTACAAGTGATACGTCATCCACCAGGCTGAAGGCACCTCCTGGGTCTTGAAGAAGGGTTTCTGAGGCTCACTCTTTCCTCCTGGGGGAAGTACACCAATGCTGCTGCCTGCCAGCCCTGTGCTGAGGCTGGTGTGTGGGGCTGATGGGCAGCAAGGACCTGTGTGTGGAGAAATCAGCTCCCTCTTGCTCACAAGTGCCACCCACCAGTCAAAAGCTAATGAGAAACTTGATCTGTAAGTGATCCTGCCTCACCAGGCACCGCTCTGACTCTGGGCTGCCTTCCTGGCATTTTCTGGCAGCAGTCTGTGGATGAAACATCTTTCTGGAAGGTGAAATCTCTGTCCATGCACTGGAGAGGCAATGGAAGAGTTGTGGGAGTGAGGGAGCTGCTCGTCCCGTCAGTTCTCCCCCTTGAAGCTGTGCATGTCACTTCTATTTTAGGCAGCAGCTGAACTTATCCATAAGTCTGGGAGAGTTATTAAGGCTGGAAATGCAGAAGGACTTCAGCTTGGGCTCTCAAAGAAGGACAAGGGAAGGGTACACATTCCATTTCCATGGGCTTTCCAAAGGCTATCGTGCCAACTTAGCTATCTGGCTCTCCTATTGGCCAAACAGGCCTGAAACCTTCTCCTGTTGATGCTATGTGCAGTGGGATCCATTAAATCTCCCCTTCTGTGGATGTACCATTTGGGTGTGGAGTCTCTGGTGTCCAGTAAGCTATTTGTGCTGAATGGAGCATCTCCCTTTCCTGGGATATTTATAGCATCTCTCCCACACAAATTGTCTGATGTCTAATAATGGATGATACACTACGGTTTGGAAGGTGCTAATAATGTCTCTCCTCTGTTTGGTAGTCTGTTCCCATGAAATTTATAGACTCTGACTGTCTCCAAGACCTCTGTTACTCTGTCAGATCAGCTTGAAATCTGTTTGCACTGTCAGAAGTTGCTGGGGAGTGGGCAGAGGACAGACTGATGCAGCAGGATTACATATGCTTTGCAGTCCTTGGGAAATCAGGCTGAAAATGAGCAGATCTGGGGATGGGGCAGCTGTGGCTCAGATCACAGGGTCGAGCGTTTTGGAAAGCAGTCCCGTGGTGTGGGAGGAAGGTGATGAGCTCCGAGCACTCCGCCCCTGCCGCTACTCAGGCACATTCGAGCTGCATGGGGTGACCAGCAAGTGCCGAGTGGCCTCTGATGGGAAACAGCCCCGTGGACATAAACGAGCCAGCCCAGAGCTCCTGGCTGGTGTGAAGAATTGCCTCGCTAAAGGATAATGAATGCCGCAGCAGGAGACAGAGCATTTCTCTGAGGCCATTCATCCCCTTTATCACCCTGCTAACAAGCCCCAGAGCGACTTTAGAGAGACTTCACTGGAGCAGCACCATCCTTCAGCTGTGCTGCTGGCTGGGTGCTGGGAGTCAGGGATACTGCACGTGGCAGGAGCACTCAGCAGGAAAACCATGGGCCACCTCTCAAATAACAGCCCTGGGTTTGGGTCTCTGCTCTGGGGACTGTGCCTTGGCTTTGGTTTGGCTGGCATGGAGACCATGCTTTCCTTCAGGCCGTCTGTGGTGCCACCTGAGAGATCCAGATGTAAAAGCCAAGCATCCATCTTTTTTAAAGTACTTCTGGGCAGCATCTGCAGCACCCTTAGGAGGCTTGATCCATCCTAACTCCCAGCTTGCCTAAAATTTAAGATTTGTAAGATTTATACAAGACCCAAGAGAAGTTTGGGGCCACCAGCACGTAGATAAGTTGGTTCTGCTTCACTTGCAGCACAGCTGAGGCTGTGCATGAGCCTTGTGAGAGGAGGAAAGGGCAGCAGTGATATGCTCTTCATAGGAGCTAATAAAAGCTAATCCATCCCTTTGCTCCAAGACAGTGGGAAGCATTAGTGGCTGGCTGAGTGCCTCTTCCACTGCAGCAGCATGCTGGGTGCCTCCACTGTCCCTCTGGCTGGGAGCAAAGCATGTCCTCCCATAGGGGCAAAGGTGTCTCTGGCAGAGCTGAGCTGCCTGCAACTGCTCTCTGTAGCTGGCATGCCTCCTGGGAAGGACAAACTGCCAGGTAACCCAGATGGTGAGGCTGGGAATAAGGATGGACATCCCTTGGGCAATTTCTCATGGCAGGCCTCAGCTCCAAGCGACTTGCCGCAACTCTAGGACTTGGGCCATGGCTTGTGGGAACAGAGGTGAGCATCACCTCTGATTTGACTGGTGTGTATGAGACCCTCAGAAAGGCTGGAGCCAATTGATCCCCAAAAGGTATCCAAATAGATTGACATACCTTCACCAAACAGCCTGTGTATTCACCTGTGCACTGTGCGTGCAGGTACAGGCTGTGCCACACTGCCGAGTGATTTATGTCAGGGACACAGTGCACAGTGGGTGATCAAGTAGAAATAATTGCCAGTAATTGGAAGTTTTTTTCTTTTTCATCCTGTGTGTTTCCTTAATTTCTCTTTCTCCTCCAGATTTAGTTGTTGGGGAATGCTTTTTGTGTGGGCCATGGTAAATACCCCACAACCAGTGCTGGTGGGAGAAGGGAAAGCAAACAGGGGAGTTCGTGTTGTGTTTGGGTGTCCTCAGCAAATGCTGATAGTGGTCTTATAGGAGCAAAAAAAGGAGGAGAAATCTGCAAAGCTTTGCAGATAAGAGGGGGCAGAGTGCCATGATAGACAACTGGGTGTTTCCAGTGAGGGGAGAAAGAGCAGGAGAGCAGCAGGTGGTGGGGATGGCCTGGAATGTGTTTGCAGAGCTGTGGAGCAGAGGAGAAAGTGTGTCATAGAGCCAGGTGTCTCCTTGAGCATGAGCAGCACAACAGCAAGAGAATTGCAAGCCTGATTTTTTCCTCTCAATTTTTTTTTTTATATCAGGAGGTCTCCAAGCATTTTAAAAGGAAGCTAACATTGCAGATTGAAGAATTTCCCATCTTGAGGCTTCAGTGACTAAGTTTGGAGCCAGCCAGAGGCACCTGTGAGTGTTGAGCTTTTGTTGCATGCTTTCCTCCCCAAAAGTCTGCTCTCTAGACCTTGGCCTCTCTCCCAGACCCCTGTGCTGACCAGACTGATGATGGGGAGTTCACTGGAGGCCAGTCATGTCCCCCGAGGTGGCAGCAGGACATGTTGCCTCCTGTGGCCACTGTTACCAGCTGGACTGCCTCTGGAAGGGAGGATGTTGGCCAGCCAAGTGGCCTTTCAAAGCAGGCTGGAATTCAGAGGGGTGCCAGTCCGTGAGGCCCCTGGTCCTGCCCTGACCTCTCAGTGTTTTGGGAGTTCACTTTCAGTCTAGAAACATCTAGTGCTTTTTCTTCTTCTGCCAGCACCGTTAAATGTTGAGTTGAAGGGAATCACAATACATCACCTCCCTCGTGGGCTGCCATTCAGCCAAGAGTAACAGAGATTAGCCTTCAATCACATGAGGGCTAGAGCTGAAGGAAACCTTCCCGAGGACACGCTGCAGAAACATTTTCATTAGCAGAGGAGAAGGTGACGGAGATGAAGTGGCCCTTCACCTGGCTGCCTGGCGTTAACAGGATGGGGAGTGCTAACTGAGGAGCTGGGCCAGCTGCAGTGCTCTGAGTGCTGTCTGCATCCAGATGTGAGAAACAGCTGTGACACGGCAAAGCAGTGCTTTTACAGTCTGCTGGGGTGGTCTTGTTTTTCCTTGTGCCCGTGAGCTCTCACTGCTAGAAATAAACTGTCTCCACTGAAATCAGAAAACGTGGGCACGTACCTGAGTGGGTAGCCTGGCATGGGCCAGAAGAGCAATGTCCTTGGGTGATAATGTCCATGTGGCCTGGAGGTATCACAGCCTGTGCCTCCTGCAATATGTTTTGCAAATTTAACAGGACTTCCTTGGTGGTAGTAGAGGCTTTCTCTGCTCCATGGAAAGTTGTTCCTCAGCTCTTTGCTCTTACTCTGCATCCCCCCAAGGCAGTTGAGGTACCCAGGATTCACTTCTACTATTGATGTTGATGAAACACCCCCTGGACCCCAGCTGGGTGCCTGGCACAGACCTGTCTGTCCCAGTTACTGGGAATCAACCAACAGGATCCCTGCAGCTCTGTCTGCCATTCCCCACCACCTCACCTCCCTGGGGCTGGCATGCTCCTGACAAAGGCAGGCTCCATCTCTTTCACTCACAGATGAAGGATGCCTTGCCTGCCCCTATCTTGCAGGTTGGAGGGAAATCATTTTAATTTGTGTGGCACATTCCTTTGGGCATAAGTTGGGGGAAGAAAAGAAAAAAAATCCAAAAAGAAACTCTGGCCATTCTGGCTATTTTTAGTTGTTTACAAAGGACCACTAATATCTCTTCCTCTCTCTTTTTATTTTTTAATTCCCTGCAGACTGCTCTCTCTCAGGGGCTGCCTGTGGTGCTGCATTAACATTACATCTCTGATAAGCTGGTTCTCAGTGCCCCCTGAGACACAGGCTCAGAGGGAACCCCGTCTTTCCTCTTCACTCTCCCTGGGTGCCCACCACATGCACAGCCCTCTGAGAAGGGGCTCCCTGGCTGGGAGGGTGAAGGCTTGGACATATTTATGCCTTTTGGGATGGGTTTTATCAGGAATGGGATTTGAGCTCCCTGAGAGGGAGGTGACACAGCCTTGCAGCTGGGGAGTTGGTTTGGAACATCAGAACAAATGGCTGCTGGATTGGAGCATTCTTATGTTGTTACCTCTCATGTTGCCCTCCTCCATTTCAGAACTGAGAGCAGCCAAAATGAGAGGAAAACATGGCTCCTGAGCATTTTCCCCCCTATGATGCCTTCACCTTTCTTGTATTCCCTTTTCTCCTGCAATCTCAGCTGGCTGAGTTTCACTGCCAGCCTATTGAAAGGAAAGACACGTGCTGGCTTATGGAGGGAGAGAGACCTGAGACAGGATAAATCTGTATGCAATGAGAATGGGGGGAAGCAAGTCAGCTGCTCTGACACTTTTATTATGGAGCCAGGCTGCTTGGGGATGAATCTTTTTTGAAACGTGTTGCTGGATGACATTTCCACCAGGTCTCTGCAGTAACCTTCACCAAGCCTTGCTGCCCAGCCCTGTGCTTGCCTTTTCCTGGGACCAAGAGAACGAGTATCTGCTGGAAATAGCACAGGCAGCAGGGATCAGTGGGGCTCCATGCACCTCCAATGAGTCTGAAGGCACCTGGACTTTCTCACCAGAAGCTCTTCAGGCTTTGGTGACTTCAGTTTATGGCTACATGTGTTGTTTTGCAAAGGAAGTGTGGGCTCCTACATCTGTTTCTCATTTCAGAAACAATGAGAAAACAGCAGAGACCAAAATGAAATTCACCTTGGAGTTGTCCAGGAGGGTGGATAACTGCAAGAAAATATTATTCCATGGCTCTGGAAAAGGAATATCTACTTGCTTAGTAACCTAGAAATGAGGTGCTGGCTCTGCTCCACGCAGAGGCTGGAAGCCACGGGAGATTTGGGGTTACAAAGAGGGCTGGGCAGAGTTTGCTGACCTCTCAGCTCCTTTCCTGTATCACTGTCAACTTAGATTTCACATCAAGAGGGTGATGTTATGGCTGGCGGTGACAACAGCAGAATGTCACTGGCAGAGGTGAAATCTTTCCCTCCATGAGGCTAATTCTTCCTTCCCTTTCCCCTTCCCCTCGGCTTGCATTGGGACCCGCTGGCACCTGAGGCTGAGCAGGGCAGGCACACATGCTTCTCAGGGGATGGCATATACTGTGCTGAGCAGCACTCCCTGCTGTCTGGGTCAGTGGTTCTCTGTCACTGATGCCTCTTGGCTGCATGGTGACCTGGGACAGAGGGAAACCCCTTGTCACTGCCTGAGACAAACTGGGGGCATTGAGAGCTGCAATGTTTGCCATCATGGCAGCATTGCACTGAGTGATCCCCTGCCATGCTGGCAGGCTTGTACCAGCAGGAGGTCTGCCAGACATCTCCCTTCAACGCTCTGGGGGCCCCTCGATGCTCTTTAGGGCCAGGCCTAAGCTACCTCTGGGTCTGAGGGGCAGACTTACATGTTAATAGTTCAAGTTCTCTGCAGACTGTCTCTCACCTTCTCTGAGGAGCTGATCTTGTAGGAAGATGCCTGTGCTCACCCACTCCAGCAGGCTGCATAACCAGCATCTGTCCCCAAGGGACAGTTCAGCAAAGCCTTGGTCTTTTCCTGGGTCTAGTTTTCATTTTTCAGCTGGTTATGGAGAAAAGGATGTAGGTACCTGCTGCCACAGTAGAAAACAGAGGAAGGGGTCTGGCCTTTTAGAGTGCTTAAAGATCTAAAAGTTTAGCCTGACTCTGCTTCTTTCTCAGCCCTGATCCTGTTGTATCTTTTCCAGCTGATGCCTGTGCCTTTTGTTGTTTTGCTATTTTTTCTTGTTCCCTTTTTACCGTCACTTTATGAAAAATGGCTTTCCCATCTGCATCTGTCAGGAGTCTGCCTGAGCTGGGTGTACGGCTCAGTGAATATACAAATGTGCAGTTGGGTCATGGCCCCCCTGACAGGCTGGAGATGAATTCCAAACATGCAGGGAGAAGGGCTTCTGCTGCCTCTCATGGTTGTGTTTCTTATCCCTAGGAGGTGTGAGAATCACCTCTGGGAGCCGTGCTTCCTTCTGCTCCTGCTCTGCCTTACCAAGGATCAGTTCTCTCTCATCCATCATCAGGTGAGTCTTCCTTGCTCCCACATCTCAGCTGCTGATGGGAATGCTGGAGAAAAGGAAAGCTCTTTTATCCTGCTTTTTACTACTATTCTTTTCCCTCTGCCTTTTACATCCCACCTTTTAGGCCCATGACAATGCATTTGGCAGACTGGGGCTTGAGGACACTTGCTGGTCCAGGTACTTTGAAAGAGAGTTAAGGATGAGGTATTGATAAGGGCATTGTTTTGTAGAATCATAAAATATCCTGAGTTGGAATCCACAAGGATCATCAAGTCTAACTCCTGTCCCTGCACAGGACATCCCAAGAATCCCACCATGTGTCTGAGAGTATTGTCCAAACACTCCTTGAGCTCTGGCAGGCTTGTGGCTATGACCACTGCCCTGGGAATCCTGTTCCAGTGCCCAGTCACCCACTGGGTGAAGTACATTTTCCTAAGCCCCACCCTAAACCTCACCTGACACAGCTTCATGCTGTTCCTTTGGGTCCTCTTGCTGATCACCAATTTGACCTAAGCCCTTTAAGGGGCTTAAAATGCAGCCTTGGAATTTTTCAGCAGTTGTGCATGACTCCACATAAGATGCCCTGAAAGCACCCAAATGCTCCTGCACATTTAAGCCTTGCTGTGTCCCCTTTCCCTGCTGCTGGTGACCAGCACCATGGGGCTCTGTATGGAGGAGTTCATCATCTCTGCTGTGTAACTGCAGGGTCACTCAGGTGCCCAAAGGGAATTGACAGCCTGGATTTGCTGAGCTTCTCCTGCCTCATCTTTCTGCAGGCTGGTAAGTGAGCTGCTTCCCTCACCCCTATGTACAGAGAAGCTTACAGCCAGGTGGTCTCAGTTGAGCCGGCAGGCAGAAAATGAAATGAGTCTGTCCATCCCTGCTCTTGCCAGTTACCTGGTCAAGGAGGGAAGGTTTCTCAGAGAGCAGACCCACACTTTGGCAGGAAGAGAAAGCAGGCAGCTTGAGCTGAGCTCATTTTTTGACCAGCAGATGGATGTTCGGTGGGGACCCACAAAAACCCTCTCACTCCAGGCTGCAAGCCCTCCAAACCAAAGTGTTGTGCTGACATGGAAAAAAGTATCACTCCAGTGGTGCTCAGGCTGAATTGCTTCTTCCATTCAATTCAGGACACAGTAACAGCCTCCTCCTGCCACCAGCTCCCACGAGGAGCCAGCTGCATGCCTGCAACCAAGCGAGGAGTGAGCTGGAGCTGTTGAGCCTCGAGGAAGGCGACCAATGGCAGATTCCTCTGGCATTTCCACCCTGTGGGGCTCTTGGCGAGCAAGCACTCGTCTGCTTTGAAAGCTCTTAGTGCTCCTGCAGGTGAGAGCCAATTTGTCTGCTTTCCTGCCCAGGTGCCATCTGTTTGTAGGATTGCCTGTGCAGTGGATGAGCACAGCAGGGATGGCAAAGGGAAAAGGGCTGCTGGGGTGGGAGAGATGAGCCTAAAACTTTCCATGGGTATCTTCAGCACTTCTGGCCGCCGTTGTTCCTTCTCCTCTGCACCACGCCGGGGAAATCACAGCCTGTCATTTGCTGTTCCTGGAGCGTGATGGGGAGCTGAGGCACCACTAATAGCAAACGATCATTTTGATGCTAATTTCCTACCATTAGCTCAGGCTGGGGGAGGCTCACAGCCTGGGTGGAGGGAAGCCATTAACAGATGGAGAAAGGGGGGATGTGTGGGGATGTGTTCTGCACCCCCAGAAGGGGCTTCCAAAGGACAGATGACTAACTACCACTGGGAAAATCGGTAGGAGGCACTGGGGTCAGTCTGTGGTGGATGTGTGGGAGGGAGGAAGAGCAATGTTTTGTTCCAAACCATCTTCCTATAGGGGTTTCTTGAGTGCTTCAGACTTTGGCTTGAATTTGGTGTTTGCTGCTTGCTGCCAGCCCTCTGCACCCTGTGATCCAAGGGATGCTCAGAGCACTGGCAGGGTTGCAGCTGGTGGCATCATTGTCCTTTCAACAAAGCAGGGTTGGGTTTAGCTGCTGTTGTCTTGGGAGGGGCTCCCTAGTGCAGGAGCCTGAACTTCCATGTTGAGCAATGGGCTTTGAAGAAGAAAAATTGGAAGCTGTTCTTTAGATACCCAAGAGTTTAAAAAGTCCCTGCCCTTTTGCCATGGGAGCAAAGTCAGCTGTCCCAAGCTGGTGAGCTGGCAGGAGAAACCAGGGGCTCAGTTTGGAGTCATGAAGGAGACTCAACCATTTCCCTGCCCTTTCCAGGGGTGACAGTCCCCATATCCAGCCTCTTGGTCAGTCTCTTTTAGCCATGCTTGCAAAAGTGGAAGAGCCTGGGCTGGTGTAGGTGCCTGGAGCTCCAGGGGAGATTGAAGAAGGGTGACTGGTGGCAGAACTGTAAGGCCTGTTTGGGATCGTTTTGGCAGCAGAGAGGTTCCTCTGCCATTTCTAGACCAGCATGGAAACACTGGGACTAAAGGAATGTGAGCTCAGATGCTATGCCTGTCTGGAAAGAAACTGGTTTCCAACTAATGAGGGACAGCATTGTTTGAAGTCAAGGGCCCAGTGGTGCCTGTCTGGTGTGACACCTCTCCAGAAGACACACCAGCCTGTGCTGATCTAGACCACTGGCTTTATCATTTCATATGGAAGCTGATGTGGAATTTTTAAAAACCCACTTAGGGACTGTTTTAAAAGTCTTTTGTCACCTGAGAGAGAAGTAGTGGAAGGACAAAAGCAGCCACAATAAACCAGGAACTGGTTAAATGGCAAAGGGATTGAAAGCCAAGAAGAGACCGTCGTGCCAGGAGGACAGTAACACAAGGCTACATTAGTAGAGTACCAGCTACCAGATCCATCTTGGTGTGGAGCATGACTCACTGTTTTTAAAGAAGCTATTTCCATCTGAGAAAATGGCCCCTATATTTTATAAAGGCTCTTCCCAGATTTAGTTGAGGAGAGAAAAGAAAAAGTGAAGGGCTACTTTTTCTTAGTTGAGGAGAATCAAACTTTCCCTCAAGTAGCTGAGCAGAGAAATCAGTGCCTTATGTGTTCCCAAGAATAATACAACCCAGTAGCTTTGGGGGGAGAAAAGAAGTAAGAATAAAATAGCATTGCTTTTCCCAGTTCAGCACTCTGAATAATGAGCCTGCAAGGCAGAGGGAGAGCTCCCGAGAGAGGCGCCTGCATACAGGAGATGGACACAACAAGTGTCTCAGATGGGTTGGTATCTGAAGCCATCTCTAATTTTCTACATCAGTGAGAGCACAGCACGGCACCATCAATCATAGTCACCCTCCCCTTGGAAAGCCACCTCCTTCCTTGCTGTGCTGTGGTGTCCCCCTGTGCTCCTGCCTATGCTGGGGATCGCAGGTGTCCAGGGCAGCAGCACTGCAGTCACTGTCCCTCCCAGGGGTTCTCATCTTTGTGTTTGAGCCTGCCTGTGCTTCTGCCTACCTCATTCCTCCACCTCTGGCACCTGCTCCTCACCAGCACTTCATTTCCAGATTCATCTTCCCCTCCTGGAGTCAGAAAAGGCCAAATGCTCCCTTTATCCCCAGTGAGGAGAAGGTGTGGGGCTGCCTTACCTGGAATAAATCCACTGTGTGCTGCTGGGGGGTGGAGGCCTGAGGGTGGGCTTGGTGCTTGCTCATTTGAGGATGGGGAGGTTGGGCTTGGCAGGTCCCATAGAGCCATCAGGGCATGTTCTGGGGTTTGCTCAGGGCTGGCTCCTTTGCCCCAACTCTGGGCATGGAACAGCTTTCATGCTGTGCTTGTGATGCAATGCAGGAGCTCTTGGTCCCTCATCTCTCTTTCTGTGGAGCCCTTGCTCCTTCCTGGCCTGGCTGTGTTTCTGCCAGACCCAGGTGCACTGCTTTGGCAGGAGCAGTGGTGGTAGGTCTTCTTCTGGCCAGGCACACTCCTAGGCTGACCAGAGGGCTGGTGGGACACAGATCTGTGCCTGTGGCTGTGTCTTCTACTGCAGCACAGACATAGCTGGTGGGTTTGCTGCCTCTTGCTTCTTCATCTGTCTCATGTGCTAAATTGGATACTCTTCCTCAGTCATGGTGGCTCTTGGACCTACCAAAACCTGGCTGACTTGTTCCTGGTATCACGACACAGAAGTTGTTTGCAGCCCCATATCTGACTCCATGGACTCAAGCTCCAGATAGAAAACCAAGGACTGAACTGCTTTCTTGACCACAGCCTTAGAGACAAGCATTTTCAGAAGAAACTTTTGCAATTGCCACCTCCCTCTCAGCCTCTTCACTGGTTTCTGAGAGCTGCTGAGCATCCTTGACCTCTCTCTCAGGCATGGTTCCCTGCATGTATCAGCCCTGCTCCAGTGTTGTGGAGCTGTTGCTAGCATCTGTAATAGCTGCCTTGTTTACTTCCCAAGCGCCTGCCCTTTCTGTAATGAGCTGTAATTCATCCTGGTTTATACAAGGCTTGGAGATACCTGGAGCAAGGAGGGTGTGCCATTAAACCACCCTCTAGACTGCTATCTGGACCTGGGATTGCTGATCTCCTGGAGATGTAAAACAGGGAGGACAAGGGGAACCAGATGGAAATGGGGAATAATTACCTTGCAGGGTAAAGGGGGCTGCTGGGAGCTGACACGCAGGTGCAGATGGATGGTTACAGCAGGCAGGGCAGAGGGATGAAAGATGTCTTTTTAAAGCATCTGCCTCCCTCTCTTCCTCTGCTTTATAACCTGTTTTTATAGAGACTGCATGAGGAACACATTTTTTTTATTAGCAGCTTGGGAGTGGAGAGTAATAAAGATTAATTTTTTAAAATAATTCTTTGCATTATCTTTTAATTTCCTGTGGCAGGATTTGACTTTTAAATCTGCAAATGGACTTAACTGCTAATGTGCTCATCAGTTCAGAAGTGGCAGCTGAAGGAGCTGTGGGACTCGGTGAGGGTGGGAGAGGCCCCAGGAAAGGCCATTCCAGAGTCTTCCCTGGCCAAAAGGACCCATTCATGTCCACGGCTGTGCCTCCATCCCAGAAAACTTAGAGAGATCTAATCCATTCTGCAGCTCATGGTGCCCATTTTGCTTCCTTCCACTGATGGCAGTGATGAAGCTCCTGTGAAGAGAAAGGGAAGCCTGATGTCCCTGCTATGCTGCTGTGGGTGATTGGTCCTTGCTGGCCTCCCCCAGGATGGTGTGTCCTCCTGGGGCCTGTGCTGACCTGCCTGGCATGGTGGGCACGGGGCTGGCCAGACCAGCTGCACTCCTGGGGTTGTGCTGGCATTAGGAAAAGGTGGTTGCAGCACTGGGCAGTGGGGAAGTGTTAGGAAGGGGATGGAGTGTCAGAGAGAAGTGACAACACTGGGGATCTGAGAGGAAAGGGATCTGATAGGAAAGGCTCTCCCTGCCCCACTGATCCATACCATCCCTTCCAGCCTCCATGAGCACAGGCCAGCTGATGCTCTGCTGGGCTTTAACCTGCCTGGGAGACTGGCTGGCACTGGAGCTGGAGAACCTTCCCTGGCTTCAATGAGCTGTAAGTGTACACACCCTGTAAGTGTACCAAGGTGGCACTGGACCTGCAGAGAAGTGATGCCTAGCATGCAGATACCCCAGCCCAAACTTACTTTGACCACTGACCACTTTCTCATAGCTTGTTCTTCATCAAACAGCCCTTTTGGCTGAGTTTGCTTTGACTTTCTGGTCTCCCTGTAGACATCATGGTGGAGGCAGAGAGCAGCTGTATGGAGAACCATACAGTGTGGACAGGAGCACTCTGGCTCACTCAGGTATGAAAGCAGCTGTAGCTCAAGTGCCTGCTGTGGGCTTTGGGAAGGCAGAAGGGGAAGCCCAGTGAAGAGGGGAGCACAGCTGGAATGTTGATTGAGCCCTGAAAAGACTTTTAACTGGATCATAATGCTTCTGTGTTGGAACCAGGAACAGGATGAGGGGTTTTGGAGAAGTCTGGGGATGGGGAAGAGTGAAGTCCTGCATGGGGAGCATTGTGACCCAGACTGCTCCTGGCTCCCTCTGCCAGATGCCGTCTGGAGTGGGCTCTGTGCATGCCTGGGTGTCTGTGGGCCTTGGCAGCCCTGATGGCCAGCTCTGCTGACCCAGAGGGCTGTGCTCCCCCTTCTCCCAGTGCTTCTCTGCACACTTGGAAAAGTGATGCAGGGTAGCTCCAGACTCAGTCTGGCCTCACTGCTGCTCCCACAGCTCCCCTTGCTCCTGGGAGGAGGAGAAACCCACCTCAGACCACCCTCAGGTCAGTCACCCCTTGCCAGGTCCCCTGTGTTGTTGGCATTTTGCTGAGCAGAGTCCCAGACGAGCTCTGGGTTTGTGGGCACCGTGCAGGGGATGTGGAAGGTCTGCCTTTGTATCTCTGTGATTGCCTGGCACCAGGAATCCTGCCTGCAGCAATGAGTGTGGTTGGAGTTCTGGTTTTGTACTTTGGCAGCAGGCTGAGCTCTCATCCTGCTGGCCAGGCTCCATCCTGCTGGATCCTCTGGTGTCCAAGGGAATCAAAAAGCTTCGGTGCCTGTGGCTGCTGCATGTTTTGGGTGGGAAAACTCATTCCTTTTGTTTGAATTCTCCATTTATTCAAGGCTTGGACAAAAGAAGGGAACCTGCCCTCTGCCAGCAGAAGATGACAGAAGTGTTCCTGATCTCAGGGAGGAAACTGAGGCTCAAAGAGCCTGTACCATTGGCACCTCAGTCACACACATCCATCCCTCACAGATGTAGTCACCGTACATCTGCCAACTCCTACGTCCCAACGTACTCTGAATAACCACAACTTTGAGTTATGTTTTTCAGCCAAAAGAAGCACCATTTGTTAAATTTTCCAGGTGTCAGGAAAGCTGGGAAGGCAGTTCTTGACTGTCAATATCTGTCCAAGAACAGAAGCCTCTCCTGTTGTGGTGAGTTCTTCCTTTTTTACCTTGTGAATTCACAGAGAGAAAAATGGAAATAAAAAGCAACAGGGAGAAAGCTGTTAAAAAGCTTAAAGCTGTCACAAGGCATTGGTTATTTTATGTGTAGTGAAGTATACAAACAAGTCTTCAGCTTGTTGGTTGGAGCCAAGGAGCAGGGGTTTTTTTTGTGATAAATATGTTTTATAGGTCTTTTATGGGATTTTTAAAAATGACTGCCCAAATAAATTATTTACCAAGGTAATAAAAGATCAAGGAAATTGTTTCAACTATATCGCTGAGCATCTAAATCCCAAACTTTTACTGGGGTGGAAGGACCCTCTGAATTCCTGTGTCCTTATGAAAGATGGTCCAGGTGTGCTGTTTGTCTGTGGTGTCCTTCTGGAGGCCAGCTCCCCAGCCACCCTGACACTCTGTGTAAATTTAAGAGGTCCCAGAGGCTTGACACTTATTTTCCACCCCCTCAGCATCTACTCCTGGGGATGGATAGCATTTCCTTCTGCCACTGGCTGCAAAACTCTTGATGGTCTTTGGCTTTTTATTTAGGTTTCCAAGAGGTCTCAGAAGCTTAATGGTCCTTGCTGAGATGAAGTGGGAGTTAGAAATCACTTAGAAATGAGGGATCTGTAATCCCTGTGGGATGGGCTGGAAGGGCAGCCATGCCATCCTGCAGGCAGCAGGGACCTTTTCCCATCCCAGGTGTCTGGGTTTGTTCCTCCTTGTTTGGTATCAGCCTCTGCATGCAGGAAGGGCCAGGTTCTGCTGGCTTGGTCTCTATGGCAGACAAACTCAAAATAGCCTCAGTGCAGGAGAAATAAAAATTGATGGTGTTTCAGCCACAAAGTCTACAAATACATTTTTGGGGGCATTAAAGTAGGCTTTAAGATATCCAGTCGCTCTCCCTCCCTGTTCTTCCCAAGAGGAAGGAGGGGGCTGGGGGTCACATCAAATGTCCCCCTTCCGGACAGGGCAAATCCTTTGGCTGTGTCCCAGACTTTCTGTAGTAAGTGGGATTAGGTGTAATCCCCAGTAGGGTTTAAAAGACATCCAGTTGCTAACACATTGGCTTTTGTGAAGACTCTAGTCAGCAAAGGTGCAGCCCGGTGTGATAAGATGACCATAAATAAATTTAGACAGGATTTTTAAAGCAATTTCTGATGCTTGAAAGAGATCTTTCTGGACTGGCCTTCAAAAGGGCTGGTGGGTGGAAAGAGACAGCCACTGTTTCAAGATAGCTTTCAATATTCATGGGAAGGATTATTCATTCAGAGCCTTTCCAGAGGGGAGAGTCATGTGTATCTGGTGTGCTGAAGAGAGACTGGATTGATCTTTGCTTGTGCTGTCTTTGCTGTATGTTAATCCCCCACTTCAGGGTGTCTGCTGTCCTCTGCAGAGTGCAGGGAGAAATCCTCATCTCCCTTGGCATCTGATTTGGCTCCTGGGTTTGGTGGTGGTCCTGTCTCTCTCTGACATGGTGGAGAGTGGCCACAGCTGGAACCACATCTGGGGACAGGGAGCAATTTCCCTGGTCAGCCAATAGGGAGCCCAGGGCCTTGTTTGGCTTCCTTCTGGTGGCTGGAGGCTTCCACAGATCTTACAGTGTTCTGAAATAATTCCTCTGCTATTACAGGACCCTAGGACATTCGCAGAGCTGTTTATCTTCCTCGATTGCTTCCCATACCACATTACAGTGGTGGCTTTTGGACTTTCCATGGGCTTGTCCCACAGCTTGGGGCGTGGCCATGTCTCCAGGTCTAACAGATGTGCTAGGATGGATATCCTGGGTGGCTGCTGGATATCCTGATCTGCCCTTCTGTGCTGCTCCTAAGCCTGGGGTGAGGACAGGCAGTGAAAAAGGGCTCATTCCTGTCATGTGGGAATTGGCCCAGCAGGAACAGCCCTGTAGCATCTATTCCCTGGGCTGTTGGCTGCCAAAGTTTTGGGGGGTGTTGGCTGCACCCCAGAGTGTGCCGTGCTGGTGAGCACTTCTGTGACCAGGCTAAGCTGGGCTGGGGGCTCCAAGCCCGTGAACCATTAAGGCTTTAGCCTGGGAAAAGTTTAAATCAGCTCTGCATGCAGTAATGTTTGCTGGGGTCAAGGCCCTGTGGTTTGGCTTTTAGGCTGGCAGCTGGGGACCATGTTTTGGAGCAGGCTTTGCATCACAGGGAGCAGAGGCTGGAACACTGTCTGATGTTTGTCTCTAAAGAAGAAAAAAGGACACATCTCCCCAAGTCCCTCTTATTAATTATAAACACGTCCTACTAGTTTGGGAACGGATGCCATAAATTTAAATGAGGATTGAGCTGGCACGGGGCAGATATTAGAGACCCGGATGATGTGTGCAGGCCAGGCTTAGCATCTCCTCCTGCTCACTCCAGACTATGCAGCATGACGCTGCTGGCTTCGGTGGCATTTCCTCCTGGCTCCCCTCCTCATGATGGGAATTGGACTGCACGTAATTGAAAAGGATGGGGCATCTGCCAGCAGACTGTGAGCCACATTCCCCTTGGCAGCTTGAGCTCGCTGCTCGGGGACAGGGGACACAGGCTGGGGCAGACACCTGCATCGGGGGGAGGTGATCAGCAGGGCAGGCACCCGAAAGCCATCTCCATCTGAACTCTCCGGATGTGGCTTCCGCGGTGAGAGGAGTGCCCATGCCCGGAGGGGTCTGATAGCTCCAGCTGCTGGTGTGTAAGCAATAATTTTGTCTCATTTGTGATCTCCCCTGCCATGGCACCAGGATAGACACATGAACTGCTGCTCCCCTGAGCAGCTTTCTGAACCAAGGACTTGAACTTGAAAAGCATCCTCTGATCTGTCTGGCTGCTGCTGACCCTGGGCTTTGCACCACCACATCTCCCTGCCTGAGCATCAGTCAAGAGCAGCCGAGGGAGGCAAAAGGCTCCTGGGGTTTGTTAGGTCCTGAACACTAACAAGAGCTCATCATAAAGGACGGTGCAGGGGGCCTTGGTGTAAGGGCAGCGATCAAGATGCGAGGGCGTTGTAAATCCAGCACCTACAAAGATGCGGGAACAAAGAAAGGCAGGATCTGCATTTCAAAGCACGTTGTTTCTGTAGCATGCTCCTGCTGCCAAGGCAGAGACCAAGCTGTTTGAACCTCAGGGTCGGGGAGCCAGCTCCATGCCCAGGGCACAGTTCCAGGAAAGGTTGATGACCCCACACTAATTGCATGGTGAGGTGATGCCGACTGGGCATGGTGCTGCCTAACATGGTCTGCAGCAGAGGAAGATGTCTTGAAACTGTGTTTTGCTTTCAAGTGTGTGTGGTGCCTCACTTGACTGCTAATGACAGAAGCATTCCTGCCACAGAGTCTTAGAATCACAGAATATTCTGAGTTGGAAGGGACCCATAAGGATCATTGAGTCCAACTCCTGGCCCTGCACAGGACAACCCAAGTGGAGGCTGGCCACACCATCAATAGGAGATTCTCTTAGGGAAAGCCAGTTCCTGCCTCACAAGCCTTTGGTCCTGGCAGGAGAGACCACCATGGGAGCAGGAACTGAAATAAAATCCAGTGGTGATGAAATTATTTGGTTTTGTATTCCAGTTATAGCAGGGATTGAATCAGGAATGACATCCACAGCCTGGCCGTGATTGCTGGACACAGCCTCCTTTACCACAAATGGATTTTTTTTTTTTTTCTCAAAAGGGGGTTGGTTTTGGCTGTGAATTGGGTTTTTTCTGTTAATATTTTCTGGAAGGTGAAATTCTGGAGAGTGGGTGGTTTTGGGAAGCATGGCACCATTTTCATTTCTCTGTGTTGGCCAACTTGGTGGGAGATGGAACATTTCCTCCACAGCACTGCTGGCTGCTGTCATGTTCCCAGGACAGCTGCTTCCCTAGGGGAAGACTGAGCAAGACCAAATCCCAATTTCTGAGTGATTCCTGCCTGGCTTGTGGCTGGGACCATCAAAGTCTCCAGGTGACAGGTGAGCAGAACTCCACATTCTTTGGTGGCCCTGATCCTCTCCAAACCCTCCAGGCCCAGACTGGGAGCAGGATCCTGATGCTTGGCTTGTTGCAAGGTTGGAACCTTGCATGCCTTTGAGGCACTGGAGTAAGGGGTAGTTAGAGGGAGAGATGCTTCTTCTAGGAAGCAAAATTAAGTAGAGTAGTGGCTGAACATAGCAAGTAAGGCAGTTCAGTGTGTTCCCCCATCACCAAACTAAGTGGGAAACAAGATAGTTTTATGAATAAAACTATTCTGGGTTTGTCCAGGTCAGGCACCTGTCTGGGTCACCATTGTGCATTTATATCTCAGAGGGCACCATCAGGGAAAAAAATCCCCAAAAACAAAAAGAAAAGAAGGAAAATGCCATCTGTGCCACTCAATCCCCTCGGTCCACTTGGGCTGTAGTCCTGGAAAGCTCCCAGGCTTCTGCAGGCAGCAGCGTGCAGTGTCCCTGCCTGGGCCAGGGCAGCAGGGCCTGGCCTTGGGGTTCAGAAGCCAAGCAGCCCCTGCCTCTCAGCACCCTCATGAGATGCTCAGCAAGGTTACTCCTCTTGGCCCTTCCTGATCCAGTTGTTACTGAGCCTGCCCTGGGAACTTACTGCATTTTTTATTTTACTTTACACACTGTGAGGAGTAGATCCATTCCTGAAAATGAGGATTCACTTCTTCCTACTGGGATGGCTGGAGGCCTGCAGGATATCTGGCAGGACATTTTTTTCTCAGACAAATAGGTACTTTGGGGTCTCTGGGATGTTGAAACGAAGTCTTTTGGTCACAAGTCTGGCCTTATGCCAGTCTCACTTTCAAGGCTGCATCTGGACAGTTTGCTTCATAATGACTTCAAGTGCAGTTGTCAACACTGGTGTGTCTGTGGGGCTTGCACAAGGCTTTCATGGGAGCAGCAGGTCCCTTTCTTGAGGTTCCTCTCTACAAACACCCATGTCAGCAGGAGGGTGGGATAGGCTTCTCCTGTGGCTCACTGAAAACAGAAAAATGACAAACATTCCCATGGCTGAGAGCAGAGCTGGATCCAGCAAAGTTGCCACCATGGTAACAAGTGACAGGACAAAAAGAGATGTCTTCAAGTTGCTCCAGGGAAGATTTAGATTGGATATAGGAAAAAAATTATTTCACTGAAAGAGTGATTGAGCATTGGAGCAGCAATGTGGTGAGTCATCATTCTTGGAAGTGTTCAAAAAATGGGTGGATGGGCACCTAGTGGGTTTGGCAGTGCTTAAAGGTCTTTCCCAACATTAACAACTCCTTGATTGCCAGGCTGCCAAGCTGCCCTGCTCTGCTGTGACAGGGCATGTGGCTGAGGACCACTGTGGAGACTTGTGGATCCCCTCTGTGCCAGCTGCCAGTGTTGCAGGGCACCACACCACCAGCAATCACTTGTGCATTTGCTGTTCTACAAACCTTGGCCAGGTCATTAACGGAGGAAGGAAATAAAAAAGCAAAGGCTCCAAATGGATCCCAGAGGGATTCCCTGTAACAATTAGCTTTATACTTGAAAACATATTTCCAGTCTTTACAGCCTGCTCTCTGTATTTGAAATAATTTTCTACCCAATAAACCTTAGTAGCCCCCAAACATAATTTTAGCAGTGCATTAATTAACAACAAGGTGACCCAGTGGTTCAAAGCTGAGCAAAACCTGATGCATCTCAAGGCAGTAAGGCAGCATTTCCAAGGAACTCTCTGGAGCAGCATGTGGAGGCAGGAGCTTTATGTAGGATATTACCTAAGGCCTGGCTGGCCCCAGGGCAGTCTGGGCTCTCAGGTGCTGACAGGCACCTTCTGCTTTGGATAACCACACTGGAAGTTGAGACTTGTAAAGCTCTTTTCTGTCTTTAAATCCTTCATAAAGAATAATTTTTGATATCTGTTAGGCTTGGGAAGGTCTCTAAACCTCACTTCCTGACACCTGTGGCTGGGTGTTTCAGGGCTTGGACATGTGCAACAGAACCCTTGTTGTTGTGCAATTGCCTTCCCTGTGATTTCTGTCCCTGTGGGTGCGTGAATCAGCTGAAAATCCCTGGTGACTCCTTGCCCACTGCTCCCTTGGCACTAATCCACACTGGAGGGAAGCACAAGACTTGAGGTGCCTGGTGACTTCTGGGGGACCAAGCCATTGAGTCAGAGCTGGTGAAGGCTCCTGGGCTGGAGAAGACATCAAGTGGAGGGGACATATGGATGCACCACACCGTGTGGAGCTGGTGCACCCAGAGCTCCTGCGAGCCCAGTTAAGCCAATCCCAGGTCCTTCTGGGATCTGTTCCCATCCAGAGGGTGGGTGAAGATGACGGAGCACCTTCAAGGAGGCTGGATCTGCAAACCTGGAGCCTGCTGTGGACTGGTGGAGAACAATGCAATGCCTTCAGCAGGCTTCAGCTGTCTGCCTGGGAGATGACACAGCGTCTGACCATGACCAAGAGGATGGGGACCCTGCTGGCTGCTTCCCATTATGGAAGCAACCAGAGCAAGGATCCAGTGTCACCCAGTCTCTGAGCATGTAATCTCTTACTTAACAGGAGATGGAAGGGAGCATTACAGGCTGCTGCCATGATCAGGGTTTGCAGCTATCACGGGCTCACCCTGCTTTATCTGTGTCTTGGTTTAAGGCAAATTTGGGAAGGAACCTCTGAATAGGTCCCTCCAGAAAACCAATCCAATGGCCCCTTCCCCCAACTGGTTCAGGAAAGGAAAAGAGGAAAAAAACAAAACAAAACAAAAAAATTCCTTAGAGGAAAGTGGAAAAAATGTGTTTATTTAACAGGCCAAGCACAACAAATGAAAACCAAGGAACAAAACCTCCTGCTTCTCCGCAGAGATGACAAATCTAGCCAGTCTGTGCCGGGGGTGCAGCTCGGCTCGCTCAGTCTGTGTCAGTCCCTGGCACTGGGAAATGCCGGGCCCAAGCCAGGCCCGGTGGGCCACAGGGATGAGCTCTTGGTGCTCTGCTGGGGGTTAGTCCAGAGTAGGTTTGAACAGTTCCAAGGAAAAAAAAAAGGAAAAGAAACTCACAGTCCGGAAAACTTCTCTGCTTCAGCTAGCCACGAACTAACAGAAAGCAAAGGAGAGCTCTCTCCCACCGTCCGCACTGCAGCCAACACTCCCTGTGTGTCCTCCAAAACTGCAAACTCTTATCTTGATGTTTTGAAAACACCCGCCTCAGACATTCCACTGCTTCTTCTTCACTCTTAGATCCAGTCTTAAAGGTGCAGAACTCATTTTTGATTTAAACAGACGAATGGGGATACAATTCAGCAGTAACCCAGGACAATCTGTTGCATGTGAAATATCCCATGTAAAGCTACACAAAGCTTCAAAGCTACCATAATCCTTCCTAAAGCCAGCCTGCCCTTCCCTGCAAATATTACATGAGATATACTTATTAAACTCAGCTGAAGTTTTAGTTCCAGCTGGTGGTGATAGTCTTGAAATGCCATTAAGGTGATAATTATATCATGTTGTACTTCATCCAGAATTTGGGTGGTAATTGTTCACACCTGCTGCCAGCTATTGAAGCAGTGGTAGATGCAAGGGAAATGTTGTGGCATAGTGGATGGTGGTATTCTAGCTGGATGATGTGAGGGTGCCAGGCTGGTCAGGGATCCAGTGCCAATGTCTTAGGGTGACAGAGACAGCTGCTCTCTGGGGTTGGATGAGGGGTAGGATGTTCCCTGTCCTGCCCTTGCACATCAGGGTTGTCCCCATGCCTTGGAGATTGAAATGGTGCCATTTAATACCTTCATAAAGTGCCTGAAGTTCTGCTGGAAAACAGAGTGATGAACTTCATGAGAGGAGGAGAAATGGAGGGTAAGTCTTTGACACAAGCCTGTTGTGGCTCCTTCTTACTATCCATGGTGTTGTTGGACCTGGGTCCCTTTGGTTTGACCAGTCTATGAGAAGCAGCTTGTTAGAGGTAAGAGAGCCATGGATGTCACTTTGCTCCTGCCTTTTCAATGCAAATGGAAGGTTGGATTAAATTCAGCAATTTCTAGGAATCTTACATGGAACTTATTCCCACCAATTCCACATAAATATCTGGGAGCTAAGAAGTTGTAGTTTGAAATTTAGCAAACATGCAATAGGTGGTTATTTTGTGATTTAAGTGAACTCTCTTTATCCTGCAGTCAGCTGTAATCCCACTGCCTATCACTCATCCCACCTGCTCTGCCACAGCCCTGCTGAGATGACCTGTTTCTGGGTAAACCCTGGGAGCCTAGAATGTATTTCCTTCTGGGTTAAAATTGGATTTAGCAGAGATTAAAGTCACCCCTCACTTTGCTGGTATTGAGTAAGAGCAGAGCACAACCTGACATCCTGTCCCAGTGGGATTTGGAAGGCTCAAGATTCCCAAGACCTATTGAGGTGTCTCCCTGGGCTGCAGTGGCCCTTCCAGGGGAGAAATCAGTTCAGGTTTTGTGCGACATGGGATTGCTCTCTGCGAATTTGCCTGTCCCATCTCTCCCTGCTTTGGCCTAGGGAGATACCAGGGAGTCTTCTGGGCTGGGTATCTTGGAGAGGGATCCAGGAAGGACAACAAGCCAGGATGGCTTATAGCTGTGGGAAGAGATAGCACTTCATTCCTGTACTTGGCACCGCTGAGGCACCTCAAATCCTGAGTTCAGTTTTGGGTCTCTTGCTACAAGAAAGATTTTGAGGTGCTGGAACATGTTCAGAGGAGGGCAACAGGGCTGGACAAGGGCTTAGAGCACAATCCTTGTGGCTGAGGGAGCTGGGTGTGGTTATTCTGGAGAAAAGGAGGCTCAGGAAGGTTCTCTACAACTGCCTGAAAGGAGTCACAGAGGTACACATAGAGGTAAACAGATGGGCATGGCTTTGTTGCACTGGGCATCCCAGCCTCTGCCTTCATCTTCCCACTCCTCTGAACCTCTGGAACTGAAGCTCCTGGCAGATGTGTGCCATCAGTCATGGGTGGGGAGTGATCTGGGTTAGCATGACACTGATGTAAATTTAAAGCCTTCTTTTTCTCTCTCTGCTAGCAGCCTTGTATTTTCAGGAAGAAAGAGAATGGGAAACAACTTTTTTAATGAAGTCGAGCATTTAAATTCTCTTTATACTTAGTCCTATCTGGAGCTCTTTACCCAAATGAAGCAGAAAGCATTTACAGCTGTATTTTCCATCACACCAACCAAGGAATATATTCATTTGCAGTAACATGGCACTCAATGAAGTGGAAAATAAGCTCCCAAAATTGAGCTATGAAATGGTTTCAATGAGTAGGAAAAGCCCACTTGGACTCCACTGACCAGTCACTTTGGTTATGATAAAAATTAATTTGATTGAACACCTGAGCCATGGCAGAGGTGAGGTTGGCCCAGAGATTGCTCAGGACTGGGACTAGGGCTGGCTCCTCTGCTGTAGCTCCCCCTCTCCTGCTCATGGCTGTGCTTGCCCTTGGTGCCTCCAAGACAGGGTCACCAGTGGCACTCGCATGCACAGCAGCCAGTGTCCCACATGTCCTCCTCTTCATGGCTGCAGGAGGGGACAACGTCAGTGCCATGACAGGGCTGGCCCCTGGCTGGTGGCAGCATTGCTGGAGTCACCATGCACAGGCTCCAAGCAGGGATGGAAGTGGTTCCTCCTGCTGCTGCCCAGCGCCGCAGCCCAACGAGGACGTGAGCAGAGTGTGAAGCAGGTACCAGCCCAACGCCAGCGGAGGGGCTGCTAATTGCTTGTGATGTCTAGTCCAACTCCATCGGCACGAGCAACAATTGCTACTGGAAATGCAATTAATAATTAAGCACTCAGTGCTGGCAGGTGTCAGCAGGAATCCGCAGGGCCTGGCATCCCCCACCTCAACACCTCCCTCTGCCTGCGCGGGAGCAGGCAGCACCAGGTGGGATGCAGCCGTGGCTGCCTGGATCGATGCTGGGAGGATGCAGATCCGTGCCTTGAGAAAATAACTCAGTGGTGGAATTTCCCCAGCATGGATGAGTGCTGCCTGCTGTCAGGCAGCAGGATGAGGACCCAAGGCTGCCTGCCCAGCTGGTGAGACCTGTGTGTAGTCCCATTAGCAGCAGGGATGCTTTCCAGTGCAATCCCTCTTCACCTAAGAAGTTCTGTGGGCATTTTCTGGTTTTGCTGTACAGACAGAGTGGTTTTGGGTGGAGATGATTTGCAGCACTTCTCCACAGTGTTGGAGGCTGGGAGCACGCTACCAGAGCTGGCACTGGGTAGCTGGGCTGCAACAGATGGATGATGCTGCCCTGTCCCAGCCACAGAGGCAGCTGGGGAGGATGGCAAGGAGCAGAGACATCTTAGTCCTGTCTGGAAGAAAAGCATCATCCTGCTGGATTAAAATGTATTCCTGAGATGCTGCTCTGGCTCAGTGCAGCCTCAGGACCCCCTGTGTCCCTGCTCACAGGCTCTGCCAGCATCACTTTCACTTGCAGTGTGGGATGCTGCTTGTGGTGACTTACAGCCTTCTTCAAACTGGCTTTTATTTTTAATTACATTTTACCTCTGAAGATGGGCTGCTTTGCTGGTTCATTATTTTCTTCTGCTTTTTTTTTCTTTCTTTTTTTTTTTTTTTTTTTTTTTTTTTCTTCCCCTTCATTTTCATTTTAAAGCCCAACAGACTTTGGGCTCCCTGAGAAAAAGCTTCACCCTTTAGGAAAGTGCAGAGCCTTTTCCCTGAGTAACAAAATGTTGATTTGCTACCACAGGGCTGAGTGATGGTGATTCCCTTATTAAACTGCACTTAGAGGCAGCGACTGTCAGTCAGGGACAGAGAGCTTCTCCGATAAGTTGGAGCTATTCATTATTAAATTATCTTCATTCACTTGAACATCTCATTTTCATTGAATTAGATGAAAAGTGCTCAAAGGCAGCTGCTGCAGCAGCTTGGAGGCTGCCAGGAGCAGCGTGCCAATGTCACTGCTGGCCTTTCCTCCCCCACCAGCCACATCTGACCCTTTCCCACAGATGGACTGGCCTCATGGCTGGTGTAAATCTCCTGGAGTTGCATCTGCTGATGGCCTGACCTTGGAAACCTGAATTCACCAGCTCTGAGAGCTGGAGCTAGTGGGGATTGACTCTGCCAGGGAATAAGGTAGTGTGGCCCCAGCTGTCTGCCAGCTTGGCAACAGTGACCAAGGTGGGTGTCCCCAGTAACTGGTGGCCAGTGTGACCTCTCAGGAGGGCCTGTGCCAGTGTTTTGGTGTGTGTTTTGCTGGGGCACTGCAAATAGATTTGGTTGTGTTACACAGGGCTTTACCCCTGCTCTTACTGCCCCCTCCCCCTCCTGGGCCCCCCCCCTCAGGGCAGCTAGCAGCCACATGGGGCCAGCTTCAGCCCTCGATGGCAAATGAGCTGTTTTGTGTCCTGTGCTTGTTTTTGTGGGAGGATGCCATCTGGCTGCCTGATCTCTCCGCTTTCACCTTGGCAGGAGCACCTGGCACCCAGCCCCACACTCGGCACTGAACCAGGGGCTGCTCTCTGGGCCTGCCAGCCCACTGCTCTTCAGGGTGCTTTGTGGAGTCTAAGCTGCTTTAAGGCTGGCCCCGAGGAATGGGGGGCTTTTGTCTCAAGGCAAAAGACTTTGGACACAGCACACTGTTCCCAGGTGTTACTCATCTCTGTCCCAGCTGTATGTAAAATTACATCTTTCCCTAGGAGAGCTCAGTAGGATAGCTGGCTGCTGCTCAATCCCAAATGCCCTGGGAGCAGGCAGCACCCCTCTCTCCTGTGACAGCCTGCAATCTCACCGGGCGGTGAAAACCCCTTTGCTTCCTGAAGGTGAAGTCCTTCTCACCTCCTACCCACCACTACCATCTTCTTCCTGGCAAGGAACTGCTGGCCCCTTGGAGCAGCTCCTCAACAACTGTTGCTTTTCCTCACCAGTGAATCTCGCCCAAAGAAGCAGCTTTGATCAATGCACTTGGATTTCAGCCTTCAGCCTTGATCAAGGCAGGAGGAGGGATGAGAGGGAGTGAGTACTCTCAGACTCTTTGGGGACGCTCTGGGAAGCAAAGCTGCTTCTCCAAGAAAAGCCTACTTCAAAGTAAGAGGCGGCACTGCCAGAATAAGAGTGAACCAGGCAGGCAGAGGAGGAGGAAGGCTGCTGGGTGCTAGAACTCCAGCTGGGATGGGGTAGGAGTGAGTCCAACAATGAATGGTGATGATGGCATTGCTGTGAGGCTGGAGCAGCTTCTGGGAGTGGGCTGGAAACCAGGTGCAGTGGAGGGGCAGGCTTCTCCCTGTGCTTAATTCTGTACCAGACCTGTTTTTCTGTACTCATTACCTTTTTCAACTCTCCAAACTTCTTCAGCACTAGGGACCTGGCACTAAGAAAGTTTTGAGAGCTGAAAAGTGGTTGCTTTTTCTTCTTTGGGTCAGTGGTTTCCTCCCAGTTTTTGACTGGTGGGGATGGTGCTGGGTCAGGTGGCTCTGGGACAGGAGCGGGGGGGGCAGAGCATCCCTTCTTTGCCAGCGTTGTGGGCTGCATTACCTGGGAGGGGAGCAAGAACTGAGCAGAGATACAAAACCTGGAGGCCCCCATGAGCAGGGAAGAGCTCTAGCCAGAGACCACCCTCCGATACCAATCTGCTCCAGCAATCCTCCTCCTTCTCCTCTCTCCTGCTCCCACTCTCTCTCTGCCACTGCTGCCTTCCTCAGATGCTCACACATGCACTTCTTGCTTTTCCTTTCAGCTACAGATGGCAGGCAGGAAAACCAGCCAGCCAGATGTGTTTTTCATAGCTCCCAAGCCAGGCATAACTAAACATTTACATTTATTACCAATTAGAAGGGAAACAGACTGTAGTTTTATGTACTGTATGTGTCTGGATATATTTCAGTTTGTGACCTTACTACACCCCACCCCCAGCAACGAAATCTCTCTTGGTTAGGGGCAAAACCCTGGAAAGCATTCAGATCCCAGCCCAGCATCCCATCACCTCGTGATCAGATGACGTGGGCTGCACCTCTTTGTAAGGAAGCCTGCGCAGGGGTTTGCTCCTGGGTGATGTTGTGCATTCCTAGGGATGCCCCAGAGGGATTTCCATGGTGGAGTCCATATCCATTAAGTCCATGTATGGAGGTGAGCACAGAGCAGAAGTCAATGGGTGACTCAGGAGTGCAGAGCTCTTTAATGATGTGTGAGCCAACAGCAAAACACAAATAAATCCATAACCAGATGCTGAGCCTTGCTGAGAGCCGGAGAAGGAAGCCGGGGGGATGAATGTGCATGGTGGTAGTGATGTCCCAACCTTTACGAGGAGGGTCACTTAAGGGACTGATGTCCTAACAAAGTCCAGCTCCTGACTGGCAGGGGTCCAGCCCCACGGTGGTCATAGTGCCACTGCAATCTGCTCACCTCTGTGTGGCCAACACCTGAACCTGTGTTGTTTGAGGTGTACAGGCTCAGGACAGGGTCTGCATGTACCTACTGGGCCTGGGACAGGCCAATGGATGCCCAGTCAGGTGGAAAGGAGGACTTGCTGGCCAGGCAACACTGGACAACGGTGTTGTTTAAACTAGACTGTCTCACATCCACCCTGGTACTGGGATTGTGCCTCCCAGTGCCACCCCACAGCCACACAGTTGGGATGCAGGATGCTGCAGGCACTGACCCTGCTCAGCCTTCCCGTGCCTCCCCGACCCTCCCTGCTCCCATCAGGTCCCACAGCCATCTATTCGTGTAGCAACATACCAATTCCTTCCTTGCTCCCAATACTTTTCCCCCAGGGTGCCTGGAAGCCTCTGGAAATCATGTCCAAAGCTCACCTCTGGCTATGCCTCCTGGATCCCTGTGCCCACCTCTGCTGTTGCTCGGGCAACAACCTCTGGGTTGGATGCAGGGATGTATTTCCCTCCTCTGTCCAGGGTGCTGCTGCTGGGAAGGTGGCCCAGACACAGAGGCAAAGCCACGGGCAATGCCATGCAGCAGTTGTGTGCATCCCTCCGGGCATGCCAGGGGGACTTACTCCATCACAGGGAGCTTCAGAACTGCAGGATTTTATTAGAAGCCCATTAAACTCTGCAAACAGGTGATTAGGAGAGGGGTGGTGATGCAAATTGAAGCAAGGTGGGGGTGGACTTCCACCTGTGCAAGGAGAGCTGTGGGGTGGATTTTTACCTGAGCAGGGAGAGCCATGGCTGGAGGACTGAGGTCAGCTCTGCACGGCCAATATCAGGAATGAATAAAGCTGAGAGACTTGAAGGGTGTGGGGGTGGAATGATGGGCTGCAGTATTTTGGCAGCCTATATATATATATATATATATATATATATATATATTGGACTGGAAGGGACCAGCCCTGGGGTGGAAATAGCCCACTCCAACCTCAGCCCCTGCAGGACTATGTGGACATGTCTATCCCATGGAAGTCAGCATCCTGCCTTCACTGGGATGGGAAGCACCAGGTACAGGCTGGATCAAGGGTGTTACAAACCTTGGCCACCAACCTTTGGGTCCCTCTAGGGAAGAACCAGCACAGGGACGAGGCACGTGGGGAACCTTTGTCTAGCAAGGGCAGGAGAGGAGTGAGATGGGAGGTGCAGGATGTATTGTTCCATACATGGATTTGTCCTGTTATCCTGCTGATCAGCAAAAGCAGGAGACAGTTTAACTGGAGAGTTGGATTTAAGATTAAAAAATAATACTTAATTTTTTTTCCTCCTCTTTTGGAACTGTGGTGGAGTGTGACAGGGAAGGAGCTCTTGGCAGCTGGATTGTTAAATGTTTTTCCACATGGTCTCTTGATTATTAATGGATTTTAGCACTTGACAAAGTAGAAATTAGGAGATAAAAGCTATTAGAAACTAATTTGGGTAATCACTGATTCTGTTCCCCCAGGAGCCTTTCTGAGAGTGTTGCTCCCAACACCACTGCCAAGTCTCAGGAGAGAAGGAATCGCTTTTCAGCAGTTTTGTGGGCCTTGGAAGAACCCCCTGATCTGTGGCCAATGAGGAGATGACTTGAATGGAGCAGGCCCGAGCCAAACAACACTCTTCTCCCAGCAACCTCCAGGGATTTATAGGATTTCACATCCCTGGACACTATTTGGGGTGGTTTATGGGCTACATTTTTTTACTGTTATGTTGGTGAAACAACCACAGAAACTAGGTTGGGAAAACAAGGTGGAGATAAATCCTTGTGGTGTGGGCTGTTCCAGCAATAAAATGGGCTAAAATGGTGGAGAAATAGGCCCTCGAGACCCTTTATTTCCTTCAATTCCCAACTTCCTGAGTGGATCAATACCACCAGGGGCAAGGAAAGGGTGAGGAACCATTGCAGGGAATCACTTTTAGGGAAAAGCTAGAAGGTGGTAACTGATGTAGCAACCACTGCTGATTTTTGAGGCATATGGGCTGGGAGGGTTTGCATATCCCATGATGGTTTGTGTATAGAGAAGAGGATGCCTGTAGGCTGGGAGAGCACTTTTAAAAATAATTTGACTGATTTTTCTCCTTCTTTCTTTCCATCCAGTCAGTCTCCATTCCTGGCATATGCAGTAGGAGCAAAAGGTCTGTCTTGCAAATTTTTTTTTTTTTTATTTTATTCCACCCTACAGGAAAATCCCTCCAAATGTCATCCCACCAAAATTTGACTATCTCAACCCTTGGTCCAGAAGCACAGCCCAGAGGTCCTGTGTCCTGGGGACAGCTCTGAGGGTCCCAGGGGAGTTTTTTCCCAGGCAGCGGCCAGGGGCCAGCAGATGAGGTAAATCCTACAGCCAGGCCCCTGGCTGTGGATCAGCTGTGTCCCTTCCCTGGCTCCAGCACGGCTGATTTACACCAGCTCTAGTGACACCCCAGGGCAGGGCACCCAGATTTAAGGGATGGGGATATTGCTGCTGGCAGCAGCAGCTCCCAGCCATCAGCTTAGAGAGGAGAAAGGAATTTGCCATCGTCATCGCTGGTTCTCTGTAAATTTCTCCACTTGCAGAATGGGGTGCAGTGAAGCAACTTTATTTGATGGTGTTTAAAGAGGTCTCCAGGTTCTCCCTGAGAGCTGGGAGTGGCTGAGGGCGCTCAAGGAAGCCAAGGGCTGGTGCAGACAGTGGAGTTGGGTGGGTGAGGTTATGTTTTTTCATCTTTGCTTAAGGAGGAACTGGTGGGGAGGGAAGAAGGGAGCTGAGGCATTGGGACTGGGATTTCCTGAGGTCCCCACCAGCTTGAGTATTCCCAGGTTCTCACTGAGCTCCTAGTGGGGACACAGGAGGGTGGCTGGGACATGTTCTGCATACTTGGGCTTGCAGAAACCTCCCTCTTGCCTGCTCCGTGCTGATTCTCCTGCTTCCTTCAGAGACTGTGGCAGGAGGAAGAGGGAGGAAGAAGCTGAGGTCACCACCATTTCAGGAGGTTGTTGATTTTCCCCTCGTTCTCATTAAGAAGTGGCCATTTACCACAGGCCCTGTAAATCCTCTCCGGAGAGAAAACACCAGGGAGCATGGCATGGGGGGATGAGAGCCCTCGATGGCTTTGAAAGAGATAGCAGAGAGGACAAACAGCCCACCATCAGCGAAGGGGGAAAATAGACTGAAAGAGAGAGAAGCTGAAAATGTGCTGAAGCAGCTGATGACAGCCCAAACAGCAGGAGAAGGCTCCTGCCTGCCAATTAACAAGGCTCTGGTGCTAATTTGCCACCTTGACTGCACTTCTGAGCTTGTCAGGAGAAGGGGGAGGAAAAACAAAAAGATGAGGCTAAAAAAGAGCCAGCGAGGTTTTTGGTTTGCCTCTTGGCTATGCAGATGTCTCTGGGCTTTGGAGAGGCAGGGGAAGCAAGGGGGGCTGGTGGCAAACCCCACCAATTCCCGAGCCTGGCGTGTGAAGAGAATGATGACGAGTTTCCATGGGCTTGTGTTGGCAGAGCTAGGCCATGGTGCTGCCCAGCTTAGGGATGCCAATTTCCCGGGGATCACATCCTGCCATCTGCTGGGTTAGCTGGGTGAGTGAGAGGTGATCCCATGTGTGCCCAGGAGCATCTCTGGTACCTGTGGTGAAACTGAGTTACAAGGGAGGAGCCAGAGAGCCCTGTGCTGGGGCAGAGAGGGTCACAGGCAGCTTGGCATCTCCTGCTTCCCCCAGAAACGTTGTCAAAACACAGAATAGATCTGCTGGCAGCTGCCTGGTGGTTCTGTGTGGCTAACAGAGCTGGAGGTGCCCTGGGCAAAATGCTCAGCATGAAGCTTCCTGCCAAGCCAAACGTCTGATTCCCACTTCTTGCTCATCCTGCAGCCCAAACCCAGAGACCATAGGGATGGATTAAAAGCAACATCTGCACCAGTGTGCTGTTTGCATGCAAAGCAAAAGAGTTTCTGCCAGGGAAGCATGTTACCTGGAACCCTCCCAGCTCTCCCTCCTCCCCTGGGATGTTTTAATTCCTGTACATCTACGTTCTTCTCCCAGGCTGACAGAGGTAGCTGGGAGCCACAAGGGTAAACTGAGGCAGGCTGGAGCAAGAATGCATACTTAGCCCCACAGCCTCTTCATGGAAAAAACTGTCCTTGCTTTTTGGGCCCAGCCTGAGGCCGAGATGCCCTTAGGGCAGAGGCTGAAGGCACCACCTTAGGGCACACAAGGCTGAGGCTCAGCCAGTGCTTCGGAAAAAGGGTGAAGACAGGAGGGGGAAAAAGGTGTAGGTTACATAGGTGGAGCTGTGTGCTGTTTGCTCAGGTGTAGCCCATCACAGCCCATCACTGGCTGTCTCAGGGTGGGAGATGAAGTTAGGACCAGCCCCAACCCAGGGGCCATGAGCTCTCTCTCTGCACTGAGAGAGCTGTGTGGATAACCCCATACAGCTGCTTGGGCTGGGGGTGAAACATCCTGGTCTTTCCTGGCTTCCTTTTCCCTGGCTCTCTTCCCTAGAGAAGGGGAAGACACATTGCTGAACAAATGTGTCTGGAGGGATCCAAAACGTCTGCAGTCAAGTAAGTGAGGAGCTCAGCTAGTTATTTAAAGGCCATTTTCTGGCTTTCATACTTGCAGAGAATTTCGTATAAACACAGAGCCTAGAAAAGGACAACCCCAAACACATCAGTTGTTAAAACCTAAGGGATTGATGCTGAATTCCTGGTTGATGGTGGCATGCTGGCTATTTCCATCCTGAGGCCAGCTGCTGCTGGTGCTGTGCTCTCCAGCCAGCCTCACTGCCATCAGCACTGTTCTGTGCAGGGGAAAGCGCTGCAAGGTAATCAAACGCTGACCTCCAGTTATTAACCTCGTCCTTTTAATCACCTCCATTGAGCACCTTAATTGCTGAGCAGGGATGGGAGGACCTGGCTGCTTCCACCTGAGATTCCCACACATCCTAGCAGTCCCCTCCCCAGGCATGCAAGCTGCTGCTGCTGCTGCTGCTCTTCCTTTAACTCACACACATCCCAAAAAAAGATGGAAGCGGTTCTCTCCCAAAATACAGCAATTTAGCAGCCATCAAGGAAACAACTGTTTGTTTCTGTCCCTTCTTTTTGCTGAGACAGGGCTGTGCCAGGTGCCAGCCTTGGAATGCCATGCACAGACTCATTACTAATGGGAATTGGCAATTTGGGCCAAACTTGGTGCTTTTGGGCAATAGATTATAGATCTTGCTGGGGGCTGTGGAGAGGGGAGAGTGCAGCCCCAGGGGTAACTGCTGAGGATGCAAAAAGCTGATGGCTCATCCTTCCAGCTGCCTGCCTCCCCCTACTCCACACTTTTTATTTTTTCATCAGATTAAAAGTAAATGGCCTTCATCCACCTATCCCATCACACATGGGACTGTTAGGACATCACCTGCCTCCATCTGGAGCCTACACAAAGCCAGAGAAGTCCAGGTTCCATCCCTTGATGCGTACCTTGAGGTGCTGCCAGTCATCCCAACAGCTCTTGCATCCATGTTCAGGTGGGTTTAGGATGTGGGACTGGTTCAGGGCACCAAAAAACATGGTGGGAAATGCTCTGTTCTAGAGGAGGTGGGATGGAGTCGAGGAATGTTAGCCTGACACGTGGCCCACATGATGACAGGGAGAACCCTAGAATGGTTTGAGTGAGAAGACACCTTAGAGCTCATCTTGTTATAACCTTCCACAGGCAGGGATCCCTTCCAGTAGACCAAATTCCTCCAAGCCTCATCCAACCTGGCCTGGTACACTTCCAGGGATGAGGCAGCCACAGCTTCTCTGGACAACCAAGAAGTGATGAGATGGAAGGTGTACAGCAGAAGCCAAAATAATTTCACTATCTGGGAATCCTCCTGGCAGCCCTGCCTGCTCAGGAGCACTGCTGGCCTTCATGGCTCAGCTCTCCCCATCCCCACCCAGGCTGATGTCTGCCAGCTTTGCCTGGGGAGCCCAGAGGACGGCTTTGACTTCTCCTTTCCTTCTCATGTGTTTAACTGTCTGATTTTTTTTCACTTCAGGACTGGGAAAAAAGAGAGGAGAGGTGGGCAAAGACAGATGTGTGCAAAATAGAAGTCTAGGTGACAGATTGAGGGCTGCTATAACCACAATAGCCAGCCTGATGGATTGATAGATTAGACAGCGAATATAAATAGCAAGTATGGTTTATCTATCCCCGTTTTATTTTCCTCTCGTCTGTCTCTTTCTCTCTCCTGGCGTTATTTTCCTCCCGCTTATCTCTTTATCTGCTCAGCCTGAGGATGGAAGAGAGGAGGGTGACAGAAGCAGGATGGATGAGTTTGGGTTTCTACTGCCTTTGCAGCATCCAAGCAGACAAGTTTTGCCAGCTGTGAAGGATTAGAAAATGGGCTCAGATCTTCACATCGATACACTTTTCCCACCACTCTCCTTTCCCCTGCATCATCCCCTCTGTCTGCACGCCCTCCCTGGGGGATACTGTGGTCAGAGGGTTGGCTCCTTCCTCTCTCTGGCTCATCCTTGGTCAAGGAATGAGGGCAGCCACCCAAGCAGTGAGCTCTGCTTGTCTGGGAACCCAGTGTTCCCATCTGACAGCCAGGCAGCTCCACTGCTTGATATTCCAGTCAGGCACCAAGTACAGCAGCAGCAGCAGCACAGGGAAGAAGAGAGGGAGGAGAGCCACACAGCACAGGAAAAGCCAGGGCTAGGGATGACAGTAACTGTTCTGTTCTTTTCTTTCTTTTTTTTTTTTTTTTTTTTTTTTTTTTTTTTTTTTTTTTTTAATCTCAGTTGGTTTTGGTTGCTCTTTTGCTCAAAAAAGGCATTTTTTAAAAAATATATTAAACAGATACATTTTACTAAGATGTCTCTTGGCTGGAGTCACTGACAAGAAATGACACTCCCCAAATGAATAAGCTTAAAAAAACCTGTCCCAAACAAACCAAATAAATAAATACATAAATAAAACATTTCCTTTTTCTTTTGCATTAGATGTTTTTTTTGTTGTTTTTTGTTCTGTAGGGAATCGTGGCGCAGAGGTCTCTGCCGGTATCTGTGATGGCAGTGTCTCTGGCACAGGTGCCAGGTCCTTCCCAGGCAAGGGGTGAGGTGGTGCCTCAGCACTGCAGCAGACACACAGTGCTCATGGAGAGGCCCCAGAGGAGACCTGCCAGGTCTCCAGGGCCTGTGCTGTGGACCCCCACCAGCACTGTGTGCGAGGGTTTGGCTGCAGGATGGATCATGGGGGATGCAAAGGCAAAGGTGCCAGTAGAAACCTCTTACAAAGACTACAAAAGTTGGGGTGGCAAGGAGGCCGCCACTGGGGGATCCTTACAGTGGGTTAAGCACCTGCTCTGGCAGGACCAGCAGCTGCCTCTGGCCAAGCCACACCCCCCTGGGCCATTGGCACACCTCTCCAGCCACCTCTGTGGTGGCCACAGTGGCATTGTCCCAACACTCAGAGACAGTCTGCACTGCATAAGCCATCCCTCCTCCTTTGTCCCACTGGCATCCTCCATCCACTCTGTCTCTTTGGCCAGTTGCTGGGTGTACCATGGAAGCACGCAGTTGGCACTACGGTAAGGCCTTGATTTAAATTTTTAGGGTGGTTATTTCTCTCCCTCCCCAGGAAGTCTTTCCTCTCAGCCCCCTGGCACCAAGGTCTGAGTGCTCCCAGCCGTTAGCTGCACAGCTTGCCTGTCTCCTGCTCCAAGGCGTTGGGCAGCTTGGCATTGAAGGCTCTCAAGGAGGACTGGATCCTCGCCACCTCGTTGTTGGCCAGCTTGAGCCGGTGCCGGAGCAAGCAAGTGAAGAGGTCCAGGCGGATTTTGCCAGGGGGTGAGAGCCTGTTCACCCGGTCCCTGATCTCCAGCAGCTGGAGCATGGCTGAGTCCTGGGAGCCCTGGGTGTAGGGGTAGTCCAGCTGCAGGATCAGGTCACGGATAGCATCCGGCTCAAAGGGCAGGCTGTAGCCAAAGACTTGCAAGCTGTTGATTTTCATGTACCCCAGGTTCTTGGAGGGATCTGACATCTCCAAGGGTTCATAATAGATTGTCTCATTGGAGCTGTCATCCAGAGACTTGATGCGGCTCCGCAAGTAGACGTGGACCGTTTCAAAGAAGGTCTTCCACTTGTTGCCCAACGTGATCGTCCAGTTTTGGCACTGGGCAGAGGCATCTACGGTAGTCCTTTCCCAGTCTGGGAAGCTGCCCTCATTGACAGGCATGAACCAGCTCTCTGAGTGGCTTCCCCAAAGGGGTTGACATAGATGGCCATGACGGGCTCCAGGGTGCTGTTCTTAGTGAGGCAGATCTGCAGAGAGAGGGCCAACATGACATGAACCAGCCCGGGCTTGTACTTGTTGCTCTTCAGGGTCAAGAGCATGCGCTTCCTCCAGGAGGGGTCGAACCAGCTGCCCAGGCGCATGTCATTGCTGATGAAGATGGAGTGCACCTCGATGCGGCTGTCCCGTTTCTGCAGGAGGTACTTGAGCTCTAAGTCCTGCAGGTCGGTCTCCAGCCCCAGGTAGTGCTCCAGTGAGTCGGCCACCTCAGGGCGGCAGAAGCCCTGGGTGAGCACATAGCCATGGTTGCAGGTCCCGCAGCGAGTGCTGTTGTCCTGGTCACAGCTGGCACAGGCTGGCCCCTCACCCAAGGCACACGGTATGGACCCCTGGCAGGAGGGCTGCTCAGAGGGACAGGTGCAGCTGTGGCTTTCTTCCAGGAAGGTCCCAGGCACAGTGGTCTCGCTGCAGTACAGGAGCGACTGTGCGCGGCTCCACCAGTAAGGGAGGGACCTGGTGCAGAGGAAACACAGAAGGAAGAGAGGCTTAGATGGCATCTTTTGGGATGTGACTGACTTGCCCTAAGGATGGAAGAGCTGCCCACCTTGTGTTTGTTTCCTGCTCTGCTGGTGGCCCCCACATGAACCAAGCCCCATTTTTTACCTTCAGGTTTGGACCTGATCTCTCAGGGCCACATTCCAAGCTGTTACAGCCCCTCCTGCTGCCTGCTCACCCCCAGGTGTCCCTCCTAGGTGGGAGCTTCTCCAGTCGCAGCCACAGGGAGGTAGGCTCTGGCTCTGAGCCACTCCTGGGGCATGGGACAGTGTTCCCAGCAAGGGAGGCCATGGCACCCTACCTCTCCTTCGGCAGCTTGAAGCGAGGCTGGCGGTGGCAGCGCTTGCTGAGGTTGAAGAGCCGCCGGATCAGTCGGTAGGTTTTTCTGGAGAGAAGCTTCAGGCTGGTGCCCAGCTGTTGGTAGCGATGCTGGACATCCAGATCCATGGTCCAGAAATGGGAGATGGCTGTCCTGTTCAGGAAACGGTCCATGGGGAGTCTTTTCACTAGGGCCTGAAACTCCTCTGTGGGGAGAAGGAGACGGCGTCAGCAGACCCAGAGAGCAGGCAGTGAAGGTGGAGCTGAAAGCAACCTCCCTCCAGCCAAGCTCCGAGGTCTTCATGGAGAGAAGACCCTGGAGACCCAGCACCCAGCCTGGGCTCCTTGCAAGGGGAAGGAGATGCTTGGTGGGGTCTCCCCAGCCTCACCTGACTCCTCGAACTGGTTGTGGTGGCTTTCCCAGGCTCGCCCAAGCTGGGCCAGGCTGCTCTCCAGAGCCTGGATGTCGGCCTCGGGGCAGTTGCAGCGGGGGAAGGCGGGCTGGCACTGGCAGCGGCAGTCGCTCCGGCGGCACACCAGCTCCCCGGCAGAGCCGCAGGCAATGTAGCTGAGAGCAGCCGCCACAAACCGCTCCCGCAGGTAGGAGGGGAGCACCGTCTGCAGCCCTGCGTGGAGGAGCAGCCCCGAGGGCATCAGGGCACAAACGGAACCCCTCAAACATCACCCGGGCTCCCACCCTTGTATGATTATCATATCTATTTACTGTGGAGCCGCTTGTCTGGGCTCTGCATCGATCTCGGCTCCTCTTGGCAGACAAGCAACAACCTCATCCTGCCCAGCTTTCATTATTTTCATCCCCTCTCCTCCCCAGACCTGAAATTAGAAGCAGCCTCTCATGCCAGCATCTTCCCTGCAACCCCTGTGCACCCACAAGCATCCCACGGTAGCACTTGTCTGCCCCCACATCCCCACGAGCCCAGTCCTACCTTGGAGCTGCACTTTGTTCTCAGGACTCTGCACCAGGACAGAGCTCACTGAGTCCAGGTTGTCGTAGTTGCTGCAGCCGAGTGGCCCTGTCCGTGTCTCTGTCACCTAAGGCAGGGACACACAGGTGGTCAGGGATACGTGAGAGGGCACAGGGTGTGCAACCCTGCTGAGAGTGCTACAGATATTTCCTGACCCCGCTGGCCAAGCCCCACTCCTCGTAGCAGGTCGATGGTCGGAGAGGAGAACTAATTATCTGCTAATTAGCTCGTTGACAGGCAGCAGCCCTGCCTGCAGCCCGCTGAAAAATGTGCCTTTATTAGCGTGCCCAATTTCCCATAAATAATGGGAACGTGTTAACTTTCCCTGTTCTCTCCTCTCTGGGGGATGCTGGTTTAGGTCTGGCCAGCTGCAAGGGGCCTCTGGTGAGGCCCGGGGCTGCCGTGTCCCGGTGCTGGCCCCTCCCTCGCCCCCTTGCCTACCTTGATGGCGGCCGTGGCGATCTGGATGTGGTGCAGCCGGCGCAGGGTGCTCTCCCGGTCGATGAAATAGGAGGCTGCCAGCTGGTGCAGAGTCTCCAGCGAGACCCCCGAGCTGTTCCCAGCTCCCCCGCAGGCTCTGCCTTCCGGCTCAGCTTGCGCTTGTCCACAAAAATGGTCAGGGACTCCTCTCCTGAGGGGACACGCAATACTTTTGGAAGGCTGCTGGGTTCCCCCCATTCCCTTTCTTGGCCATGTTTCTCCTGCAGTGCTTCTTTTTCCACTCTCCCTCCATTGCACAATCCTTGTGCAAGGGGGGTGAGCAGCACTGAGCAGCCCCCAGCACTCACCTCCCAGCGTGGCAGCCAGCAAGAAGTGTGTCCCATACTTTTTGATGAGGCTGTCGGTGATCTGCTGGGGGCTGGGCCGACGCCCCAGCAGTCGGATATTGCGGATGAATTCAGGGGCCAGGGGAAGTGGAAGGCTGAAGAAATCTTTCCTCTCCAAGGCCAAATTATTCACTTTCCAACGAGCAAACTCTCTGTGGGAGGAGAACAGCAGTGGGGAGATGGTGTGAAGTGGGTCTGGCCATGACACATGCATGCTCTTCTTCCTTCTGTTCCCAATTTCCAGCTCAGGAGAGGTGGAAAACTCTGGTTAGAATCATCCCAACCTCCCCATCAGAAGTGAAGGACCTGCTGCACACACTTGCCAGCTATGGATCCAGCCAGGACAAAAGCACCATCCCTCCCTAAGCCATTGATGGTGATAAAGAGCTACAAGCAGCGGAGATGCCTGATATTGATTAATCCAGCACCTCCGGAAGGCATTAATCTCAGCCCAGGGCAGGGCTAGACCCTTTTCCAGCCCATTAGGCTGGTCGGATCTCATCCCTCCTCCAGCCCTGTGCCTACAGATCCAAGTGATAATCCAGCATCTGGGGGTATCATGGTTTTAAATATCAGCAGCGTTTTGTGGGAAGCTGGAGGTGTTGGGATGCAGTGGGGTTGGTGGTGGTGGGTCCCCTCAGTACCCCAGGTGGTGTGAATGTCCTTGCCCAGCCCTAGGGAGCAGCCGCCCGGCCTGTCACTGCCTCCGAAACCCCATGGCCTCGTAAACAACCGGCAGCAAATTTCAGCCTAATCTTTGGCATTTTGCTCTAATTAAAACCAGGCGGTGCCTTCCAGGCGATTTTACCAGGGCTGGATGGGAAAAGAGAGAGAGGGAAGAGGAAGGAGGGGTGGATGGGTGAAAAGCAGCAGCTGCTGAGCTTGGCAGATGACAGGTTGCCTCCCACCATGACTTTTGGGCCCAGAAGATGGGATGCAGGGCCCAGTAGCAGAGCTGAGGATGAGGCAGGGAGGATGCTGTCTCTCCCCTTGCACACACACTCCCTGGGGATGGGGTGCCAATTTCCCCCCTTCCATCCCAGAGGCAAAGCAAGCTCCGAAGGCTGATAGCAGGTTCTCTGCCTCCGGGGAGGTGTGAGCCAGCTGCTGTCTCTCTGGCTGCTCCTTCCTGTCCCACCACCATCACCAGCAGCATCCCTGGAGGATGCAGGTCACTTGGCATGGCAGCATCAGCACACAGGAAAGAGGAGAGGAGCTCCCTGGGGGTCCTCAGCTGCATAACAAGGCTGCAATCCCAGCACCCACGTCAGCATTCCCGAGGGGCCGTGGCCAGGCTTTGCTTCACTGCTGGAAGTCCCCAGGGCTCAACACCGGTGGGGAGTGGAAGGGAAAAGGGCTCATTAGCAAGAGGTGACAGCTCCAATTATGTCCAGGAAGCTGTGGAATGGAGTGTGTTTCCCACAGAGGCTGTCATGGGGTGGCCCTTTGCTGCGGTGAGTGGACCCCACTGCTGCCAAACCTGTTTTTCTGCTCGCAAGAAATCCCCTCCAGCCTCAGCCCCCATGCACAGAGCATCCCATTGCAGCAGTCCATGGGCTGATGGCACTGGAGACATGCCAGGGGGTCAGCCAGGATGGCTTTTCTCAAGCCTCAGCAGCACCCCAGCCCCAGAGGACTGCCAGTCTAGGCAGGTTCAGTAATTTGGCACAGAGACATCTCTGTGCACTGAAAAAGGACAAAAGAGCATCTTTGTCCAAAGGGCCTGGAAGGTGGACACCACATGCACATTGCCCCTTCTGCTGTCCCCAGCTTCCATCTCAAGGCAGGAGATTGGTAAGTGGAGGATGGCCAAAGGGACTGGAGTACACATGAGACCATCCAGCCCAGTGGGCTCTGTGCCTCCTGCCATAATGGCTGACTCCTTCTCAACCTGTGCACCAAATCCCTCCTCCCACCTTAGGGCAAATTCCTGCCTAGAGCCCAGCCTGGCCACACCACGAGCATCCTGGGGGTCTGCTATTATACTCCCTGGAAAAGGAGCATCTCACATCCACCCACACGCTGTCTGTCCCAATGGACAGCCTCCTCCTGCACGTGGGGGTCTGCTCATATGGATTAGAGAGGCTCTGCCTCCGCTTGGCCATGCCCCTCAGCCCCCCACCCCACAGCCCCCGGTCGGGCTGCCTGCAGCCTCTCACCTGTAGATCCTGTACCTGGTGGTGAAACCCTGCCGGTAGCGCTCCATGAAGTCCACGTACTCCTGGGCTCGGTAGAAGGGTCCCCGGTCGGTGAGGAGCCAGTCGAGGGGTGCCCGGACAGAGGGAGAGGAGGAAGAGGAGGGGGTGGCGGGGGCTGCATGGCCCTGGGGCACGGTGCTGCCCGCCCCGCCGGCCACTCCCCAGCGGCAGCAGGCGCTCAGGGCCAGCAGGGCCAGCGGCCACGGCAGCATCGGCGGGGGCCCGTCAGCACGTGGGAGGTCCTGCTGCCCCATCCTGCTGCTGCCCGGCCGGCTCCTTCATTCTCTCACCCCGCGGCGATCCTCCGGGACAGCCCCGTCCTGCAACGCCGAGCGGGGAAGCCCGTGAGGACAGCGGCACGGATCTCAACCAGGAGCAACTGCAAACTTGGGAGTGCTTGTGGGATGCTGACAGAGGGAAAGCTGCGCTCCGGGGAGAGCCACGCCTCAGGCACGGACCGGTCATGCCACAAGAAGTAAGAATTTATGGGACTGGGGGTGCCGGGTGCAGCTGAAGCTAAATGAAATCCTAGCTGACGACTATTAGAGGCATTTCTGGCTTTTTCTTTATGTTTTTCTCTGCCGTACATCAGCCTGTCAAGCTGAGCTTGCTGCTCTAGGGTGCCCGTGTGGTGGGGATGCTGGGCTGCCTCTGCCCCTGCATTGTGGGCATGCATGTTACAAGTATGTACAGCTCATTTCAGGTGGGGCTGGAAGTAATAATCATGGGGAACTGGGAAAATGAGCTTCTCCGGGTATGGACTGGATCATTGATGAAAGACTTTTCTTTGTGTACTGCTGGTGTCTGGAGGGATGGATGGATGGATGGATGGATGGATGGATGGATGGATGGATGGATGGATGTCCACTCCAAGGTTGGCTAGGCTGATGGAAGTAGTGTTTGGAGTGCAAAGTAAAGATGGAGATTTTCTGGCAGCAGCAACCACAAGACCAAAGACTGAATTTGCCAGCGAAAGCGGGAGATGGGGAGCTGCAAAGTCTGGCCAAGGCCACGTGTGCTGTGGGGCAACAATAGCTGTTTGCCTCAAAACAGGGGCCCCATTGCTGCAGTATTGCCAGGGAAGATGGTTTCTATTCCAGGAAGGCAGCTGGAGCCCAAATGCCCATCCCTACTAAGTGCACACCAACCCTGCATTCTCCCAAACAGAGCTTTGCTGGATGAATCATCATGCTTTAACATGGAATAATATTTTTTTTTCCAGTCTTTTTCTCCCTCTCTTCTATTTTTAAACCCTTAAGGGTGCCCTTTGATTACACTTTCTCAGCTTCTCGTTCAGCCCTTGAGCCTGGGGCCCTGTGAATTTTAAACAAAAGCTGAGACTTTCACATCACCAGGCTGGGGTGCCAGGGAAGTGGGGTGGGCAGAAGAAGCAGGAAGAGCTTATTCTGTTCCTCCACACTTTTTCTTCATGCCACCCTTGTTTCTCCCAGCCTGGCAGGCAGCCACATAACAGCCCAGTCCCTGCCTCTTGCTCCTGGCATGTGGAGTTCCCCCACGGCCACATTGCGACCAAATTCTGGCCCAAACCTGCCCCATGCTGGGTGGGGGGACAGCCAATGCCAAGCTGGTTTCCTCACTCTGTGCTTCAACTGCTGGAGGGGGCATCTGTAACCCCCAAAACATGGCAGGACCCAATGCCAGAGACTCAGGGAGCTGCTTGTGTGGGTGACAGCTGAGCAGCACTTTGGCTTCCCCGGAATCCTCCCTGCCTGCTGCCAAAGCTGGGCCAAGGGGAAGCAGGCAGATGGGATGCAGAGTCTGCCTGAAGCAAACCTGCACCTCTTCTCCCCTCCCCAGGAATATCTGCTGGTACAATTAAAAATTGATGTGGCCTGGGGACCAAAGGCATCCTGAAAGCTCAAGATTAAACCCCCTCCAGGTCCATACTGCCTGCAGCCATGGGTCCTGCTGCTGTGCAGGACCCAGACCAGCTGCCATGGCTAGGAACAAATGGTGGGAGCCAGGGTCTGGCAGTAAACCTCATGGATGCTTTAGATACTTACCCTAGGCTAAACCCTCAGTGATTTGATCCCTTTCCCACACAGCAACGAGGAAAGCAGTGCTCTGGATCTCAGCTGAGAAGCTGAGGGAGGGTAAAGCATCCTTGAACAGCATCTTTCTAAACCCAGCCCACAGAAACACACTGCTTGTAGCATTAAATATGGCTGTGACAGCAAAACACCTTGTTTAAATAGCTGGTGCACTGGGACTCTGCCTGTTGCCTCATGAACAGGCTTGGCACACCTTATCTCCTCGTCCCTTGTCATCATCCATGGGTTTCAAGTGGCTCCTGACCTATCTCCAGCTGGGATCGTGTTGGGCAGGGGCTGCTCCCTGGCTGTGTCTCTCTCCCCTCTCCCTCCACACAGGTCTGTAGGGTCTTACAGAGGATGTTAAAGGGGATTTTAAGTGGTTAAAGGAGATTCTTTTGCACAAGTGCCATGGGACATTGGCCTCATCCATCACCACTTTACACCACCACGGACTGACAGGGACAGTTTTGCACCAGTCACTTCACCACCCTCCCTGAGGCTTTCCTGGTGTAAATCAGAAGGACACGGAAGCATTCTTCCTTTGATTCAAAGCACAGAGGGGTTTTTTATGGGGTGGGGCGCATCAGACAGAACACTGTCTTTTCCATCAAACCATCCTAGATGTTAAATGCTTCCCACCAGCACTAACCAGCCCCTTGCCATTACCACCCTGGGGGGCATCTCCATGTGCCTTTGCCAAGAGGGGCTTCCCATGCTGTCCTTCCCCTCCAAATCCCCTCTCCCACCACAGCACCACAGCTAAGGCAGCAAACATCTGGCTCACCATCATGGGGATAGATACTATGGACACACCCACTTTGGACCACCTTTTCCCTTAGGCTGTGGTCCCTAGACCAGCTAGAACCATTTCAGCCTGCTCTGATGCCTTCCCTAGGGAGCTCGTTCTGAGATTCGAGGCTTCCCTGTGGCTACTTCATGTTTTACTACAGAGCAATAAAAACAGAATTTGATATTTCCAGCACTTTGCCAGGCTGAACTGGTGCAAAACCAGTGAAGATTCCCTCCTTGTATGAAGGAAAGTTTCCAGCCTTGCTAAGTGAGCTTTTATTCCCTCATCTCTCTTATTTACAGGGTGTGTGCCAGCACCTCTGAGGGAGGCTCCTGCTGGGGGACGGGTGCTGACGCACGCCAGCATCCTTGCCAACAGGAACTGGAAGTCCCAAGACAGACAGGAATGGGCAAGGAGAGCCTCTGTGGGGGCTGCACTGAGCTATGCTGGGGCTTATCCCCATGGAGCAGCTTTCCTGCACCACTGTCTGCTGGATGATTTATTTCCTCCTATCGATCAGGAGTTATAGAAAATAAATATGTGCAGATATTGCCATAGCTCCGAATAATCCCTACAGCTGGGGGGAACTGGCTCTGATTGGAGGCACTGCTGCTCTGTGGGGTTGGGGCAATGCTTTTTGGGGTGCACCTCCACATGCTCACACTGTGATCCTCCTGGAATGCTGGGGAGAATAAAGCTCTTTAGAAACAAGTACCCTCCATGACCTTACTACTAGAGCTGGAAATACCTTTCTAATCACTTTTCCTTGATCCAAAAAAAATATGAAGATTTGATGAGAAGCATCTAACATCTTTATTTCTTCTTACTTTAGGGTTTTGCATCACAAAAATTGGAAAACTTCCAGCTTGTAAATTTTTTTCTCCTCTTCCCCCTTCTATGAAAACCCCAAAGTAATGGAAGAAGAGTGCCAAAGCAAATATTCTTGGCAAATTTCCCTTGGACCTCTTTCAGGGCCAAGTCCCCTGAGGTTCTTACAGCTCACTGTGTCCCCAATGCCTGCAGCAGAACACCCCAGTGTTCCTCCAGTGATGGCTGATGCATGGCCCACAGTGTCACTTCTCATCAGCTACATCTGAAAAAGAGCTTGTGGCAATTTCTAGAGGCACCCCCACCAAACCTGGGGATGGCCATGGGGTCACTTCTGCAGTTGTGTCCTCATGCAAAATGGCTTGAGAGGCTGAAGGAGGGATGTGAGATAGGGGTGGGGGTGCTCAGGTGAGCTGCAAAAGCCTCCCTCTACTGCCTTTGGAGCTGACAGTGACAGCAGCAACATCCTCAGCATACCATCGGAGTTATGCCGAGATCCCACTCACTTCCATGCTGACAGCATCTCCAGAGCCACGCGCTCCACCACTAATCAGGCTGAGTTCAATAATTAAGACGTTAGCTAATTGTTAGGGACATTAACATTGATTTGTGCCCTTTCACGCTAAAGGAGCGGATCTCGAGATGCAGAAACTGGGAAGCGTGTGCTGGGGAGAGGGGCAGTGGTATTTGCCAGGTGCTGTCGGGAAGCAGAGGAGGATTCCACATGGACTCTGGAACTACCTCTGTACGTGCTGTGCTAAAGCCCAGAGCCAAAGCAAGCCCCACTGTCTATGGCAGGTACAGGATACCAGTCGGTGGCGGAGCTATGGGGTGCGCCTGGTCACAGGGGCTGGTGCCCGGGGCACAGTGGGAGCAAAGGTGCATCTGTGCAAGAGTGATGGGGAGGGGTCTTGAGCTCCCTGGGGATGCCTTTTAGTGGGAACGAACATCAAACCTAGTGACTGAGTCACCTTCTCATTAAACATGGAAAAGCTTTATCAAATTAAGGCCACTTAAAGAGCCTGGGCAAAGGCTAAGCGCAGTTTAGCATCTGAAGTGGATTGACTCAGCTGAGCCATGTCTATCCATGAATTCATGCAGGCAGGCAGGCCACCTCTTGCTCTGTCACCTGCACACCTCAGGACACGCAATCCCAAAGGGCTCAATTTTTGCAGGATGCTCCTATTGCTCCAGAGCCACCAGTCTTGCCTGGGGCTTCGTGGAACACGCTTCCCCTACAGCCAGCCCTGCCTCTCCCTGCCTGTGCTGTCTCCTCTGCCTCCTGCCCCAGCTCGATTGTGGCTTGCAATGAGCTGCATCGCCGGGCACGCATCCGCATGCTCCCAAGGAAACGCCAGGGCCTCATTGATCTGCCGGAGGAATTAACAGAGCGACGCCGGCACCGCCGGGGCGACAGCAGCACGGTAATCGCCGGCAAAGTGGGCACGGCGGGGTGCGGGCAGCCACCGGGCAGCCGGCTTCGGAGACACGGCTGCAGGCGGCGGCCGTGGGGACAGCCACCCCGGAGCCTCTGGTCCTGATGGAGCCACGGTGCTGAAGATCGCAACTGTGGCCGTGAACATCCTCGCTAGGCTTCTGCAAGTCACTCTTTGTAGCCTGTTCAGCCGCTAGAGCCGAGGGACTCTAAAGTCACTGCCCTCCTCTCAGCTCATGAGACTGGTTAGAAAACCTGTAGGACTCAATGGGTTCCTTTTATTAGCTTTTCTTCACACCCTCAAGAGCGAGACACTTGAAGATGAGAGTAAAGGAAAATAGCAGAAAATCCCAGGACTCAGGAAGCCAAGGATTTGCATAAGACATCAAATGAGTTGAAGCCTGGGCCGCTGTCAGGGGACATGGCAGCTGCATGCAGCAAGTCGCACCAGTGCCATGTGTTCTGCCCTCTGGCTTTGCACACCTGAGACTTTCACACCTAGAGGCAAAAAGCCTCTTAAATAAAGCAATGTGAAAAATACAATTCCCCCCCTACCCCAGCACAAGTGACAGCAACAGCAGCTCCAGCTTCCCTACCTTGTGCTGAGCTCTTAGACCAAAGAATCTCTGCAGATGGATCTCTGGGACCAGGGAAGAGCAACCCTGCACACAAGGGGATGGGGAAAAAGAGCAACCCTGTGCAAAAGGAGCCAGGGAAAGAGAGCAGCCCTGCAGCCTCCTGCCCAAGGAGAACAGCTCCTTTCCCCTAACAGATCCTGCATGCCAGTACCAGTCTCACGCAGGAGCTGGGGGCAGTGCAAGGTGAGGTACGCCGCTTCCCTTCACACGAGTGACAAGTGTCGTGGCCAGGCAGCAATGCACAAGTGTAGCTCAACATTAGCGATGCAGGATAAATAAAGTGGGTGGTTGGTGTTGGGCAGAGAGAGGGAGCCCTCCTCTGGGGTGTTAGACTGGGGTCACTCCCCTTTCCAGCACCCTGCTGCTCCCAGGTCTCCAGACTGTCACTGAATTGCCACCAAAGACAGCTCCGCTTCGGAAAAAGTGCAGGGGCCTCCTTGCAACGTCTCCGGGGCTGGCAGGGACCCTACTGACTGCTGACAGAGAGGGGACACTGACATCTGCCGGCAGGTCCCACCCAGCCCCGCAACGCCCCAGGCTCAGAGTGCCCGGCCCCGGGAGCACAGCGCGGGCACTCCGGGAGCCGCCGCTGCCGCTCCGGGGCAGCGACACGCGGGTCCCCGGGGAGCGACAGGCCAGGGGAGCAGCGCTGCGCCGACGGCTGACGCTCTCCAGCGCTTTAAAGACACAGAATTCTGTTTCTTACTGGGAAAACGAGTGTTTAGGGAAGGGAACGGAGCCCGGCAGCGGAGACCCCGGCTCCCGGTGCTGTGCCCGGCTGGCGCCCGAGGCGAGCAAACATCTCCCGACGGGTCACGCACCCACTGCTCGACCCGGTGCTCCGGGTGGCGGAGCGGGGCCCGCCGGTGCGGGGAACGGGCGATTCCCTCACAGGCTATTTATTGATCGGTGCCCATTGAAGAAGTGTGTGTCTTAATATTTGGGGGGGCATCTCCCCTGGTCCCTCCGGGCGCGGGGTGTCTCACACCGGCATTTCACACCAAGCAGCGCACTCAGCACGGTGGCAGGTCCCAGCACCCCGTTCATGCCGGCAGCCCGCCGGCACCCGGTCCCACCGGGCCGGCCGCAGCCGGCCCTCACCTGCCGGGCCCCGCGGCGGGGTGGCTCCCACCCGGGAAGAACTCGGTGCCTCTCCGACACCCGAGCTCGCAGGGAGGCTGCAAAGCGAGCCCGGAGAGGGGACAGAACTTGACCAAGGTCACCGAGCAAGCCGGCTTTAGTACCTGTGATCTCCGCCCTTGCGGGGCCGCCACTCGCCCCACACCACTCCTTCCCCACCCACCACCTGCGGCGTCCCCACGCCGGCTCAAACCCCGTCTCCCAACTCCTCGCCGCGACCTCGCAGACTCACCTCAGGCTCCAAATTAGCGCCGGCGGGGCGCCGGGCGCCTCTCCTTGGCGTCCCGCTCTGACCCACTCCAGCTCAGCGGCCCCGGGCGCTGCCCCGCCGTGGCCTCGGGGCCGCGCCATGTGCGGGCGGGCCCCGGCGCCGCCGCCATCCCGCGCTCCCCTCAGCCGCGGCCCCGCCGCCACCACCGGCCCCGCCGCGCTCGCGGGGCCTCCGCGCCGCGCCGATAATATATGCAGGGAGCGCAGCCAATCAGAGGCGCCGCCGGCAGCCCCGCGCGCTTCCATTGGTCGATCCTGGCGGGGCGGGGTGTCCGTGCCACCGCCCGCAGCGGGGCAGCGGGACCGTCCCGAGCGGGGCCGGGGCCGGGCGGGATAGGGATCGTGCCGAGAGGGGATGGAGGGATGGAGGGATGATCCCGAGAGGGGATGGAGGGATGATCCCGAGAGGGGATGGAGGGATGAGGGATGATCCCGAGAGGGGATGGAGGGATGGAGGGATGATCCCGAGAGGGGATGGAGGGATGACCCGAGAGGGTGGAGGGTGATCCCGAGAGGGATGGATGGATGATCGAGGGGATGGAGGGATGGAGGGATGATCCCGAGAGGGGATGGAGGGATGGAGGGATGATCCCGAGAGAGGATGGAGGGATGGAGGGATGGAGGGATGCCCGAGAGGGGATGGAGGGATGAGGATGTCCCGAGAGGGGATGGAGGGATCGTCCCGAGAGGGGATGGAGGGATAATCGAGAGGGGATGGAGGGATCGTCCGAGAGGGGATGGAGGGATCGTGCCGAGAGGGGATGGAGGGATGGAGGGATCGTGCCAAGAGGGGATGGACGGGATGAAGGGATCGTGCCGAGAGGGGATGGAGGGATGGAGGGATCGTGCCGAGAGGGATGGACGGGACGGAGGGATCGTCCGAGAAGGATGGACGGGAGGAGGGATCGTCCTGAGAGGGGATGGACGGCAGGAGGGATCATCCCGAGCGGGGATGGGGTCGGACGGCAGGCAGGGATCATCCCGAGCGGGGATGGGGTCGGACGGCAGGCAGGGATCATCCCGAGCGGGGATGGGGTTGGACGGAACGGAGGGAACATCCCGTGCCTGGCATGGGCAGGTACACCTGCCGCCAGAAGGGTGCTCCAAGCCCTGCCAGCCTGGCGACGAACGATTGCAGGGATCCACATTCACAGGTTCTCTGGGCAATCTTCTGATCCGGTCATTCTCAGTGAGCAGCAGGAGGACGCTGTCAGTGACACCAGATTTAAAGTTCTCGGATTTTTTTTTTTATATGTGTTCTATTTCTTCGTCTGTGTTCTTCACACCTCCCACCAAACTCCTTCCTTGCTCCTCTTCACACGTCGTTAGGCATTCCAGGGGTACTGCTCCTAGGAGTGTATCCTGTTTCCAAATGGGAGGGTGAAAAGAACCCTGTTGGAGACACCCTCTAAATAATGCAATTGCACCTTTTTATTTTATTATTATTATTTTTCAGAATGATAACGCTCTTTGCAATGATTTTGTGGTAAAAGAAGAGCAGTGAAAGGGCCTTGTGGATGTCAGCCAACAGGATTTCTCTATGGTCCCCAAAAGGAACACAAAAAGAAGGGCCACATCCTGCAAAATACTGCTGCTCATTTTTCCTTATTTTTCACCGGTTTTTCTTCCCCAATTTTCCCTATTTGTTTGTTTGTTTGTGGGGTTTTGGTTGGGTTTTGGTGGTTTGTTTGTTTGTTTGTTTTTTGTTTGTTTGTTTTTTTTCTGATTATCCCTGATTTCTCCTGATCCTGAGCCAGTTGGTGCAGGAGGGAGACAGCACTGCTGAAGCACACCCCACTACATCCCCGCTGGTTTAGTTCAGTGCTTCACTTTGGTTGCTGAAAATGGGCAATTTCTGGTGAGCATAGTTCTTCCTGCCCGAAGTGCCATGATAGTTAAAAATTCAGAGGTTTATAAATAGAGATCAATCTGGGGAAAAGCACCAATTGCTTGGGGTGTGTGGGGCACAGTGCTGTCACCCCTCGATGCTGACCCTGGGACATGCACAGCTGGCACATGCGAGGGAGGAGGAATTTCAGCCTTCACAAGGGGAGGTGAAAAGCTCTGTGAAAGAAAAATAAAAAAAAAAAATAAAAAAAAGAAACAAACAAAAAAAACCCCTAAAAAATTACAAGTGTCTGCCATGTGTGGTTTTCCCTGGAGTTGCTAGGTGGGATTGGGCTATGTCCCCATGAGGAGATGGTGTGGAGCTGTGACATGGGAGCCTCCACACTCTGTTCCAGAGGTGTGTGCCATCAGGAGAGTTCCAGAGGGAAAACCACACCAGCAGACTACGACCATTAATTCCTGCTGGGATGAGGCTTGGGCATTTCCCCCACAGTGGAAGAAAAGAACCTTTTCCATCAGAAGACTTTGGCTTTGGTGGGGACCACAGGTGGCTGCAGGAAGTTGTGGCTGTCAGACAAGCTGTCAGTGCTGCTTTGTGCCCACTTAAAGAAGGTGAAAATAAAAAACCATCCAGATCCAGCAAAAAGATCCAAACTCAGCAGGTTTGGGGTTGCCCTTACACTTTTCTTTTATATATATAAAAACATTCATATGTATATATTTATATTTATATATATATATATGTATACACGCGTGTGCACAGAGAATTATATATATTTAATACGGGCTTGGGGCATTTATAGGTCTGTAACTTCTGGGGTTTTGGGGTCCATCACTTCTCCTGGGACATATTTTGGAGGATTGCGACTTCTGGGATTTTGGAGGTCTGTGACTTCTTGTGAGATTTTGGAGGTCAGCCTTTTGGGGCTTTGGGTTTCATGACATCTCGTGGGGTATTTGAAATCTGGGATTTCCCCGGCATTGTGCAGGTGTGTGATTTTGGAGGTGTGTGATTTTGGAGTTCGGTAATTTATCCCGGGCAGGAGAGCCGGTACCCGCACGCTGTTCTCAGCGCAGAAGGAGGCCGGGCGGTCCCGCATCCCTCGCGCTACCGCATTGCTCCGCAGCTCTCCCGGTTTCCCAGGGCTGGGGGGAAGCGGCGGCAGCGCGGGGAGGGCGAGGCGGGGGCCGGAGCGCCCGGGCCGTGCCGAGCCGCGCCGCACGGGGAGGCGCCGGCCCGCGGTCCCCGCCCCTCGCCGCCGCCGCCCGCCCGGCGCCGGGAGCGCGGCGCGGGGCTCCAAGATGGCTTTGGCCGGGCTGTGCTCGCTGCTGGCCGGCTGCTGCCTGGCCGCGGGCAGCGGCCCCGCCGAGGCGGCGGCGGAGGCGGCGGCCAAGGAGCTGGAGTGCAAGCTGAAGAGCATCACGGTGTCGGCGCTGCCCTTCCTGCGGGAGAACGATCTCAGCATCATGCACGGCCCCTCGGCCGCCGAGCCCAAGCTGCTCTTCTCGGTCCGCAACGATTTCCCCGGCGAGATGGTGGTGGTGGACGACCTGGAGAACACGGAGCTGCCCTACTTCGTGCTGGGTGAGCCTGCGGGAGCGCGGCGGGCCCCGAGCATCCCCGGCGGCGGGGCTCCTCCCTGCTACACCGGTGGGCGGGCGCCCTGCGGCTGCTCGGCCCCGGGGCCGGTACGGCCCGCTGCAGCATCTCAGCACCGGGGCCGGTTCCCCCGGGGCCGGTTCACACGCTGCAGCATCGCGGCTGGAGATGCTGCAGGCCCGGGGTGCTCGGTGCATGCCCACGTTGTCATCCACGGGGCTCGTCCCCGCCTCGGTCAATGGCCACCGGCGGCTTGTGCTGGCAGGAGGCCCAGTCTGCTCCCAGCGTGCCCGGCTGGAGGTGAGGGTTTCTGCTTTGTCTGCCCCTGAGCAGAGAGTCACCGTTCCTGCAGCCTGATGGAAAAATACTCCACTGCCCAGTATATCACATCCTGCCTGTGTCTGCAGCCTCCAACGCTTCTGCCCTCAGGTTTTAGGCTCTGGCGTATTCACATGGTCTGGGTGGTTCCCACCTGCTCTTCATCCACTGGGTGAGGCTTATCTGCCCTTATCTCACAGGCTCCTTAAGTTTTCTTCCACCAAAAAAAGCCAACAATTTGTTCCTTTGTTTATGCAGTGCCAGGCCTCCAACCCTTGTGTGCAGGGACCCACTTCCCTCCTCACCACCTGGAGCAAGTCATTGAGATGTTTCATTTTTGGTAACATTGCTGCAGAACATCGGTTCCTTGCCCACACATAACATCCTGCCCCGGGCAAATGCCACCATCACTTTCCTAGCAGCCTCACACTGTCTGTGTCATCTCCTGCAACGCCTTGTCCATCTGTTGCTTCTCCAGCTGCACCTTGGGTGTCCCTTGAAGTTTTTAAACTGCCACCCTTGTTTGGATGTTGGCCAAAAAATGAGGTACTGGTGTGTTACTTGATGTGACATTGCCCCGCTGTACCACCCTTGTGTACAGCAGTGACCCCAGACAGGTTTTTTTTTTCCCCAGCAATTCATCATTTCCATGGCCTATGGACCCCTCCATGTGATAAAATCCCCCAATTCTGGTTGCTGGGTGGGCTTGGGACAGCACTGGCTGCTGTGTGGGCATCCCTCTTCTCCCAGGAGGAAGGCAGAGGCAGGCATGGGGACGCTGATGGGGACGTGGTGATGCCATGGGGAGGGTCTGTGGGGCAGCCAGGGGTGTTTTGCTGGTGTCCAGGGGCTGTGTGGGGAGGGGCACTGGGCTGTGGTGTGCCCCTGTCTTCCGGCGAGCCCTGTGCTGCGGGATGCTGCAGCAGAGGCCGGGGAGCGTTGCTGTGGCAACAAGGCAGCAGCGCTGCAGGTGCAGGGGGATGCAGGCATGGCCGCCAGCCCCCACCACCTTGGTGCCCCAAAGGCCACCCAAGTGCTTGTCCCCTGGCCCCCTCGGACCTGATCCTGTGGAGCCAGGCCCTGCTGGGCCCCGGGACCTCGGGTACTGCCAGCAGGGAGTACCTGTGTGTGGATTGGAAGGCATGACCCCAGCCCGTGCTGTAGGGTTTTTCTCAGGGACTTTTCAAATCCATGAAGTGCCACACACTGGGTGGCACAGGAAAGAAACTGCCTGCCCTGGCAGCCCCACAGCACCGGAAGGGGTTTTCTTTTGTCTCCTTCTACTCTCTTATGCCAGACAAATACAAAGATGACAAGCCCTGTGCCAGTGCACCCTGATGTCCTGGTACTGGTCAAGCTCTCTGGGGTTTTGCTGCTTGGGACATTGATCCCCCAAAAACATGACTGTGCATGGCGCTGTGCCAGCCCCCAGCATGTGAGGGTTTGGGCTGTGGAGATGCAGAGGTGATCCCAGTTAAAGTCTTCCTGCCTAGAATACTAGGGCTGGGGCTGGGCTGGCAAGAGGGGCCCCCTGTTTGCCGGGGGTTTGGCTTCGTGACTTCTGGGAAATGTCATGTTACATCTTCCTCTCTCCTGTGACACAAGGGCTTGCCTTGAACCTGGCATGGCCACTTTGCCATCTGTGGGTGTTACTGTTTCGTGCTGCTTTACCATGTGGGGGTGTATTTCTACCTTATTACTATTATTATTATTATTATTATTTTTATTATTATTATTATTATTATTTTATTATTATTATATTATTATTATTTATTATTGTTCTTGTTCTTGTCTTGTTCTTGTTCTTGTTCTTGTTGTTACTACTACTATCACCACCACTATTAGCCTGGACACTGCTTTTGCATGGCAGAAGCTCTGAAATGCACAGAAGTCTTGCAAGACACAGACTTGGCAACTCAGAGGCTGCAACCTCTGGATCTGGAGTTTCCCCAGCCCAGAAAAGCCAAGAGCATCAGTGCTGTCACTGCATACTTGCTGGGGACATGGCTATGTCAGGTTGATTTCTGAACTGGTGTAAGTGGCTGTTTGTGTTTTCACAAGCCCTCATGCTGGGACTGGAGGGTGTGTTTCTTTCCAGAAAAGTGGCTTCGTGAAGTGCTTCTTGCACCATCCCTGGCAAGCACCAGACTGGTTAATTGCACCCACCTTGCTGAGTTTGAATGTGTAATAAATAATGTCTCGGAGTGGGGGATAATCCCCACACACTCGCTGAGCCTGGTCTGGTTCAGTGTCTGAAGGAGGGGCACCTGGGCAGCTGCTTCTTCTGCTCTGGTGGTTTTCAGATCTAGGGCTTGTGCACAGGGAAGGGGTTCCCAAGGGAAGGTGAGCTACCTGTCTGGCTGACAGCCTTGGACCAGACCCAGGTGCTGCCCCTGGTCAGAAAGGGCCTGGGTTTAGGCTGGAAGCACCATGAAGTGCTTCACAGAGGCTCATGGCAGTGGAACCTTGGCTCTGCCATGTGAGCTCTCAATCAGCTCCCCTGGGGGTTCTCACTGTGCCTCAGCTTCCCCTCAGAGAGGGTGTGAACATGCAAGTAGGTGGCTACAGTAGGGGGATGAGTGAGGGGAGCAGCTGGGAAAGGGTCTGGATCAGGGACCCCAAGGATGGTGAGGTATCATCCATCACCAGTCCTGATGTCCCTCTCAAATTCCTCCAAAATAATTCAAGGGCTTTTGAGCTTGGTTAGCTTTTATGGACACTGGCATGTGTGGTTCCCCTGCCTTGATGACACTCCCTGCCACAGTGGCCAAACCAGGCATCTCACTGATGGATGCACGGATTTTTCTCCCAACTAAAGATGTGCTGGGGTCTTTGGAGAGCGCATGGTGCTTGTTAAAGCTGAAGTGCTGGGGGGAGTTGTTGAACTGGGCATGCCAAAAATGGCTGTGACTCCTGACCCTTGATAACCCCTGATGGGGAGCTCCAGTAACATAAATTGGTGAGCTTTATACTGATCTTTCCACAAGAGGGTGAGGCAGTGCTTGCCGCCTGCTCTCCGTGCACCTTTTCTGGGTTTCACCCTCCCTGCTGTGTCCACCCCGGTGCCAGAGACGGCTGTGAGTGCGTTGGTCTTACATCTCCCAAACTTGGTTACCTGGTGTCTTCTCCTCTGTTCCTCCTCCAAAAGAAAATGGGCTGTGTGTGGGGTTATGATTTCTGCTCTTGGAGGAGACAAGGTGCTTGGACGAGGCTTTTCCCTGCTTGGCAGCTCTTTTTGCTAATGAGTGGAGTGAGTTTTAATTGTGCTGGCTGCCTTCTTGTGCACGTGCTGCCTCACCGCCTGCATTTGCTCGGGAGCAGCTCAAGGCTCTCACCAATAAACCCCACACTGGTTTATATGTTTATCCCCAAAGGGACTCCAACACCATCCCATTTTACTGTAGGGTTTTCTCCCACCTCCCGAATTTTCGGGAAGTGCTGAGGGTGTGGGAGCCGGGATGGGGCCGCTTGCTGCGCACCAGGCTGCCTGCATTTAAAATCACCTGCTTTCATCCTGCTTTAAATCAAGCAAACCTTCATTTGGAATGGTTGCCTTTCATGTCGTTTTGTGTTTGTTGTGTTAGTTGTATTTTTTCCTGAAGGGAGGAAGCGTTTTGCTGGTTGGTGGCCATTAAGAAATGCTAATTTGTAGCTCAATATTCCCTGTCCGCTCGCCTTCGCACCCCCTTCTCCCTCACTGCTTGGCTCAGCAGCATCCAGCCACATTTGATATGTCATTAACTGGATTCACACTCCTGCAGGCTGCTAATTTTTTTGGACCCCATCCTTTGCAGGTTATAAAGTGGCACGAGGGGTATTTATGGCTTCCCTCAGCCCCTTGGGCACAATGGAGATTTGTGATGCAATTAAAAACCGCATCAAAGACGGCGTCTTTGACTCCTTTGCCTCCTCTGTAATGCAATAAATGTTTGAAAAGTAAAGTCTCGAAATACCTTTTTGAGTGTAAAATCGACTTGGGGAATGAGAAAGTGGAGCTCATGGGTTGAACTCGTGCTTTCTGGGTGCCAGATATTTCAAGATTTTGAAATACTGGATGGTTTTCTGCCTGCTGGTCTTTTTTTCCCCTGAGTATGGAGGAGCTGAAGGAGCTGCTTCTGCCTCTCCAGGTTTCCAGCCCAGTTGGAGTGCTCTGAAATAGGGCAGTGTAGCCCCTCATTTCCCATCTTCTCACTCCCCACTGCCCTCCTGGGAGACTCAGCGGCAGAGGATGGGAGACGGTTCTTAACTTCAATGACTTTAATAGATTATCATAAACTCCAGCCTTAATACAAGCTGTCATGATTTCAAATTATCTTACTTTTAAATTAAATAGATTCCTTTTTAAATACAAAATCGATTCTAATTTTTTAGAGGGGTGAGATTTTTCAAAGGCACCGATGAGCTGGGCATATGTAACCGCTCTTGAATATCTCCCCGAAATATCTAATCAATTTTTTTATTTTTTTTTTTTTTTGTTAAATCCTAGCTAAGCTCTTGGCTCCACTTCTGGAGTGTCTGGCCCTGACTTCCCTGGGTTAATAACAGGATAGTGGGGGGGGATTGCAGGGATGTGAGACAGATCAGGGCAGGATGTGGCTGCTGCTAATCGGGGTGACGGCCACTGGAGCGCCCGCCCGGCCCGGCTCTGGCCAGATGTGACACCTGTCAGCTCTCATCCTTGTCCCACACATCTCCCTGCTGCTGTGGAGTGCTGCAGATTGTGTCCTCCCACTCCGTCCTCTACCCCCAGCTCCTAAAATGCTCCAGAGAAGGGAAGCAGGAGCCAAGGGGCTGCAGAGTTGCATTGTCCCATACTTTTTTCCAGTTCCATGTCAAGTGAGAAGAACATCTTACTGAGTTTTGTTCCTCTCACCTGGATCTCGATGCTGGCTGTGGGTCCCAAAGCTGTTGGCACACAGGGCAGCTCTTTGGACCCAGCTCTCCGTGTTGGGAAGCAGTTCTTAGGGTGTTGTGGTGCCATTCCCTGGCTTGACTTAATTTCCAGAGGCATCACCACCAGAGACCCCCTTCCCATCATATGTCACCATCTCATGGGAGCAGAGCATGGCAGACGACTGCAGCAGGGCTGACTCTACCATAGGGCCCACAGCATGAACCTTGCACCTGGAAATAGGTGTAATTGTAAAATAATGAAGCAAATATTAAGAAATTCTTAAGTGCCTAGAGAATAACTAAGTTAAATTTTACTAGGGGAGCTCAATTGCCTTGCTTAGATTGATTGAATTACTAAATGAGCCTGACTAATGGAATGGAGTGGATATATCGGACTTTTACTCAAGATCCTGAAATAATTTCTCTAATAAGATTGTGAGCCATTAATTGAACTTGGCTTTGATCCTGGACACTGTCACATGCTCTGAAACCCGCTGCTGTGATCTGTGATCTGGCTGGCCTGTTGAGGGGACAGCTGCTGTCATGGTCCTGCTAGGTGGCTTGGAGGGCAGCCAGGGGATGCACCTGGGGAGGGTGCAGGAGCTGGGGAAGGGAACCCAAAACATCCCATCTCAGCGGCCCTCCTGCCCTTAGCAACACCTATCCTGGCCATGGGATCACTGAACTCCTTCCTGCTGCCATCCTGGCAGTGGGATTCACAGAAATCCTCCTGGCTGGGGTCTGAACCCCTGTTTCCATGAATTTGAGGTGGATGCTTGGCATGTATGCCTACTGAAAATCCAGGAGTGCCACGTTCTTGCTGCATCCTCCTGGAGGGGCTGCTGCTGGTGGTGGAACACTGTTGTAGCACCCTGAGCACTGCTGGGTGTCTGGTCTGCTGTGTGAGATATTTGTCCCTAAGGCCTGGGGGCTTCTAGAGGTTCCAGCAAAGCAGAAAGGGATCTATCAAGGGGATGCATCCTACCCTGGAGCAGCTGGTGGGGCAGGACATGCTTGTCTAATGGCAATATCTAATAGCTCATCTAAGAACTGGGTGAAAACGGCTGGTGGGACCCCACTCCAGCCCCTCCTCTTGGCCATGCAGCATAACCACATCCCTTTTCCGGCTGGGTCCAGAGCCTGGAGAGAGGTGACCTGCTCAGAGCCACTGAAGCACCAGGGACACCCCATGCCTGGTAACATTCCCTCTTCCAGGCAATGGATCCTGGAAGAGGGAATATAGCACCAACCTCAGCTATGAGTAGGAGCAGCCCTTAAAACCTTGTGGTGGGGTGGAAAATTCTGCAGGAAAGCTGTCAGAATCCCAGGGAGGAGCAGGGAGTCCCCTGTGGCCAAACTGGGGGCAATGGGGCTCAGGAGGGGAGGCACAGAGGTGCATATCCCCATCGTCACAGACACCTGGTCCCCATGCTGTGCCCATTTCAGACCCACTCTCTTGCAGGGCACGGATGTTTCAGTGACATAAAGGATATACAGGGCCTCTTGTATATTTTTTTCTTGAAAAAAAAAGTAAGAAATAAGGATTTCATCTCTGGGAACCCGTTGCCACGGCAACCGTGCATCCAGCTGGCTCCAGCAGCAGCGGGGCTGGGAGGGGATCTCACTGACCCAGAAAACAGAGGGGGGAGTGGGATGTGGGGCTGCTTGGCCTTCCCAGGGAGGTGGCAGGCTCTGGCAGGGTGGGCAGGGTGGGCAGGGAACCAGCACTCAGCCAAGGGCACTGTGGGGCTCCTGGTCCCCTTCCTGAATGTCTCACCCCACAGCCCAGCTCAGGCTTGCTCCTGTTCCTGCCCTGAGACCTGGCTCAGTTCTGGGGGCTGGGCCACCCATGCAGGCACTCCTCAAAGACCCTAAAGATTTCTGGTAGGATTTAAACCCCTGGAATTCGCTTTGGTTCCACTTCTGGAGGGGGGACCCTTGGGCAGCCATACTGATGCCCTGATGCCACTGTCTCACCTCTGCTCTCCTTTCCATGTTACCAGTGGCATTTGCCTCTGGGCTGCATCCCGTATTTTATTTATTTTATTTTATTTTATTTTATTTTATTTTATTTTATTTTATTTTATTTTATTTTATTTTATTTTATTTTATTTTATTTTATTTTACTTTATTTTATTTTACTTTATTTTATTTTATTTTGTTTTTATTTTTTAATTTTATTTAAATTTTTTATTATTTTATTTTACTTTATTTTCTTTATTTTATGCTCTCTTATGCTATTCTATTTTGTTTCATTCTGTTTAATTTTATATTCTATTATGTTTTTATTTTTTTCGTGGTTGCTTAGCCAGCTAAATAGAGACTGAGATCATCTCTCTTGGAGCCTTCCTGCAGAGCAGTCCTTCAAATGAAGGAATTTTTGCCTGTCAGGATTAAGGCAGTGCTGGATGATGATAGCTCTGTCATTTAAGGCTGGTTGTCCTTTTTTCCAAATTGCTGGGCCCTGGCATCTCTGCAGCTGTGGCCGGTGGCTCACCCCAAACAGCAGCTGGGGGATTTGTCTAGATAAGGGAAGATTTTGGATTGCCACTTTCTGGCTGTGCCACTACAGCTTTTTGCTGGGAGATGCCCCAGGGGAGGGCATGCCCTGCTCCCCTGGGCTGTGTTGGTGTTTCTGACCCTGTTTTGCTGCCCTGCAGCAGGGGCTCCTTGGGATGGATGCTCTCCTGGTGCTGGGCTCTTTGTGGGATGTGGTGAAGCTGGCCCCACACTTTGCTTTGCTGTGGGGTCTGGTTTTTGGGGATGGGCTGGGGAAGGGGTCTGAGCCCACTGCTTCCTTGGTTTCTGCCTGCAGAGCCTGAGATTAACTGGGAAGTGGGCAGGGACTTTTTCAAACATTTATAATCAAAGGGAAGTAAGGGATCCTTGAGGGACCCTCTAGCTAGTGGTGGCTCATGGGTCACAGAAGTTTGGGCCCTGACACAAGAAGGGACACAGCCCCTTTTCTGCCAGCACAGAGGCATCTCAATAATGAGGATGACTAACGAGCATAGCAGAGTGAGCAGCTTGGAGGATGCAGAGAGCTGGCTTTGCTTCTGCAGGGAGCTGATCCAACTGAAACTTAATTTCTTTCCTGGTGGAGGAAAGAAATTGGAGAATCCCAGAAACATAGAATGGTTTGGGCTGGAAAGGACCATCACACTCATCTCATTTCACCCTCTGCCATGGGCAGGGACACCTTCAATAATCCCAGGCTGCTCCAAGCTCTGTCCAGCCTGGCCTTGGACTTTTTCAGGGATCCAGGGGCAGCCACAGCTTCTCTAGGAACCCTGTGCCAGGGCCTCCCCACCCTCACGGGGAAGAATTTCTTCCTAAGTGTTAGCTGAAGGGCAGAGAAGGTGGCAGAAGGTGCTGGTGCTCTTAGCTGGATGTGTCACATCTGCTTGGCCCAGTGAGGGCTGCATTGCCTTGGGAGTGCTTTCCAAATCACCTCAGTGGTCCAAGGAAAATCACAGCCTGTTTGACAGAGTACTTTGTGATGGAGGCCTGCCTGATGGGTCCAGGCAGGATCTTGACCTTGTTTTATAGGAACAGCACCTCCTTTTCCTCCCTCCTGCACCCCTGCCCTCCTCCCCTGCCAAAAAAACCCCAGCTTGCAATGTCACCGTCACAACACAGTGGCTGCCTGGGAAGGCAGATATTAGCAACCCTGAAATATCCCCGGGACAGGCTCTTGTGTGATGGGAGACAGTTACCATGGAAACCTCCTTCAAATAAAAAAAAAAAAAAAAAGAAAAGAAAAAAAAAAAAGAAAAGAAAAAACCTGAAAAACCCCCGAAATTTAAAGCAGCCCTTGTAGCTCAGAGGAACTGCAGACCTTATTATGGGTTTTGGCACCCCCCCCCTTTTTCTTTTATTTTCCTTTATTTCTTTTGCCAGCTAAAAGCTCCGGGAGACGAGACATCCCAAGGGGATTGATTTGACATCCCAAGGGGAGTAGGAGAGTGAGGGTGCAGTGCTGGGAACCAGTTTTCTGGGCTGGCAGGCACCCGGAGCTTCCCAGTGCCACTGTCCCACACAAACACCCTCCTCTCATGGGGTTGCTCTAACACAGGAAGAAGCAGAGTAGTTTTTCAGAAGAGGTGGCTTAAGGGTTAAAAGCCCCTTCCTAGGTCTGTGAATGGAGTGTTTGGGAGGGGATGGGGTGAGTGGAGGGTTCAGGGCGCTGCAGGAGGGGTGAGGCTACGGGAAAGCACCGCAGATTGCAGCTCCAGCGTGGGGATGGGTGGCTCAGCATGAGTCGGGGTAGGCTTGTCCTTCTGAGGGTGGCAAGACGAGGCAGTGCCCTTTCTCCTGCAGGAAGGGCAGCAGCGTGGCAGGGAGGCTCCTGGGTGGATCAGGCAAGCTGGCTGGCTTTGGTAGGGAAGGGGGATGCTTGGCAGGGGAGACATCCCACTCCCAACTTTTCTTGCCAGCCTCCTACTGTGCAGCAGTGGCTGCAGGGTCTGTAAGCTGCTGCTGTGCTCTCAGCCCATTTGCTGCCCTGATGATGTCCCCAGTGTCTGCAGCCTCTGGGAAATCTCCTGTTTGGACTGGACAGGCTGCTGTGCCTACCCTGGCCCTGGGCTGGCCCCAAGCTCCCCTGGCTCCCAGTGGTGGTTGTGCCAGGGCAGAGCTGTTCTGCCACCCAGTGCTGCACCTCCCAACCTTTCCTAAAGTGGTGAGCCAGAAATAGCTGGGCTCTGTCTTTTGCCTCTTTGGGAGAGCTCTGGAGAGGAGCAGCACTAAAGAGCTGTCAAGCTGCCGTGAAGTTGCTGGCTTTCCCTCTGGCCAAGAGAGCAAGCCAGGAGTTTGTCTTTGCAGACATGTATGGCCTGGCAAGCTGGGGGGAATTATAACCATCTCTGCTGGTCCATGAGCTGGGAGCTGCAAGGACCTCATTCCAGCTCATGCCAAGGTGCTGCTTCAGTGGTCTGAGATGTGTGTCCAAGCATCTGCAAGCAAGGCAGTGTCTGAGACATCCTTCCAGGGAAAAAGGAAACCAATTTTATGAGTTTTTCAGCAGGCGCTGCTCTCTTCTGTGTGTGCTGTGGTCATAGTGTGCTCAGACTTGTTCTCAGGCAGCAGAAATAGCTCAGCCCCCTCCATGGATGGTGGGAGGGGAGTCAGCCTTGGACTTGGGCTGGCTTCCACAGCTTTTATTGTCATGTTTCTGCCTTTTTGTGCTTGCAGAGTAAGGCACATCTCTGGCTCACCCTGGAGAACTCAGCCTCAGCATGCCCCCACGGTCCATTCATGCTGTGGCACAAACTGGGGGACAGGGGTGTCCTGCAGGAGCAGGGGCTGGGGGCTGGGCTGGGGGATGCAGAGGTTCTGGGAGCTCATCTCCCAGGGGATGGCAGGGGCACGGGCAGCCTGAGAACGGTCTGACCTCCTGGTAATGAGAGCTCAGGGCTGAGTCTTCCCAGCTTTCATGTGTTGGGGATGAAAGGCAGTGTGGATGTGAAACCACCATGCCAGCAATAAGGAAGTGTCAGGGTAATGGAGGGAGGGCAGGAAAGGAAGAACCATGAGGAGGGAGGAGAGGCACAGTGCCAGGAGGCAGCAAATAACTGCAGGAGCCACACAGAGGCCAAGGGGCATTGGGAGCAGTGGTGGCAGAGCCACTCGCTGTGGGTGTGAGCCACAGCACCTCTGGTGGCTTTTTGAAGCCGTTGCACAGCTAGCCCAGTGAAGTGACCTTTGGAGTGAATCACGGCAGGAATTAATGGCTGGTTTCACACCAGGTGGCAGTATCCAGATTCTGGGAATAGCACTGCAAAAGACATGGCTGTGTAGTCAGTGGGTTTCTGGCCAAGAAAGGGAAGAGATGCCAGGAGGAAGTGGCAGGCTGGCCTGTTGAGCTCTGGACTCAGCATCAGCCAGAGCTGGCAGGGTTAAGACAAAGATGTGGCTGTAAATGCAGGAGTTTGCAGTTTCTGGTGCTCAGAGTCCAGCAGGGCTCTTTGCTCTTGAGATGCTGAAAATGCAGCTAACTCCTCACCTTGATTTGATTTTCTTTGCTGCTTGTTTGCTAAAATGGGCTCCTGCTTCTCTGGTGCAGGAGTAAGAGACAGCAGCCCCTCACTTAGAAACTCCCTGGTTGTGATGATGGGAGCACCGCCCTGGCTAGGGCAACTCTTTTGTGCTTGGCAGGGCTGAAGTACCCCAACTCCATGCCCTTTTTTTTGGCCATCTCCAATTTCAGCGCTGGACCAAAAGAATAAGTAGATTTTCCTTCCTTTTTTTCCCATGAAAACACAAGGAAACTTTCTGCCTATGGTTGTTACATTGGGATTCCCACTTCCCTGCCAAGGGTATGAGCCCCACCTGAAAAGACAGGCAGATAAATACAGGCAGGGCTGTGCTGCTGTGTGAGGGCACTAAAGCTGATGGGTGCTGAAACCCAAGAGCAGTGTTACATAATTCGGACTGCAATGCAGAAGCTCTTCCTTAATTTTTAATTATCCAGTTGCCGCACGTATGTGGTGCTGAGCTCGGGATGCCAAGTCGGCCTGTGTGCATGTGTGAAGGGCCTTGGCTGGTGAAGATGACAGGAAAGCCTTCCCTCGTGTTCCTGTCCCTGGTGGCATGGCAGGAAGAAATTAATCCCCATGGCACTGAGCTGGGCTGTGCTGTGGTGGCTGGAGAGGATGCTCTGCACCCATCCTGGGGACCTGGGGATGTCCCGCTGGGACACTGGGACAGGGGGAGGAGGTTTGTGTGTCAGTCTCCAAAGGCCTTTGAAGTTTCTGTAGCTCACAGTGTTGGCAAAGTGGAAGGCACCACGGTCATTTTGCATCCAGATTTCCTGCAGAGCCCCAAGCTGCCCCTCAGGTGGGTTTGTTGGGATATGGGAGAAGCAGCGAAGGAGCTGTTGCAGAGCTCTGCTGTGAAGCACCATTTCCTCCCCCTTCTGTTTTTCTTCCTCTTTCAAATCCCCACTCTGCACTTTCTGTCCTTCCTACAAAGGCAGCTGCCTCGGAAAAGCTTAGTCTTCAAAGTTCCCAAAATAACAAAGGTTAAAATAAATTAAAAAAAAAAAAAAAAAAAAGTGTTGCTAAAAGATCAAGTCAGTGCCCCACTTGCACCTGGGCTCAGAGCTTCAAAGTAGCTGCACAGAACCCCCCATGATATCCGTGGTGGGGCTTCTCCACCAGGTTTTGTAGTAGCCAGGATGAGGCTGCAGGTAGCTGGAAGGGAGGGAGGGTCTTGCTGCTTTTGTTTCCTATGGGGGTAATTGGAGAAAGTCTCTTGTGGAGGAGGAGGAGATTGTGGTGATGGCTGCAGTGATGGGCAGAGCCATAGGGATGAGGTGGGTGCCCCGGGGCTGTGTCCTGCACCCACCAGCCCTGTCTGCTGGCCAGGAAGGTGGGCAAACAGCTCGTCTGCCCAGCGTGTGCTTTGTGCCTCTGCTGGCTCTGCTGATTTATGCAGATCATCAATATGACAATTATATACACCTGCAAATTTAATTACCTCCATTTTCATCAGGCGGCGACAGATTTATGCCTCTCTTTGGTTCCTGTAAATCTCAAACAAGCTTGACTAGACACAAAAGTCTTCCCACTGATGGCTGTGCACTGGCTGGTCTCTGGCTGTCATGACAAGCTCTTCTTTCAAGAGTGATAAATTCGAGATGCAGTTAGCTTTTCCCCCTTCGACATCTTTCTTCCTTATTTTTTTATTTTTTTTTCTTTTCATACTGCCTTTTCCATCTTTCAAAGCCTCCCCACAAACTTGAAAATGAGCTTGAAATCATGTAAGAGCTCCTAAGCACTGAAGAGTTTATGATGTTAGGCTGCAGCTGGCAGCAGCCCCTGCATGCCTTTTCCATCCCTTTCTCTGAGACCAGCGTTGTTCCCTCCAGGACAAGTGGGAGGAAGAGGAGGATCACCTCTTGGAAAAGTTCTTGGCCTAGCTCTGGATAGGAGGGCAGACAAGGTTATTTTGGTCCATGTTTCACTCCCTGGGAGGGCCACCCCATATCCCCCTAGGGAGATGAGGAGCAAGTAGCTGTGCTTGTTCCCTGTGCTGAGCACAGAAATGACAAAATAACATCTAATTTTCCTGACCTCTTGGCCTCAGCACAATGAGCACTTACACAGATGAGTATGTAGGAGTGAGCTGAAGTTCACCCTTGAGGTGCAGCCCATATCATCACTGTAGGACATCTCCCCCACATCCCCTGCTGGTCCCACCACCACTGCCTGACCTCCTCTGTACGATATGCTCTGATGTCTTGCTTTGTGCCTGGCAGATGAGCTGGAGTGGCCAGCCATTGCCTTCCCTGCCAGTCCATGATGGATATAAATAGTCCTTTGCCTCCCCGTGAAAATTGCTGGCTGGCTTGCAAAGCTGAAGGGAATCTTGGCAAGTATCTGTAGGGTCTGACAGCACAGAGGGCTGGGATTTGGAAAGGGGGAGTTTCTGGCTGGGTGTTAAGAGGCTCTGTCACTAGGAAGAAGCTGCCCTGGGGTACCCTCTCCTCCCATGAGGCAGTGCCTGGGGGAGTAGAGGGTCTCAACCACTCCCAAAGGGACACATGGATATGGGATGCATCCTTGAATGGTGGCCTGGGTAGCACAAAGATCGATTTGAGTTGCTCTTGAACCCCAAGAGACTGGGCAATGTGGGGATAGTGGGTTGTTGTCCCGTGGCATCTGCAGCCAGCACTGACAATTGAGAACAACAAAAAGTTAAAACCACAGGATATCTATACATGGTCCTTTTCCTGCTGCCCAGGTCTGTGCTAAAGGGATTTCTCGACCTAGGATGTGCCTCTGGGCTCTATGGGCCACTGCTGGCTCTGTCTTTTCTGAATTCAGTACCTTTCACAATGCTTTCATACTTTATGGTGGATGAAAAAGAGCCTTTTGTTGGTTTTCACACACATAAATCCTTGCAAAGCGAGAAATAGCGAATAACCATTGCCTTTCCCACTGCTCCACAGACCTGATGGTTTTATAGGCTTTTATCATGTCCTCACTCTGTTGTTTGGTTCCTTTACTGAGGAGTCCTAACACAGTCGTTTTTTCCTCTTCACAAAGCCATTTGCAACATCTCATCTTCCTTGTACCCCTCCTCCAAACCTTCCGAGCTTTGCCTCCTCCGTTTTGAGATGATTGACCTGAATATCACTTGCAGGATTCCAGATCAGCTTGCTTTCACCAAGGTTGAGTTTCACCTGCCCACTTCCTTGCCCGCTTTCCTCCTGCACTTCTCATCTTTAGCTTTGAGAAGACTAAATTTAGCCTTGGTGACCAACTTTGTCATTCGCCTCCTCTTCCAGAGTGTTTCTCAGCAGCCAAGGTCCTGACAAAGATCTCCATGGGGCTTCTTGGTAACCTCCTTTCATTGTGAAAACGAAACCCTTACTCCTCCCCCACCTGGTGGGCTTCAAGACGACTTTCCTTCTTATCCCAACACCACTTTGGTGCTTTGGGAAACTTTGAGGGTGGATTTTGACAAGAACGATTTGTAACAAGTCTGCCAAATTGGATCACCCTTATCTACTGGCTTACAGTGCTGGGTGACCCATATTTACTGATGCACCCACTGGTTCCTCTAACAAAGTGTCCAGGGCACAATCAGAATTTACAGGTATTTAATTTCCTTGATGCACAAGAGCTGTTATAAGAAATTTGGGTTTCCTCTGGGAGGTTTTTGTTCTAGAGTTGCTCACCCTTTTGGAGCAATAGTGGTTGTGTTGGTGTAGTTCTGCAGTTCATAGGTGAGCACCATCTGAGCTGAGGGGTTTGTGCCCTCCTTCTCTCTGATTTGCCGGGAGACAATTTAGCCAGGGCAGTAATTTTCCACGGCTGATTGGGAGCCTCTCCATCATTTGGAATCTTTCCATGGAGACCTGATTTTCCAGCATTGCAGGGTGAGCTATCAACTAGAGATGTGGTCATTTCCGAGGTTTTTATATCAGCATGGTGTCTTGGAAATGTATTCACATATTCTCTTTATTTTGCTTTTGTTCCCTGTTGTGGGTGAGCATTTGGGTTCTTTTGAACATGACCGTGTCACCCAAGTGTTGCACCAGGAGGTAGCTTTGCCTCTCTTCCCACATTTCCTCTGTAGTTCACAGTTATGGCAGATGGGACCAAAGTAACAAGACAGGAGTGAAAATTAAACACCAGCAAATGTCCCAATCTGCTTGGTTTTTCCCCCCAGCTTTAGGTCAAAACTGACAAACGTGCTGGGAGAATAACCTTGGAGGGGATGTCACACAGGTGTGGTCGGGCACGTCCTTGGGCTTGCAGGGGGAGAGCAGGGTGGGACACTGGGGGCTGCCACGTTGTGAAGTCAGCAGCTGCAGAGCAAAAAAACTGAGCAAAGCTCAGGCCCACTAATGATGGATCAGTGTCCTTTGCTCAAAAACAGATGTGCGGCGTATTTGGGACAAAAGTCTCAGTTGAAGGCTAAGTTGTGGCTACAGCTTTGAAATGTAACTCCTTGGTGACCTTCCCAAAAGCAAAGGCATCCTGCATTGTAAGGAGAAACCTGGTTAGCTGTCAGCCGTGCTGTGGCACCTCATGGCTTCGTGTGTACCAAGCAGCCTCACGTGCAGGCTCTCTGACCTAGCCTCAGAGTGGCTCCAGGGAGATCACTGCCTTTTCCTCAAACCTTCATGTTCTCCTGTATCTATGAATCTTTTGGAGATTTTCCCCCCAGGGGGCCTCTCCCATGAAGCAGGTTCCTAACATACACAGTGAGGTTTGTGTTTGTTGGCATGGAAAAGCTGGATTGTCTTGTAAAGGCAGAATGACCTGCAGGATGAGCTGGTTTTCCTACCTGAGACTGAAGACGGGAAAAAAGGCAAATGAAATATGTGTAGTCAGTGACGAATGTGAATTTTTCAAGCAGGTCCATAAAAACATGAATATTATCCCATGAACGATCTGTCACTAAAACCCTGGAAGCATAAATGAGTTAAGAATCAAGATAAGTGTTTTGACATCTGAATTGGTAGGAATCAAGGCCTGAGGTCCCAACATAGAGAGCAAGTGACTCATGGTGGGAAGGTCTCTTGAGTCACTTCAGACATTGGAGACCCTTGGAGGAGTGCAAGGCTTGATTTAGCTGAGTTTGAGCTCTTTAAAGCATGTGTGTGGTTTAAGCATGGAGCAAAAGCCTTAGCTGATGTGAAACTTAAATAAAAACACAGTCAGGCTGCGATGGAAAATGAGGCATGTTTAAATGTTAACGAGGAAATACAAGTCCAAGTCAAAATCTGTGCCTGGCTGTATGAAATGAGTCTGTGGAGACCTGCGTTATGGCAGAGTTCATTTGACTTATTGGAGGCATCTATTAGTGCAAAACACTTCCAAATGGAGAGGAAAATTGTTTTGCTGGGTGGTTTTTGTTTTTTTTTTTTCATCCAAATGCTGATGTGAGTTTTAAGGAGAGTTGTTCTCCTTATGTGCCACCGTGGTGGGTCTAGATGGGGAGATGAGGACGTGGGAATAGGTCCAGATTAGCACCAGGCTCCTGGGCCATGGTTTGCATGTTGCACCAGCTCAGGTGCAGAATTGGGCTGTAACAGAGGTGTTGCCTCCCAAAGTCAGGACATGCAGAGGTGTTGCCTCCAGAAGGACTGGGTTTGCCTTGTGTGGGACAGCTGTCCCAAGGGAAATGAGGCTGTTTGGGATGATCAAGAACGGAGCAGGTATAAATCCACACACCTCCAGTACCTTCAATCTGTTTTTTTGTCCTCTCCTCAAATTGCTTCTGTAGAAGCTTTCTTTCTCCACTCCCTCCCCTTGCAGATGGTCTGGGAGGGGAATAGCCATGGCCCTTACGTTGAAAGCATCAGCCAGGGCCTTTGGAGGCTGTTGCTCCTGCAGATATGAAGGACCTGGGCCACCTTTGATACCAGGTGAATGTGGCACAGCCCAATTAGTGGCCTCCTACTGTTATTAACCTCTGACACAGACAGGCTATTTTTTAACAGAGGTGCAAGAAGTTAATATTAGTGCTAATGGCTTCCTATCCAAGGCCTTAATGAAAGCCATGCAGGGACCAGGCTTTTCATCAATATCTTTCAAACTTTGAACTTGAAATTATCCCCTCCCTCTGCTGTTATTTTTTTTTATTTTATTTTTTGCTTTCTGCCCACTTTTCCTCCTCCTCTGGAACATGCTGGTCCCACTGTGCTAACTGGTCAGCAGGGTTGGCACCTGCCAGCTCCATAGCAGAGCTGACACCCTACAACATCCAGATAAATCATCCCAGTTGGTTACATGGGTCACCCATAGCATCTCCCACCAGGTGTGGGATGTCTGCTTGGAGAGCAAGACAAAAGGAAAAGTGAAATCCATTGGACTGGGAGAAGAGAGAGTAAAGAGATGCTATGTTAGGGAGGAAGCTTGGTATTGATCTTGTCTTGGTCTTGCTTAAACCAAACTCCAGGAGAGCTTCACAAATGCAGGAAAGCATTTACATGTGTAAATTTTCCAAGTAGGAATGGAGTAGGATGGAGGCAGTTGATATGTTGCTAAGACACTCGAGGAAAGGAGGAAAAGGTCCAAGGCTGCAGCTCTGTCATCCAGGCACTGCCTCAAGAGCCTTTGCTAGGGCAGGAGCAGAGATGGTGGAGCAGCCTTGTCCTGCAGTGTGATGGAGGGCTCACAGCCTGCCAGATTGGGGTGATGGCAATTGATTTCTGGGGTGCTTTCCTTTGTCTCTTGCACTTATGACCTGTGTGCAATGCAGCTGCAGAGTCATGTTGTGATGTCTGGTGAAAGAGGATAATGTGCTCAGACTCTGTGGCTGGATTGTGCTCTTTTAAAGCAAGAATCCATCTTTTTTTGAAATATATTTTCATTTTAAAAAATAAGCTTGTTTAAATAAATTTGAAATTATGACAACCTATTTTAAAGCTTAAATTTACTGTAATCTATTAATCATTTAAATAACTTCCATCAAGGACTTCTTCTCAAATATTAATGAGCTGAAGGGTGCTGCTTTTACAATGATATGTCAGATCAGGGGGAAAACATCTCTAACTCTAGCTTTCTAAATGTCACAATGTCACATACTTAGTATCTATTATTTTCACGCTTTACAATGGAGCAAATGCTGGTATTTACATTTTTTGCAAATGTCAGTATGTTGAGTTCCTGCTGTGCATAAATGCTCTTGCCTTAATTACTCCTAATTTCATATTAGCAGGCAGGTGCTGGGAGAGTGTTTTCTTCCATTAGAGCTGGTTCATACGAAGTTGAGAAGCCGTGGGGAGTTGGGAAAGCGGGCAAGCTTGTTTTCCCCTCTCAGTCCATGAATAAAGACCATGTGGGAGAGGAGATCTGCTGCTTCAAATCCTCCCAGCTCCCAGAACTGGCTTTTCAAAGGGGATATCTGTCCCTAAACACACAGCTCAGCAGTTAGAGAGGGAATTTCAAAAGTGCTTCTGGCTTCCTGGTGACCTAACTCTGGTTTTTCTTCCCATCAGCGTCGTGGAGCACTCAGCATCCCTGTGCTTGGGACACTCCAAGTGCACTGATCACTGCCAGAAACACTGCCCATGCTGAGAACAAACAATCTGCCAATTCACTCGCTGTGTTTAATGTTTCTTTTGATTAATCAAATCAGTTTGGGAGGATGAACCTGGTTCCCGATGCAGATTTTGCTCCCCTCCCCACCTTCCCCAGCAGCCAGCTCACTTAAGGCAGCCTAATAAAATTAATTAACAGCAAATTTAAAATGTTGTTTTTCAGCTCTGTAATTGAATTCCAATTTTCATTTGAAGGCAGCATGAAACAAGCAAAATAAAGATGATAATTTGCAAAGTGAGACAGGCGCTTTCCCATTGCCATCAATGGGGCAGATACAGGAGGGAGAGCTGTGCCTCAGTGGGAAGCTCATCGTGTTTTTTCTGGTCATCCCAACAAAACCTGCTATTTTCATGAAAAATATTTAACAGGCAAATGGCAGGCTTGAGCTGATGGTTGAGATCAATGTGGTGTGAGATAGTATCTGCTCTGAGGGGGAGACAGTGATTTAAACAGTTCCCATCTCTCCTAGGGAGAGGTGCTGGTGTTACCCTGTCTTTGGCTGAGACTCAGCTGTAGGATGTCCCTGAAATTTTGATGCCAGCCAGGTGGATTAAGTTTGATTTGGCATTTAGTGTCCTGCAGCATGTGTCATGTCCCTGTCCTCAGCTGCTCTTCCTGCCTGGGTGTTCTCTACTGCCATGGCAGCCCAGCTTTGTCCACCTCTCTCACTTCCTCAAACTCTGGAATTAAAGGTACTTCAGGAAAATAAGGTTGCTTGGGTAGAAGCTGCAGGTATGTCTGCAGGTCTCTGGGATGAGTCCTGGGTGGAGAGCTGTTAAAAATAGTTGAAAACTGAAAACCTCTGGAACCGTGGCCATGTTCATGTTTCACTATTCCCAAAGGATGGTAGATATTTTGTCTGCAATAATCTGTGATGTGGTCTCAATGATCCCATCATGCTGCTGAGAGGTTGTCCTGTATCCTGTGTTCCCAATGTCTGGAGCTGTGTTTAACACGGAGTGTGTGGGTGAAACCTGTCCAAATTAGAGCTGGAAGGACACTGCTGGGTTACTGATGTTAGCAAGTTCTGTCTCCCTGCACCACAACTGGATTTTTGGAGAGGCCCAGATTATACCCACAAATACGGTTTTACTCCCCTTTAGCCCTTCAGATCGTGGTTTACGTAGGGGCAGGCAGGAGGTGACTGCAGGGTGTGCATCCTCTGGTGCCTTCCCCCATTTTTTTGGGAAGAGGTGAACCTCTCCCATGAACCCTGTGCTCCACGTTTCCCCCTTGACCAGCTTTGCTCTTGCAGAGATCTCAGGCAACACGGATGACATCCCGCTGGTGCGCTGGCGGCAGCAGTGGCTGGAGAATGGCACGTTGCTCTTCCACATCCACCACCAGGACGGGGCCCCCAACCTGCCCGGCTTCGACCCCACAGAGGAACCCCAGACTGAGTCAGCAGAGGAGGAGCTGAGGATCCTCCACATTTCTGTCATGGTATGTGATGGGAAGGCAGGCCCTGTTTAGCTGTCCAGAAGCCTGTAGAAAATACAGTGGCTTTTGAAAAGCCATTTATTTCCCCATCTGGCCCTAGGATGGTGAGCTGTGCCCACCTTTGGGGTGGTTAGGATGCCCTGGGCACCCCTCTGAGTGGTGTGGTGAATGCCAAGTGCTTTCACAGGCTGCTTTAAACCTCTCCCTTAGTTTGCATCACTTTGAAAGCACATTTGCAGGGTGCCTTTATCCCGGGGGTTCTGCGCTTTGAAGTCTCAACCATGTTAACCCCGGGTTAATTCACATTGACTCATCAGGAGCCCTTTGCCTGGTACGTGGTGCCTGCTGCCCTCTGCCCTGATGCACAGCATGTGTCACAGTGCCACCAGGCACTGTCACCACCACTTTTATCAGCGTGGCAGCCCCGTGGCCCTGGTTTCATGTGTCAAAGCTGCACAGCAATACTCCACCCAGCTACATGGAGACAAGGTTTTAAAGGCAAAGAAAAACCTTTCTTTCGTTACAGAGAGATCTGTATGCTGGGGGAAGATCTGTGGTGTGTTGATTGGTTGTTTTTTCTTTTGTTGTGATGGAAAAAACTTGAAGAATCCTACAATTTTTGTGCCCCTGGAAGATAATTAGCCAGAGACAGTGTGTTGGTGAAGCTGCAAACAGGCTGGTTAGTGGTGTCTACCTTAATAAGAGCTTCATTTGCTCTTCCAAATTGCAGCCCCAGGCCAGGTTTCTCCTTCATCACTTGTGCTTGATTAGTCTGAAGGAAAAAAATGGTTTGCAAAGCCACCCCCAAAAATATCTTGCACCATTATCTCTATTTTACTGTCCATTCCCACCCCTGGGTAGGCTGGCCCTGCCATGGTCTTGGTCTTCTTGGACACTGCTGTATCCCAAGATCAAGACAGAAGTGCCTGGATCAAGGCTTGTTACCAAACTGTTGAAAAGGATGTCTGCAACTCATTGCTGTCGTACCAAAACGTGCAAATGCAGATTGAGTCCTCCTCTGTCCTTTTATCCCCCTCACTCTCAGCTCCACTCTGACAGCATTCTTACTCCCTGGCAGATAGAGGCTGGCTTTTGTGCCAGGAGTCAGGATCACGTGGAGTTTCCAAGGCTGATTTTCTTTCTTTGCTCTGTGGTTGCTGAGGGAAGGAGTGTGAGCGAGGGATTGTATCCATCGTGACCAAGGGCTGCTCATGGACTGGGTGAGGAGCACTCCCACTCCCTTCCAGTGCAGGGCTCCTCTCACAGCCATCACATGGATGCAGGACTGGGAGGAATAAGACAGAATGGCATTTCCGTGCTCCTGGGGAGGGAAAACAGGGCTATGAGGTGGTGGTCTGACCCTCTCCAATATGCAGTGGATGGGAGAGAATTCAGTTCTGGCTTTCGTCCTCCTCTCAGAGCCTCTTGAAATCTCAAGAGTCCACAGGCTGCTTTTCTCAGAGATAATTTGAGCTCTCAGACTATTGGGGCAGAAGAAATTCAGTTTCAATGAAATAACAAGTCTCTCTTTCGTGAACCCACAGCCACTGCCTGAAAAAAATGAGCATCCACCAGATTCGAGCTCCAGTGTGGTCTCTCCTGTTCACCAGCATAGGTATATGGCAGAGCTTCCTGGTGTTTGGAGGATTTAATGTGCATACAGAGGGTGAAGGAAAACAGGAATGCCCTGGAATTCCTCCTACCTGTTTGTCATGCCATCTGCAGGTGGACTTTCTCTAGGGTGATGGAGAGCCATGACAGAGGAGGCCATCTCTGGTGGGGATGGGGATAATCCCCATTTATTAGGGATTACAGCAACTCATAGGGACTGAAGCACGATACAGAATTAGGCTCTCACTTTGCCACTAAAAATTCTGCATGACTATGCCAGGCACTGTATGCAAAGACATGTAGTGATGATACAGAGATTAGATATTGGGAAGAAATTCTTCCCTGTGAGGGTGGTAAGGCCTTGGCACAGGTTGCCCAGAAAAGCTGTGGCTGCCCCATCTCTGGAAGTGTTCAAGGTCAGGTCTGACCTTGTTTTTGGCAAGGGCATTGGAATGAGGTGAATTTTAAGGTCCCTACCAATCAAAACCATTGTAGGATTCTATGATTTCTATGGTCCAGGGCCAGTTTTCAGTCCCAGCAAGACTTTCTGACTTCCTGTCTGTAGGCACCCTGGCCAGAAAGATGCCAGCCAGCCCCCTGACTTCTGCAGGACTTCTGGTCTTCTAAATCACTGGAGTTTGTTTCCTCTTTCTTTGTTTCTCTCTTTTTTTATTTTTTTTTTTTTTTTTTTTTTTTTTTTTTTTAAGAAAGTTGAGAAGGAGGCGGGGAGGGTGCACATCACAGCTCCATTTTTCTGGAAATGAATGTGGGTTAAACTGTAATGGCCATTAAACTTCCTTTTCCAACTTCCTCTCCTGCTTCTCATTCAATAATCCCCTTAATGTTTTATCCTAATGGAGCAGATTATTGCTATTATTTTATTTTCTCAATATCACCTGTTGCATAGAAAAGAGGAGGGAGACCAGAGCTGTGGATGGACTCTGAGCTCTTAGCTGGCTCTGCATGCATTTTATTGTTATTATTGTTATTATTCTTGGCAGATTGTGCATAAAGGGCTGGTTTGAGGCTTTCATCTCACCACCCTCTATCTGTGTACAGTGCTGTCTTGCAGGAGGATGATCTTGGGGACGCTGGCAGGATGGCAGGGCCAGCTGCAGTTTTGGGGTCCGTCCCTGTGGGACAGGAGCTTTTTCAGCCTCTTTTCCCAAACAACAAGTCATCTGATTGTCTCGAGCTTTGATCTCTTTTAATCTGTGCTGCAATTTTTGCCAGATAGCCTGGGAAAATCTCCCAAGATTGAGAGTGACAGCACTGAAACTGGTTGGAAATGGGTCAGAAAAAGTTGCCTGTAGGAGCATTTGCCTGGAATAATGCAGATCTCCGTTTTCAAAGGCAGGAGAGCAAAACAAAACATGCTTTGCTTTAAACGCTGCTTTTCCTTGCTTCAAACCTGGTCCAGCCCGAGACAGGCTCCAGCTGGGTGCCCTTGGCCAGCACTGGGTGCTCCTGGTGCCAGTAGGCGATCGGGCTCCCCTCTCCAACGCCTGTGCTTTGGCCACCCCGGGGTGTTTGTGTCCCAGGGCACGGCTGCTGGTGCCTGATCCCCGCTCACGCCTGTGCCCGCAGGGAGGGATGATCGCCCTGCTGCTCTCCATCCTCTGCCTGGTGATGATCCTCTACACCCGCCGGCGCTGGTGCAAGCGGCGCCGGGTGCCGCAGCCGCAGAAGAGCGCCAGCGCCGAGGCGGCCAACGAGATCCACTACATCCCCTCGGTGCTGATCGGCGGCCACGGGCGGGAGAGCCTGCGCAACGCCCGCGTCCAGGGCCACAACTCCAGCGGCACCCTCAGCATCCGAGAGACGCCCATCCTGGACGGCTACGAGTACGACATCACCGACCTGCGGCACCACCTGCAGCGCGAGTGCATGAACGGCGGCGAGGACTTCGCCAGCCAGGTCACCCGCACCCTGGACTCGCTGCAGGGCTGCAACGAGAAGGCCAGCATGGACCTCACACCAGGTGAGGCCTGGGCTGGGTCCTTTCCAGCTTGGCTTCTCTCCCTGTCAGGTTTTTAAAATGTTGTTTTCGTTGTTCCCTGAACCTGACTTTGAATTTGTCTCTGTCTCTGTGAAAGTTTCTGTTTCCCCCAGCCCAGCGTCTGAAGAAGGAGGTCTGTTCTCTGAGGTCAGAGATTGTCTGTTCTCTTGTTCTTTCAAGGATTGTTTATTCTTGTTGTCTTACATTTGTGGCTCTGGCCTGCTGAGATCTTTCTTGCAGACCAGGTTGTGACAGACTTCTCTACCCTTGGGACAGAGCTATCCTTTATGCTAAAAATTACATATGCTTTATTTACCATAACTCCCCAATACCTATTGACTATATTAAACAGTTACCTTTACTCTAAACAAATTAAAAAGTGCCACCACAACAGCAGAAGATGGAGAATAAGAGATGAAGAAGAAGGCCAGGGACACACCCTAATTCCTCCATCTTTGTCCCCTTAAACTCACATTCTAAACCCCCAAAATTCTACGTTTTCACCCTGTGATATGTTAATTATCATTCTACCTAAAATCTCGTTACTTATAAATTTTCCAGGACAGTCAGAGGGATGTCCTGGTTCCCACATCTCCACAGTTCCATATGTGTGTTTTCCCTGGAGCATTTTCCCTGTTTCTCTGGGTTTTCACTGGGTGTGAGATGGTGGTGGTCCCCTGAAGGCACTTCCATTGCTGGGAGACCTTGTAGCCAGTTGAGAGCAGTCCCTGCTGTGTGGGACATGGCTGGAGCAATGCAGCTTTGTGTTTTCCATGGCCTGACAGAGAACCAGAATGGAGTTCCCTCCATGCTATCCCATTGTGACCCCTCCCCCCCCCCAAAACTTCCCTTCAGTATCCCCATATTTCTGGTGCCTTCTTCAGGTGAGGTTTTTTAGTAGCAAATTTTTACTTTCCATCAGTATGATTCAGAGTTAACGCTACCTCCCGATCACCATCAGGGATTCTTTGAGGCTTATAACAAACCTGTTCTTTGGTCATATCACTGAGTCATCCAACTAGAGCCTTCCCAACTGAGGCATAGCTTGGGAAAATTGTGGTGTGGTGCCTAAAGCACTCCTGCATATGAAGAAGTGCTCTGAGAGGCTGAGTGTCAAATCTCAGCTTTTGGCTAGTTTGGTGGAGGTGCCTATCTTTAGAATTTGAGCTGCTCATGAGTGTGCACTGGGGGCAGCTCAGCTCATTTGCTTCAGGACATTGATCACCTCAGGATGATGTGGAGATGGATGCAAGGAAACCTTTCTCTCACCTCCCTACCTTTTAAAAATCTTTATCCCTGAAATATTTTTCCCTCAATTCCTCCTGCTCAGGGAGCGATAACGCCAAGCTGTCCCTGATGAACAAGTACAAGGACAACATCATTGCCACCAGCCCCGTGGACTCGAACCACCAGCAGGCCACGCTGCTGTCCCACACCTCCAGCAGCCAGCGCAAGCGCATCAACAACAAAGCGCGAGGTAGGGCGGTCCCCAGGGTGGATGGGGTGCCTTGGGCTTCCACCCACCCACATTCCAGAAACCCACCCTCTCCTGGGATGGAGAAATGGAACCAGAGCAGGGAGACACCACAGAAAAGAGTGTTTGGCTGGGGAGAAACAGAAAATGTGGTGCCTGCAAGGATGCGAATGATGTTGGTTTGATTATAAGGATGCAGAGGGTGTTCACCCCGGCAAATACTACAGAATACTGGCACAGCCATGGGGAAAAGTTGCAAGGTAATCCATAGGGGAGGGTCTGACTGTGTGTGGTGGGAAGGGGAGCAGATGCTGTACCTGCTGCACCTGGCAGATGGGGCTTCTGGTCTTTAGTGCAAGGCTTTCCCTGAGGGGTGGTGTAGGATGCCAAGATTTGGGGTGGCATGGTGCCAACCCCTCCATGACTACACTCAGTGTCCCCTGCAGCTGGCTCAGCATTTCTCAACCCCGAGGGGGACTCAGGGACAGAGGCAGACACGATCCCCAGCTGACCTTCTACACAGACCCCTCACGGAGCCGGAGGCGCAGCCGAGGTGGGTGCGGGTGCAGAGGTGGGAGATGAGCCATGACCCCTCTTGTCTTATTTGCCGTTGCTTCTTTGGGTTTGGAGACTTTGCATGGCAAAAAGATGGAAACCCAAGTGCAATCCCAGCTGCTGCAGGCAGGCACCAGTCCCTGCTTCGCAGCAGGCTGCTGCTGCTCTCCGGTGGAGTTTCTCAGCAGAGGATGAAATCTATTCTGATGTTTTGCTGGAGGCTTCTGCCGGGCACTGGTGTATATTAATGAGTAACATGCTTCAAAGGCTGGCCTGTGTGTTCCCATGCCACTCAGCACCATGTACATACCAGCTGTATGTGTACCAGAGAATGGGGACACCCTCGGTCCCCGTGCAGGAATCTTCCCCCACTGCCCTGCACCATCCCTTTGGGAGGTTTCCTCTACCCAAAAGGAAAGTTAGTGTCTGCTTTCCCTCATTGAGCCTTGTTAGCTGGATGATTCCTTCTTTTTCTGAGAATGGCAAGACTGTGAGCCATCTCCTTCAGCTGATGCTGGAAGGCTGATTCAGGCTTTGTTTCCAGCCAGTTTGTTTTCCACTCAGCTTCTTCAGCTGAAAGATTAAAAGTTGAAGACCTGCATGCCTTGAGCAGTTAGGGCTCTCTATTGCTTTTCCAAGAGCCTCGATGAGCTTGTTGTCATGACATAATTAACCCAAGTGAAGTGCCAAGAAGCAGTGCGGAAAACCAGGATACTGCATTTACCTTTTATTTTTCAATATTGCTGTTCTGCTTTAAAGCTCTGCTGCTGCAAAGTTCTTGGCATGCTGCAGTGAAGGGTGTGGGAGAGCCAGGCTCTGGGGATTCAGGAAGATCTTGTTTACAGCAGGAGAGAGGGATGGGGAGTCCCATGGCAAAAGCTACTTCATGTTCTTCAAAGTCCAAAGTGATTCCATTTGATTTGATTGATGCTGGATTTCCAGGGTGCTGGGCAGGGTCTCTGCATGCTGAGGTCCCCTGGCTGCAGATCTTCCTGGTGCTGCAGGTGTGACTGTGCTCCTCTGTGTTGCAGTGGGGTCCCCCCGCAGCCCTGTGAACAAGACCACGCTGACCCTCATCAGTGTGACGAGCTGTGTCATCAGCCTGGTGTGCTCTTCCCACATGAACTGCCCCCTCGTCGTCAAGATCACCCTCCACGTCCCTGAGCACCTGATTGCTGATGGTGAGCACCCCGTGGTCTTACCTGTTCCTTCCTGCCCCTCTCTGTAAGGGTTGATGGAGGAATGATGGACAGGAATGGGACAGGCATGGATGGAGGGCACCAGCGTGGACAGAGGGAATGGGCATGGGATGGAGGATATGGACACAGGACAGAGGGGATGGGTGGGAGATAGAGGGGGATGGAGGGGGTGGGTCCATGACAGAGGGGACTGGTGTGAGATGAAGGGTACCATGTTGGGAACAAGGGATGGAGTGGTACAGGATGGAGGGGATAGGCAAAGGACTGAATAGACAGACCCAGTGTGGAGATGGCTCTTGTGGGACACAGGGCTTGCTGTAGGATGGAGGGGTTGGGCATAGGGCCAAGGAGATTATTGTGGGTTGGACTGGAATGGATATGGGATTAAATGGACCATCATGGGATGAAGGACATTGTGGGACAGAGGAATCGGATCTCAGTGTGGAACCAAGGGGAGGGGTGTGGGATGGAGATGGCTGCTATGGGACAGAGGGGAAAGGCACAGGATGGAAGAGGCTGTCATGAGATAGAGAAGACAGGAATGGCATGGAGAGGGTGTCTTGGCAGACAGGATGGGCACAGGACAGAGGGGACTGTTGTGGGACAGAGGATACTTTCTTAGGATGGAGTGAATGGGCAGGGGATGGAGGGATCCATCACAGAATGGGGGTGTAACATCACAGGATGGATGGGATGCAGGGGACCATCATGGGACAGAGGGTACAGCAGCAGGTTGCTGTCACTGACTCCCCTTGTCTTGGTGGTAGGAAGCCGGTTCATCCTGCTGGAAGGGAGCCAGCTGGATGCCAGTGACTGGCTGAATCCAGCACAGGTTGTCCTCTTCTCCCAGCAAAACTCCAGTGGGCCCTGGGCCCTGGACCTGTGTGCCCGTCGCCTCCTCGACCCCTGTGAGCACCAGTGTGACCCTGAGACTGGTGAGTGTCCCTGAGGTTGGGGTGGGTTGGTGAGCTCACATCTGCCTCCATGAGCAGTAGGGAGCTGCTGGGTATCCTGGGGTGGCTGCAGGCTGCACTCTGCAGGGAAGCACATGGAAAGCCTTCCCATGTGTGTTCTCCAATGTCCCTCATATCCCTGTCTCCACAGGGGAATGCCTCTGCTATGAAGGTTATATGAAGGACCCTGTGCACAAGCACCTCTGCATCCGGAATGAGTGGGGAACGAACCAGGGGTGAGTGCCCCAGGCTTGGAGTGTCCTCACACATGAAGTGTCCTCACATGAGCTACTGGGCTTCCATAGCTCATTACCATAGCTATGGTAACTTCTTGGATGGCAGAGTTAGAAGCAAGACCTTCAAGGGGGTGCTCCATCTGTCCCTCAACATTCATCGGACTGTGACATGCAGCTGGGGCCTCCCAGGGATGGCTGGAGGTGGTGTGCAGAAAGCCAAGACATCCCCAAATTCAGAGGTCCCATGTGCATTGGCACCTCCAAACCCTTTTTTTCCCCCTTAACTCTTTACGCTGTGGCTGGATGGGTGGTGGCCCTGCACATGTCGGGATGCCCTCTCTGAAGTTATTAGTCTTCACAGTGGGAAGAGAAAAATCATCAAAGGCTGGGCTTGGCATCTCCCCTGCCGTGTCTCTGTGCTGGGGGATGGCAGCAGTGGGGGGCTGTCAGCACTGGCACAGCCCTGCTGTGTCCCTTTGAACTGGGGCCCTGGGGAGAGCTGCTTCGTCTCCAGCCCTCTCTCTGGTTTTTATCATTTTAAAGGCAATTTAGCAACTAAACCCAGTGTGGAGCACCAGCTGTGCTAGACAAGTTGTTGCTCTGGGGCACGTGTAGCACATGTGGCCCCATGCTGGGGATGTGCTGTGTGATGTGGTGCTGGTCCCCAGACCTCTGCTAGGTACCACTGCTGGGGCAGGGAAATACAGGCAGGAACACAGCTCCTTGTCCCGTTTGTCCCCAGATGCCAATGTCCAAGAGGAATGTCCCCCAGCTCCTCTGTGCCATCTCATAAGAGGCATTCAGTGATGGGCTGCAGTGTATGTGGGGTTATTCCTCTGCCAGGGATTTGCCTGTTTGAGGAAGTACTGTGTTTAGGAGTGTCTCACAGTGGGCTGGAAAGAGCCCATGACCACATATGGCTTTGGTGCCAGCCTCTGCCTCTATCAGAGCAGTGTGCTGGGCCCAGCACCTTGCAAAGAGCAAATTGGCAAATAACTTTGTCTGTCGAGGCTAGCAATAAAAATGGACAAGCACTGTGGAGAAACTTTGCCTCCTGACCCTCTGCTTTTCCTTTGCTCCTGAGTGTGGGGTCTGCAGCTTCACAGTTTTCTTCCATGCACACTGCTCTTCTCCAGCTTTTTTCCTGATTTAGCTGCTTCACTCTCTTAAGGCAGAAAAGTGGAGAAAAAGATACTACTTTCAGGTAAATAGGGAAAAAATATAGATGGTAACAAGCAGGAGAGAAGCCAGGGGCAAGAAGGACCAATCTTGAGGCCCCCTAGACCTGTTTGCTTCTCTTGACCCCGCTTTGGTCTCAGCAATGCCCACCTGAAAGGCACTCATGACCTCCTCAGTTCCTCTGGAAGATTCGGGGCTGCTTTTTTAGCCCTGTCTGCAGTCTGATGCTCCCACAGGAGCCTTATCTCTGCCTGTTCTCCTGCAACAGGATTCATACCTGGCCAGGGTACGCCTTGTCTTGTGTTTCCTCTTACATACCAGAGCTGGCTATGACAAATTATGTGCAGCATTTCCTGAATACTTTTTTGTTTAGGGCAGAGAAACTCTTTTACCCCAAGGTGTAACACAGCCTTAGACCATGGTGGGGCTGTCAAAATCCTTCTTCTCTGGGCTTTTGAGAAGGCTCCAATGCTGCAGTGTCACCATCCTTAGAAAGCCTCTTGAAACTGAGGTTATTTTGTGTTTCTTCATTGAATTTGTCCCATTTCTGTTTCATAAGATAGCAGCAGTTGAAACCACACTTCACCGTCCCTTCCTGCAGCTCACACTGTTTTTAGGGGCTCTTGAAAACACGATCACACTAAGCATCGTAACACCGAGGGCAGCCTGGTGTTTAATGTGAGTTTTTTCCCTTTTCTGCTGTCTGTTCCTGATGTCCAGGTGCTGCTTAGTGCAGCTCTGCCTGGAAGAGCTTGTGATGGTGGAAGTCTCTTTTGTGTGAACCTTTGGCCTCCACAAGCTCATGACTGTGATGAAATCTCTTTAGCCTAGGAGAACCATCTTGTCAGAGCCTGTTTAACTGAATAGCTTGTAGCTATAAGCTGGTATTTATGTTTTTTGGGGTAGAGGGTGAGCTGCCCTGCTGTCTTTTGTTGAGCTTATCAGCTCACAATCACTTCCAGCCCAACCAGGTGGCCTGCAGGCTCACCTGGAAGAGATGTCTGCAAATCTTCTGCTCTCTCCCCCCATCCCAAGGTGAGATCAGCTGTGCCTGGAACATTTCTGACTACTGTTTGTCTAGTATGTCCTGAACCCTCCAATACTGGTGATGTGCTGCTGTCACGGGTCAGTCCCCAGAGAAACCACACTGGTGCTTGGTCAAGAGAACAGGATTTGCCAAGCCCCTTGGCAAGCTTGGGAGTGACGGATATGACATCCACTATTTTCCTTGGGTGGCCTTTTTTTATCTGAAAACTCATTTCAACCCTTTGGTTTAGATAGTTTTGCAGTTGGTTTGTTTTTATTTACAAGTTGACTCTGTGTCTCTTCACTCAGTAGCATCTGATTTTGCTTGTGAGGGCGAGCTCATCTTTGTACTTTATTGGTGATGCCAGTGAGAAGCTTTTTGTGTTGTGTGTATTTTGGGTACCAGACTGAGATCCACGCCTCCGCATCTTTTACCCAACGTGTCCGGACCCTAAATCTTCAGTTTTTCAAAAACTCAGATCTTTTTGATCATGGGTAGCAGATACATTTGATCAACTGCTTCTTCTTTTTTTTTTTTTTTTTTTTTTTTTCCTCTTTGTGTGTGTGTGCTGCTCTTTGCCTGTTTTAAACAAATCTGTCTGGTGCTGTTTGTGTGCTCACAGTCTGTCTCCCTACTTTGATATGCATTGTTAATTAGCTGCTTTTTGACTCTTACTCTAATGTTCCCTTGAGTAGGATGCAGTTTCTAGCAATCCTACCAGCCACACTTCATCAGACCAAATTTCTGCAGTTCTTTTTGTGGTATAACTTGGCCAAAAATCAAATCAGTGCATTCAGCACATTCTGTCTTTAGTTAATAAACTGTTACCTGCCTGCATTTGTACTTTTTCATCCCAGCCCTTAGATCCATCTCACACGTGGCTTTCCCCTCCCCATGTGCAGTTCCCTGGGTGCACATTTCAGCCTCCCCCGCTGAGATTTAAGGTGCTCTGCATTTAAGGAGTCTTTATCAATGTGCTCTTTCAACTTGTAATGGGCTTCACCCTGGCCTGGGGAGGTTTTAAGGCAGTTTAAGGTGATATGGTGAACATGTCAGACTGGTTGCTCTCATCCTGCTATAACTGTTGGGAAACTGTCCCACCCCATTCTTGCTCTCCCACCCACAGCCTTGCAGATGTTTTTTTCCAGCACAGGACACGAACTAGTTAATCTCTCTGTGCCCTGCTCAACCAGCTCCCCTCCTGTTCCCATCCTGCCTCTTCTGCACACAGATGTCTCCATCCTGGCAGTGCACCTGATCGTCTTATCCCATCCCCACCCACAGAAGACACACTAAAGTGGCAAGGGCAGCACTTTTCCTGCTTAAAGTCTTTATTTTCTCTCTTTTTTTTTCCACCACCCCTTTTCCTATCTTTTTTTTTCTTGCCTCTCTCCATCCCCTGCTGTGTGCCTCGGCTTTGCAAGCTGCAGGACAGCCTGATAAAAAGCTCCTCCTTCCTTCAGATGCTTTCACCAAACCACCCATCCACCTCCTCCTCCCGCCTCATTCTGCTCACAGATTTACAGGCAGCCCAGGGAGAAAGTGCCAGTTCTTTAATAAAGAACTGCTTGCAAGGGATGGCAGGGTGGGGGGGGATGGGAGAGGAGTGGGCTGAGAAGGGGAGAGGCATCGGCAGCTGAAACCTGAGCAAAGCTGTTGCAAAGCAAAGTGAAGCTGGGGAGGAGCCACGATGGGCATTGCCGACTGGAGATGTCACTCGTGTGGCATCTCCTCTCTGCTCTTCTGCCATCAGGGTGGTTCTGGGTCTTCATGGGTCCCTAGTTTAGGGTCCTGGGGTGCAGCAGGGGTGCAGGTGCTGTGAGGTTGCTCTGGTCTGTTCACGCTGGGCATGGCCATCCCTGTGCTGCACACTGGTTGGAAGTCCTGAAAAGCACAGGTACTCAGGGAACCTGTGAAGTCACCTGTTCCAGTGTGTAACAACCAACCACTTTCTCCTCCAGTGACATTTCAGTCACACTCCCATCCAGCAACTTCTTGTGCCTTCTGCAAAGACCCTCTCCTGCCTTTGGCCACCTCCCTCAAACCAGCTGCTCCATGATCACGGAGCTGCATCATGAGGTTAGCTCATGATGGTCACATCCTGCCAGCCCTGGGCTTATTGCTCATTCCACCCATCTTGTCTGGAAGAGTTTGCAGGCAGTGGGGGCAAGCTGGAGTACAGTTCGTGATGCTACAAATTAGTCTGGCCTTATCCCCTGGGGGCTGCAATTTTAGCATGGCTGGGGCCCTGTTGAGCTTGTTCAAAGCATCACCAGCAGCACCAGGTTTGGAGGGCTTAGTAGGTGTTTTGTGATCTTCCACTCAAGCCCAGATGCAGAGCAAAGCATCCAGATAATGGTCCATCTAGAAACACCAAGAGGCTTAAGATTGTCCTGGGGATCCACTGGCAGCACTTGGGAACCTGCTGGCTGAGAGTGAGGAATTTGCTGGTTCTCAGGTGCCCTGGTAATCCCCCATTTTGTTGTTTCAGATGCCTACATGAGTGCCAAGGGTTGCAAGAAGCTGAGAGCTGTCCTCTCTGGCCCATTTAATCCAACCTGATCAGCTGCAGAGCTGCTGATCAGTTCTACTTTTCTTTGTGAGCTCTGAAGGCCATGCAACCAAAATACCCAACAAGAATAACCCAAAGCAGAGCAGCAAGATGCCTCCAGTGATGGCAGAAAGCAGGGAGAGAGGCAGCCATATGGGGAGGGACACAGCAATGTGGGGACACACACAGAGGAAGGAGGAGGTGAAATGGTGTTAGAGGCACCAGGGGCAAGAGGCAACAGTAGGGGAGGTAAGGTGTGCCTGGGGGAGGAGATGCTGCTCTGTCCTCTGCAGCAGAAGGCACAAGAAGGCAAGACTGCATGGCGTGGGTGGAAATAGCAATGCCGAGCCTCTGAAGAGCTTCCTTGGAGGTGAGGATGGGTCAGTGTCTCTTGTTGAGCTGGAATTCTTGTATGGAGGACTCTCGGGCCTTTCTGCAGAAGGTCCACATCCTTGCAGACCCAGTCTTGCCTGGTGACAACTGACACTGACTCTCCCTTGCCATGTAGGGATGTAGATGAAGGCTGAACATTTCATTTAAGGGGTGGCTTTTTTTTGACCCCAGGTAAGGGAAAAGTGTGGCGGGCTGGGGAGATGCCACACGTCTCCTTTCCTGGAGCACAGAAACCTCTTTCCTGGATCAAAGTCATCATCACTTTTTACAGGGGCCTGTAGCATTAGGACCAGGGGTAATGGGTTCAAACTTACAGAGAGCAGGTTTGATTAGTATTAGGATGTAATTCTTCACTATGAGGGTGGTGAGGCCCTGGCACAGGTTGCCCAGAGAAGGTATAGCTGCCCCTTGGAAGGCTATACCAGGCCAGGCTGGATGGAGTTTGGAGCACCCTGGCCTAGTGGAAGAGGGGTAGAATGACATGATCTTTAAAGTCTCTTTCAACCCTCGCCATTCTGGGACTCTATGATTACAAGAATTTTGGCCACATTTGGAAATTGCATCCTGGGTGGACACATCATGGCTTGGGTGCTGATTTCAGTCTCCCAGATGCGCTGACTCCATGTCCTGGGTGGCTGATGTGCCACCGTGCAGAGGTCTGGCAGTCCCTGTGCTTCTACAGCACCTGCCTCAGCACTGAGCCCTGCTGCAAGCCTGGAGCAGCTCTCCATAACCACTTTTCCACACGAGTTGGTGGGGAACAATGCCTCGCTTCTATACAGCCTCTGCCTTTGTTCCCGGCCTGACATGCTCCTCAAAGCAAGATTAAAACCCATCTGCAGGAGCACTGGAAGGTGGCGTGTGAAGCATTCAAGGTGTTGGCAAGACACAAGGAGCACATCTCTCTCTGGATGGAGCTGACCTCATTCAAGGCAATCCCATTGTGGACTGAATGTAATCCCCAGCTCCCAGCTGACTGGACAGGAAAACGGCAATTGTATGCCAGCAAAGGAATGAGAAGGCATGCTGTAATACTGCAGTCAGGATTTGATTATTATTATTATTATTGTCCTTGCTGAAATAGCTTCAGATTAGAAATTGAACTGCTTGTGCAGGAGAGCTGTAATTGCCTTGAGAGAAAATCCCTGGGCTTGTCACTGGCACCTGACACTCTTAACTCTGAATTTTAGCAGCAGCGATGCAGTGGGATGAAAAATTTCCTTCTCTCCCCAGCTGTGAACTCTTGCAAAGGGTATTTGGTGTTTTAGGGGTTGGGAGCGGGGTTCATGTCGCCTGATTCAAAGCCTGCCATGGCTGGGTCTCTTGTCTGTCTCACTTTGCAAGTGATGGTCTGCCAGCAAGGCTGTGCTGCTGGGGGTTCATGTCCCAAAGGTGTCATGGCCATGGGTGTCCACTGAAAGGCACTGGCCTCCAAATCTTAGTGTCTAATCACTCATCACCTTTTGCTATCTAAGACAGCTGGGATGGAGGGGATGGGGCCACCAGCTCTCCAGACTGCTGCTTGGCTCTAAGCTTCCAACTTGTCTCCCAGCCCACTTTGCAAAGCTTCCCCTCTGGAACAGTGAAACACAAGGGTAATAAAGCAGGTGGTGAAACCAGCGTCCCAGACTTGATGTGCTGCCTGGAAAAAGCCTCACAGAGAAAGGGTCCAACTGCAGTTTGGTTTTCTTTTTGCAATTCAATAGCTGTGATGCAAATCTCTAAAACAGGGCTAGGCAGGTGGTTCCGAACATGAAGGGATGGGAGATGGCTGGAGTGGACTGAATCCCAAAATAACATATGCAACACACCACTGGTCTATTGATAGGTTGGGGCTGGGTCAACAATCTGACGTTATAGGGACCCCAGAATTATGATCTCGGATCTGAGGCTATTTTATCATGTTGTCCTGGCTACCCTAGGAATCATCCTACCCTCTGTGAGTTGGGGGCTGAGCAGGGGAGGCACTTTGGGCTGTGAGCAGCAGTGCAGACACAATGCTGGTATGATGCTCCTGGGTTTCCTTTCCAGGCCTTGGCCATACACCATCTTCCAGCGTGGCTTTGACTTGGTGCTGGGGGAGCAGCCCTCTGACAAGATTTTTCGGTAAGTGGTGAAGCCAACCTGCTCAGCACATTTTGGGGCTTAAATACCACTCAGGGCATACAGGCATTCAGGTAGCCCCGCTGGGAGGGTTGAGCACAGCTGTCCTGTGCCACCTTCTGGGGACAGGAGAGCTGGCTGGGAAGAGTCCCCTGCAGCTGTCATGTGGGTGTTGGATATCCAGCAGTCAGTTCCTCCTCTCTGTCCATGGTGAGAGTGAGTTTTAGGCTCTGAAGGAGGGTTTCTACAGAAAATGAAAGTGCCATTTTTTTAATTACTTAAGTTATGTGAAATTTTTGGAAATCATTGGGTATATTTGGAGGAGCCACCCCACTTTACCTTGCCCATACACCTTAGTTTGGGCTGGCATCCCTGCAGGATGAGCAGGGAGGCTCGAGGGCTTGGATTTGGGAAGAGACAGCCTTCCATGCTCAGCATTTTCCTCTGTGCCAGCCTTTGCTGCTCTCCCTGGCAGGTTCACCTACACCTTGGGGGAGGGCATGTGGCTGCCCCTGAGCAAGAGCTTCGTCATCCCGCCGGCCGAGCTGGCCATCAACCCCTCAGCCAAGTGCAAGACTGACATGACGGTGATGGAGGATGCAGTGGAGGTCAGGTAGGTGTGATGGCAGGTGAGGGGGTTCAGGAGGGGTTTCAGCAAATAGAGCTGGGATCCCCATCCCACGTTTTTGAGGTGGAGATTAGTACAACCATTAACCTGCCCCTCTTTAGTCCTGCAAAGCTGAGCCTTTGGCAGTATCCTCCTCATCTCAGTAGTTCCTGCATCCTTCTAAAATCTTGGCTGCTATCCAGTTCACTGTCAGCCTGAGGAAAGCCTGAGCTCTGGAAAAACCGAGGTAGCAGCCACAGTCCTGCATGCGACCACATCTCATTGAAGCAGTGACACATCTCCTCCTCGCTCTCCTCGTAGGGAGGAGCTGATGACCTCATCCTCGTTCGACAGCCTGGAGGTGCTTCTCGACTCCTTCGGCCCCGTCCGTGACTGCTCCCGGGACAACGGCGGCTGCAGCAAGAACTTCCGCTGCATCGCGGACCGCAAGCTGGATTCCACGGGCTGCGTGGTGCGTGACCCCCGGGCACCTGCAAGTCTCCCTTGCTGTGAGCAAGGAAGGGGAGGACAGAAAGGGAATCCTTCCTCCTTAGCTGTCACTTTGGGGTGGATATTTTGAGGTTGATATTGTAGCAGGAAGATGTTTTTGGGCTGGAATCTCTTCTGTTGCTGCACACACACACGTCCCCATGAGGCAGTAAGTGTCCATCTGTTTGTTGGCTCTGTGGGAAGCTCCATATCACGTGTGTGCCCTGTCACCACCACAGCTGCTCTGCCCCAAAATGGGGGGTCTGTGGGGCTGGGGTGCACTGCTGCAATGTCACCAAAGCTGGGCATTGGGCTGAAGAGGCTGTGAGTGTGGAGCAGATGGGGGGGTGGAAGGGACAGCACCGCTTTGTCAGTCACTGGAGCTGGGTTGCTGGAGACTGGGGTTGATACCAGCACATTGCCTTGGTGGGGGATGGCTCGGAGGGCTCCCAGCTTCGGGGATACACTCCTGAGGGCTGCAAAGAGGCTTTGGTGCAGGAGGAGTATCTGCATATGTGGATGGTGCTGCTGCTGTCCTTCCTGCAGCCCTTGAGCACCACTCAGGCTGGAGTTTCCAGTGGAGAGCAATGCTGGGTCCCTCCACCTCAGCCCCAGAGAAAGATTTCTTCCAAGGGGTTTTCACCTCTTACTTCCCCCACCCCACCAGTGCCCAACAGGACTGAGCCCCATGAAGGATGGCACAGGCTGCTATGACCGTCACGTTGGTGTGGACTGCTCTGATGGCTTCAACGGGGGCTGCGAGCAGCTGTGCCTTCAGCAGATGGTCCCCCTGCCCGAAGACCCTCTGCTCTACAACATCCTCATGTTCTGTGGGTGAGTGACCCATCACCTCCCTGGCCACAGGGACACTCCCAAAGTGCTGCTGTCCATTGCTGCTTTCACCCAGCTCAGGCAGCGTTGGGATGGAGGTGGTCTCCTCTGTTCTTGTGGCTGTCCTCAGCTGACAGGGCACGTTGTGTTGGCTTCCCAGGTGCATTGAGGACTACAAGCTGGGCACGGATGGGCGCTCGTGCCAGCTGATCTCAGAGTCGTGCCCTGAGGGCGGGGACTGCGGCGAGCCCCGCGAGCTGCCCATGAACCAGACGCTCTTCGGGGAGATCTTCTATGGCTACAACAACCACTCCAAGGAGGTGGCACCAGGGCAGGTGCTCAAAGGGACGTTCAGGTGAGTTGCAGACATGGGAAGGGGACCCCAACAGGGTCAGACCTCATCATCCTTTCCAAGAAGGCGGCATGGGAAGGAGTCTGGGGCTGGACTGTAGCAGAATATTTGATCCTTCCGTGTCTGGCTTTGCTTTGCAGAAGATAGAGGGGCTGGGGATGGCACATCTGACACTTTCAATCCAGAGTAGACATCTTTTTAATCTGTGCCTGAAGGAAAGGAGAAGTGCCAGGCGTTTTTTTGGGGCGGGTCACTTGCTGGTGGGGATGATCCCATTCATTTTTGCTGTCTCCCAACCTTGCTCTTCTCTCTGCAATTAACTTCCAGGCAGAGCAACTTTGCCCGGGGCCTGGAGCAGCAGCTGCCAGATGGGCTGGTGGTGGCCACAGTGCCCTTGGAGAACCAGTGCCAAGAGGAGCTCTCTGACCCCACGCCTGATCCTGAGTTCCTCACTGGTGAGTGAGTCCAGCTGTATCCATGTCTCTCCCAGTGAGGCAGCCTCCAGCCTGCCTGGCTTCAGCTCCTTAACATCCCACAGAATATATCTACTGTGGGATAGATCTAGTCTGGCTTTAGCAACCTGTGGTCAGCTGCACATAGAGGAACTAGCAGCTGAGGATTTGTTCCTTTTTCCAGTAAGAGGAAGGCATTAAAAATGAAGGAAAGGCAAAGGCTGTGAATTAATCGTGGAGTGTAAAAGCTCAAGTATCCATCAAATATTTGGGGCATTTGCAAAAGGATTTTTCTTTGGTTTTTTGAAGACAAAAAAGGTTTTCCAACTAACTTTGATTTCTTTGCTGATATAATGAAGCATTCCAAACCCAGTGCCACAAAACCAAAATGCTTTGGTTTGCTGTGCCAGGGCATCATGGGCCATGAGTGATAGGTTATCATGGGTTCCTAGACAGATTTCAAGGATTTGCCTTTTATCCAAGTTGCCAGTACTCATAAATAAACTTTGTTCTCTTGGCGTTTGTTGCTGTTGGCTGAAATGACCCAAGCATTGAGGAGCTACTAAGCACAGGATGTGGCTAGTAAGGTGTTTTGGTCTCATAGAAGACCTTGTGTATTGTCTGGCAGAGATTCCAGGAGGATTTTGGGAAGCACCCATGGGTTGTATCCAGGGTCTGGTCGATGCTGGTTGCCCTGACCGGGTGCATGCCAATGAAGGTGTGTTTGCAGGCATTCCTGGGCAGGAGCAGCAAACCAAGGTCATCTAAAATGCAGCAGCTCTGCTCAGCATTCCCCATGTCCAGACTTGGGAGCTGCCTCTGTTTGCTGCCCAAGTGTGGGTGCTGCAACCCACCATCCCCTTCATAGGCAGGGAAACGCCTGCAGGCAGCTTTGCTGAGGCCAACACGAGAGACCAGAGCATAACAGAATCTGAGAATAGTTTGGAATGGCAGGGACAATAAAAGACATCTTGTTCCAGTCTCCTGCCTTGGGCAGAGACACCTTCCACTAGACCAAGTTGTTACAGTCCTGAGGACAGATGGCAGATTCAGCAGGGAGGAGGGTGCTGCTGGGTCTTGGGGGGCTGAACTTCCCAAAAGAGCTGGATGGACTCCTGCTTCCCTGGGGATGCTCAGCCCTGCCTGGAGGTGCTAGAAGACACCTGCTTGCCAATGGTGCCCTCTTGCCTGTGACATGGTTACATGGATGTAAGGAAGGCACTGCCACAACAGCCCCAGCATCCCAGCAGTGTCAGTGGGACTGGGACTTCACTGGCAGTTATGCTGGGGAGGTAAAAGCCAGTAAATTATCCTCTTCATTTCCCACTGCTCTGTTGGCTTTGTGGCTGATTAAGGGGGGGAAAAAAGGGGAAAAAACCGAAAAGAAGTAAAATATTGTCAGCTTGTCAGAAGCTTGGATATTGCTGTGAATACACGAGAGGCAGAGCTGCTGAGTAAGGAAGGGCTGTTTATGCAAAAACACTTCGCAGGGAAGAGCAAGGCTTTGAAGCTGTCAGCAGCAGCCAGCACTGAAGAGAGAGGTGCTGGAAGGCAAAGGATCTTATCCTGCTTATATTCTGCCTTCAGGTCCTGTTACAGAGGGGGGGATGCCCACTGTTATCCTACTGAACTCCTGCTGGGTGCCTGTTAGCAGCAGAGTTTGCCACACCACTGCTGAGCAGAGGCGTGATGTGCTGGTTGTGCAGCACTGGAGCTGTGAGGAAGGAGGTGGCCTGTCCCAGCATCCTGCTGTGACACTCTAGGGATACTCTAGCCACCAAATTCAGGGCCATGAGCACCTTTCAATTCCCTTGCTGGGGCTTTGAGGCTTGGTGGCCTCTCTGTCCCTCTGCTCATGGAAACTGAGCTGCCTTGTGCCTTGGGCCGCTCAGCCTGGGTCTCCATGAATTTCTGCCTTCGGCTAAATGGCTTTGAAGGAGAAGGACAAAACCTAGAGCCTGTTCAGTCCTGAGGGAACATTAGTGTCAACAGGCCAGCGATTTCCCCATCCATCTGTTGCCCACTCAGCTCAGTCCCAGCCTAAAGGGACCCAGGGCCTCTTGGCCGTTCGCACTTGGGCACACGGGGCTTGACGGTGACCGTTTCCAGGGTGCAAACAGCTCATTAAAAAGCACAGCTCTCATTAGTGACATAATTAGCACACCTGGGCATGCCTTGGGAGTGGGCACTGGGAAGGAAGCAGGAGGGGATGCAGGAGGAGGCTCATTATCTTCCAGCACAGAGCTCCAGACGGCAGGATGCCTACGTGTTTTCCTTCAAAGCCATAATTTTAATTGCTGGGGACCACCTACCCTCAGCTCTGAATGCCCTCCCCGGGGGCATGTGGTGTGTACATGACCCTTTTCCCTGGCTCCTTCCCCACCCTGCTGGCTGTGTTGCCCAAGGCTTGAAGGGCTGCAAACATCCCCATGGTGAGGTATTGCTCGGCAGTGGCATTGAGTCCCTGTGTCCTTTCTCTGGCAGGGATGGTGAACTTCAGTGAGGTGTCTGGGTACCCCCTCCTGCAGCACTGGAAGGTGCAGTCTGTCATGTACCATGTCCGGCTCAACCAGATGACTATCTCCCAGTGTAAGTGTGCAAGGACAGGGGGAATAAGGGGAGAAAGGATGGAAAGAGGTGACAGCCTTCTGCTGGCAGGTGATGGGCTGAAAGGCCCATTGCAAGTATAAGGGGGGGAGCAAGGGCTTGGGGGGCTCTTGGAACTGAGCATCTCCTCCATTTCCTTCCCAGCTTTCAGCAATGCACTCCATTCTCTGGATGGAGCCACCTCCCGTGGAGATTTTGTGGCACTGCTGGACCAGTTTGGCAACCACTACATCCAAGAGGCAGTGTATGGCTTTGAGGAGTCCTGCTCCATCTGGTATCCCAACAGGCAGGTCCAGCGGCAGCTCTGGATGGAGTATGAGGACATCAGCAAAGGTAGGAGCTTGTCTTTGGGAAGAGTACTCACAGCCACCCCCTGGGAGTGGGAAGCAGGGTTTGCTCTTGGCATAGCAAGGGAGATGCCCAGCCTGTGTCAGGACTGCATCCCACGACATCATCTCACACCCTGCTCTCACACCCTTTGAAGGGCCAGCTGAAGAATTCTCATGGATTGCAGCCAGCACTGGTCCAGGCCAAAAAGAAAGATCAATACCCACAGCCCCAGGGAGGTGAAAGACAAGTGCACCAATCCCAAAAAGCCATCCTGCTTCATTCTGGGTTTAACTGTTGTCTTTAATCTTATTCTTCCCTTCATTTGTCTCTGCCATATCTACTCTCTTCCACTTGCATTCCGCAGCCAGACTTTTCTCCCTCCAATATGTTTCCTTCTCCCTGGCTGTCAGCACTGTGCTTTTAACACCTGGGAACCAGTTAGGAGCTGGGAGGTGCACAAGACACCTGGCACTGCTGCATCCCCTCCAGTGGCCTGGCTGCAGTGAGCTGTGATGGATCCCCAGGGAAAGAGGTCATGCCTGCTTTGAATGGCAGCTTTGCAAAAGCCTAACTCCTGCCTGCTGCCATCTGTCCTCAGGACTTTGGCAACTTGGTCTAGTGGAAGGTGTCCCTGCCCAAGGCAGGAGACTGGAACAAGATGTCTTTTATTGTCCCTGCCATTCCAAACTATTCTCAGATTCTGTTATGCTCTGGTCTCTCGTGCTGGCCTCAGCAAAGCTGCCTGCAGGCGTTTCCCTGCCTATGAAGGGGATGGTGGGTTGCAGCACCCACACTTGGGCAGCAAACGAGAGGCAGCTCCCAAGTCTGGACATGGGGAATGCTGAGCAGAGCTGCTGCATTTTAGATGACCTTGGTTTGCTGCTCCTGCTCAGGAATTCCCAGGTGCAGGCAGTGGGAGCTTGGAGCTCACAGGTGCCATAACGGACCCATCATTTCCATCATGAAGCTTCGGAATTCTCAGTATTGGCACCAGCCTATGGTGCTGCTCTTGCTATGTCCCAGCCACAGAGACATTTATTATGTCCCCAGGGCTCTTGTGTGGGAAGGGGTTCTTTCAAAGCCCAAGTCTGGATCCTGTGGGCTTAGGTGTCCTGGAGCTTAGACTTCTTCACAAGCCCACCTGGGAAGGTACAGACCCAGTGCTGTTTGGCTGTAGGCTGTCTCCAGATGTAGCACCTCTTGATCAAAAGTACTTCTTTTTTTTTTTCTCCTGCAATTTCCTCCTCTTTGATTTTCGTGCTTGGAGGCTTTTCAGGTCTGGCAGCCTTTTTCCACCCACAGTATCACATTTAGGTTTCACTCTGGCACCTGCCACTTTTCTTCCTTTGCTTTTTGTTTGCAAACGTCAGGGGCTGGATATCGATTGAGAAATTGCAAGAGACAAATCATTCCCTGGCTCCTCTGCTTTTCCTCAGTGCCTGCTATGCTGCAATTCACAGCCAGCCGAAAGTGATCCATCTCCAGCTTCCTAGGGGAGCAGAGCAACACTTTTGTATCCCAGGTTTTTTAACAGCCTTGGTTATTTTTGCAAAAGTCTCAGGATGGGCTAGTGGTGGCCCATTTCTCCACAATTCCTTGCTATAGTGACATTTTCCAATTGATGTGGTCCATGGTGGCTCCCCACACCAGCCAGCCTGTACCAAGTCACCACTAAAGATGGCCTGAGCCTGCCCTGGGGGTGAGGCTTTGCCTGGTTGTCATTCAGCTTCCTCCAACCCCACCATCTTCAGTGGTCCCTCTAGGCCCCTCTTTCTCTGTATAAATCCAGGGATCCTTTGGCAGGGATTTTGTGTAAAAAGCACTGTTTCCCTTCATGGCAAGGCTCGCTATGGAAGGGTGATGCTACCCAGGGCACAGCAGTGATGGGCAGATTTTACCTTTTTGACTTCTGTGCAAGGACTGTTCCTCTTGTGCCAAAATAATTCCTGCTATGTATGGCCAGGAGGGCTTCTGCAGGAGAGCGGTTCGGCAGGGCGCTTTGGTGGGGAGTCAGTGTGATGTGGAGGTGCCCAGGCAGGTCCTTCACGAGTCTCCAGCCACATGAAGGAGGCTCCCTCTCGTGGGGACCTGCTGTAAGGGTGGTCTGTCCCAGTCCAGGTGAAGGGATGGGGCTGGGGAAACTGAAGCACTGGGAGACTAGAGGACCTGCAATCACAGAGGCCAGGGTGGACTTTGCAGTCCCAATTCCTCCTCTGAACACCAGTAAATATTTCATTCCTACCCAGCAAACAGCTCTTGATACAGGGGGCTCTTTGGAAGCACTGCCTCTCTCCTGGGTGGAAAGCAGAGCTCTGGCCCCCTCATATTCCATTACCAACGGCTTGGAGCCCACCCTGGTGTCAGTTTTTTCCCTTTTCTCCAGGCAATTCCCCCTCAGATGAGTCAGAGGAGCGGGAGCGGGACCCCAAGGTGCTGACGTTCCCCGAGTACATCGCCAGCCTCTCGGAGTCTGGCACCAAGCGCATGGCAGCCGGCGTGCGGATGGAGTGCCAGAGCCGCGGGCGCTGCCCCTCCTCCTGCCCGCTCTGCCACGTCTCCTCCAGCCCCGACGTGCCTGCCGAGCCCATCCTGCTGGAGGTCACTAAAGCAGCCCCCCTCTACGAGCTGGTCACCAACAACCAGACCCAGCGGGTGAGGAGCCCCGTGCTGGGGGTGATGGAGTGGGCGGGAGGGTGGCAGGACAGCACTGTGGCTGTCACTGGAGGCCGTTTGCCCAGATAGCATGGCCAGCCGTGGCAGCCCTTGCACATTGGCCAGCCCTGCTCTCCAGGGTGGATGGACTGTGCCGAACCCACCAGGGGATGGATGAACACTGACAGAAGTGGTGGCAGGATGGGAGCTCACCTGCCAGATGCTCAAGCCCTTCTCCTCTCTCCCAGCTCCTGCAGGAGGCTACCATGAGCATGCTGTGGTGCTCGGGCAGTGGGGACGTCATCGAGGACTGGTGCCGCTGTGACTCGAGTGCCTTCGGGGCTGATGGGCTGCCCACCTGTGCACCTCTCCCCCACCCAATGTAGGTGCCCAGCCTGGCTTTTTGGTGTGATGGGTCTGTGAAGAGGTGGTTATGGCCAACAGTGTGGTGGCAGGAGGTGGTGGGGCTGTTTGCCTTTATGGGGCAGGTTTGCAAACTGATGGGTGACCTGGGAACTGGGCGGAGAGTACAGAGTTGCAGTGTCTTTTCTAAGTTCAGCCGAGGACTGGGAGCTGGTTGTGGATCCATCCTGGTAAAGCAACCCTAGGGAATTAGTCCTTTGGACAACATGTCCAGAGCCTGGAGAGGAAAGGGAGGGGAAGTAATTTCTCTCCTGAGGTTGCTGTCTCCTGTGAGTTAACAGCTTTGAATCCCTTTTGTTATGAGAGAGTAATGCAAAAATTGTCCTTCAGCTTGCGTCTCTCCACTGTACATGAGCCCAGCAGCACACTGGTGGTGCTGGAGTGGGGCCACTCGGAGCCCCCCATTGGCGTGCAGATCGTGGACTACCTCCTCCGTCAAGAAAAGGTCACCGACAGAATGGACCACTCCAAGGTGGAGACAGGTGAGTGGGCACTCCACTGGTTCTCTAGGGAGAGTGGGATGGAGAAGTTAGAAGAGAGCCTCTGTCTTTGTCTTTGCAAGGGGATGTTGCAACAAATATCCTGTGGAAGAGAGAGCAGCCCTTTTCCTGCCTACCATATTGCAGAAAGGGACAGCTCCATACCATAGGGATGAACTTTTCTGGAAAAGCAGTGGGTCCAACTTTACACCAGCTTCCTGCGTTAGCCTTGGCAGCAGGCAGTGCAGCAGCAGCTCAGGCTCTCCACAGCCCCAGGGACACCTGCATCATCACCAGTGGCTCATCCTCCCCTCTCTCTCTAGAGACAGTGCTGAGTTTTGTGGATGACATCATCTCTGGAGCCAAGTCACCCTGTGCCATGCCAGCCCAAGTGCCTGACAGACTCTCCTCCACCATCTCCCTCATCATCCGCTGCTTGGAGCCTGACACCACCTACATGTGAGTGCCCTATGCCATGCCCGTGGCAGTGACATCCTGTGACTGTTGACATCCTGATCGTGGTCATCCTGTTTGATGCTGCCTGTATTTCCATGTGGTCTTGGGAGCCCAGAGCTTCGTTTTTTTCCCCTTCTCATCCAGGTTCACACTCTGGGGAGTTGACAACACAGGAAGACGTTCCAGGTCTAGTGATGTGATGGTCAAGACGCCCTGCCCTGTAGTAGATGATGTGAAAGCTCAAGGTGAGATGGAGGGAGCTGCTGGACTGTGATGCTTGGGACAAGAGGGAGTTTCCCCGTCCAGCATGTTCCCTACATGTCTCATGTCCTGACTGTAACATCTCCTTCACACATAGTGGCCCAGGAGCTGCCAAATGGTGTGGAGGGCTGAGATGGGGGGCTGCAGGAGGCACATGTCCTCTCTGAAAACGAAAGTGAATAAATGGTGTTTCACTAATGCTACCTGATGGCATCACCCGTTTTTTTCCTTAATTAGACCTGATTGTGGGAAGTTAACCTGGACTGGGTACAGGGAATGCCATCTAGTCTGTTGCTCCTCCATTGGGATCTTGTCCTGATACAGTGTAAATCATAACTCAGTGGACTAATCTTGGTTCTGGTCCTGGTTTCCCTAGAACTGAGCTTCAGCCCTGGCAGGTTTTATTCATGCCTTTCCTTGCACCCCACTGAACAACCCCTGTTGTTCTGCCCAGAAATAGCAGACAAGATCTACAACCTCTTCAACGGCTACACGAGCGGCAAGGAGCAGCAGACAGCCTACAACACTCTACTGGACCTGGGCTCCCCCAGCCTCCACAGAGTCCTCTACCACTACAACCAGCACTATGAGAGCTTTGGGGAGTTCACCTGGCGCTGTGAAGATGAGCTGGGACCCAGGTAGGCTTGGGAGCTGAGTTGGCTAAGCAGGCATGCCTGCCCACCAGCAGGCTTCTCCCTCATGGATAGTGGTCACCAGGAAGGCCTCTCTTCAGCAAATCTCATGATAAATCTCATGAGAGTCACAGAGGGGTTTCTGTTTTGCTGTATGCTGTCCATGTGCAAGGACCATTAACATAGGACAAGGTGGAAAGTGGTTGACTGTTGTCAACCCAACATTGTTGGCCATCCCATCAGCCCTACACTGTCTCTAGAGTTTGGCTTAATATGTTCATTCTGTGCAGAGTGGCAAAGGGATGGGATTCTCTTTTTTCCTTCATAGCTGATGCCACAGGCAAAAAGGCAGAAGGTCTTGGAACACCTTCTAGGGATTCTGCTTTCTGCCTTTTCCTGGGCTTTGGCTTGAGCTGAATGCACTTCTATGTGCTGAACTCTGTCAACTTGTGGTACCAAACAGGCAGAGGACTGACTTTAGGTCTGAATTGTGCATTTCCTCACTTGTGACCCACATCTGTAGTTGTTTGGGCTTGACATGAGTGTTTTTGGTGCCCAGGCAGTGCTGAGCTGCCACAGCAGGTTTTGGAGGGGGTTGTCCTGAGCTCTTCCTGTCTAAAATAGTCTCTTTGTGCTTGAGTAAGCACCATGTCTTCTCTTCAGACTTCTCCAGGTCACTGAAGCCCCTCCAGCTGCCTGAGAATGTCCCAGGCTTGTGGAGATAGCCAGATGTTCCCTTCTCCCCAGGTCCTTCAACATCTGCTTTAGTCTGTGTGGTTTCCCAGTAACGTAGATATTTCCAGTCAGTTTAGCAAGCTGGGCTGAGAGATTGCATGGGCTGTGGTGGTGTTTCTTAGCATCTGGCCTCCAAAGAACCAGAGCAGTGACCTCATCTGGAAACCAGGGTTACTTTCAAATGTACATCAACAAGAGTTCCTATGTATGAAATTCACAGCCTCCCCCTTACATTCTGCCCCACACCTCCTCTTGCTGGTCTCACCACTGTCTGTCTTCCAGCCCTGCTTCTCCAGGTGATCACTTGTGTACTTCTGTCAGAGGATAGGAGGTTCTTCATGTACATTCTCTGTCCTCCAAACCTCTGCTAGGCAGTCAGAGAGACTCAGCAAATAGCTTGTGCCTACCTTGCACTTAGTTCCTTGGACTTGTCTCCTGGTACAGCTTTGGTGGGAAGCTCTGAGGGACCTGTCCATGCCCTGGTGTGAAGGTGGGGTCTCTTTCCCCTTTTCCCATTTATGTACCAAGAAATGCGGACACTTTGAGGCACAGCCTCAAAGCTCAGTAGCAACATTGCAGCACATGGAGTCTTTTTAGGGCAGAGGCTCCCAGCAGCTCCTCTGCCCAGGGTTGCCTCATTCCCCCGGCACCGAGTGGGATCAGCAGGCTTGGACTTCAGTCTCACCTTTGTCTCGATCCCAGCTGTGGTGATTCTGCTCTGTCTCCATTTCCAGATGTGAAATCCAGCCCCAGTTTGCACAGACCATCTGACATCTGTTGTGGTGATTTGCATGAGGAGCACATAAAATTCCTTACGTGACAGACTGGAGTCATCACAGGGCCGCTGCCATCACTGAGGCTGAGTGTTGCTGCTGCTGCTCTCTGCCCCAGTGAGGACACCGAGGACCAGCCAGAGCATAGGGTGGAAGCTGCCTCCTCGAGCCCCATGAGGCAGAGGTGCATTGCCATGGAGCAGCCAGAAATGCCACTGAATTACCCAAATTATACCATTTTCTGTGTGCATCTAAGAGCCGGAGGGTTAATTGCACCCTCTGGAAATGCTGGAGCACTTAGGATAGGATGACGCAAGTTGCTGATGAAGTGTTTGCAGCTCGCACTACTTGGAAAGAGGCATTTAGGCAGCTGCAGCGGGTTCTGGTGATGACAAATCTTGGAAAGCAGACCTCCTGTTTGATCGTCTGCGAGGGCGAAGCACCCAGACTGGTGGTGACAGGACAAATCACTTGCAGATGACATTATTTAGCCAGCAGACAGTGTTTGTTTGACTGTTACTGATGCTCCTTTGAAGTCATGGATGTGGACCCACGCGACTGACTCTGCCATGTCCCTCCTCCTCCATACGTCCAGGGTACCTCCTACTCTGCTCATTTGTGGTGCAGTCGGCTCTTTTCTTGGCAGTACTGGCTGCTGGATTGAAGAAGCATAGCTCGATGTGAATGCACAGATAACTTGTCTGAGGCTACAGAAGCAAGTCACTTCCTCACGGTCCAAGAAGGGATGCAGAGAGTCCTGGTCTTTGCATAAGAAAAGGAAATGGGAAAAAAAGCAAGCAATAAGTGGAAGTGCAAAGCCTAGTGAAGTCTGGTAGTGCCTACAGGCTTTGAGCCAAAATCTGTGGGATCATATCAGCATTCCTGAGAGGGTACCTGTAACACTGGAGGAAGAGAGGCACTTGTGGCACCCTGCTTAGGTGTCAGATGCAAAGACAAAGACAAGTGAGAGCTTGGATATTTTCTCATGGCTGGCCAGCTTGGATTGCTGTCTCCAGAGCCAACGCCATGCTAACCACCTTTACCTCTCTGGCATACCTGGACATGAGCACTGGGGTAGCAGGTGTCATGTGGCTGCAGAGCTGGACAACCTTTCAGCAGCTCCAGACTGAACCCTTGGAGCTGCAGTCACAGCACAGGTTTTCTCTCCAAGAAAGCCAAGGTTGGCTCTGACTGACTTGGGGTAAATTAATTCCTCTTCACGCAGCTCTCTTGTGGTGTGCCTGGCCTGGAGGGAGGTGTGAGGAGGCCTTGGATGTTCCTTCAGGGTTGCTACACATACCCTGGAACTGTCAAACAGCCCACTCTGCTTATCCTAAGTAAGAATGTCCAGTAAGAATGTGACTTTTTTTCCTTCAGAATCATGATCTGTGATTGCTGCCTGTTCTGGGCTGAGCAGATGCTGAGTTAAAGCTACTGAGGGGATGTATCCTCTTTTCCTTGACTACTCTAACCCATCAACTGACCGTGTATCTGGGAAGGAAACTTACCCAAGCTCATCAGACACTAAAAGTTTTGTGTGAGTTTCCAGGCACATGAGATACCTTCCATGTGTTTCATTTTAATCCATTGCCTCCACAGTGGTCACATTCCCTGGAGATCACCCAAAGTGTAAGACAAATTTAAAATTAACACAATGTGTTTAATCTGTACAAGCTGATTATCTTGATGAAAACATTAGAAGCACAATTTTAAGAGGGCAAATTAGAAAAGAAGAGAACACAACTTAGATCATGTTTGGCCATGATCCTCTGCACTCTTCCAATATCTCATCCAACACAAGAGGTTGGTAACTTAGTAGTTGCTCACTACCAGGACAAGCCTGCACTGAGCCTATGATGCCCTGGGTGTGCTGTATGTCTGTTGCCAAAGATGGATTCACCCTGGACCTTCTCTGCCTCTGGCACCTGACCTTCTCTCAAGACGTCCTTGGCTGGGTTGTGGCTCTTTACAAGCTGCTGCTGCAGTGACTTGCCTTTCCTCATCTTGTTCTCCACAACTAGAAGATGCAAAATGCACATGCAAGAACCAGGGAGCGTTGCCACATCCTCTGTTCTCTCAGAGCTTTTTGGATGTGTTTGACATATGCCCCAGTATATCCCCTCTGGTTTGCATGGTGTCCTGTAGGACACATTTCCTAAGCTGTTACTAAATACCACAAGTCATGTGGCAGGAGTGTCATTCACTGTACTATGTCTTGTGATATTGCGTCCTGTGCAGACCCTAATTTTTATCTCACCTTCAACCTTCCATACAGACCCTCACAAGCCAGACGTGACATTCTGGTTTGGATTTTTTTCTTTTTTTCTTAAATCTCCCTTCTCCTCAGTGGTACCCTGGCATGCTGCATTGAATTCTGCATTTCTGGCACTGGAGAGTTGAGGATGCCCCATTCCTGGAAATGTTCAAGGCTAAGTTGGGACTTGGAGAAACCTGGTGAAATGGAAGTTGTCCCTTCCATGGGACAGGGGAGTAGAACAAAATAATCTTTAAAGTCCCTTCTGGCCTAACCATTCTGTGATTGTATGATTCCTACACCAAGCCATGAATGACCAGCATAGTTCCTGAATATGCAGCACACACACTTAATAGAGAGGACACACATTGTGACACAGTTCTGGGCTGGCAATATATGTCATGCCTGACACTTCTTAGCATTTATCCCACTCCCTGAAGTGCTCTTGGCTCCTGTTTTCCCATCCTATTGTATTTGTTTGTAGCTGAAACAGTGACAGCTGGTGCCACTTGAATCCTTGGTGATGTCCACCCCAAGGGGTGCTGGGGGTTTCACAGCTACACCTGTGACTGTCTCCTTAATAAACTCTCAGCAAACCTGGCCTTGTTGTGTGAGTGATACAGGGTGGAAGAAGAAGGGGGGACAGGACAGGGAAGTGTGAGTCCCAAGACAGTGCAGCAGGTCCAGCACTGCCATAGTGACATGGGCATCTCTGCCCCAGGTAGGGGCTGTTCTCACATGGATTTAACTTGCAGTGCTGCCTTGGGGATGGTGTGTCCCCACAGCCCCACCACCCTCCTTGTCCTGGCAGCATCAGGCTCCACACAGCTGCTCTTGCATTATCTCTTCTTCAAGGAGCTCCCACAGTGTCCTTAACTGTCTTTGCTTTTCTCTCCTCATACATTCCTCCCGCCCTTCCTGCCCCCTCTCCATGGCGTCTCCATCACTCCCACCACCCCTCGCTGTCCGTCGCCCCTCTGGCATCTCCCCTTGCCCACCCTCACTGCAGGAAGGCTGGCCTCATCCTCTCACAGCTGGGGGATCTCAGCAGCTGGTGCAATGGCCTCCTGCAGGAGCCCAAGATCAGCCTCCAGCGCTCCTCCCTCAAGTTCCTCGCGTGCCGCTACAGCGAGATCAAGCCCTATGGGCTCGACTGGTCGGAGCTCAGCCGGGACCTCAGGAAGACGTGCGAGGAGCAGACGCTGAGTGTCCTTTACAATGACTATGGTGACAAGGACTACTGAGGGTTCTGGGCACCTGCTCTCAGGCTGCCCTTCCCATGGGCAGTTCTGAGGGTTTGACACATGGACCCATGGAGGGGGAGGGTGTCGCTGATGTTACTGGAGGCAAGAATTTGGACTGGGGAGCAAAACCAACTGCTCTGTGCAGGACTGACTCAGTATTAGTTTCTTCTTCAACTTGGCCAAAAGCCTTTCTAGTTAGAAGTCTTGTGGGACCCAGTTTTCTTGGTTTTGTTTTATTCATTTTGCCAAGAGGTTCCTCAGCATTGGTGGAGAAGGCCGGTTGAGAGGGCACAGCCCTCTTCTCCTGCCCCATCCCTACCCTGGCTGTGGGGACTGTCTCCAAAGGTGGGGGACACCAGTCATGGGAGAAACATGATAAGACAGCCAGGATGTGACATGCAGGCAAAAATGGAGGCAGGGCATGCAGGTCAGGTTGAGATGTTTATGGTTGTAGCTGAGATAATCAGCCACTGGATGGCCAACAGGATTGGGATGGGGTTTTTTGTAATTGTGGGTGAGACCTGAGCAAGCAGTCGTGATGTTGATGGGCAGAGCTGGCATGCTGTCTGTCATCAGCTGGGGTGAAGAGACAGGAGCATTGTGACCCCATCTCCTCAGGTTCTCCTGCTGTGGTCAAAACCCACATGTGCTCCAAGATGCAGAGTCCTCCAGAACAAAAGCAGCTTGGCCTCAGGGCCAGTGGTCAGCTGGACATCATGAGCTTTCTTCTTGAGGGACCACATTCCTAGGAAGTCAACTTTAAAATACTTTCTATTATCTTTTTTTTTCGTTGTTTTACCCACCATAATTAAAACTTAGAAGGAACATCAAGCTGCTGCTGAGGAGAACCCAGCTAGAACAGCAGCAGCCAGATGGCACAGCAAGATGTTCTGCACCAGACACTTGTAGCTGTGGTATAGCCCAGGCTTTGCGTGGTGAGGGGGGAGTGATGCAAGGTACCCTAATGCCATGGTGCAGGATGGTCCTGACGGCCCAGAGAGAGCATGAAGGACAGGCTTCTGGGGTGTTGCCTGTGTTCAGGCTTACATCTGCCTCTTCCTCTGGTAAGTTTTTTATTTAAAGCCAGAGAGCTGGGGTTGTACTGGGACACTGGGTTTGGTTCGGATCAAACAAGTCTCCAAATCCCTGTCATTGCTGATGATGTTGGAGGCAGAAAACAAGTTCCTTTTAGCTTCAGCTTCATACATGGTTTGCAGAGGAGGCACCTCTGGACTTGCCAGCTGTGCACCTTTGATCTGGACAAGACCGGAGCCCTACAGTGGGATTTTTACTAGGCCTCCAGAGAGAAATTTCCTTTTCATTTTTTTCAGTCTTGGCAGGAACCATCTTCAGCCTGTCTCATACGATTTTCTGCCTCATTTCTCCTCCTACCTGCCAAGGACATGGCTTGAATATTTGCGTGGTGCTGAGAGCGAGGTGGCTCTGCACCCTGTCACTGCCAACAGCACTGCATCACTGTATTTTCTCAACAGCAGTTCAGTACCTTCCTGCAGGACCACACAGTGCTTTGTTCTTTCCTTCTCATGGGCAAACATCTCTCCAGGGACAGCTGGCCTGGACCGGGGTGCTGCTGGGAGCAGCCACCAGCAGTCAGTATGACCTGGCACCCCGTGTCATTGCTGTAATGAGTGTGTCTGGCAGGGGTCATCAGACAAATGTTTGCTCTGTGCAAGAAGGGAGTCTCCTGGGTCTTTTTGGCTGTTTCTGATGTGTTTGTCCTTATATTTTGATGTATCTGATGCTGCCAAGGGCTTAGGGCTCAGAGCGAGACCAGTGCCACCTCCATGCACAGGTATTATGGGCAGGTGATCTGAGTGTCCACTCCTTTTCCTTTCAGTGAGACTCTTGGCCAAGACACTTCTGTTTATCCTTTTGCTTATCCCAGCAGATGCTGAGACAACTTTTAACTTCCAGCCAGGCAGCCATCCAGCCATGGACAAAGGGCATCTCTGCTCAACGCCTCGAAGGGATGTTTGATTGAAGGCTGCTCTGGCCCAGACGCCAGTTGGTTTCTCGCCAAGTCATACTGTGTACATGGCCTTTATGTGAAATGCAGACTGTTTTTCTTTGGGTAGCAGACTCCTCTCTTTTATTGCTTACTAGGTGCAGCAGCAAGGACAGGAGCAGTGCTGTCTGCCAGCCACTCGCAGTGACGCTGCCAGGAAAACCCTGGATGCCCCATGCATTCACACCTGCCTAGGTTACTTTTTCATCTGGCCCCAAGATTTATGCTGAGGCTCTGCAGATATTTCTGTTCTGCTTCTGTGCTGACACTTTGGGCATCCAAAGCCCTGCAGCATCATCAGCCAGCTGGCCTGGACTCTGCTCCCTGGGTCCCAGCTTCCCCATGGGCTGGGCTTTGGAGAGTGAGGGGAAAGCCACCCCTCCAAAGTTCTTTGGCAGCACCCTTGCACAGCTGGATGGGCCTCAGCATCCTCACCCCGTGACAGACTGTGCAGGCTGCTGGCAGGGCTGTGCCCACCATGGTGTGCCTGCAGCTACTGTGCTGCCAGGGCCTGCCATCGTGGCACATCTGTGGGGCCATTTTCACCACGACCCTGGCTTTGTGAGGGCTTCCTTCTTGATTTCCTGACTCTAGCTTTGCAAGTCAGAAACTTGCCCAAGCTTGGGTTTTCTTGCCCAAGTCTCTCAGCTACCACATGAGTCCATCTCAGACAAATTCCAGCAGCCACCATGGGGGACCAGACCAATCCACCACGGGGGCTGCACCACGGCTGTAGACGTGGCCTTGGTGAGATGCATTGTGTGGGGCTTGCCCACCCAGAATAGGCATGCCCTGGTCTAGTGGAAAATGTCCTTGTCCACAGCCACAGGGGTGGTACCAGATGATCATTAAGGTCCCTTCCAACCTAAACCATTTTATGTCTGTGATTCCCTCCAGAGCTGACACCATCCACATCTGCTGCAGGGTCCAACTGTTGGGCCTGCACAATATTTTCTCTCCTGGACTCCCAGTTCTTCCCAAGCTGCCAGCAACATGAAAACTGTTTTCTAACCATTTCTGCAACCTCCTTCACCCCCCTGCCCTTTCTTTTTGTTTTATTTCTGAATTAATTAATGAGCAATCATTCACCTGAGATGAACCTCTGGGTTGTTAACTTTTCTTTGCTGCGTCTGTACCCCTATAATAGCATTATTACCTTTTCCTTGTTGTGGAGTTATTTAACATGTAAAGACAGTTCGGTCTTTTTCTTTACAAAGATGGCTACAATTCATGTTCCTTGATGTTCTATTAAAACTAATGTGACGTTTTACTACTGTAGATTGAAAGTAGGGTGCTTTAGGGTGAGATAGCCATGTGGCAAGAAATACAAAACCCTTTGGATTACTTAAAAAAAAAAAGAATAAAAAAGGAAGGTTTTAAACAACAGCAACAAAAATCATTGTAACACTATGTAAAACTCCAGATGATAATTTAACTGACTATTAAACGGAGCTGTTAGTAATCCCTGGAGTGTTTGTTTATAGTTTTGGTCCAGTTGATGTCATCTTTGGTTGCAGATGAAACACTCCCAGCCTTTGAACTCGGGTGAGTCTTCACACAAGTTTAGCATTACCCTGTCTGCCACTGGGTTAGCCAAGTCCCAACCCACCCAGCACACACAGATGGAGCTGTGCCTTGTGCCTTGTTTTGCCCACCTGCTCTGCCAGATGTGGGAAGGTAAAGATGTCTCCAGTCAACTTTAGGGGAAAAACTGCATTTACATGTCCTCAGCAAGGGTCTCCCAGTCCTTGATTTGCAAACCTCCACAGAGGCTGGGAACTTGGAAACAGAGTCAAAAAAAGCTTCTTTTAGCCATTCTTTTAGTATATAAGGTGGACAGGATGGTGCTGTCTGGTGGTCAACCAGCCCTGGAGAATGTCCTGGTCCATCTGGCAGACTTTTGACAGAGGACTAGCAGCAACATGAGTATTAATGTCCCACAAACAATGTGAAGACCAGTGCTTGAATAGAGGTGAGATCTGTAAAATATGCCAAAAGCCACTTACAGTGCTGTGTTGTGTCTAATGGTCAGGCTGTCAGGACTTTCAAGGGCAGGTCCCTTGGCCAAGCCTGGTGTGTATTGTCCTGTATCTGTCCTGCCAAATGGGTGGAAGACCCAGGGAGAGCCTGGGCAGACAGACAGGCAGACAGACAGGACACAGGGGATTTAGGAGCTATAGCACACCAATCCATAGGAAGCCAGACTTCATGAAGTCTCATGGAACAACTTGATTTTTTTTTTTCCCCAGTGCTAGATTGCAGGAAAATAAGCTAAAAAAACACCCAATACTTTCCTTCTACTATTTTCCATGCAGTTAACCACCATCTCATTGCATAATAAGCTGTGGCTACGGAGCAAGATGGAGGAGGATGAAGAGGAAGAGGAGGAAGAGGAGAGGGTCTGTGTGGCAGCAGGGTGTGTGGCTGCAAAACTGCTGTGTAAATATCACAAAATCTTCTCAGGGGTCATCTGGCTTGCAATCCATGGGTGTTTGGAGAAAGCCTCTCCAAAAAAGGGTGAGGTAGACTGCAAGGGGTGTGTCACCAGCACATTGGTAGGCTTTTAGGAAGAGTTTGGTAATGTGTGTGTATGTGTGTGTCTGTGTGTTGGAAGGGCTGCTGTTGGCTCCTCTCCAGAGTGCATGAGTTGAGGAGCTTTGCCCTAGAGAGGACATTTGATGTCACCAGGAGATGCTGTTCCTCCTCTGGGACTGAGTCCCTGTGTAAAGACCAGACGTGAAGAAAAGACCAATAGGGAGCATCAGAGATGGATGGAGGAACAAAAGTGGGGTTTAAACACACGGCAAGGGCTTTTTGGTGTTTCTCAGTCCACAGGTACAACATTTACCTGGTCACTTAAAAAAAGCAATGAAAAAAACCTCCCCAAATCTTAAAGCAACTTTATTGTCTTGGATTTTAACTTTCTTGCCAGGATACCACATGGTCCTCTGGCTCTAGTGTGGGCCACCTTCTGCTCCCCATCCCCAGGGAGGTGGGGTGTGAGCATACACATACAAACACACACACATACATATGCTGTCACACACATTTCCCTACATTTTAAGTGGATTGATTACAAAAAGTGAACAGCCTTGGACCAGTTTGTAGCATAACCAGGAGACTTTCAGCAAAAGTGGTCTTGCAGCTGGTGGCACAGCAAAAGCTGCCTGGGTGAGAGTCTTGAATTAGGAGGTGGCATTGGGAGTGAGTGTCCCCCCACACACCAAAACCCAAAGGAAATCTCCAATTGGGCTGCGACTGCTCTGGGAGAGTCTGTGGTTTGAGAAGAGAATACATAAGACTGAAGGTGTCAGGACAAGCAAACCACCTCCCTGGCCCCATTATGGGTGAATCAAGGAGGCAAGAGAGATGGAGGATGAGAAGATTATTTATTTTTCATAGAATTTTATAAAAAATAATTATCAAATACAAAAAAATAAAAATAGCAGCAGCCTCCATTGTGAATAAAACCCTAAAAGGGACAAAAACCACTCAGTGTCACTATAGAAGAACAATATTTCAGTATGTAGAAGCTGTCTGGTCATGAGAAGCACAAATGTCTACCAGCCAAGCCACCATTTCCTATCCCAACCCCCCAGTTCCCCTGTCCATGGGGCATGGTCCCTTCCCTGCACATACACAGGTGAGCAGAGAATGATACCAGGATTTTCAAGCCAAAAGGATACAAATTTGGCATATAAACACACAGGCATCCAGGTAATGCTGACACCAGGAAGGGAAGAGTTTGTCATGGCAAGATGCTGGGACTGGAAATTCTTCTTCTGCCTATCATGTTCATCCCACATCTCCACCTGTGGGGGGGCTGCCAGAACCCGACTCTTGCTGTGTTGGACCCCCTGGCTCTCCCCTTTCCTGCACTGGTAGAGCAGGACAGGCTGCCTGAGCTGGACATCCTGGGGGTGCTGGGCCAACTATTATTTGAGTTTCCTTGGGTTGCTTGAGGGTTGTTTTTGGTTTTTTTTATTGAAAAGTGGGTATCTGACAAAATATTGCTGCTATCTGCCCAACAGTGAATTCTGGGGTAGTGTCACCTTTGCATGATGAGAACAAAAATGTCAGTGTCCCAAGAGGAGATGGGCTCATTGCCCCCACCTCTTTTCAAATCTCTGCCTAGGCCAGGTAGATGGGGACTTGGGGGTCAGGAAAGGGCTTGGAGAAGGACAAGGCTGCTGGTAGGATGTCTGAGAGCCTCTGCCCCTACTCGGGTCCTCCAGTAAAACACAACTGGCAGAAAATCCTGACAAAATAGGATGGGGTAGACCTGGTGGAAGCCGAACGATGCCTTGAAAATTCCTCGTCTCTCCACACCGTGTCACCCTCTCTCCACCACTCCTTCACCAGACAAACTGGCTCAAAGTCTGTATCCAACAGCACAGGTCATGCAGGCAGGACACAGCCGGGCAGCCTGGAGTCCTTTGGTCCCAGCCTGCAGCTCACCTGGAGACACTGTGATGAGTCTTTGTGGTCCCTTCTCTGCTCTCCTTTTCTCCTTCTATCCCTTTTATCTGCCTCTTTACAGCACAAAACCATCAGCAATAATCCCAGCTGGAGCCAGGCACCTTCCCGATTGCTGCCTTTGTGCAGCTGGGTCCAAGCTGCACTTCTGGGAATCAGTTATGGGGGGCAGAGTTTCTTGCTTGCCTTCTTTGAGGTCAGAATTGAATCTGCAGATTTTCACTTAGTGCCTACAGGAACAAGAGCCTCTGGGAAGTCAGCACCTTGTCCAGCTTGAGGGGCTGGGACAGAGATAATAATACTACTAATACTTAGGAAAATCTCAGAAGAGATGATTCTCAGAGTCTCCTGACAAGTTTTTTTTTTTGGTCCCTTTGGCATTACAGGGTCGAGTCTCCTCTGAGAGCTGCTTACAACACAACTCAGTTTGAGCTCAGATGTGGGGCAAAGAAAAGAAGGACCACCTCAGCATCCTTCATTCAAGCATCACACAGCTACACTGGTTTGGCCTCTACATCCAGTCGGGTGTGCAGTGGCTGGGAGAATGAGACAGAGAGGGAGCATGTGAAGTCTTTGCCCCTATTGACCATGCAGTGATCCCCATGGACACCCTGCCATCTAAAATAATGTGTGATGGATGCCTGTGGTGCCCTTGGAAACTGTTGTGCTCACTGGGATGATTCAAGGGCACAATAACATTCTTTCTCAACCCCAGAATCCTGATCGTGATCCACACCCTAAGCAGAACATGGCAAAGCATTGGCAAATACCAAGGGCAAAACTTGGTCCCTGCAAGATGCCCAAATCACCTTGAGGTGGGAGCCTCCATGCCCGGAGAGCTCTCTCCTGACATGGCCTGGATGTTTGGCTTCTCTCTCTGTCCTCCTTCCATCTCCCTCTCAGCAAGGAAGGGGAAAATCCCTGCTTCTCCTGCCATGACCTGCGCTTTTCCCAATGGTTTGTACTTCACAGCAGCATGGGTGTGTGATAAAGGATATCCTTTCTCAGCTTCATCAAGAGCAAAGAAAATATAATATATATTTATATATATATTATATATATGTATATAGATATAATTAAGTTTAAATATTTGCAGAGAGATCACGACTACCTCGACCTTGCTAAAAGAAGTCTGTACAGCAGAGAGGGGTGAATAGTGACAAAATCCAGAGCAAAGACAGTCACCCAGGAGCTGGACCAGAACAAACATCCATGGCAGCACCTGGGCTCTCACCATGGATGGACCCTAGCCCAGCATGTGGCTGAGGCAGCCCCAGACCCATGGCTGAGCACCTCATGTGGGTTCTGGAGGGAGCAGCAATGGGGAGGGGACCACATTCCTGCCCACCTGGGTTCCTTGGTGGCCTGGACCCAAGCCCTCCGTGCACAATTGCCATCCCCCTGCCCAGCTCTCCCTCATGCCTCTGCCCCCTTGCCCCCGTGATTCCCACGGCCCTGCTGCTGCCCCTTTGCTCCTCCTGACCAAGAGAAGCCCCTCGTGGTGCCACTACTGGTTCTCCTCGGCCGCCGGGTCACGGCAGGTGCACTCGTCCTGGTCGCAGTCAGCAGCAAACGGGATCACCTGGGAGAACAAAGGGACATCTCAACCTCCACCCTGGGACACCCCTATGCCCCCACAAGGCCTCTCCACCCTGTGATGGACAAACAGATAAGCTCTGTTGTCACTGCCAGGCTCTGCACTCACTGAGGAATGGGTGCTGATACAACCTGTCCCCAGCCGAGTTTTGTTCTTAGCCTTTTCCCTTTTGTTAATGTGTTTTGAATTTTGCAGCCAAAGGTCAGGTTGAATCTTGTGCTCCAAATGTCAAACCCTGGGAAGAAGTGTCCTCTGATGGTGTAAGACATTTAGACCAGGACTGGGAGTGGTAAGGCACCTCCAGATTAAAGTTTTACCTGTAGACCTGTCAGCTACTCCTGACTCTTCCAGCAAAGCAGGAAGATAGCATGGCCTTGTGTTCTGCAGTTCTTAGAGGACCTCAACCAAGCTCTCCACAGCAAAGCTGACCTCCACACTGCCCAACATAAAAGCCAGGGTAGGTGCATTGTCCTTGTGCATTGTGAATAAAGGAAAGCCAGGCAGGATGGAAGTTGTATGAGTGAGGACAGCCTTCCATGGGGCAGGCAGTGGGTTCATCTAGGGTCACTCACAAGCTTTGAGACATCCTGTGTGGGTTGGGAGGCTCATTGCACATTGCCTTCTCTACAACAACTGCATGTGACCAGGAAAGCCTCTGTCCCCTTAGCTGGTGGTAGCAGAGGAAGGAGGGAGGACACATACTGGGCATCTGACTTTTGGTTGACAGTGGTCTGGTAATGAGCCATGGGAGCCAAGAAAAGAGTTTCCTTCGGAGGTTTTATATGCAGCAGGCTCAGAGCCAGGAGTTTTTCTTACTGTGAAAACACATTTGATTTTTCACAGACTGGATCATCAAAGAAGGGCTGGAGCACTTTGGGGATTTTTTGATGTTTAAACCCTGTATTTCTCCATCTGCCTTAACAGGGGGTGTGCTGGAGGCTTGTTGAGCAGGAGATCTGGGACCTGTGGGGGATGCAAGCTGGATCTGTGTCTCCTGAGAGCCATGGGACTGAACCCCCCTCCCACTTTCCACTGTGAACCCATCCTTTATTTTGGTCATGCCTTGCTCCGAGATGTCATGATATTGTTGTGGGGATTTCACTCATCACTTGGGTATAAAGCCTCTTTCCTATCTCAAGAGGATCTTCCCAGGATTTTATTTTCCCTTTTCTCTGTGTATGTATGCGTGATGAAAGGAGAAATGATTCAAGCTCCACAACAAAGATGAGAAGATCCAAATTCACATATTTTTGCAGTGAGAAATTATTTCATGCCCTGTGATTTGTTTTGCTGTTGGATGTGATTAGGAAGAATGGGCTGTGAGTGCTGGATAGCAAGTTAGGTGGGAGAGAAGGTTGTGATGGGAGACAAAGAAGAGTCTATGCAAACTCAACGCTAAGTTGCTCCCTCTACACTATTTTTCCCTCCTTCCCTCCTCAGAGAGGGAAAAAAAACATCGCTTGTAGCCAATGCCAGTGGACCATACCAAAAATCCCTTGAGACTGCTCAATTACACAAGGTGACTTCTGACTCACCATGTCTAGCACTATGTCCTATGGAAGTGATTTCTTTGGGACACATTTCCCAAAATGAGAGGAAATCCCATGAACCTCAGTGAGAGCTGGGCTGAGGTTTCAATCACACTGGCCTGAGTCCAAACTCCACTCTTAATCAGTGCAATGATGTCCGTCAGTTTCGACTGGCTTTGGTTTAAAATCGTGCGTTGTTGTTCTCCGTTCATGGGAGAATTACACTGCAGGCTCAGTTCCACAGCCAGCAAAGCCAAAGAACATAGATAGCAGTCACCCCTGAATCCATAAATCCTGGCCAAGGCCATGGGAGGTGCTCTCTTACCTTCCTGGAAGACAGTGTGGAGGAGCAGCAGTCCCCGCCATCATACTGGCAGTATGCCCGGTTGTTGATGGTGTCACACCAACCATCTGCTTGGAAGGGCTAAGGCAGAGGAACAAGGCTTTGTGAAAGGTTGTTCAAAAGCATAAGGTTGCCCCCAAAACTAGACGTCCCAGGTCCTCAGCAAGGCCCCTATGCCCACTTCCACCATACACCACCCCTCTTCAAAGTGAAAGGGCACCAGATATCCCAGCTGGTGTGGGAATTGTGTCAGAAATGTTAAATGGCACGAGCAGCCATTTAGAAAACCAGTTCATTGTTGTTTAGTTACATGAGTCGTCTTATCAGAGAAGAAGCAACTGGGACTGAGAAGCAGCCAGTGCCAGCCAAAAGCTATCCTGTGCAATGGCTGTGACCAGCGACGTGCATGGGGAGCACGTGCAAGGAGGCATCAGGAGCAGTCAGCAGCCAAGGTTTATTTATCACAGATCTACACCAGCTCTGCCAAGCAGCCACTGAACTAGCTAGGGGATGGAGAAGCCATTTGTTCATACAGTGATTAGTAACGAAATGCTTCTTTCGCTTTGGGCTCTGTGATTTTACTTACTGGCCCAGTGACCATGGCTGACCTCCAGGAGGACTTTTCCATCAGAATTGTGGAATCGTGGAATGGTTTTGATTGGAAGGGGCCTTAAAGACCATGTCATTCCAACAGCCCTGCCATGGGCAGGGACATCTTCCACTAAACCATGAGTCCAAGCCCTGTCCAATCTGGTCTTGAACAGTTCCAGGGATGGGGCAGCCACAATTTTTCTGGACAACCTGTGCCTGTGTCCTGCCACCCTCAGAATCAAAAATTCCCTCCTAATATCTCATCTAAACCCACCCTCTTTCAGTTTAAAACCACTACCCCTTATCCTATCAGTCCATGCCGTTGCCAAAAGTCCCTCCTTGACCCTTGTGTAGCCCCTTTTAGTCCTTGAAGGTTGCTTTAAGGTCTCCACAGAGTCTTCTCTTCTCCAGACTGACGAGGACTCTGCTGGAAACCAGGTTATCCCATTGTCCACAGAAGCAGCTGACCCATTTCATTGGATCTGGCTGGCCCCAAGCAACAACCAAACTCCCCAAAATGCCCAGCCTCAGCCTTCGATGATGGACAATCACATGGCACCCTTGACCTGAACGAGAGCCTACTGAAAAATGTCACTGCACTGCACCCACTGTGCCGAAGCCAACACATGGGCCTGGTGATAATACCAGTATATCACATGAAAAAAACATGCCAAAACCAGAGAACCCATGTGGCTTTTTGTCCTTGTGACTCACGAGGAACAGAAATGGGCTCAACACAGGCTAATAACACTTTAGGTAGCAGCAGGGATTATGGCAAGCCACCAAGTCTGGCCTTCACTCTCAGTAGCACAGGCCACAGGCCAAAATCAGGCAGCCACAGAGAGATTGCATTAGCCTGGAAGATTTTGGAAGAGCAGAAGAAAGAACATACCTTCCTACAGCTGGAAAATTGAGGCACAGCTGAGTTAGGTAGCTCATTCAAGTACAAGAAGGGATTTGACTCCAATCATTGCTGTCACAAACCATGTCCATAGGAGACAAAGGTGCAATTTCTTCTAAGCAACAGTGCTAATACTTCTCTTCCACTGAAAAGCTTCAGGGGGTCTTAAATGATTGTGATCAAAGAAGGTTTCTTAGTCTCCAAGAAGCTTTGAACACTGGGAAGACCAGGGCAGGGATGTTGGGGCTGGCAGGTGCCAGGATGCAGTCGGGACGGGCCAGGGCCACTGGCAGGGGAAAGCTTTTCTGGGTGTGATTTGCTTTTGCAGCCTTCCTCACAGTGGAGTTTTTCCTTGAGCTTTGCTCCATATGTCATGACTCACTGGCAAAACAACACCCGTCGCTTTGGTATTTTCCATACAATTAGGGGGAGGTTTGCCCATCCTGGCTGCACAGGTCTGAAACGATTTCCAGATCTTGCCTGCAAGGTGGGGGGAGGACAGAGGCAGGGACAGGATGGGGAAGGAGAGGCTCCCAGTCTCTCACTACACCTACTAGGGCTAACTGCCCCCTCCTCTCACCCAGCCGGAGCCCGTACCCCACCCTAAACAAATATAGGCTCCTATGGCAACACTTGTTGGAGAAACTTAACAACTCATGCTCCAAATTACATTGGAAAAACATATGAAGGGAAAATAAAAAATGACTAATTGGACTCAAGGCTCAGGAGACCCAGGCACAGGGTTTGGGAATTTCTGTCCCTGCTCCTTGCCTAGTGTTTGGAGAACACATTGACTCCTGTGCCTTTGTCATACTGAGAACCTCCACATGGTTTTGTCTTTGCAAGCAGAAAGAACAAAGTAAGGTGCCGGTTACCCTCGAGGGCACAGGAGCCCTTGTACTTGCATCAGTCTCATTTTGGCCTTGCAGGAATCATGGCAAAGGAGGACACAGTCAATGCACTCTACTATGGGTAGGCGATGTGAGAGAGCAGAACCCATACAGGCTCTGTTCAGCCTGTGCTTGAGACATGTGGCCCTACAGAAAACAATGCCGGTGGTGGCAGAAGGCGGTTTGCTCATGTCTGTGACTTGCAAAAACACCTGATGATGTTTTAAGATGCTGGCAAGAAAAAGGAAAACACCACTGCCCAGCTGTGCCACATGAAGGTGATGGATGTGATCCAGGGGAATGGTCAGCTGGGTCTCAGCTGCCAGAATATGCATCCTCCAGTGGGGAGAAGGGGAGGGTAGTGGGCTGGTTGAAATGTCCCTTATAAACAGGGAAAAAATGAATAAGGTGATTGCAGCAGCTGCTCTGTGCTGTGCTGAGTGGTGGGGAGCTGCTGGGCCAGGCGGCGTGCCACTGAGGCAGCCAGGGAGACGGGCTGTGTCAGCGGATCTCCCTTGGCCATCCATCTTCCTTGTTTGTTCAGACAGGAGCTCCAGCGGGGCGTGTGGCAGCACGTGGAGGTGCAGCATCTGGCACTGCCGGGCTGGAACCCTGCGCTGCCGGCACGAAAATAGTAACGGCAAATCAAGGGCTTGGAAATTTAAATAGGCTAAAAAAACACAGGCTCTCAAAGCTGGGAGCAGGCACAGATGAAAAGAGAAAAAATTGAAGGGGGAAAAAAAATGAAAGAGGGAAAAATATTGCAGGCAAAGGAAGGATGTGAGAAAGGACTGGTTAGATCCAAATGCATCCCAGCCAGAAGCATCTCTGAGTGCTCAGTGGTGGAGTTTCTCTTAAGGATGCTGGGAGATGTCATGCAGGGAGCAGTGCCTGTGCACAGTATTTTTCCACAACCCTTGAAGAGTCCCCAGGCTGGCTCCATCCCTGGGGCTGTTGTCCTGCCCAGCAGAAAGTCCCAGTGCCATCAGTGAGGTGGACAGGATCTAGGCATTTTTCTTCAAATCCACTTTACATATAGGTTGATTCAGTGTGAAAGAGCACAAAAGGGTGCAACAGGTGGGGGAAAGGTGGATCATGAAGACTCAATCACACATCACATCAGCGTTGGATATATTTCAGTGCTGCATCGCTTGTGTTTAACAAACATTATTTTCCAGGAATGCAGGTTTTGCTCTGGTTGAGCACACCTGAAGGCCTAGCACCTTGCTTTTGACCATGCCTTCTTCCAGATGCTTTGGAGGAAGGTGGAAGAAAGGAAAAAAACCCCAATATTCACCTGGCCAACTGTGTAACTGAGAAGCTGAAAGACTCCCCCGATCTGCCACTGAGATGGAAAGTACTTGTCATTTCTACCAGCGCACAGCCATTGAAAGGCCAGTTCCCAGTCTCAGGGAGTCAAGTCCATCATCCTTTAGAAGAAAAATGCTTTCTCCCAGACTGGTCCTGGGCTTTGTGACTCTGCTGATCCATCCAAGGAGGGTGCATAGTTTGTTTTCATGGAGCTTCTAAGTCAGCATGAATTTTGCTGTCCTTCCATTTTTCCCTCTGCGTATTGGTATTCTGGGCACCAAGCTCAGACAGTTTGCATGTTAGTGCAGCCACGTGGCTGAGAAGATGCAGGTGGTTTTGCACTCCTCAGCCGTCACTTTCAAAGCAGCCCCAGAGAAACAGGGGATCCACCATTTGGGCAGAGACCAGCCCTGAAAAAGCTGCTGCTGCCCTCAGACTCATGCTTTGTGCATCAGCTTCACCACTAGTAATTCTGCTCCTGGGACGGGTGAGTCACTAGTGGTGGGAAGAGTTGGAAATCCCATCCCTTTGGTGGCAGGGGGATGTCAGCCCAACCCAGAACCAGGCTTCACAGAACCACATGACATGGACCTGAGTTGCCCCAGGGCTGGAGAGTGCTACAGCTGCAGGGGTCTTAGGCATGCAAGAGAAGCTGTGTGCCAGGTGAAGGTGCTGCCTGTGGCAGGGAGGAGCAGGCAGGGTGTGTGGGGAAAGTATGGACAGGCTGCAGTAGCCCTTAGAGAGGCAGAGGGCAGCTTCTCCCTGCTGCATGTCTTCCCTTCCTCCCCACTTCAGTCAATAGCAAGATCTTTCCAAAAGCTCTGGGAGGTCTCTGTAAGGACTTGAAGAGTGCCCAAAGCCTTCATAAACATCTGGCTCACTTAAAGCCCCAATACATCCACTACCCCAGCTTGGGTCCATGAAAATTCCACCCCCCAATCTCTGTCCCAATCCCTCCAACATCCTTCCAAACTACTGTTCCCCTGCAGAAAACTGTCAGTCCTTAAGGCCAGAGATGTGACAGGAGCTAGCTGAAGTGATGCTATAGCACCGTGTCCCCAGGACACATCCCTTTCCTTACACACATTCACACTGCTGAGGCAGAGAGCCCGGTCATTCTTGGCTCTCCCTGCTTGCCCAGGGAAGTTGACTGGGAATGCAGACTGTGGGAGGAAATGACAATGTTCATTGTTTGGATTAAATATTTTTCTTGGCCCTCTCTCTGTTGCAGTGTCTTTTATTTTATTTTTTTTCTTCCCCCCTTGACACCCCAGGCATATTCACTTTCCTCTCTTTTTGGAGGCTCTCTGGCACAAGGAGGAAACCAGCCCCGGAAAACAGAGAGGGACAGAGATGGAACAGGTCCGGCTTATGCTCAGAAAGTGTTTTTGGATGTTTTGGTGCTCTGAGCCACCCTGAGCAGTGAGCAAGATCTACCTGGCCCATTGTAAGGAGGGAAAGCAGGGTGAGCACCACCCAGAGGAAGAGACCTCTGGAAACAGGAACCTAGGAGCAAGTGGCCGGAAGAAGAGAAACAAAACCCTACACACTTAGGGCTTCATTGTCCATTTTTATGTCTTCCAGTTTCTGTCCCCTGAGCCATCCCTCTTTTGAACTGTGGCAGCTGTCCTTCATAGGTATATACCTGTTGCATGGCTTGTTGGAGACATCACAGACCTGCCCCATCACCTCAGACATGGACAGAAAGCAAAATAGAGAAATTCCAACTGCTTCTAAGCCTGCTGGTGTCCCTGAGCCACTCATCAGCTAAGCATGCAGATCATTTATACCACATCTCAGGTCTCTAGAAACGTCTGCTCCAGCTCCAGTGTCTTCTCCCCAAGTCTCATTACAGGCTTGCTGGTTGAGAACATTCTCCATATACCTGAATGAATACTTCAGGGAAGAGGTGGTGGGCTGGAGGGTTGTGACATCCTGCTGTCTGGTTTGAGCTCATGGACCATCACTGCCATACCACCTCCCAGCAGTCTAGGTGTGGAGCTCTAAGTGTTCTTCAGGACAGTGGGGTCCCTTGGACATGGGTCTTCTGCAAACAGCTGGACCCATTTGAACCAGTCTGTGCTGAGGTTGTGCAGGATTGATGTCTGTAAGGGGGATGGACACCACAGAGGCTCCATAGGCTGCTGTCAGTGGCCATCCTGGGAGAGTAGGTCATTGCAAGTGCTTCTGTGTCCCCAGCCAGGATCTGGCTTGGACACACTTCTGCAGAAGTGAACACGTGGCACTTTGGAGCCCTGAATGGGGATGTGTTTAGCCCTCTGCACTGTGCTGCACAGAGGCCTCATGTCTCAGCAGAGAGCTATATGGAAAGGTCTTCGCACAGTCTCAGGGACAGGAGGGAAAAAAGGGATGAAATACTGGTGTAAGTCACCACACCACAGATCTTCGCTTCCATAAAAACATCCATGTCTATGATCTATTCATGGTGAGTTCCTCAGCCTTGTCCTTTTTACACTCTGCTCTCAGTGCTAACAGGACAAGAGAAACAGAAGCAGGAAAGAACAGGGAGAGAGGGGCAGAGGCAGTTGCTGTGAGTCAATAGTGCTCCTGGCAAGCATGGTGGTTCCCAGGATGTGAATGGGATACTGCTGGGACACACAAGAGAAGGCCATGAGCACCATCCTGCCATCCTGCCCTCAGCAGCTCGCCTGCTGCATGGATTAGATCTCCTGCCAAGCCATTTGTGCAAAATATGTTACAGGATAGAATGGGTTATGGAAAACAAGCCTTGAAAACCACAAGGGCCTCCTGACCCACTTGTATCTGGTTTCTGCCAAGTTCTTGTTACAGATCTTAAACAGAAAGAAAAACAATGTACAAGGGATGAAGGAGCTGAAGGGGAATGAATATTCGTGTTGGAAGAGCAGTTGGCTGGGCTACACTTCGGGATGTTTATTATCAAAAACGACTCATTGATTTTTATTTCAACGGGTGCTTTCAGTGGTTTTCCACTCTGTCTGTACCACTGACTGCACAACTGTGACTACTGAGAGGGGGAAAAGCAGGACATGGACAGGGATGAGAGGGAGGCACCTGAACAGGAGAGGGCAGAGAAGCAGCCATAGGTAAGCACATCCCAAGTGCAGGGCTGCTGGCACTATGTGGCTTGGGGAAGCTGAGGCTGCTCCCACATCTTTGGGGCTCTGCCACTACTGGTGTGTCTGGGTGCTGAGCCCTACCCATGCCAAAAGATGCCCTATCTTTTGGGATGCTGTGAGCCTGTCCCTGCAGGTAGGGGAGGGGCAGCTGTCCCTTGTCCTTGCACCGTGCTGCTGTGTGATCATTTTATTTCCCTCTGCTTTGTCTGTTACTAAAATGATGTCACAACAAAATCACACTCTGTGCAGGGGACAGAGATCTTCTCACTGTTTAGGAAAAGCACACCTCAGCTGAGACTCTTGGAAGAGGAATAAATTTCTTTTGGATCATCCCCTGGAAGGCTTTATCATCCCATGCTGAGTAGTCCACACTGCCCATGCCAAAACCAGCATGAAAATGTACCCAGCAGATATGTAAAGAGCTCCCCCCATCTTGCCTTCCACCTCCTCTGCATGAAGGGCTTTGCCTTCACCAGTCAGAGGTTGGGTCTGATCCAGAAGTGACCACTACCTTGCAGTCCTTGCTCCTCATGCTCCTCAACCATCTGCACAAGCTGCATTAAGCAGGGTGGAAAGTATAGCACTACCTGGCCCAAGAGAGAAGAAAGATGTGTGAATCATGAGAAGGTGACTAAATTCTGGCCATGCTGCTCTAGTTGCTCTAGAGAGTATCCTTGGTGCAGCTGGGGTGCCTGTCGTCCACATTGCCCTAAGCCTCAGAAGTACAGAAGAGAATCCTTCCTGGAGAAGAGCATTCCACCAGCATTACATTTCTTACCAGTTTCCTGTGCTGAGTTTTGCCTGGTACAAAATCAGAGACCCATAAGTCTGGGATGAGTGAGAACCAAGGGTCCCCAGCCCCAGTGATACTGAGGAGCAGAGGCAGCTGGACCCAGTGGCAGTGCTTGTCCCAGGGAAGAAGTCTCAGTCTGCCTCCCATCACATGAAAGAGCAGCAGATTTTAGGTGACACTTCCCACCATCCTTGTTACATACCCTTCCAAAGGGTTAATGCTGACAGAAATGCTGGACACAAGCCACAGATATGTCGAGTGAGGGTTTTGTGCATGCTGGTGGGAAGAGTAAGGCCCCTTCAGGCTCCTTCACTACCTGTTGCATCAAGAGGCTTAGGAACAACTTGCAACCACAAACACACTTCAGACCCTATTTAATCATTTCCATTGTAATACCTCAGGAAAGCCACAAAACAGGGAACAGATTAATGTTTTACGATTGTCATAACATGACCGGCAGCATGAGAGGGCAGCAAGACCTTGTCCTCATGCAGGGACGACCTGAGAAGTTCCCAGCAGCTCATGCTCACAACATTGTTCTGTCTTCTGGCCATCTTCATCCAGGGCATGTGGCAGAGACCTCAAGTCAAAGTCCCTTCCAATTAACCCTTTGCTACCTGCACGTAATGACATGAAGCTGGAGGTGAGAATGAGGCCAGCATGTTGCATGTGTTGGCTGCCCAAAAAAAGCTGCCCACGTTCACTCTGGTCACTGCAAGAGCAGCCTAGCTTTCTCTGAGGGTATCTGTGCAGGACAATGGTGGTTACTCCATCCTGTGAATGACATTGGGTAAACACAATGATGATAAAATAAGTGAACTTTTGCATCTAAACCACATCTACGATGTGAAGCACGGGAGCCCCTGTGGTGGGAGATAGAGGGGTGTAGATGTAGGGCATTGCATGGACTAGGAGACACTCTACAGCAGCTACGCTCATGCACAGACTACTTTGGACCATGGCAGGAATAGTCCAAAGGAGCAACCTGGGTCTCTGTACAGGCTGTCTCTTCCTCTGAAATCAACAGTCTCACTTGCTTTTGAGCACAGGAGGATGATACATCAGAGGTGATCACCTTGGGATGGCTTAGGAGAACATGATCCAGATACCGAAAACACCTCCCTCACAGCAAACACACCACCAGGACCAAAACTACCTCCTCCCAACGCATGGTGGAGAGGAGGGGTTTCTCTCCTCCTCCACTCCTCTCTCCTGACAGCCCCAAACCCCCTCCCTTGGTGCCGCCATCTGTTTTTCTACTGATGGCAGGGGACGAGATGTTCCGCTGGCCCTTGGAAGGCAAAGTGCGCTCAGCGCTAACTTGTATTCCTGACAGGCTCCTGGAAGGGTTTGCATCCCTCCCTCCCTCCCTCCCTGCCTCATGTACGTGCCTCACTGCTCCAGCACCGGGGAACTTGGCACGGCACAGCAAGAGAGCGGGAGGCAGATGGATCACCAGATTAACGGAAAGAGAAGGGAGGTGGGAGAGGAGTGAGAGGGACGAGTAGGCAGGCTGATCCACCGCCAGCATGGGATAAAGATGAGCCAGAGTCCCTTTAATGTCATTGCATGGTGACCTGGACTTTCCAGATGGAGCTGGGAAGGTTGAGCCTTGGCTACTGCTCCCGTGCCCCGGCCTGAAGTGACTCCACCAGAGAGAGACGGTAGGAGCTGCCAGGTGGCCTGGATTTCTGCTGTGTAGGGTTGCTCCCCTCACTGAGGTATCCAGAAGAGAAAGCTTCCTCATCCAACACACACTTGGCAGTCAATGGAGAGACAATGGAATCTCCAAGGGGTGACTCAGACCTGAGGTGACATGGACAGTCCACAGGAAGAGCATTCACTGCCCAGTGATGGCAGTCTGGGCTCTTAAAGGAGGCATCTCCATTGAGGGGCTCCTATGAAATGAGAGGGAACCCGGGGCTAATATGACCCATGGACATGGCAAGGGAAACTGAAGCATGTGTGAGGGGGGCCACCAACCAGTGAGGACAGAGTACAGGTTATATTCTTTCTCTACCCTGCTTCTGCTGTGTGATGCCTCCATATCCACAAGGGATTGGGGGAAGTGAAACAGCCTCTGAGAACTCCAGAGTTTTTTGACACAAGGAGGAGGGCAGAAAGGAATAGGAATGAGGATGAAAGTCAGCACAGATGAGGTAGAAACAACATTCAGGGTATTCTGTGGTCAAATGGGGAGATGGTGACATCTCTCTTCTTGCCAGTGCCAAGCAGCAACTCCCAGAGCAATACTTTGAATTAGGCACTTTCAGTAAGAAAAACTCTTTACTCTTTACAGCAAGACAATGACTACTATGAAAGTCAGGTGTGGGAAAAAAGTTATCTAGGAAAATTTGAATTATTGGTGCAACCTTAACAGCTTGCAGCACTGTAGGAGGAAACACATGGAAAAGAATAAACCAAGACATGTACATGAAAAGTGAGGAGAAGGAAAGAGGAGGAGGCTGGGAGCTGTATCAAAAAGGAGAACATAAGGGTGAAAGAAACTATGTGAGGATGAATCTTCGTTAGTGTTACAGTGCGTGACTGTGACCTTAAAAATAGGCCTGCCTTGATGAAACTACTAACAAGGAAGAAGACACTGTTCCACAGAGGAGGATCAGGATATCTAGCAAATAGATGACCTGAAGGACTAGAGAGAGAAACAAGATGACATTCTCTTGTACAAAATTGAAGAGTAAGCTCTTGTACTGATGGCAAAACATCTGCTGTTAGCTTGGTGCTCATCAGCTGGAAACAAAGGAGGAAGAGAAGGGTCTGGGTGTACTTGCTGACCTCAGGATATCTGAACTGCCAGACTGATGCAACTGCAGAAACAACAGATACAGTCCTGTGTCCCATCAAAAGAGACATTTCCAGCAAAAGGAAGCATTGTGCAGGGCTTTGGTGAGACCTTGGATGGAAGAATATGTACTGACTGCTTGGTCATTCCTGATGAAACAATAATTGAAAGCAGAAAAAGCATTAAAAAGTCTACAAGTGTGATGAAGAACATGGAATCTCTCCATCTTCTGGTGGGACACTACAAGATTTTGGCTTGGTTAACCTCCTGTGTGCCAAGAGTCCTGTCTGGGACTGCTTTCTGAGAGTAAACGAGAATGACAAGCAAATAGGAACAGAAAGAGCTCATGTTGGCTGTGAGCACATTTGGGTGGTTGATGAGAGCACAGTGACTTTCACTGGGATGCTGGGACTTCAGGTACTCAGTGTCTCTCTCTCTCACACACACACACAAATAAACTGGCAGTTTTCCATATTCCCTATGGGATCTCTCACTGAACACACAGACCCAAGGTGAAGCAAGGGAGCCACAAAGGAGGAAACCCTAGGGTCAGTCTGGTGTACCTGAGCTTAAGGGAGAAGCCTCACAACTGTGTCAGCTTTATGTTACCTGAGTTGCACAAGAAGGGAAGAAGGAACACCTCACACTCCATCAGTTTCTTTTTTGAAAGGACTTAGTCCCAGAGAGCACAAGAAATTCTCCCTTGCTAGCAGAACCACCAAAGAGACAAGCAATCATCTGGTCTGCTCTTCCACTTAAGCCATCCCATTTCAAACACATTACCCCAGATTTGTGCTAAAAGATGTGGTTTAGAAGACACAGAGCTCCCAAAGTATCAGAGGACACTAACTTCTGGCACTCAATCACCAAACACCTCTCTAGCACACAGCACCTCATTTCCCTACTCTTTCTGCCTGTGTCTTGCAGTAGACATGCACAACACAGACATCGAATTTGGGAAATAACTGCTGCACCTTCTGTAGACCATAAGGTTTCCTTCCTGGGGATGTGCCCCCTGCAACATCGCCCTTTCCCCCACACTTCAGTCAAGAAAGAGCTGAGCTCAGCAGAACCAGCGAGGTAAATTCACATTGAAATGAGCACAAGAGAAAAATACAATCAGCAAACCCCGAAGCTATTTTTGGTGTGCAAACTCTGTTTACATTTTCCTTTTTGGTAGGAATCCCAAATTTTCAGCATACAACATTCCAAAATTTCCCTCCTTTTTCCTTTTATGCTCAATCATAATAACAACTAGTACTTGACAAAGACTGCCTATTTTTAATTTCCTTTGTGAACTGACTCCAGGCTGCCTATGATTTTCTCCTGCCTGGTCATTATTCAAAGCTAAATGAGTGGCTAACCGATTTCTGCAAGGAATTCTTTGTCTGCAGATTCTTCAGGAGCAGTTTGTTTTGCATATATAAGGCTGGAAATCCTGATTGTTTGATTTGGACAGGTGAGTCACACAGGGCTTTTCTGGAACCATGATACTCTAGAACTGCGGTTCTGGTTAGGGAAATAGTCCAGCTTGGAGTCAGCTCAGGCTTTTGGGGGATACCCCTTGCCAGTGAAATCCTTTTGCTAGAATATTCTGCCCGGGCTAGCCAAAAAGAAGCGAGCAAGGAAGGAAATGGATTATTGTGCAGCTCTTGCTCCCCAGCATCATCCTGGCTCTACCAGGCTGGGGACTCTACCCAAGGATGTCTCTGCTGTCTTTGCTCAACCAGCAAGCCCTGGCCCAGCTTGGACCAAACATAAGGTCAAAGCAGTCTGGTTTGTGCTGGAGCAGGTTTTCACTGCCAGGAGCTCTCCTGCAAGGAGCAGGCAGTTTGTGCTGGGGACAGGGAGGGCTTACCTCGCATGACTGGATGCAGTGAATGACGGAGGGGTCCGGATGCCACCGCAGCCTGCCCGTGCACACAATGCTCTGGGAGAGAAGGAAACAGCAGCTAGGTGAGGTGCATGAGGCAAGGAAACAGCCAGCAGTGCTTTCTGGAGCTAGAGGGTCTCCCACAACACTGCATCACTCACTGTGGAGCGGAACAGCAGTGACGCCCCCAATACCCTCCCTGCACCCTTTGAGGCGCTGCAAACCCAGGGTAGCTGCACCCAGGAACCCAAGGACCAGGGTACATTGTTCAAGGCAGAGGCCAGATACACACTCACATGTGTTTGTCTGTATATATGTAGATGTATATTGGTTGGAATTGCTGATCTTGGAAGTATTTTCCAGCCTTAGTTATTCTATGTTTCTATATTGATACAAAACTGGAAGAGGACAAAGGGAAAGGACAGGTACTACCTGAGAACTAGGTTTGGCTGGCAGTGCTACCATGATGCCTGACTTGGCCAGGAGCTGCTGCTGGGGGTGAGCCACAAGAGGCTGGAATCTACCATCATGTCTCTGTATGATGCTGAATTCACCAGCTTCTCAGCTGGTCATCACTCAGTGCCTACAACAGTTGGCTCACTGATCCATGCTCAGGCTCTGAAAACTGCATCCTGGGAAGACTCATCTCTCCAGACCTGACTTGAAGTAGATACACCAGACTCAGAGTCACTCTGAGGTTTGATCTGGTATTTACAAGGCACAAACTCAGCTGTTGCAGCCAGATGGACACAAGAGCAAGACATGAAGGGCTCGGTTTCCCGGCCCTGGAACACACCACCCTGCTCATTTAGCTGGGGTTTGTGGGGAATACTCATGATTACACAGGGGGAAGAAAAGCCCCACCGCACATGCAATTTCCTCCTTGTAAAGTTCAGGCAGGCTTTGAAATCTGAGGCCCCATAAAAGAGCATCTGGCCTGTGAAAGTGTCCTAGGATGCCCTTCGCAGCACGGGAACTACATGGAAGGGTAGGTGTGTTTTCTCCCAGCCTCTTGTTTGATATGTTCACTGGCAGAAAGACTGGCTCCAGCATTCCCAGGTGGCATGGCAGCTAGGGATGGGGCAGCTCTGCCCACAGAGACCAGCTGCAGGTCCTTCTGCAGCATCTTTGGTCAAGACCATGATGAGGCTGGAGGGGAATAAGGTCCTGGCCCTCCTTGGCCACGCAGGGAGGGCAGACCCAGAGAGAGCCAGCCTAATGGGGCAAAGACTGGAGAATTCCAGAGCCCACCAATTCCTGCACAGCCAAAAGGATGTGAGAATCCCAGCCCCATGGAGTTGCTTTGTATGCTCAGATGCCATTTTAGCATACTCATATTAGTTAGTATACTCATATTCTGGGCTGGAAAATAAGGGCAGAGAGACAAACCTGCTCAGCTGTGGGATGCCATGAATCAGAGCTGAAAGCAAAACAGGACTGTGCCTTCTCTAGGTGGCCTCTGCAATTCTCAGTGTTGTTTGTCCCATCCTCTCCATCTCATGGAGCATGGCAGCTCCCAAGAACAGCAAACTGTTGGAAGCTTGGGGGACCCAAGTGGAGAGCAGAGACAAGCCAGGACAGAGAGGAAAACAAGACAGTCCAGGGAGAGAGCTCCTGGCAAAGGACAGAGCTCCTTTTTAAAAGAGCATCTCCTCTCCCTCCTCCTCCTCTCTGCAAAATGCCTCCCTTGCACAAAAGCCCACAGTGGTGGTGAAAGGGAAGCCGAACGCCACTGCCTCAACAGGCAAAACCATCTGATCCCTCAAAGGCAAGGACTCCTTCCAAGGCTCGTGCTTAACCATCCCACATGCCCCAGGCATCCTCACCCCCCCTGGCAGCCGGCTGCTGTGGGTCTGATTCAAGGCAACACACAGTTGTATCCACAGGCATGATGCTGGGCCTCCTGCGGGTTCCCAGGAGGAGGGAAAAGCATTTGGATGGGAGCACTGGCTCCTGGGAAGATTGTTTGCTTTTCTTTGTTCCACCTCCTTCCTTATACATCTCATTTTTATTTTAAGAAATACTACCCCGGCAGAGCTGTTTTTTTGTAAAGCCGTGCCATGAGGATCCAAACTATTTGAGCTATTTGAGTTGCTTTGCCTACAAAATGACTAAGAAGTGGGGAGGGAAAGGCTCCCCTGTTCCAGCAGCAGAGGCACCCAGCCGGCCAACAGGTCCTGGCAGCTGGAGACACCTTTCAGCTAAAGTGGCCTGCCTCTTCCTTGGCAGGGAAATGCCTGCCTAGGATTGCATCTCCTCTGCCAGGTAATTGGGGACCCAGGCTTACACTGTGCCAGAGGCAGCTTTTGCTCTCCCAGCACACTGGCTGACAATAAACAGCAGCTTAACGGGTTTAGGTACGCAGCACATCCTGAAAAATCAGTGGGATCCTTGCATTAAACTTCGTATCTGTGGTATCCTGCAATTCCTTGAAAGCTGGCTTGGGAGATGATAAATATGCTGTACTTTGGTCCAGGAGAGTAGGAGGATGCTTGTCTTTACAAGTCTTACACTTCTTTACCTGAGGCAGAGATTTTGGGTTAAAACACCAGCAGGAGATAGAGGGAGGTTCCCACTCTATGCAGCCAGCAACCCCCCTGTAGAAGAATTCATCTCCCCTTTTACCTGGACTCTGGTGGGCTGCAGCCGGTGATCCATTGTCTCAGCAGTGACATTTTTGGGCAGTATGACAGGATCACTGGGAGGAATGATACAGGAAGGAATGCACACAGCACCTGTGGGAGGAGGGAGAGCCTTGAGGACCTTATCAGGAGGTAGGCATCAAAGTCTTGTAGGGGGCCACCACTAATGGTAGAGACAGATGAAGAGGGGACCTTTTTCCTTCTGGTCTGGGATAGCAATTACTTCCCCAAACTTTGAATTATCCAAAAACCTACAGGAGTTGTGCCCAATTCTCTTCTCCCAGATGAGAGGAAAACTGAACACAACCTAAGAGAAAGATTCCAACTTGATGGCAAGACATGGGGCCCAGCATGAAAATAAGTCTGACCTGGATGTTATGTGATGTTTGCTGACACATTAAGAAGCATCTTTCATAATTTTTCTACCACAGAGAATTCCCACTGCCTTCCCATGACCCAGGAAGAAAAAAAGCCACAAAAACCACCTTGGAAAAACAGGTGAGATCCCAACCCTAATCCTAGCCTCACATCAGGTCTGTCCTGAGCTTAACCTCAGTAATCCCTGTCATTAGACTGTCCTCAGCCTGGTTTGACCAGACTGGGATGACTGGTGCATTTGCTTCAGAGTAATATGGGCTGTACTCAAGCATCCTGTCTGGTGGGATGCTAGACCAGATGCAACAACCATGGCTGAGTATAGCAGGTTTTCCTGAAAGCACAAACCAAGTCGTGCAGACAGAAATGGATGATGCAGTCCCTCATCTGGTAAAAGTGACCTGTTGCATTCAGTCGTCACTGCAGCTTTTACCTAGGATTTGTCCCATTAACCCTGCAAACAGCAACAGCAGTAGCAAATGGAGAGACCTCAGGAAAGATGGAGGGCTACAGATCAGGAAAATGTGCAAAGAGCTGGGTTTGCCTTAAAGACAATCCCTGCTGCTTCTGAAAAGAGATGCCTAATGCTGGAGACAGCTGTAGATTTGTGTCTTGCCAAGAGTGCAACCAGGGTGAGCACAGGGTGCAGGGGCTCTGTTGTTTATAAAGATGATAGAAGAGAAAGTAGGATTTTTTTTTTTTTTTTCTATTCAGTGGGGATTTGTACAGGAAGAGTCATTGTGACTATTAACTCTCTGGAACGATTGAGTCAATATGAAGTTTGGTTTCTGTCTGCCCTCACCTATGCCATGCCCTGCTCACACTTGTACTCCACAAAATTCAGCTCCGGGGGTGGTGGGCAGGTGCCCTGCAAGCTGTCACACAGTTTGAACTCCTCTGTCCACAAGCCCTCCTTTGTGCAGACAATGGGAACCTGCAAAGTAGAGGAGAGCAGCTGGCGTTACTCACCCTGCCCAGCCACTGCCATCTCCAAGGGAGCAGTGTGCAAGGACACCCTTCCCACTAGCCACATCCAGAGAAAAGTTCCCCAAGGCAGCTGGGTTGCAGCCATCTGGTCCAGCCTATGTGCACTGACCAGAAAGACAATTGTTTCCCAGCTGCTGCTGGATCTCACCAGAAGGAATCAGTCACTCTTCTTTTGACAACCCCTTCCAAGCATTGGTAAGAGTCCTTGGTGGAAGAGCTGGCAGGCAGCAGCCTCCATGCCCAGGGAAGCCCCTTGGTGAGCACAACTGCTACAGCAAGCTTGCCCATCATCCCAAGTGAAAGCTTTCACAGCAGCTCCCAAAACCTACTGGAAACCCCCTTCTTATGCTTTCTGACCCTTTTCACCCAAGATAAGCCAGCTTGTTTAGGACCATTGCTTTCCAGAGAAGGTCCCCAGGAAGCAGGTGAGCATCCCCAGGCAGTGATGCACTTTGCGTCATGTATGGGGCCCAACAAGAACAGCTTTTGGCTTGTAGAGGGTCTGCTCTTTGGTAGTAAAAGGGTATCTGGCCTTGGGGATGGGTCAAACTGTTGCACAGAGGGCACAGGGAGCCCTGCACTTTGCAGATGCTCTGAAATACAATGTGTAGTCAACATCTGCCTCTCCCCAGGCACTCACCTGCTGTTCCTGCTGCTCGCAGTTGAGGACACACTGGCTGTCCAGCTCGAAGCCCTGGGTGCAGTTGTACATGCCCTCGAAGACAGGGGGTGGGGGCTTGCAAACCACGGGGACACAGTGTCCCTCTTCCCACTGCCCACTCTCCAGGCACTGGACCTTCAGGAATTTCCTGGGGAAACACAGACACCAGACTGGCCTGCAGAACCCCAAACACTGCACCTTGGCTGCACCAGGCATGCCACAGATGTCAGAAGCAGACTGCAGACATCTCTCCTGAAGCACAATCATACCCTCCATGTGCAGGACTTTTCCACACCACACAATCCCTCAGCATAGGCACATCTTCCAAAGGGACACCCCATGCTTAACCAGGACCTTTTCTTCTCCTCCCTGGGGGGATTGCACTGATCTAGGGTCACTGGATGCATTTCTCTTGCACTCGCCACCCTGCTGCTCCCCACCTTTTGTGGTGCCCCTAAACCATTCCTCTCACAGTACCTGCAGGTCCTGGTTTGCTTTGCCCCACCAAAAGTAGCTGCATACTTTGGTGGATGGAGTTTGCCTCCACCAGTAAATCCTCTGGCCTGTACCCAGCTACTCCTGAGGCTCCTCTTTGTACTCCAGCCAGATCTGTCAATCCTGCTCTCGCCAAGGGGCTGCCGTGCTGCAGCAGACCAGTACCACCCTATGCTGTTAAAACAGCCCAGACACAAACTACTTGTCAAGAAAAGAAAAAGTCCAGGAGCAGAGCCCACCCACTTTTCAGTCTCGTGTCCCTGGCAGTGATAGAGACACCACATCTTTTACAAAGAGGCATCAGGCTGGCCAAGGACTACTCTCCAGCAGAGGACATGTCTCTGCCCTTATGGGCTTTACCTGGGCCAAAGCTGATTGCTCCATCCTTGGTGAGACTTTCCCCCCCCACTCCTGTCCTCCTTTACTAGACAGCACACTCCAGCTGCCTGCTCCTGCCCTCTCTCACCATGAGTGCCAGCAGGCAGAGCTCCAGGTGCCACGTTAGGGAGTTTATAGCAAGCCACAGGTATGTGGAGGGGGCCACCAGGGGTTAGAGAAACAACCCCTAGGAGAAGGCACAAAATTTCCCCTTGTTCTGAGATGCAGCAGACAGAGTGTGGGGCCACCCATGTGCCCCTTAACACCTGGTGCAGGGTCATGACATTGTGTGGGCCACCCAGCTGTGCCTCCACACATGGTCCAGGGTCACACAGCCTGGAGAAGCAAGGGGACACAGTTAGCACCCCACTGCCAGACCAGGAGCATTCCCTGTCAGATTTCTGCTGGGAACTTCTGGATGAGGACATTTTAGAGGTTTTTGCAGCATTCTCATATTTTAAAATATTTGCAGCTCTTGGAGAGTCCCCTTCTCCCTTCAGAAATCAGGGATCTGTTTTTTCTTAAGACTGTATAAAGGGGCAGTGGGATCCTGCCACGGTGAATGCAGACTTCAGGAGGTAACACTGAGGCAGGTAGGGTAGGGAATGGGACACAGCAAGTCCACTGGCACAGAGCTCTGTACAAATTTTCCCTCCAGCCCAACTGAGAAGTGAGGAGGGCTGTAGTGTGAGCACCTGAGCAGTGAGGGATGCTGTAATATCACCCCTACAGCAGCAGCCTTGAATTAATGAAGGGAACTGCAGCTATGAAGTATTTTAGAAAGTTGGTGAGGCAGAGGGACTCTGGATTCTATTGTAGGCATCTGTGGTTTCAGTCCATTCCTCATTTCACTTTCTTGTTTGACTGCCCTTTCCATGAGGATAATAGTCATTGCCTTGCAAAGATGTGTCCATCAGACATTGCCTTTTCCCAAATCTGACTGAAGGCTTTGCTCTGCCCAAGTTTAAAGGTAAGCAAAGGCACATGCCAAGAAGTACTAGTTCATGTTGGATGCCCAGTTCCACGAGCAGCATTTTCACCTTCTTGAGCTTCTGGCTCACAGGGTGTGATCCAGCTGCAGGACTTGGAAGAGGTAAAGCCCTGGGGGTTATGGAGATAGAAACAAACTGGTAGTGTGAAGTAACTGCAACAGCAATACCTCAGGCACTAAGAAAACTCCTTAAAAGACCAGGAGAATCCCAGTCACACATCACTTTTCACTGGCCATTGTACCTCCCTGTCACTCTCCAAGTCAGGGCAGAGGCCTTATGCCCAGGAAGGCCTGGAGAGATGGGTCAAGCATGGGGAGGACACACTGTGGCAGCTACAGTTTGTTCAGGTGCAGGCTATGGTTTGCAGCCCCATCATCCTCACAGGGGCTCCTTGTTTTGATGTGGTGCTGGAGTGATCCCAGTCAGAGCCAGCACCCTGCATGACCTCTCACACCTCTCCCCCAAACCTGCACCCCCCCAGACCACCTTCCTCTAGAGCTCAACCTACTGCCAGCATCCATCCAGGGACTTCAAACACAGTTAGCCCAGGCTGACCCCCAGGCAGAGGGGAGAGTGTGGACAATTTCCACATATATAAAATAAGCAGTTCATGTGGAAGTACAGAGAAAGGAAGGGAGAGGCTTTAAAAAAAAAAAAAAAAAAAAAAGTGTATACATAAATACACATAACTTCATAGGAGCTTGAAATTTCTGGACCCCCTCCCACCACCAAACTTCTTCTGATCTGGGTTAGTGGCTTCTTGAGGATTAACAAGGAAGCCAGGAAAATCAGAGCCAACCCTCCACACAGGCAAGCCTAATGGACAGAGGAGGCAAGGGAAGCATCTGAGGCCAGCAAGGGCTGTATCAGAGGTGAAGGCTCAAGCACTTGCCTAGCTCCAGGAGCTTTGGCAGGGATCCAGCCATCTTCTGAGGCAGCCAGCTTGAGAGGAATGGGTTTGCTGTGCAGGAATGGTGACAAATGAACCTAAACTCTCATCTCCCATAACAGGAGATTGACTGCTTCAAAAAGAATAGGAGGAAAGGAGAGAAATTTTTCAATAAATTGAAGGAAAACTGCACCGGTGTGTAGGACTCTCCACTGATGTGCTCCCTCCAAACAGCCTGGACAATCTGGGCTGTAAATGCTCAGAAACCTTAGAGTCGGAAGTGACAGGCTGGGTTTTCTCTATCTGGCTCTTTGGCTCCCACAGTTGTGTGTGTTTGCCTCTTATCTGGAAGGGGTGAGATACAGGCAGAGGCAGTGAGTGCTTTTGTGCTCACCACATGTGATGCCTGGTGCCCTCCTAAACTGCAGCGCTCCTGGATTAGCCTGTCCTTGCTTGCCCCATTGTGAACTTCATTTTGTTTCCAGTCCCCAGTCTGTTAACTCCTTCCAGCCCCCATTTTCTCCTCCACATTCTCCCACCTCCTCTCCTTCCATGGTCTCTGCTGTTTTTTGAATAGGGAGACAAGGAAGATGGACTGACATCTCCATGGAAGCTCACTGGGGACCAAGCTGGGCTCCCTTGATCTCTGGTCAAAATGCAGGCTGATCCTTTCAAATCTGTCTGAAAACATCAAAGTGGTTCTTTGCTTTCATTCCCTCAAGCTAGCAGAAGGAGCTCAACCCCTCACAAAGACAGTTTTGAGATCCCCAAATCTCTTCTCTCCAAGGAATCATCCCACAATGGGCAAATGGAACAAGTCCCCTGAAGGGTCTGACCTTCTAGGTCCCCTAATTGATGGCATCCTCTCAACAGTAGAGTGCTCCTCTAAAGGATTTCCTAGCTATTTTCACACAATCATGGAATTGTTTTGTGTTGGAAGGGGCCTTAAAGATCATCTTGTTCCAACCCCCCTGCCATGGACAGGGACACCTACTAGACCAAGTTTCTCCAAGCCCCATCCAACCTGATCTTGTTTATTCCTGTCAGAGATCTGCTTCATATGGCACTTCATGCTGGAAGCAACAGCAAGGAGCCCTATGGGGGTGATGCTCTTTCTCTCAAAGTATCTGACCCCTAACTTTCAGGCCAGCACTTTTCAATGCTACAGCTCTGGTGGTCCTGAACATTTCTCCTTGACAGTTCATACCTTTGTGAGACCCAAGTGGTGTGGGTTGGTACTGCCATGGGACAGGTTCTGTCTAAATCCAGAAAGCTCCCATCACAAAGCAGAAATGTGTATGTTAAGCTCCCTTTGTTACCCTTACTTTGGAATTAGAAGTGAAGCAGTTTGGCAGCTGGAAGCCAGGCTGTTACATGGTCTCTCCAGACTGGTAACAGATCTCCTTCAGGAAGAGTCAAAGAAGCTTTACCCTTCATGTCAGCATTGTCAGTCAGTAAAATTCAACTAAAAAATAGAAGTGAGGTATTTTCATGAACATCTGTGTCCAAGATTATCTTCACTTGCACAGAGACAGCTGGATCCTAACCATGGTTCAGGCCTGCATAGGACGGGCAACTCCACATGAGGAGTAAAGCCAGAGCTAAAAGAATAATTCAAAGGAAGCCTGACTATACTTCCAAGGCTGAGCTAGTTAGTGGGCATGAGGAATCTTCAGTGTCAGTCACAGATTATGCTTGACTTTTGTCTAAGATATAGTACACACAGAGTGTCTTGCTTCCTTATGTACCTTGACACCTGTATGGCATTAAATCCTTTAGTAAGGCCTGTGCTTGCTGAGTTGGTAGACAAGAGGGAGACAACAGATCAAGAATTCATTTTTCTGAACCCAGAGAGACAGCAGAAGACCCCAAAAATCTGTTGTCCAAATTGCCATCTCAGACCCTACTTTCACTCCAGCAACCAGGAACCTGCACCTCATGAGTGTTGGTTGCTTCCAGAACTCCTACCTCACTTTCTCCAAAACCGGCATGATCAAAGAGATCAACATCTCACTCTGGCAGCTCCCATCCTCTCCTTGCCAGGGCTGAGATACCAGAAGGATTTCCAGCAATCAAGGAACTGACTTAATGGCTAAGAGCTGCTACACCACACCAAGGGGTTTGTACTCATGCGTGTGTACACCAAGAACTCCTGATGAGATGGTACAATGACATTTGCAAGTCCAAGGAAAGGTTTTTGCTTGGCTGGGTCACTCATGGAGGAGTTAAACTCCATGAGAGGAAAGTAATACTATTTCTGGTTTTGTTAACATGTTTTTTTGTATTTCACCATCAGAGATGTCTGATGAAATAACAGCAATGACAACTGCAAAAGGGAAAATGCAATGTCAAAATGCATTGCTATGAAAACATAAACTGCTTTGCATGATTTTCCTTGACTTGTCTCACAGGCTGTTCAGACCCATATGGAAGTTACTGACACATTAGAGGAGCCTCGGGATCTCCCAGGGGCCATAATTTTTACCAGCAGTTGCTGCACAGGACCAAAGGGGCCTAACTTTGCAAGCTGAGTGAATCTGTTTGAATGCCCAGTGCCTGAAGCACCACAAGGACAAAAGCTGCTCTGGAGTTTGCAAAGCAGTCCATGTGATTGCTGCCATAATCATCATTTGCTCAGCTCCCTTTGGCCCAAGAAATGCTCCTAACACTGTGAAAAGCTGTTTACAGAAACCACTTCCTTGATTACAAGGCAAGAAATTTGGCAGCTGCTTCCCACTGCACAACAACTCTACCCCAGAGCAGAGAGATGAAGTCTGCATCCAATTAAAACTGGAAGGGGGCATTAAACAATTAACACATAATTACCTGATTTGGTCTAGAATCAAGACTCTGGGGAGGACCCAGCCAGTGCCAGGGAATCTTTAGTGACCAAACCCAATGGGAACTTTGGCTGGAGGCATCACAGACAAAACACTGCTTTACCCCCAGCATCACAATATTGGCTGAGAGCAGGGCTAGTGAACCACCAGGAATTTTTCCCCAAAGCATCAGGAAAAATCTTCTCCCATTGAACTGCCAATGCTAGAGATTAAATTTAGCCAAGAGGCACAGCGGGTGAGATGTTAACCCTGACAGAAGCTTCATTCTTACAGTGCCTCTGTTCTATATTTTATCACTTTTAGGAAAGACAGAAGCTCCAGAAATCTGCCAGCATCTTGTAAATGTCTAATTACCTGGGAGTCCACAAATACTTAATTTGGTTCTTAACTTTCACACAGAGACAAATACTTTGAGGTGCACAGGAAGATCTGCTTGTTTCGGGTTAAATTACTTAACACACTCACGTGTGCAACAGCACCTTGTTGCCACTGGGTTCACCTAGACCAGGGAATGCCTCTTGTATTTCAAGAAATCTGTGTGATCAGAGTGAGCTGCTCTGTCTTCTGCCCATCAACCCAGGGCTTCAAGACTGCCATTATCCTATCACCTCTGCTCCTTGCACACAGTGGGAGGGGGAAATAAATGGTGATAACAGACCTGCCACAGACTTACTTCTTAGGCTTGTCTGCTGTGTTCTCGGCCACGTGATGTCCAGGCTTGCACTTGTAGCGACAGACTGAGCCCACGTCGTGGTTCCCCTGCAGGCACCGAGGCACCAGAAGCTTGGCATTGGCCACAGCAGGAGGTACATCACACTCCAGCTTGCAGTAGGCTTCAGGCAGGGACCAGAGACCGTCCTCCAGGCAGGTGAGCCACTGGTTTGTTCCTGACCCCAAAAGAGAAGCAGCATGTGGGGTTAGAGCTGAGCCAGGAACGGAGTCCTGCTGAGGGGTGCTCAGAGCAACCAGCAGAACTCCTCTTGTTAGAGGATACTGATACTAAAGGGGGCAACAAACATGAAGATCATGGACTCTGTCACCTTCTTGGTCAGGCTTTAGCAGAAAATACTTGAATACAGACAAAAGTATGGTAGGGTCAACTTCTAGAAGGTGGAGAAAGGATCTTGGTTCTCCAAATCTCCCCAAATCTTTCCCTTAAACTTGCTGTCTTTCATGGTGCCTCAGGATAGCCAGGGCCTTTGTGCAAGACAGCTCTCTGTCATATTCAGTTCAGCCCACCTTCATTCTACCCAAGGGCTTTTTGCAGCTTGTCCTTACCTATGCTTTTCAAGCTATCATACCCTACTCCAGATGCAGTGCAAGACCATAGAATCATGGAATGGCTTGGTCTAGAAAGGACCTTTAAAGGCCATCTAGTCCACCCTCCTTCTGCCATGGGCGAGGACATCTTCCACCAGGTCTGTTAGCTCATAGCCCTGCCCAACCTGCTTTCAGTGTTTCCATGGATGGGGAATTCACCACCTCTTTGGGCAACCCTGAGTCAGAAGGATGGAAAATGCCACAAGGACAGACGTGGGAGGCTTCACTGGTGGGAATTCAAACCACCCATCATTAGAAGTCTGGGTTGAGAGTTACAGCCCAGATCTTTACTGTCCCTGATAGACCCTGTTAAATGGGTGACCCAAACTGCACAGCTCTGAAGCCTGCAACAAGTGCCCAGGACTACATCACCCACATGGTGTGGATGATGGATAGTTCATTGGGAACTGATGAGCAAGAAAAAAAGCTGGACTGGAGTAAATGGGACTCCTCCTAGTGAGAGTTTTGGATCAGCATGTTTGTGGAACAGCCAGGTTGCTCTACAGTTCCTTCAAACATCACTTTCTTTTTAGAGAAACACTTTTGGGCCAGAGAAAAGATCACATCTCTACTCAGCACCTGTGCTCCTGATGGGTCAAAGCTGCCAGTTGTCGTCTCCCATCTCCAAGTGCCTCACAGCCATGTCATCCTTTCCTTGCTTACTCTTAGCATTTATTAGCATCAACAGCTTGCTTGTAATGATGCAAGTCTTTGGGGGGAATAAGCATGGAGCAAGTCCCTGCCTCAGTGGCTCAGTTGGGTCAGCTGGACTCTAAGAGTTTGCCCACATGGCTTAGCAGCCTTGGCCAAGCACCTCCAGCCATCATGCTGCAAGTCCCCCAGGGGCCCATGGAGGGGATGCCTTCCCACCAAGGGAGCCCATGGCAAACCTCCTGGTGACTGCAGCAGGACCAATAGGCAGCTGTGAGTGAAAGATCAGATTAAAGCTCTGCCCTCAGCTGACCAACCCAAGGCAATGGGCATCAGTTCATGCAGAATTTGTGTTGCTGAGATGACATTTGCATGCTACCCAGTGATCAGCTCACTCTGGTGATCTGCCACCATTCTCCCTGTCATGAAATGAGACCTTCATTCTCTGCAGTTTTTGCTCCTTATATTTAACTTTTTCTTTTTTTAAAAAGAAGAAGTAAACAATTCTCATACATTTCAGCTATAAATGTCTCCATAAAATAGGGCACCCATTAAAATGATTTGTTGTATGTGATTTTTCAGAGTAAAGGCACTGGTGGAAACTCACAAAGTCCCAATGCTTGAAGCTGTCAAGGCAATTACCCCTGAAATCCCATCCGACTCAGCCCTTGCACAGACAGAACAGTAGCTCTCTTTCTCTGACTTGGCTTAAAAAATTCCTGTGGCTACTGATGGAGTCGGCAGAATGAAAGCCAGGCCATGGTGTGTCTGGGTGATGAACATCTCTCAGACTGCTCTACAGCTGTGGCCATCAGTCTCTATGACTTTATACAGCCCCAGCCCCCCTGAACCACAGGCTTTCCCACAGCCACCAGGCACAGAGCCACTTCTGGCTCTCTGAAGTCCTCTCTGTCTGCCGGCACGTTTCTTGTCTCCATCACCGTAACACTGAAGGCTGGACCAGTTATCAGGAGAGGGTATCACTACACCCTGAGGTGGATGGATAAGGGCTGCCTGCTGGGAGATGGGAGTCAGAGGGAATGATCCCCACACTAGGATGCCTTTGCTCAAGGGGAAGGGATACCCATCACTTCAGGAAGTATCTCAAGAGCCCATCCAGCTGGAAAATCCAGGATAAGTGAGAAATTCCAAGTAGTAATGTGTGAATTGCTTGGGACAGGCACGGAAAGGTAGCATCAAAAAGGGTGGTTAAATGTCTTGAGACTCCAGACTATACCTTGAAGCTTGGCTGGGGGGATGCAGGAGAAGGAGCATCTCTGCAGGTAGGTGGTCCCCACAGGGCAGGAGAACTCGGCATAGTACACGTGGGACTGGTCAGGGACACGGCAGTCAACAGGGTCACAAGTCACAGATCTGTCCCACCGTCCCGAACTGCACGTCAGCACCACCTCCTGCTGCAGGAAAAGCAAAGCTCCATCAGATTTCTGAAGAGAGCTCTGATCTACATGTGCACCACCAGAGCAGAAAGGTCTGACCCAGGTTTCAGGATGAGGAGAGCTCTCCAACATTTTATCTCCCCCAGTGTGCCCCTTCTCCCCACTCTGGACAACGAATCACGAAGCCCTGACCTGTTCACAGGGAGACGAGTGGGGTGTGAGAGCAGCAAATGTGTCTTGGAGTTACAATCCAGCCACTGTACATATTATGTTGTCTGGGCAGCATCATTCCACATCAAGGAGAAAAGGAAAGTCTTTTCAAGATTCATTGAAACCTCTTGTGCTAAGCTATTCCCAGCTCTATGTGCTGCAATTTCCTCCCTTAAAAGATCAAGTCTTACTTCAACTGTCGCCAGAGCGCTCTTCTGTTGATTGTTTTTCTCTAAAGGTACCAATTCCCTCATGCCCACAGACCCTATTAAAATCATATAACCTCATTTACAAATCCTAATTATACAGCCCTTCTTATTCAACTAGGGAACTGAGATCAAAAACCACCATGGTCCCACCACTAAATATGGTTGACATGTGCTACAGACTTCATCAGAATTGAGTGGTGGATGATGGTTTGCTGTGAGCAACCTGGTTTAGTGGAAGCTGTTCCCAGTCACAAGAGGGAGGTTGGACTAAGTGATCTTTTCAAGGCCCCTTCCAACCCCAATTGTTCTATGATTTCCATTCCCAAACTGCTAACCCCAGCGCAGCAGCCCTCAGCCAGACATATTCCTGATGTCCCTCCATTGGCTGAGTACAGTCCCACTGCTGGTATAGCTGAACACATGACTTCTCCTCCCAACCAGCATGTTATGATTGAACCTGGATGAGGAGGCTCTGAAGGACATAATTAAATTTGAGTATGGCACTCCCAAGTGTGCAGCAAGATCATAGTGTAGCTGAAGTGGGTGGAGAGTATGCTCAGGAGAAGAGCTACGTGCATTTTCCTAAATAGGGTTACAAGCCAAATATCACTGGAGAGCTCAGGGCAAGGCACTTGCAAGATGCCCTCTGTTATGACAGCCGCTTGGTAAAGTTCTGTTCAAAAGTTTCCCATCTCACTGCCAAACACAGGAAAACTGTCACCCCAGGCAGACTTGTTTTGTGTGGTTTCATTTCAGAGAATGGGAACATTTTGTTTTCCCTGGGAATGCCATGGCCCACAGACCCAGTGGCCCTGTAATTAACAACCTCCCAGCGAGGAGCAGTGCTCCAGCTGCCCTATTGTACTTCCCAGTGCCCACCTCTCCTTTGGCCAACATTGCAGAATGGGAAACTTGCCTGCCAGGTGTCACCAGCACATCTCCAAGGAGAGGAAATGTCACCCTGCTGACGTGGCCCAGCTCACTTCCATCTCTCTGTCTGCCCCAAGTGAGTTCACGCACTCACTCAGTCTGGCATGTAGACTAGCTCAGCCCCAGAGACTCCTGTTCCCCCCTCCAGAAACAGCCTAAGGACAGGACACTGTGTGCCTACACTCCTGCCAAGGTGACTTCCTGGACCAAGGCCGTTCATCTCACAAGGACGCATCATCCCAGGTCTCCTCAGTCAACAGCTAAGAGCTGCGCTGGCTCGTAGCTTTTATGAGGTAAGCCCCAATCCTCTGGAAAGTGGGACAAACTCTTTCACAGTGACCTGTGTGCCATTATTGCAACACAACACAAAGGAAGAAAAGCTCTGCATGCTCTCAGCTGCCTCTAAATATAGCTTCTCTGCAATGACTTCATTTTTCCCTGAGCCACGAACTTCAGCTTTAAGAGAGAAAACATCCCAGGGATGTTTAACCCTCCAAGCAATACCCATGTGGAGAGCAGAAATATCCACCTCTCGCTCTGTTGGAGTGAGTCGCCTTGACTTGGGACATGTCCTGCAGCAGCTTTCAGCCTGGCAGAGCTGCTTGTGCAGCCCGTTGTATTCTGCAGACAACACTGGACTGGAAGAACTAGGACTGCAGCAAGGGAGAGAGAGTGATATCCAGAGCAGAAACACCAGTCATGAGCACAGGGTCCAGCACTGGAGCTTCATTGAGCTGGGATATGTTGAGAAAGCAGCAAGAAGGTTGGGGCTGGAGGAACAAAGTGCTCTCCAATCACCTCAGGGTGGTTAAAGCTTTCTTATCTAGGTCTTGATCCCATGGGCCATCCTGAGGGCCACTCACCTTCATGGAGCCCAGCCTCTTCCCACCACTGGAGTGGAGGACAAAGCCCTTTTCACAGGAAACAGCGCAGGTCATGTGCCTTGGGCCATCGGAGCTACAGCTGAGGGTGGCAGCATGAGGAAGCAGTGGCTGCGTGCAGGTTCCTGATCCCATGCAGGTACCGTGGGCACAGCTGTGGAGGAGAACCAAAAAGGGATCAACCAGTGGGTCCCAGGACTACTTCAGCAAGGAAGGGCTCTCTCTAGGTGGCACTTGCATGGAATGAATGCTCAGCAGGTCACAGATGCCTAGACACGCACACCTATCCCTCGCAGTTCCAGCTTCTTCCAGGCTTGAAGTCTCCTGACAATGATGCCAGGAGAGTATTTTATCCCAGTTCTGTCCTAGCTGGACTTCAGCCCAACCCCAGCCCACACCTTCCCACCAACCACCACCACGTTCTTTCAAGCTGATAAAAGGAGGCACGGCTCAACAGTATTACAAAATTTGCACTGCCTGTGCACAGGCATGGAGTGTGCACACAACCCAGCACCAAAAGGGCTCATTGCAGGTAGACCAAGAGGACAAAACAAGGGAGGTGGCTAGGAGAGGGGAGACAGAAGGTATATCTTTGTATAACTTCTAAATCAGATACGTCAAACTCTGTATAGGACATCGGAGAATCCACAGACGAATTCCAACTGCAAGGAAAGGTTTAGCTAAGAAGAAATTTCTGCAAATATTAGGGAATCATCCATGAGATGTTCTTCAGATCCTGTGCAGTCCCCCTTCATATCCATATAGACTGTGGTGGAAGGGAGAAGCTGGGTATACAATTGGCTCCTCAACCCCACTCCTGTCACCTTCCTCCTCTACTCTGATGGTCTTCATCACCTCTGCTCTTCCCACAGGCCCACACAGCACTCCAAGCTGTGCATGCTGATGCCAGCTTCTCATCTCACCTGTCTAGCTCTACAGCCTCAACTGTGGCCACCAAGGTGAACTGTAGCTAAAGGGAGGAACAACCTTCCCTTTGGCACCACAACAAGTTACAAGAGGTCCCAGAAAAGTTTGAAGTGCATTGCCCATTCCTTAGTTTGCAATGCATCACATACACCTCCTCCTCCTCTTCACTGCAGCAGCTTCCCACTGAGGAAAAGTCAGTAAGCACTGATTATTTAAGCATCACAATTCCATAATGAGAACCAATGTTGGTCAAAGGGTTATGGTTTCTATCAGTGAAATGCAGCCAGTCAATCAATTACCTGGGATGGAATTGGGACAAAACTTTGGGCAATACAACAGCTCCCACACTCTGGTTATCCATGTCTGGCTTCATCTGTTACCAAGAGATACAGATTCAACACCTGATCTCAACCCTCCCCAGTCAGGGGCAGAGGTACTGCAGCTTCAGGCAGTAACTGGGGAGAGAAGGGAGGGAGCTGTGCCCAAATGCCTCGTTCTCCTCTGCTCCCTGCTTGGCACAGGGCTGCTGGCCCTTTTCAGGCACTGCCTTTCTCCCAGCGAGGCAGAGGCCTCTGCCTCTTGCTTTTACTCAACATTTCCAGCCAAGGATGCACAGAGCTAGCAATACCACAAAAGACACACACACACACAAAACCCAACAAAAAACAAAAAGCCAACAACCCCCAAAAAACCCCAAATCGGCGCCAATGCGGACATAAAGGGAACACAATGTGCTGTTGACTCTGGACAAGTCTATTGAGCCAAAGACACGGTAGAAACCTGCAGGTCACAGCCCTGAAAGAGAGCCGGTGGGCACAGGAGGGGACCACAAAGGAGAACAAGAAGAAAGGGGCTGTTTTTTCAATGCAGACCTGTTTATGAAGTGAGAAATGGTTTCAGGGCAGCTGCTGCAAATTCTTTCACTAGCTTATATTTCCATTTGCTTCCTTTTTAAAGAATTTGTTTTATGAGTGCAGCATTTGTCAGGTCATTAGCTTCTGAGGGCATCTGTTACCAATTGCAGCCCTCTCCCCTCCCCTCCCACAGTCACCTTCACTGGGAAGTTGCTCTGCTCCCTGCCTGTGCCCCCAGCTCATACTTCCTCCCATCCCCATTTCCACTGCCCAGTGATGGAACCACTATCCTAAAATTCCTTATGTGTTTGCCTCTGGACACACAATATCCTCTTTCCAGCCTTGCTTCTCCCTTCCGTCCCCTTCCTCACCGGCTTGTGGGTACAACATGGAGGTGCACTTTTCCACTAGACCAGGTTGCTCCAATCCCCCTCCAAACTGGCCTGGAACACTTCAAGGAATGGGGCAGCCACAGCTCCTATGGGCAGCCTGTGCCAGGGCCTCCCCAGCCTCACAGCTGGTGGTCAGGGTGTTAAGTTTTGGAGCATGCACCCATTGCAGCACTGGTTTGAGGGTGTGCTGTGACACCCTCCAGATGCATCCAGGCCAAGTGCTGGGCTAAAGCAGCTCTCCTGGTGCTGATGGAGAGATAGTACCCTGTCTGGGGCAGCCTTGGCAGTTAGGACAATGCAGTTATTAAATAACAAGTAAATGAAGCGCTAATCCTTTTGAGCAGCTACTGGGGACATTTTGGTTTTCCACCTGTTCAGAAATGTAACCAGCAATGTGGTAGAAAGAATCAAGATACCAGCAAGTTTCTTATGTATTATAAATACAAAATGTTATATAGGGTAGTTATGCATAAGGGAGTGATAATTACAGGTCATAACCAACAAAACATTTTTCTGTAAATCACATAAATATACTCAAGCACACGTTACGGTATGTGCATGTAGATATATTTTAGAAATTAAAGTTTGGGTTAGAATAATTACCTTTCTCTTTGTCCCCAAAGATGACTAACTTAGCACTGTTTTCTCTGTGATTAACACCACCCCTAATCCTAAAAATACCCACTAGATTTTATTTTGGAAATTATTTGAGACCAATCAGCTCAAGTTCTGAGAAGCTGTGCTCATCCTACACCATGCTTTAATGTCTGGTGCTGCTATTCCAGACCTGAAGAGGAGCTGACATCACTGAAAGCTGTCTGATTTTCTCAAATATATCATAATCTTAAAAAATATATATCAACCCTAACAACAAACGCTGCCTTGATTGCTTCCTTTTTCCACATATTCACTGCTCTCACTGCTGTACTTGGGGCCAGGACACTTTTGAGCCTGATGGTGAACAAGTGCAGGTCAAAAGAGAAAAAAGCCCTGAGACCCGGCCCCATCATGATGCACATGCTATGCCAGGGCTTGGGTAAAGTGATAGAATAAATCACAGCTCCCAGACCCTGGAACACCCTAACAAAGGCTGGACAAGGAAATGCTGCAGTTAGCCCAGTTCTGATCTCAGCATGAAGGAGCTCTTTCTGCTTTTGATGATAAATGAAATTCCTGTATCACAGCTGCAAACTCCTAACTTCTGCCCATTTCTGATTCAGGCCATATAAGATGTGGGACAAGCCAATATTTTTTCACTTTTTTTCTGCCCAAGACATCAAAAAAAAATTTTCCACTTCTATTCCAGCATCTTTTGAAGCTCAAACTAATGATTTGTCAACAACATTTTTACAAAATACCAAGTTATTTCATGTCAGCACAAGCCTGCATGATGCTCTGGGCTCACCAAGCTCCGTAACATACATCAAAGAAAGTTTCAGATCTGGAAATCTGTGAAATTCTGCCTAGTAATGGCCCTAACTGCTCCAGAACAGTAAGAGCTTTGTTCTGAAATGGGAACAATTCTATAAACTAGAGCAAAACTTTTCCTTCATCCTTCTAGAATGAAAGCAGGCAGCCACTACCAGCAATAGAGCATATTAAGCCAGTGGTGGCAAAGCTAGTATGGTAAGACTACTTTATTATGACAAATCCCAAATTCTGAAAAGCTGAAATTACTTGTTTTATAGCAATTAGTTAATGCAACACAGAAAATACTGATGGATTTACCTACATCAAACTAAGCCAAATCAAATGCAGTGCAGCTGCCTAAAGTATAATAAATCATCTATACATTGCTGTCTCCTCAAGCTTTCAGCCCCAAGACTGCTGCTGAAACATCCCTTATCATCAAGCTCCAGCTCTTAACAGAGGAAACGTACAAGTTCTCACGGTGCAAATTTTTGGGAGAGGGGGTTATAGGAAATGTTGACAGAAAAGTAAAGACTACAGCCAGATCTCCCAAAGTTAAAAGTCATCACTGCACATACTCTGGTGGAGTCTGGATTGTAACACTCAACATCAGTGAGATAAAAGGTGTTTACCCTAAATGCGGTCTAGCAAAAGAGAATAGCTAGGAAATGAGAAAAGGTGTTTTGCAAATACTTGGGAATGTCTCCCTTCAGGCATGTTTCCCGTGAAGGTGAAAGGTCTCACTTTTCCAGTAAATCTGATGGCAACCACCCTTGTGGGAGCAGGCTGCATGTACAGACCCAACAGTGGTGATGCTTCTTGATTATGATCTGTACTGAGGTTGCCACCTCAAGAAAAGGTGTTTGCTTCTGTACGTGACTCCAAAAGAAACTTGGCAAAAAATAACATCCCTGTGAGTCATCTTCTGTCGCCTGCCTCAGAGACAGAGAAAAGGCACCAGTGAATCAAATGACCTGCTGGCCCCTCCATAGCCATAGTGGCAAAGGGGAAAAAAGAAGCAAGAGTACATAATGTATTTCCAGACGGTTCCTTTCCATGCTTTTTTGTTGTTTGTGGTTTCCATGTTCTGTTGTTGCTTTTTTTTGCTACACTAAGATAGGTGTATAGAGGCACAGAAAATGAGGTTTAATGGGATGTCAGGTTTGGTTTAGTCACCTTCCCAACCTAAGCCAGGACAGACTGTACCCAAAGAATACCTTTATCCATATCTGATCTCCACAGGACCACACTCTACCTCATTTTCTCATCTTGCCCAGAGGAATTAATTTCTGAGCCACATCCATCACCATGAAAGACATAAAAATAACAGAGATTTCAAAAGGGAACTACTAACAGAAGCCATAGCTGGGCTGCAAGACTTATGCTGTAAGATTTAAGAAGGAAAAAATATTTATCATGACAGAGAGGAGATAGTGAGAGGATCTGACAGCTCTGTACAGACACATAGACAGAAAAGTTGTCTGCTGGCAGGAGGCATTCAGACCTTTCTGACAAGGATGGAGCAAAAGCAACAACTTGCATCTTGAAATCAGAGGCACCTTCTCAGCAGAGAGGGTTACTGGATATGAGAATAGCTCAGCAGGGGAGATGGTAGACTCATCACCTCCTGCAGCTTGTGACAGGAGATAAGAGAACCTTCTGAAGAATGCATTTAATCCAGTCCCTATAAAAATCCCTCTGCCTTTGTGTAACATCAGGAAGGGCAGGGCAGAATGGGGAGACTGGCTGCAGAAAACCAAGGGCTCTGCTGGCAAACCTGGGGTCTCCCAGTGCTTGCTCCCTTCTTTACTGGACATAGGAACTCACACAACTGCTCTGTGCTGCAGCTCACATTCCCTCCATGAATTGGGGGTTAGCTCTTCTTGGGACAAAAGCATCAGACCGGGTGGCCCTTTCCATGAGGTGACACCAAACACCCTGTTGGAAAGCTGCTCAGTTACTGTGTTGGACTCAGGACCAAATTGGTAAAAAACTTGTGCTGGGATATATTTTTTCCCTAGGTGAGACTGGCTATGTCAGGGAAAGGCAGAAGACATCCTGAGCATCACCAAAAAAGCCCATCTATACAGTACCAATCTCAAGAAGCCTATTAGGCTGCAGAGCAAATGGGATGGAACAGTCCATGAAATGGTGTGTGGCCCTCCAAGGGTTACCTGTGACACCATCTAGCTGGACATTAATTTAAATTTTAATTTAAATTAAAATTAATAACACATTCTACAAGCACAGTCTTAGCCACCATTGCCCATCAACCAGTCAGGGACCCACAAGAGAAGTGCCAGAGGTAAACAGGCTTTGATGCTGGAGGAGAAGCACCTCTAGAGGTCTCAAAGGCAGAGGTAAGCCCATTCCTCAGGAAAGATGGTCATCAGGATCCTGAAACACAGAATTGTTTAGGCTGGAGAAGCCTTGTAAAATTAAGTCAAATCATCAACCCAGCAGTGCCAAGGCCACCACTAACCTGTGTCTCCAAGTGCCACATTTACATGTGTTTTAAATCCCTCCAGAGATGGGGATTCTATCCATGGGGCACCCTAAGCCAGAGGCAAAGAATCAGGATTTTATGGTCCCTTCCAACCCAAACTATTCTATGTTTCTGTGAAATAAGACACCAGCATGTCTACCCAGGGTGCCCATAAATCCTCATGCCATCACACATGCAGCTCATAAAGTGACCCTGCATAAATTTGGTGCCTGGAAGAAAGAAAACAAACCAAACAAAACCTGTTGGGAAACAGTCCTCTTTGCTGAATAAAGTTTATCAATTGAAAATATGTAAAAAATTCCTTCTTCCATCTGATTTTTCTCTCCCTCACATCCATTTTCCATACTAAAGGAATGGAAACCAGACTCCAAACCAGACTCCCCTTGATGCCTGACACCCAACTTTTGGGGAAGCAGAGGAGGGCTTTCACACAGGAAAGACAAACAAAAAGCAGATCATCTTTTATAGTGCCTTTCCTGTGAACCCACCCAGGCATTTCCCAGCATACATGAACATAAAATAAAACACACTAAAAATAAAAGCAAGCTAAAAATAAACATAACAGTGGAAATGAAAAATGGTCCCCTGGTTCAGTGTATAGCCTGTATGCAGTTAAACAGGAGGGACTGTGGCTCAGTTTAAAAATGCAAAGAAAAGGATGAACGCCAGGAGATTTTGGGTCTCCTGGGGGAAACATGTTAGAAGTCTGATTTCTGCTTGTCCTCATAAGGTTATGATTGGGAGCAGAATGCACTGACAACCCCTGATCAGAGACAGCAAAGAGGGGTTCCTGGTGACAGCAGTGAGGACACTGCACTGCTTTGGTCTGCAAGTGCTCTGCCAACCTTTCATCTCCTTGAGTGGGTCCAAAAGCAAAAGGCCATACTTTCTTCAAAACAAGTGTGCACTTTTCTGGGGTCAAACACCTGTTGCATCCTGACCTGGAGGAAGCTGCATTTCATCACCACAGACATGATCCCTGTTTTCCCCAGCCTGGAAAACACTGTGAGATCCTTCAAGATGAAAGATGCTACAGAAATACCAACCTGATACATATTTGCTATTTTGGCAATGAGCATTTCTGGGGTGAAGGCAAGAAATCGTATTTCTTTGTTGTTTTTGTTACTATCCTTTCTCAGGTTATTTAAGGAAAGCACTCACATGTACTGTGTACATTCAAACAGCAAAGTTCAACTCTCTACAGGAAGAACATGGATGTTCTGTGATTTTTTTACAGTCAATTGTCTGTCAGCCTCTGAAGATTTTCTATTCCTGGATTTTTATGGGGGATTTCTCCCCCTGCCACCACCAGAGTCCACCTACCTTATATGAAATGAATTATTAACCTTTAAAAATGCTGCAATGCATTACTTTTGGAGATAGAACAGATTATAAAAATATAATAAAGGGGCATACTTGAATGTTTCCTGACTTAACAGAGGAAGATCCTTTATTATTAGAGTGGCTACTCGAGGCTGTAAGCCTAACTCCCCGCCCTGAATATTCAAGGCTTTAATTCAGAAGATGGATACTCTAAATAGAATTTTCTACTCTGAAAACTCTGGGAATCTAATTTTCTTTGAGTGTTTGCTAAGGGCACACATATATCCTGCGTCTCAGCACATTGCTGCGAAGTCAAGGCCATGGGGAGCCCATGGGAGGGCAGCAAGAGGAAGAGGAGACACGAGGATCCTGCTGTGCCCCTGGAAAAGGGACGTAGCTTGGAGTGCCTTGGAAATATGGGAACTGGCTTGCGCTTCAGCTACAGAGACTTTTATGAGGGAAACATCTATTTTCTTCTCTATTTGCCCCTATATGGGCATCTCCACATCCCCAGTCAATGCTCAGCTGCGTCCAGTGAGTCTTTTCCTCCCTGCAGTTACTTCTCAGGAGAAGGGGGAAGCTCTCAAGCAACAAGAATGCAAGATTATTTTAAGGGATGAGAAAATGTAATTGCAAAACCACATCAGTTGGCCAGGGTCTTAGATGCACGTGGGTACATTGCAGTAACAGCTACCAGGAGGAAACACTCTGCATTTCAGGTGAACACTGATCTTTTAATGTAAGGTTGAGAATATTTGTATACTGACTCACTAAGATTTATGTTTCTCTATAAATCACACATGCACTTAAAAAAAAAAAAAAAAAAAAAAAAAAAAAAAAAAAAAAGTAAAACACAACTTCAGGATATTCATGGCTTCCAGAACTCTACATAAATCAATTGTACCACAATCCCACAGGCTTTAAGACAAACACACGCACACGGTCATTTGTTATCAGGGATGTTCACCCGTCCAGGCCATCAACAGAAGGAACATGACAAGAACAGCGATGAGATGACTCTAGACAAAGCCCTTCTGTGCTTAAGAACCACAAGGCTCCAGCAAAGCTCAACTTAAAAATCAGTGGTGTGGTCTGAGTTACAGGCAGAACTGGAGCCCTGGATCAGCACATCTGTGTAATTTCAGGGAGCCTGGGACCTGAAAGCAAAGCCAGCCCTGGCAGATTTAAAGTGCTGAGGCTGCTACTGGCATTATCATCACAGGGTTCAACAGGCAGCCTGAGACTCAGTGAGAGGCCTGGATAGACCAGGAGTGAGAACAGAGAGGATGAGGAGAGCTTCATCCCCACCTCCTGCAGCACAGGGAAGACAGGAATGGATGGAGATGGAGCTTGTAAAATAAGTGCTGAAGAAGTCAATGCTTCAGCTTTAGGAAAAACTCTCAGTGATAACTTCTCAGCCATTTTCAAACTTCTCTTGGTTTTCCAACCAGGAATCAGTCTTTTAGCCAAGTTTTGTACAGATGCAGAGGCCATGCACAAGATCTGGTTTCTGCCTTCCAGTTCCCTCCAGCAAGATAAGCAAATCAAGACTCATTACAGCAGACCTTCCAACAATACCTCAAAAGACATCTGAGGTTAGTCACAAAGCACTAAATGATAAAACCTCCAGAATTCAAACACAAATTCCCAGAGGAGAGCAGTAAACCTGGGTGGCTGCCCTGAGGAGGCCATCCATACCTGTGACACTGCTGGCCACATCCCTCCTCGTGCTGCAGGAGGCAGGTGGTGAGGGGCTCAGAGGAGCCAGGCCGAGCCAAGGTCCGCAAGGCCACGGCTGCAATGCCCACAAATGGAGAGGAGAAGTTGAAAAGCACTGAAGCAACCCGGGGGATGGGTTCTCTTGGCTATGGGTCACATTGATGATGAGGGGGGTGTGCTGACACGACAGCTCGTACGTCCCTGTGAGACAAGGCAAAGAGAGAAGTAACTAGTCCAGCTCCAGTGATTTGCTTTTGGTTTACGTCTGCTCCCTCCACACACCAACAGACCACCCTGGAAGGCAGAAGCTCCTGCAAGGGGGAACAGCAGTGAGAGATCACAGCTGTGGTGGTGGCCCTGGCTGTCCCCATTGGTGTCACAGCCCGTGGGGTGCTCACCCAAGGAGCGGTTCTGTCCGTCTGTGTCCGTCAGCTGGACAGCAACCACCGGCTGCTGCTGCTGGCCTGGGACAGTGCCAGAGGAGGCCAGGAAGAGCAGGAGAGAGGTGGGCACTGCAGGTCTCTCAAAGCAAACCTAGGAAAGAGGGCAGGAGACACTCTAAGAGCAGGCACACCAAACACAGCTTTTCAGAGCCCATACAGACAAGAGAGAAAGAGGGAGCAGTAGGACAGCACAAGCAGGCACAAAGGGTCAGAACCTCGCAGGGTTGGAAATGGGTGCAAAGTGGGGAGGAGGGGAGGGGGAAGAAAGGGAGCCAGAACAGTCTTTTTTTCTCTGAATTTCCCTTCTTTCACTAGCCTTCTCCTCACATATTCAGTCCCACCCTGACATAAATTTACAGCATCTTCACAGCTTCCACATTTGCTATGCTTTAAATTGAGCAAGACCTGGATAACTTCTTTCCTGCTCCCCCTTCACCAGGCTCTGACCCCCACCCCACACGGAGGTGGCCAGGCAAGTGAGGAACACAGAGAAAAAGAGCTACTTGCCTTGCCACCAAAATATTCCCAATTAAAAAAAAACCTCAAAAAACCCAAATCAAGCCCAAAGAATGCCCCCAGTAGCCACTGTGACAGTAAACTGTCCGCCAGCCAACACGTGGAAAGGTTTGTGGGAAGAAGCCCTGCCTGCCAGGAGAGCCAGCAACTTGCCACTTGTCTACAACCCTGAAGACAGCTGGAAGTAGCTGGGTATCCCATGGCATCAATCGTGGCAGAGCAGATGTTCTTTGGAAGAAGACAGAAATGTTTTTCTCCCCCACCCCAGTACCCCCCCACCCCCCTTCCTCCAGTGCAGAGATGTGTTTTGATCAAGATCTGCCTGATACAGTGTCTTTGTGGAATGCTGGTGTGGTGGAAGCTCAGAAATTCGAGGCAAAGGTGTATTTGGATAGAAGACAAGTCCTGGCTGGCCAGGCACAGCCCAAGGAGCAGACTGTGGGAACAGAGGGGACAACCACACAATCTGTCATGGCAGACTAGCCTCAGGGTGATTTATGCCACATGTTTTATCCCATTGTTCACACATGGGAACAGGAGAAAACCTTGGGCTTCAGCCCAGGGGTCCCACCCTGCAGGGAGTTGCTCATCAGCAAAAGCCCCATGAGCAAGGCCCCACTGCTGTCTCCTTGCTCCTTCAGCCAGGGCTTGCTCACTTACAGGGCTGCCTGGCTTCAAGGAGTGGACCAGAAGGCTCAAATGTTTTTATTTGGTATATCCCCACTATCTCCCTTGGTGAGGTAAGTGGGGGAAGAAGGAAATGAAACAGGAAAGCAAGAAGGGAGGAAAAGAAAGATAGAAGAGCCAGCAAAGCTCACAGACAAGGAGCCCCCCAAGCCAAAGCTACAGCTGTGAAGTCCCAAGGACCTGGATGATTTTAAGCCAACCTCCAAGTGTGGTTCCTCACGGGAAGAGAGGTAGTTAGAAAAGTCAGGTGAGGCTTTCCCTGGACTACACATCTTGAGATGGAGAGTTCAGTCTTTCCCTTCCTACAGTGCATCTGCACAAGGGTGAAAGGTGCCAGCCCCAAGTTAGGCCAATAGCAGCCACCTTGATTAACATCTCAATCCTTCTCAATACATATTATGTGCTTGGCCACAGCAGGCTACCGTCTTATTTTTTCTTCCTCCCTCTCCCCCTTTCTTATTTAATTTCCTTCATTACATATCCTGACTTGCTTACAAGTGAACTTCATATCTTTCCTCACCAGGTGTATTAAAAACTGAGAACACAGCATGGCTGGAGATCTGCAAATTGTAACGATTCTCATGTGCAGACAGACCCAAGGGACAGTGGGGCTTGAACTCTCGTTTCCAGTCCTAACAATTCCATGATCCTTTGAACCATCTGTTCCCCTTATTCATTGGTGCCACCTTTTCAGAAACATTGTAGGAAGGGATTCCTACCATCTGATGAGTTTTGTGGTGCAGCTCTAACCTGGGAGACACAGGTGCAACAGCTCTAAGATGGCCCTGGGAGCTGGTGGACACTAAACACCCCATGCACATAGGTACACATGTGCATCAACAGCACCATTCCTTCATGTCTGGGCAGGCAGTTGTGCTAGGCAAATGTCAACAAAAAGCCATCTTTCCTAACCCAATATGTTACCAATCAGGACAACTCTTTAAAAAAAAAAAAAAAAAAAAAAAAAAAAGAAAGAAAAAGGGAAAAAAGGAATATTTATTACTACTCCATAAATAATTTTATGGGCGGAAAATAATAGCACTCCTAGAGAGAGCATGGAGAACCAGTAATGAAAGTCTTTAGTATAAACATCCATAGAGGAAGAGAACTGACCACAAGCTCCAATAAAACTGTAACATGTTTTAACCCCTGCTGAGAAGTGGAAAGCAAGCTTTCATCTAGGTAAGGCCGAGGGGGAGGATTCCTTAGGAAAGCAAGAAAGGAGGCACGTTTGTCATGGCCAGAGACTGAAGCCACAAAGTGGGTTGTGAGCACACAGACAAGGAAGAGGGGGGAAATTAGAAGGTTAAAGGAAGTTGTTTTGGAGAGACAGAGGACCTCAGAGCAGTACCCATGTTTATTGACTGAGGTTTGATGATTCACTGAGTTGTCTGAGCATCTGGGGGAAGAGGCCTTCTCTAACGAACCTCGAACAAAACAGGGCAAGCTGCCCCTCAGAATGCAGAGGGAGCAGCCTGCCAGAGCCCAGCTTTCCAGCAACACCAGGCAGTAGCCACAAAACCTCTAAACTGTGCCTGTGGTCAGAAACCCAATGCTGTAAAAGTCCCAGGGGCCTAACCTTCAGCTCTCCTCTGCCCTTCTCCTCTACCTGCTGGGATGGAGGGGTGTGACCCTCCCAGGAGCAGCCCCCGGGCCCCTGTTGGGCTGCAGGGCCAGCATCCCAGAGCACAGAAGTTCCACCTCTGGTCTGGAGTCATCAGAAGGACCTGTGTGCCACAGCTGGATACTGTGGGCCTGGGGTGCTCAGCAGCACATTGGGGTGCTCAGGACCCCTCAGATGGCAGAAGATATCCAACTGCCCTCTGATGCTCTTCTCAGCCATGGGGAACAAAGGCAACTAGGACTTTCAACACTGCCTGCACCTACCCTTTGGGGATGCTAAAGCACAGCCTGACTTCAGAGGAGAGTCAGGAGCAAGTTGTTTCTCAGTCTCACAGCATTTCTGTGGTATTTTGGTTTCATGCACAGTCCTCTCCTGGCAATCTGCCCCAGGATGGGTTTGCTGTTCACAGTGGGAATGGGGCAAGTACGTAAGACCCAGACACAGGTATTTTGGGATTTATAAAAAGTGCAGTAGCATATGGTGTACAATGTGAGTAATTTTAAAGGTTGCTGTAGCTCCTACGGGACAGAAAAGGATTTGTTTTGTTGACAAAGCTGGGTAAAGACAAACAGATCCTTTGTGCCTGGCCACACACCCTCACTTACCTTGAGCCAAACTCCCTCATTGCCCAAGAGCATCTTCTCATTTGGGTCCTGACCATTCTCCTGGCTGGGAGCACAGGGAAACCAAGCAGCCTGCAAAAGGTCCTTTGGCACCCCACGAAGGTAAGATTTACATACCTGAAAGAAAGATTTATTTCAACCCAGAAGGTTGCAAGGAAAGGAGAGAAAAACAGTACCAACAAAATTTCAAGGAAGATTCAACAGGTGTTGAGAAGGACCCCAAGGTGGCTCATAGCATGAAGACAGTTAGGATGCGGCTTCCTAAGTGATATCTCACTGCCCACACATGTGCACAGAAGATCTTTGCCATTTTGGAGTGCTGTAAATGTGTCGTTTAAGCATCTCATGGTGTCTGTAGGGCTGAGTAACAAACAACGAGCCAAGCTGTGAGCTGGTGGGTGAGACCATGGCATCCTGACTTTGGCTGGGCTCATGAGATAAAAACATGTGATTCATTTGCCTGAATAACACTCTTCTGTTCCATTCAATGCCCTGAGGCATCCCAGACATCCCCACAGACAAAACCTGGGAGATACATGTGTCATTGTAAAGGAACAGACACCTGAGCCCAAAGCACCTCATTAGACATGTGTATCTGGGCAGTTTAATCATGCTGCAGGTCTCAAGAAGATCGTTCCTTATATCAAGTCAGTAGAAACACATATTTAGCCTGAGTAACAGACTAAATATGATCTCTTTACATATTTCTTGCCTTTCTTCAGCTTGCTAGGAAAGAACATACGCACCACGTTAACACCGATCAGGCAAAATCCCCTCCAGGCTCTGCTCCAAAGCCCATATGAAAGATGGGAATTCTCCCATTGATTTTTCCTTGGCTTCAGATCAGAGGGCTTGGGAGCAGTACAGATGCTGATGTGTGTATGTGTGTGATTTCATCCTTTCAGGCCCTGACCTTTTAAGGTATTAGACTTACAGGAGGCTTTTTAAGCCAACAGTGGGACAAGTCACATGCTCCACATTGAGCATTTGGCTGGTGGGATGGGGTGGTCACTGTTCAGTGAAATGCATAGCTGGGGGAGGTGCTCCCTGACAGAATGAAGCACCTCTCCATGAACTCCTGAGCTCAGGGACTGATACAAGGGGTTTGAGAAATACCACACTCTTCCACTCAGTCCCTGGTTGGGAAGGTAGTAATCGATGAATGCCTCCAGAGCTGATTTTGTTTGTGCCTATCCCAGCACAGACTTTGTTAGACAAGTCTTTCTTTTCTCCATGCCTTCACTCACCTTCACAACAGGCTCTCCAGTAACTAAGGAAGCGGGGCAGGACTTTGCATCCTGTTGGGAGGCGTAGGCTTTCACTGCCCACAGATCCACATATCCCTCAGGAGTGTGTGGACCACAGTCCAGCATGCTGCTTGTCTTCTCGAAGGGCTCACACACACCATCCCCATCATGAATGTAGCACAGGCTTGGCTCCCCTGCAGGGAGAACAGGGATGAGCTGCTTACCAACCAGGGTCCAGGCACACACAACTCCTCTCCTTAAAAGAGGTTTCCTATCTCATTAGCCTGGGGTTTTCCCACCACAGGGGCCTGACAAGATCCATGGATCACTCCAGCTGCAAATGCAGGTTCTTTTGTGATGAGGTGCGTGGCTGTCTGCTCTAACAAGCAGTGTGAATAATGTACAGTTTTGACTCCTGCCTCAAAAGGAATCAATCCATTTGGACCTGTCACAATCCAGTTGGACTCACCAACACAGTTGAAGCCTTTTCCTTTTTACACTTCCTGGAACAACCATCTCCATCCAGCAAGTCTCCATCATCACATTCCTCCTCCAGGCTCCTGAGGACAACAGCCAGATGTATTATTACCACCTTTGACTCAACACCCCAGTACTCCTGTGACAACCCCTTATCTTGGTTCTATTTCCACAGAAGCAGTTCAAAAGGAAGAATACACATGGAATTAGATAGAGAAGAGTGAACCTCTTGCCAGGGGATAAAAAGAGGTCAAAGTCACAGCATTTGGGAGCAGACATGATTGTGCTGTGACTTTGCTATAAGACCTGAGGCAAGAACTATGGGAGAATGGAAGAAGTAGAGAACTAAGCATCGTGAAGACCTGTTGCTGGAGAAAGCAAGTGTTGGAGAAGGCAGGAGATTCTGAAATGGGGCTGTGGTTTCAGTGGGAGCTGGAGAAGGAGCAAGAGAAGGGAGAGGCAGAAGGTTCCTCTCCCTTTCCTACCCTGCTAAGAAAACTGGTTTCAAATGAAAGTGATCTTGAAAGCTGAAGTCTGAAAAGATCAGCTATGGAAATCTGAAATGATTATCCCCCAGGCAGAGCAGGTGAAGCTCTCTCAATGTAGAGGTGGTGCATCCCTCATTATTTGAGCTCATTATTGAGCAGAGTCTGGACAGCAATCTAAAGACGCCACGCCGTGTGGGACTGTGCTTGTTGCAGAACCTACTCCTGCAGGGCCCTGAGCAAAAAGTTATACTGCCCACTTCCAAAGGAAGATCCTTTGGGTTGGAGTCCACAACAGTTCACTGAGATGGGCCAGAACCCAAGCACTGAAGTTGAGAACAGAAGATGTTCCGGTTGGACCCCTCAAAAAGACCATCACCATCTCCGATGCACATGGCATTTTACAAAACACAAGCTCTACAGCTCAGTCTGCTGGAGGGATTTTGTGCATCTTCAGCCACATACCCTTGCCTGGAGGACCCATCTGCTGCTTTCCTTTGGGGCAGGATGACCTGACAGCTTAAAAAACCTCAGCTGAGAGCTTGAGTTTTTCAACTTACATTGTTACCTTCCCATCCCCACAGTAGGGTGTTCCATGCACATGGATGAGTGGTGGGGAGGCTTCTCCAGAGGTTGTCCCAGAGACTACTTGCACTTCATAGCGGTACACCTGCCCAGGAGTGACTTCCCTGAAGGAACAGAGAGAACTTGGAACAGCAACACCTGCAACATTGAAATTTGCTCACCACAGCTATAGTCATCACGTGTATGTATCCATGCAGTATCACAATCTGACGTGTCTTCACACTCTGCCAGAGGCAGAGCCTGTGGGAAGAGTGTCTCTTAGGTGACACTGCTTATTTCCCAAGGGTCTGAGCTGGGGAGAAGTGGCATTAGCTTGAATAATCATTTTACTCATTGTATTGATAGGGGAAATATAATTTTAAGGGTTGTATTGATAGGAAAAATGTTTCTGGGTTTAATAAGCTCCTTCTAGTTAACCTGGGCTCTTGGACAAGGGTTGTGCTAGCATAGTGGGTCTGCCACACACCTGCTCAATGGCACTGTATGCAGTTATTCCCAGAGCAGGGGGACAGGAGGAAAAACAAAACAGAAGCAAAACCCTCTATGGATTCAAAGAGAGAAGACACAAGGAAGTAATCAAACCTGACTCAGGCACCCCTTGAGCCCAAGAGAGAGTAGCTCTGTGACTCACGTGTCGGTGAAGTGGCGATGTGCCTGCAGGGGGGTGGCAGGGGACCCATCTGCAAACGGGGGGTCACGGAGCACCCGGTACTGGATCAGTCTGCAGGCTGAGCACAGGGAGCTGTGGGGCCTGGAGGTCAGCAGGGCTGTGTCTATCTCCATCCTCTCGTCAAAGGTGTAGATTTTAACTCCAGACATCTTTTTAGGGATATTGAGCTTCACAGTAAAGGGGACATCACAGAAGGTGTCCAGAGGGCCCAGGTGGATGGACTCGCCCTGCTCTGTCAGGATTTCAATGTCAGACAGTGCCTTGGGAGAGCCCATGGAGAGGTAGGTGGTCCAGAGAGTGAGTGAGTCGGGGTAGACGGGGTGCAGGAAGCGCAGCTCCAGGATGCAGCCATCGGGCTGGGGGCATGGCACAGTCATGTTCATGTCATACAAGTGGAGCTCTGGACTCCAGGCCTGCAGGCTGGGCTCACAGGGCTGGTCTACATCTGGAGGACCTGGGACAAGGAGGAAGCTGGTGAATACCAGGGGACAGCTGGCTTCACAGGAGACCCACAGGGGTGATCTTCCCTGTAGGTCCTTACACATCTCCAGGCTATAACTGCCCACCCGTGTGGGTTTGCAGCTGCTACAGGCATGTCCTAGACCTGGTGGCACCTGCCCTAAAATCCTGTAAAGCAATAATCCCCACCAGTCTCCCAGCTCCTGGGTACTTGCACATGTGCACAAGGCTCAGCATACCTGGTGTCTCACGGCCCTCTCAAATGGGGATAATGTTATCTACACTGCAGCTGGACACAGTGCAAAGATCTAAGGACAGCCTAGACGCAGCTGAGGAACATGAAGCTTGCTCTGTAGCCTCACAGGTGCAGCAACTTTGCCAAGGGCACCTGAATGCTCCAAGGAAAGCAGAGACTGAAGCTTTGCCCAAGCACATGCTAGGACAGGTCATAGTCAGGAAGGGACCAGGTCCAAAGCAGGGAAGCAGGTCTGGAAGGCTGTTTTTCCAGCAGAACCTCCAGGACAGCGCCCAGGCTAACCTGCCTCTCCTGATGGTGGATTAGCACTCAGCAAGAGAAATGGAGTGCTGGCCTTTCAAACCCAGAAAGTATCACTGAAATTTATCATTCTGTAGTAGAAATACCCTTATCTTCATTAGCCACTGGAATCATTTCTTAGGGCCCAGCACCAATTCAAAGCCTTCAACCATTTAAGAAAAGTCTAAAAGTTTCTGAAACCCACAAACTCTCTTTTCATCAGAGCAAACATGCACTTGTGATAACTACAGACACACAGAACCACATCCTCTGGCTCGCCACAGTTCAGCAGCAGCACATGCACCTCACACAGCTCCCAGGATCAGCTTCCCTGGTCTCCTGCCTCCTCTACCCTGCTCCTGGAGGAGCTAAGGGAGCAAGAAAAGCTCAACAGCTCCTATGGTAACTGCGTGACCCTGAAAGTCACCACAGTGCCCACAAGGTGGGTCTCTAAACCAACATCTGTGCCTTAGCACATGAGAAGTTGTAATGCCCAGCTGCTGTTTGCCTTGCTAGAGAGGAATGGGTTGCCCAGGGCTAGGCATAGACTCAGTGGGACTCAGCACAGAGCTCTTTTTGCTCTCTTTGGTCAAGACTACATTAAAGTCTGTGAATGTCCTTGAGGTTTTGAATGATCTATATTTTAAGACTGATTTCAGATAAACGCTCCCCCCTTTGGTCAGTATCTCTCAACAACACCTGCCTCAACAATTATTTGGGTTAATATTAGGGTGCCAGTTGGTTTGTCCAAAGCCACTTGGCTATTACCAGGCTTTTCCTGGGCACTGAGAAGTCCTTCCTGTACTTGCAAAGGGAAGACAACTGATTCTCTAAAAGGAAAAAAAACTAAATTTTTTTTTTCATGTACCAGAAGGATTTTGTCTGGGGACTCACAGACAGGAAAGAGAGGAGACATTTACCTTCTGCTTCTTCTGGGGTCCAGTAGCCAGAGGAATCGCAGACCCGAGGGGAAGAGGCCTCATGCACGTACTGGCGGAAGGTGCCATCCTCAGCACAGCTGTCACAGAGCGTGTCCTGCTCCCTGCTGGCACACCAAAGACCACTGCCTCTGAGCAAGTGTGTAGCTTGTCTAAGGAGGACCAGTTAACTTCCCATCCATTCGTATAGGTGGGACCAGACAGGAAGTTGGAAAAGCAGAGCTAAGGTCTCAGAATCTCCCTGGATATATCATCCTGCTTTGAATAAGCTTCTTCAAAGACAGGGAAATACAAGTGCCCATGGATCAAGCTGGAATTAATCTCTCATCCTCCCCATGTTGACTGGGTAGTCTTGGATAAATAACCTGTCCTGTCCCTGCCAGTCAGAGCTAACAGACCCCACATGTTCCAGGGCAATGTATCTGGACTAGAGCCAGGGCAATTAAGGTGCTCTCTGCTAAACCCCGAGTCAGGGTTTAGCTTTCAGCATTATGTAATACAAACCAGTCACAATAATGTCAATTCCTGTGCTCTCCAGAAAAGATAAAGGCACTTTGCCACGGTAAGGGCCAGCCTTAGCCACTTTCTTTGACCAGTTCTTCTCCGGGGGTGCAGGACTGCCACAATAAATCAGCTCCTGAGACAGTTATGAGTGACAACTTGGGATAGTTCCAAAGTGACTCTCTTCTAGACCCATGTTTTCCTGCTCCCAAATCGCTTCATTCCCCAACAAAGCAGTTTATTTGGATGACTCAAGTCTACCCAGCACTCAGAGCCTCTCCTGTCTACGGGGTGATATGCATGTGCTCTTGTTACTCCTGAGCAAAAGGCCCATTTCAGAGAGCACCCATTCTCTGAAAAGTCAGCAAAGGCTGACCCAAGAGTGTCCCAGCTGCCATCAAACAGCGTTTTCTTTTTAATTATAAAAGAGTAATTATGAAGCAGTTTCAAAAAAGTTCAAAAGCTCTTTATATATGTGCTTATGATCCCATAAGCAAAAAAGCCCTAAAATAAAGTCTCACCACCTAAAACCTGATGGAAACTGAAATATTTAATGAGGGGCCGCTGAATAGAGACACTGGTGGTATATCCAGGTCTTGGTGGCTCCCTTAGTGGTGAGAAGACAGCCAGCCACCCAACACTCATGGTCGTGCAACAGCCAAACAACTCTGGCTCCCTGGCATCATTTCTCTGGCTTGAAAAGCTTCCTGACTTACCCCCAGTTAACTGCTCTGAGTCCATGACAGCGCTGGGAACAAAACCCAGCTCTTGTGGTTGGAGCTCCCTGCCTTAACCACAAGGCTGCATTTTCCCTCCTGGTAAATGGCTACTTTATACAAGAAGTGCTAAATGAAGCTCATTTTTCATTCCCTGATTGCACCCTGGGGTTTAAGAGCTGGCTTTGCCTCCTGATGCTCTTTAGCTTCTCCTCCCGGCATCCCGAGAGCGGGAAGCTTGCAGGACAGCCTGTCTGCCAGGGGAACATCGCAGCAGCCCAGCTCTCGTGTCTGACGGCTCTGCTGGAGACGACCAGGGAGGGAAGGGGACTGGGGGTCTACGGCACAGAGACACTCGTCCCTTCTAGCAGGCTGCTGTGCAAGCCCAGGACCCTGGCAAGCACAGCTCCCTCACCTCTCGTGGATGACACCGCTGATGGGAGGCAGCCAGTAGATGCTGAGGGAGTCCTGTGTCTGTCCCGTGACCATGGGAGGCATCGGGATGGGTGCCGGCTTCTTGCTGTGGCTCCAGCGCTGGTACACCAGGTCCAGGTAGCAGTGCATCCGGGCCACCTGGTTGGGGGTGAAGCTGTTGGTGCAATCATCATCTGGGGAAGAAGAAAGGCCGGGCTGAGGGCTAGGGCACGGCAACAGGCACCCTTCCTCCTGGCCAAACCTTTCCGGGGACTTGCAGGGAGGGCTGGGAGGCCCCAGCGTGCGGCGGCTGTGCTGCTGGGGCTCGCTGGTGTCGTGTTTCCTCAAAGCCACAAGATGGCACTGCCTCAGCAGCTCCACGGCCCCGCACCTGCCCGGCACCCGCCGACACCTGGGCACGGCACCCGCCTGCACGGCATCGCCCGCACGGCACCGGCACGGGCACCGCCCGCACGGCACCGCCCGCACGGCACCGGCACGGGCACCGCCGGCACGGGCATCGCCCGCACGGCATCGCCCGCACGGCACCGCCCGCACGGCACCGCCCGCACGGCACCGGCACCGTCCCCATCCCGCACGGCACCGCGGGAGCGTCAGGTGGAGCATGGAACTGCTCCTCCGGCTTCGGTCCTCCTGGCATGGCAGGAGGAACACCAGTCCCCCGCAGCATGTCTTTGGGAACCAAACCAAAAGGGTTCAGGAGATTAATAATTAACAACAACAATAATAATAAAAATAGTTTCAGGACCAGAGAACAAAGGCACACACAGACAAGAGCAGCCTTGGTGCATGTCCAGGGACCCAGTGGCAGGAAGAGAGGGATGGATAGAAATTGCTTGAGGGAAGAAAGTGGTTAAGCAGCTACTGTAAGCACTGCCTGACACATCCCAAATCCCTGTTGGTTAGGGAAGGAGGTAAGGTGGATGGAGGCAGAAGGGAGGGAAACCCAAGTTTTAAGGAAGGTGACTCCTTGTGACTCCCAACAATGATTACTCGTTACCTGTGTAACTCATGTAGTTCGTGAAAGGTGTCCCCATGAAATGTGTCTGGCCACAGGTGTCATTGGTAGGGTCTGGATCCCGACAGAGTTTACTCTTTGGGGTGGGGGCAGTGTCAGCACAGAGGTCTCCTGTTTCCATGGATGGAGTGGTCTCCCTGCAGGGATCGTCACAAGATTCCCGCTCGCTCACTCCCTTAAAGACATGGTACAGCCCCAGGACATGTCCCACTTCATGGATCATGGTGTTGGTGTGGCCATGCATGCCGTAGTAAGCAGGGTTGAGGACAATTCCACCTGGAATTGAAAGTACAGAGAGCATCATTCCAAGAAAGGGACAGTGGACATCTGTCATTACTTACCTGTGAGAGGTAAATTTCCTCTCATTGTGCTTCCAGGCCACAGACGAAGGGCCAGATGGAGACCCCAAGATGGACATATTCACCCTCTTGTAGTATAGGAAGAGGTTCTTTTGCCCTCTTGGATTGGAACAGGGTGGGTGGGTTTTCTCCCCATCCTTATTTAATCCTTAATCCACTTTATTCCCCCTCAACATCTTCAATCATTTCAGCTACTGTTCAGCAGAGCATTTTCAGCTCTGCATCTTTTTGCACAGTTGTACTTCAGCATCTACTTTGGATCACACAACTCCAAAGGAGGTTTGGAGCCAGTGCACCAAATCAAGCCATGCTGTGACTTTACAGGGATCACCTTTTGAACTAGAGGACAGAAGTCCTTCCCTGGCCTAGACAGGTGTTTAAGGCAGGCCAGTTCCCATGGCAGGTGAGGACAATGAGGTGCTGAGCAAAGTCCCAACACACTCAGCTATGCCAACTGGAAGGCAGCTTCAGCACAAATCTACACAGAGATTCAAGTGCACTGTCTCTGGCCCCTGCTGAGAAATCACCCATGACCTATCACTTTAACCTCCAAACCAGACACTGAGGGGTAAACTAAAAGTCCCACCAAGTACTGTTGAAATCCACCAAGCTTCTACCACAAACCTGACCCAAATTCAGTGTATTTTAGAGTGAGATTTCCTAAGACACAGCTTCTGAATATTTCTTCCTCCCCTTCAGAGGGAGCTGCATGTGAGCAAGGTGCAAATGAACCTAACAAGATCCTCACAAACCATCACAAACCTACTCTTCTTCACTGGGGTACCCCAACCCCAACTCAAGGGGACACAGAGGGACAAGCCATCTCCAAGCCAGTTTGGTGCAAGTTCCATTGTCATAGATGTTGAGGCACGGGCACAGATTAAGTCCCCCAAAAATTGCCTCAGAGCTGCCACCTCATACTGAGAGCAACAGCACAGAGCTGGACAGGACCCATGATCATCCTGCCCTGAACTGACCTGCAGCTGCAGGCAAAGTGGTATTTCCTTTCCTGTGAGCCCATCTGTAATGGGAAGAATAAGGATCAAGGATACTGACAAAATCCAGGTGGAACAGCCTTCCCTTTGCTCACTGCCAGCATCTCCAGCTCCTGACCTGGGATGGACACCCTGTACTGAGGTCTCTATACCACATCTGCTAGGAAACCACCCATGCAAGGTGCTCAAGAACAAAAAAATTTGCTTCACTGGCCTCCTTTTATTTGCCTCCATTATTTTATCCTGATTAAAATTCCTTTGGAATCTCTTAATTTTTCTCTCTGTTTTGAAGTGTTTCACTGACCATTTCCCCCTTTTTGCTCTTCTCATTTTCATGCTTTTCCATGCTGCCTCACAGTGGAGGAACAAGGGCTGGGATGTATCAACAAGACAGGGGTGCTAAAAGCAGACCCCAGCATGTGCCCAGGCTGACTCCAGGCAACTCCTCCATGTCTCAGGAGGCTGTTTTTACACAACTACTTTTGACCCAGGCAGCTTGGATGGCAGTGTGGTGAATAGTTGGCTGCAGCACAGCTTGCTACCTCCTTTGCAGGGCCCCGGAGGATTTACTGCGCCAGCTACCTCACAGCAGAGCCTCTGCTACTGCATCTCTGCTGATGATCACTGCCCTGTCAGCAAAGTTAGAGCTGGCTGGTGGCCACAGTGTGATCCTGTCTCCAGCCACACAGACTGCTTGAAATCTGCTCCTGGATCAGCTCCGTGCACTACCGACTACCTCATGTCCTCGAGTACAGGGCATTCCTTCCAAGAGAGGGTTTTCCTTCAGATCACAGTGTCCCTGGCAAGACACCAGCAGGTCTGTGACTACTATGGGGGAGCCATGCTGCCTGAACACTGAGCTGGAAAGGGACCTTCAGAGACGCCCTGACAATTCTCCCAAGCCTTTCCAACAAGGGGTGAAGAAATGAGGGTGGCATCTTCTGTGGAACATCCTGCGTGTGTGGCCCATGGAAGGGCTGACAGACACCACTGACCTGTCAAGTGGCACCATTTCTTAGCTCAAAATTCATGTTTATTGCTCTTCCTTCCCACAGTGTGGATCTTCTTCCCAGGGCTTGAGGCAAAGGATGGGTCATAAAGTAGCTGGATTTCCTTTCTTCCTAGTTGAGAGACAAGGGAGTAAAGGACTTTGCACCCCATCAGTCAGCTCTTGACCCTTTAGTTGCCTGGAGATGGATCCCAAGAAGGCACGGAGGTTGAAAAATCCATTTGGGACCTTCGTGTTCTGTCCTGTCAACTCTTAGGTTTCTGGAAGTCATCACCCTCTCAATTACCACCCTAGTAAATGCTATAGATAGCAAAGGGCATCCCATTGATGGGAAACCCAGTGGGCACATAAAAGAAAAGCTGCTTCTCATTTCAAGCAAAACAGGGCATGAGAGAAGAGAGAATAGAAAGAAAAGGCATCTCTACAGCCAAACCCAAGCCTGAGCAAGGCGGGTGGGCTGCCTGCCCAAAGGTCTGAAAGGAGGAATGTGGACACAGACAGAAAATAGTGTTCATAAACAAGTAAATGAGACGTGAAAGCCCTGCATGCATCCTGCAGCAGTAACCACAGGGAAAGAGGCTAAGCACCAGGGGCAGAGGGTGCCCTGGGATCAAGCAGCCCTGCCCTCCTCCCTGCAGAAATCAAATGCTCTTCCCATGTGGTGGAATAAATGGGATTCCAGTACAGGGAGGTAGAAAACTGTCATAAGAGAGGGATGCCAAGGCTAGGGTACCCTATCCCCTCCCTTCCTCTCTGCTGGCTTCCCCAAGTCCATTCCTCCCCCACACTCCACAAGGATGATCATATTTTTAGTAGTCATTTTAGCAACTAATTAAATGGCAGAATTAGAAACAGCCTGAGAACTCTGCCTTCCAGAACATCCCTATCCCTTCATTCCCTGTCCCCATCGCTCCCTGATGAGTTGGGAGTGCTCCCAGCTTTGAACCATGAAGTTCTATTTCCCGTCTGCAGGATCCTGGCTGTGAAGGCAAGGTGGGGAAGTGTTCATAACATCCCAACAGGACCATCCTCCCCCCTCTCTCCACTGCAGATCAGGCATTCCCTTCTCACCTCTGCCTCTTCCTACCCTACAGGCTAAATTGGGCTTTCAGTGCCTGAGAACTGGCTCAAGGTTTGCAAGGTCAGCATTCACACAACAAAGCTAAAAACTTCCATGTCCCTGTAATATCAAGGGGGTCCAGCACTTCAAGACAGGTGAACCAGAGACTTCTTTGTACTTGACACTCAACCAAGTCCAGGCAGCTGGAAAGATTCAGGTCTGGCCTACACAACACCTCATCCCTCCAGGCCAGACCTACCAGCTGCAGACCTGGTAATCTCCCCAAAGCCAAGCAACAAGAGATGTCCATCCCAGCAGATTTTTGCTGGTGTAGACCATGCTTCTCCCTTACTCATACAGCCCTAGAAGCTCCTGCTCCCAGGACATTCCCTGCTACTAGCCAGGATCAATGGCAATGCTGAAGGACTCCTGCCCATGCCAGCCCCAAAGAAGCCAACCTGTTCCTAGGTCAGGGCTGTCCCAGAGGACATTCCCAAGTAACCACAGACCATTAAACAGTAACCCACAAAGCTGAACCTGCATTTCAAGGCCAGTCTTCCCCAAACACTGAGTCAGAGCAATTAATAGAACAAACGCATGACAGTTAGTCAGACAGGAAGATGGCCATTGCCTAAGGTACTTCGGGTGGAAGGGCTGGCCCTCCTTCAGGATCCACTGACCTCTGCCAGATATATGAGCTGGCCTCAGCTTATATAACTAGAGAAAGTATTTATAACATCAAATGTTCAAAATTCCCTTGCTTTTCGACCACGTTTACGCAGTTCACATGCAGCTACACATGAAGTTTAAAGCATCTGCATTATTACATTACTGGGTTTTTTGAACAAGGCTTTCTACCACAGAAAGCTAAGGGTTTTTTTTGAAAGGAAGTTCTTTGACTCCTTCTACTTTGTAGTTAAAAAGATTTACTTCTAAGTTCTCAGAAAACTCATTCCAGACTCCAAGAAATCTGAATTTGTGAGGAACTCACTGTGATTATGGTGGAAAGACTGAGACAGACAGTATAGTCACAGGGAGCAGTGCAAACAGACCTGAGACCTTCTACCTCTGCTGCTTGCTGGCAGCAAGTTTCCTTTCTGTGGGAGCTCCACAGCACCTGAAACACTTTCTATAGAAATTTCATAGACCACTTCAGCCTCTGCAAGCCACTAATTGTCTTTTATGCTTCATTGAAAGTAGTTGCTGTTGGCAACATTATTGGTAAACTATCCCCAAGCCTTCAGAAAGGCTGCCTGAAAATTAAATTTCCTCAGGAGAAATGTCTGGAGGAGAGCAATAGAACTGTATGTAAAGCATACAGTAAAGCATATGAACTGTCATGTTTTTTCTGGTAGCCCCAAAGAAGCATTGTGAAAAGGGGATGAAAAACAGAGTTCACTGAAGACTTCCTGAAGGTGATGACACCAACAGGAAGGTGAGGACGACCCTCTTGAAAAACACACTCAAAGATCATGAAGTAGTTTATAAGGAGACCAAAATCCAGATGGCAGATTAAACAATTTCTAGAGAAGAACTGATGGGGAACAATAAAAATAGTGGATCTTTGGGCTGAGGCAAAGTATTAAAATAGAAGAAGGGAAAGGAGCTGGAGAAGAAAAAGTCTCATGATGCTTCTCCTGAAAACATATAAGTCCAGTTCAGAGAAACAAACAGAGCAAAATCTGACCAAGACTCTCTGGTGACAAGAGACAGTTTGGCTTCTCAGAGAAGTCAAGGAACCAATTTGATTCATGCAGAGAACTAAAGCGTGGAGGGCCTGTACATGTGTAGGGAAAAATCAGCATGCCATTTCTTATCCATGGGAGCAGACAGTGGCATGAGGGGTGCAGGTCTTGTGTGCTGACCCTAATATTTTAAGGTCAGGATAGATGGAAGATTAGCAAGATATAGCGCAAAGAAAGGAGTCTGTCTTTTTGGAGACAGACCCCTCTCTTGGGTATAGACCTGTCTCCACCCCTGGCCACATCCAGGTCCTTAAGCTCAGGAATTTTTCTCAAACTGCCATTAACTCCTCCCAAGGTTTTTCTTTCTCTTTACTCACTGCTTTACTTTCACATCTACTCAGATTCTCCAGTAGCCTCTTGTGAGAGTTTTTGTCAAGAGCTGCATATTCATGGCCTCCTCAGCCTTAAGTTTCTTCTGTGTGGGACAATGATATATATTGTGCATGGTACAAAGCAAATGATGATGTGGTGAAGCTCACTGTTTACGGAGAGCAGAGTCCACCACCCGGCCTCCCAAGCTCATTAAATCTAAAACCAAGGACAGTCTTGTACTGAAGTCTCCACTTCGTGCCAGAGACTCAAAGAAGTTTGGATCCAGCTTCATACTTCACAGCTCTGGCACTAGAGGCAAGGCAACACCCCTTTTCTCCTGAACCTCCACACTAAAACCCTGATCCAATATTTCCAGATGGTGCCATTTTTCGTGTCCCTGGCTGGACATGAGCGCAGAGACTGGAGCTAAATGCAAGCTTTTGATGAGACCAGTCACCCCAATTACCTCTCTGTACAAATGCTTGCAAGCCATTGGGAGGAGTCTGAGCGAAACGTGTGTGGCTGAAGCACTTGCTGCAGTCAGATGATTGTCAAGCTGAGCCTTGGAAGTGATTTCTGGAAGCTGAGAGAATAAATTTCATGGAGATTTGCCTTCCTCAACAAGCAGCTGCAGCAATATGCTATTGAAAAAACAGCCCTGAAACTCATTGAGGGAGGAAAACTGGCAAAAAGGAATTTTGAAACAGGTCTTTAACAGCAGTGTAAAACTTTTAAGGGTTGAACATCACGCACTTGTAAAAGCAGAAGGTCTAGGTCTTCTGTGCAGGTGTCAGGAGTAACTATTTCCAGTTACTTATTGAGAAACACTTTAGATATTTTGACTGCAAAGTATAAAGGGCTTTGCCAGAAAATTCCAACACTGAAGAGGTGGTAGGAGAGGCAGGAAAAAGGGAAACAACAGAAATAGCAGAAAAGGCACAAAACAACCACATTCTAGGGAACCAGTTGCCATTTTGGCTGTTTTGCAGCCTACGAGGACTGATGACCTTAAAGGTCTGCCCTGAATCCTCTGAGGCCAAACAGAACCTTGCCTCCAGCAAGTAGTAGGCCACATTATAAAAACATGGTAAAATTTGATAGTTATTCTCACACTTGCAGCTGGATTCAGAAGGGGCCAGTTCTGGCTGCTGCTTGGGCAGCCCTGGAGTTGCTGAAATCTGCCATCTCAGCTCTGAAAATACTGACACTCCTGATTTGTATCAGTTTGCTATTATGTGCTGCAGAGTGAAGTTCACTATCTCCAGAATCCTAAAAGATCGGCCTGGAAGGTCCAGGAGAAACCAAGTGTGAGTCTAGAAGTCTCTCCAGAACCTGCACTTAAGGTAAACCTGTAGTCCCACTGCCTCTCTTCCTTCATCATCAAAAGTTTCTCATAACAATGTTCAAGTCCCTTGTAAGTGTAAAACCTCATCATCTTACCCACATGGATTCAGGGAACAGACACCTCTTTTCCTTACAGCAGCAGCTGTTGGAACACCCAAACTATGTTACTGTGACCTGATCAAACATCCACAATGTTGAGGCACAGCACATCCACCTTTTTGCAAAGTCAAAGAGGAGAGAGGAAAACCAATAATTCTGAGACCCCGGGAATGGGATAAGTGACTTACCCAGGTGACTAAGGGCCTCTTTATCCCACGGCCAAGTGGCAGCACCAGCCAACTCTTCCCTCACTGAACTGGCAAAGTAAACATTGAGGAAATGGGTGCTGTTCAGCTGCAGAGCCTCCTTCAGCTCCTTCACACTCATGTATGCCCTGTGTAGACAGAAGAGAGGAGATAGTCAGCATACACTCCAACAGAGTGAGCAGGAAAAGCAGGAGCCATCCACAGACATCCTACGAAGGGTACAGCAGACTTGGAGACATCCTCAACTCTGAAACCAAGAGCATTTTAAAGCACAGAAAAATCCAGCATTTCAACAGGATGTCCCATGCCACTGCAAACTCTGCTCTGTAAGGTGCAAGTTCAGCTAGAGAGGGGTTCGGATGGGGGTGGAATGCACTCATGCAAGCCTGAAGAAGTTTTGCTAATTACAGCAGCTTTGTTGTGGAGTTCTACTCTCAGAAAAGGTTTTCCAATCATGGGGACAAAAGAAGCCCCACGAAAAAGGATAATAGGGAACAAAACAGGAGGAGAAAATATGAGAGAAGTAAAGAAATGCAGAGGTTGATCCTGCTAGGGAAAAGAGAGGGGGTTTGCCATCATAAAATCAGAATTTGAGGTGGAGGGAGAGAAGAATGAATCCAGAACTCCCACTGTTTCTAAGAAGGAGTTTTCAGGGGTTGCCCCTGATACGGGGCAGGACAGGAATGGACATCAAATCTTACTGTTGGGAGCAGAGAGGGTTTGTCAGCTGGGGATGAGAAGTCTCTTCTCCAGCTTCTCTAGTCTATCTAGACTTCCATTCCAACTCTTTCCCCAGGAAAACCAGTGTGCCAGAGATGGCAGTATGTGGCAAAAACAAGGGTGTCCTGGCAGTGCACAGGCACATCTCTCATCAAGACACATCCTTGGGTATTGCACAAGGAAAAGCATGAGCGAAAGGTATCTTGGAACTTGCTCAAAAAAAAAAAAAAAAAAAAAAAAAAAAGAAAGAAAAAAAGAAAAAAAAAAAAAAAGGAAAAAAAAAAGAAAAAAAAAAAAAAGAAACCAAAAAGAATCAAGAAAACCCACAAAAACCTATTAGCCAGGAAATTTAGGTTACACTCTTCCCTCTGTGTGAGTGTTTCTGCACAGGTCAAAAGACTGTATTGCACTCACCAGTACACTAACAGTCTCAGCTTTGGTCTTTAGGGATTTCATGTCCTCAGCTGTGCAAAACAATCAAGGTCTAACCTAATATCAGTAACAATAATTCCAATAATAACAGCAATGGAATTATAAGGTCTTGGACTGTGCTGCAAATGCCAAGTACTCTTGTAAATGGACCTCAGTGATCCTTGTGGGTCCCTTACATCTCAGGATATTCTATGATTCTCTAAATCAAGTACTACCACTTCCACCATCTGTGCTATTAACCTCATGGGCTGAGACGGGATTAGGACAGGTAGCAGACATTGTCTCCACATTTCTATAACTTGTCTCTAAGTCTTCAAAACTTGAAGACTCTGACCCACAGTTTGTCAGAAGTCATTCATTTAAGAGATTCTGAGCAAGAAGAAAAAAAACAACTCATGGAAAGGCTTTAAATACATCACTGGAATGATGATGGAAACACACTATTGTGGAAATATGTCATAAGAATGACTAAACCTGCAGCATGAGCCAACAGCAACATTAAGGTGGCAGAAAATGTTTCACTTATTCCCAAGCTTCCAGGAGCAATTGGCATCTTTGACCTGCATGGACAGATAATGAACAGAACACAATAATTTCTTTACACTGTGCTCACCATGAAGGAACACCAGCTCTGTTTGAACAAGCTGCTTCTGGTGGTATCCATTAGCAGTGATGCCCATTAGTGCATTCCTCACCACATGGGATGATGGACAGAGGATGGAGCTGAGCATGGGCTAAGGGGAAAAAGGCACAGTCTCATCTGAGATGTGAAGTGAGAAAGGAAACCAGTGAGATGTGCAAATACTCTGTTCCACATGGCAAGATCCCTAGTCAAACTGTTACACTAATGGGCTTGTTTAGAAAGAGAGAGAAAGCTACAGCAAATTGAAGAGAAGGAGGGAAAAATGAAAAAAATAAAGGATTCCAGAAATAAACTAGAACAGGGTGGCAAGTGTAACAGAGCTGGGTAAACCCAAGGGCTATTTCCCTGGACCTGAAACAGCAGAGGCTTTTAAAAGCCACTGGTGACTTGGGAGGTGTCAGACAATCAGGGTCTTCTGACTGCCTCTCTCCTACCAGTCAGTCCCAAAAGACCATCCCAGTCTGGAGGCATCTCACCCATCTTCCCAGGAACTCTGAAGATTCAGTTACTTCAGAAAAATCTTGGCCGGACTATGTGGCAAGATGAGATGACCAGCTTGTCTTCACCAGGCCCCGAGATCTCCCACCACAAAGCAGCATTCCCAGAACACTTTCCCCAGCCACATCAGCTTGTGGAGAGAAAACTCTCCCAACCGGAAAGGACAAATTAGGAGAACTTGATCCCCTCTCTGTGATGTCTCGCCTGAGCATCCCAGACACGCGCCACGCTGACGCCATCCCTCCAACCCAACCAAGACGGGAGCAGGCCGGGAGGAATAGATAGGGAGAAGAATAAACAAACCTGAAGGACATACTTGTGGCATGACTCGGAAGGAATAGAAGCAAAAATTTCATAGAAATAGAGCATAAGGAGGGGGAGGGGGAGAGAAAGTCTCCTTCACTCATCAAAGCTGCTCGGGGGACATAGACTTAAAAATAGCATCAATTCCTGACCTATGATATCTTGGAAAAATAGCCCCAAAGCCTTCCAGGCTGTCCAAATTCCAAGAGCCGACGTCAGGTCTATTGAGAGGGATATTCCTACAGCCCCTCTTCTGGAGACATGATGTTTTTCTGGCTGTCGCCTGTCATTCCCTTGACATTAGCAACATTTTTTGTCAAGGCTTAATTATAAATAACTGTCATTTCCTCCATTGAGAGATTGGGAAGGCTCAGGGATGTGTAAGGGTTAGAGGGAGCAGTTCTGAGAGCTGCTCAGATAGGTTGGATAGGCAAGGAGAAGAAAGGACCCTAATTTCACCCTCTAGGACATAGAAAGCACAAATATCCTGCTAACATCCCCAAAGGTGCAAGCTGAACAGTTCTAAAATGGGCAACTCCAGTTCCCCTCAAACTACATTTCCTGCTGGCATCCTTAGGTTAGACAAGAAGCATCCAACTGGCATCTGAGCCTTTTGCTTCCTGACAAGATTAGGCTCTCCCTCTCCTTTAATACTTCTGTGATTTTCACTGAGGTGAAGGCAGAGCAGCCTTTGGTCTCCACAAACAGCCTAAATGACAACACCATCCTCTGCTTCCCAAATAGTTTTCCAGTGCCTACAAGACTAGAGTATTCCAGACTAGATGGTATTTACAGCAGGATGGGCACTGCAACCCAACATGGAAGTGCAAAGGAAGGACGGCAGGATACATAAAGGTACAGCTGTCAAAGAATAAGGTAGAGAGGACAGAAGAGATAGCAATGGGACATCAGGTTTGCCAGATTCAAAGCTGGTATTTTCCAAGGGCATCCCAGAGCAGCCAGCTGTGTGGTGACATCACCTGGAGCTGGGGAGCACTTGCAGCCCGGGAAGAGCGGAGCTTGCAAGAATATTTGCAACAGTGGAGAGAGGTTAGGGATGGGAGGGCAACAGAATGACATTATTAGACATGAGTATGGAAATGAACACCATCCAAAACGATGGTATTTGAAGGGATGAGCCCAGAAATTATGGACTCCCTTACAACAGGTGATATTGGCTCAAAGTTCTGCTGAATGACACTGTTTTTATGACCTGTCACTAAGGCACCACACTGCATTCTGCTTTACTTGTATGGGGCATAACAAGGGGCTGTCAACCTGTGGTGCTTCTTGCTGCTGAAGAAAGGAAAGGAAAATGGAACAGCTTCAGTGACTGTCACCACAGAACAGTAGAATCACAGACTCCACTGCAGAAGGAGAGGATCTCCACAGGCCATTCTGACCCCCTTGTTCAAAACCAGATCTAATTAGACCACATTGTTCAAGGTCATGTCCAACTGGGGCCTGAACAGCCACAAGGACAGAGGTTTCCCAACCGTTATGGGCAGCTTATTCCAGTGTTTAAGTATCCTCATGTTAAAAATAATTCCTGATGTCTAATCCAAATTTCTCACATTCCCAGTTGTGTCCATTGTCTTCCTGGAGTCCTGCTCAATCTTCCCTGTGTAACCCCGTCACATCAAAGGGAAAGTCATCAAATGACTGTAGATTTGCGGGGTAAACTCTATCACACTCCACCTGTGATCCCAGACCTCCCTGGAGGACTCACATTCTCTTCTCTTGCTTTTCCTTGGAAAGTTTTGTCCTGACCAGAGAGGGACAACACCTTCCTAACCATGGTTGCAAGTCAGGGTCTGAGCTGGCTTGGTTAAAGGAGAAGACTTGATTTACCCAAGGGAGACAGAGCTGTTGCAGTTTTTCCAGCACAAATTTCTGGGAGCAACAACAGGACCATTGCTGGTGGGCAGGTGGGAGAGAGGAGAGGATCTGGTAATCTGCAGGGCAGCAGAAAACAGTCAAGCTGTAAAAAAAGCCCAGTGTGGGAGAAGGTGGGAGAAAAGGGGCAAGAGTGGCACTTTTTACTGACAGCTATACCATAACAGGAAGCCTTGGGGCCAAAAACTGTCCATGACCAGCAAGACACAAAAGATGGCACCTCCAAATGAAAAGCAAGGCCAGCACATACCCCCTGCAGTACTAAATCAAACTGAATTCTCTGGGTACTGTAAAGGGTGCAGCGTGTAATGACACAGGAATTCCACTGCAATTCAAAAATAGGAGTATTTTCCCTGTAGACCTTTCAGAGGGGATGTGGGAGTAGGGTTGGGTGGAATCTATCCAAGTGCCCTCCAAGGACAACTGGAAAATACTTGAGACCCAGCCAGCTCCAGCTAACCATACAGCCTAAAGAAGTCACAGGGGATTCCTGGCTCTGCTTTCATGTCTTTCAACCACTGCGAGGAAATTCCTCTTCCTACTTCCTGCAAGCAGAGAGGCTCCCTTTTCCCCCAAACCTCTGCTTGACAAATGAGGAATCCCTCAGACTTCCCAGAAATGAGCACCAGTCTGCCAGTAACATTTTTAGAGTGTGGGTAACACATTTCTGCAAAAGGGTTAATAACAAACAGAGCAACCTTGTCTCTGAGTCATGGCTCAGTCCATGAAGACAGGTGCTGATCCAAATGGTGCGAACCTTTTGGGAAAGCAGACTCTAAATTCATCCATGAAGGGAGATACTCCTCCAGATGGTGAGGCAAAGTGGGTAACTTCCATTTTGGCCCATCAAAGGACTCCTCTTCATGGTGAATCTTCAGCAGGGGGTCTAAATAGGTGGGCCTCCATACCTGAGCTCTCTGCTGGCATAAATGAGTCTTCCTTGTTAGAATTTGGAAACCTTCATCCCTGTTCTCATCACAGCTCAGCCTTGCCTCCCTTCCTCCCTACCACTGGCAGACAAAGCACACCACCACAGTGTAAACACACTTCCATCTTGGCACAGCAGATGAGCCCAGAAGAGTTACTGGGTCTGCTCAGATGAGTCTGATGGTCATTCTTGTAACTGCAGCTGCCTCACACCCCGGGTTTACCTGCACCAAAATTTCTGGCATTAATGCAGCTGAGGGGATGCTGTGTTTTTAAGTCCTTCTGTACTTACTAAGACTATTTGCATCCCCATGACCACGTCTGGGAGCTCTGACTCCAGTCCAGCACTCTGCTGGTACGCCACAAACAGTCTCTGCCAGCATCATGACAACTTGACAAGGCAGCAACATCCAAATGACTCTCATCTGGACAGGCTTTGGTAACACAGCCAGATACAAAACACATGCAAGATGGGAAGGGAAGGCTGAGAAAGAGCCAGACATTCCCCTGGGATCACGGGAAGCACAACACTGCTGGAATAATACCCTCTGTAGTGCTCAGGAGTCTTTCATCAACTTCACTGGGTGTTGGACTCCAGCCAAAGAGCATTTGAGTGCACAAGGGATGAGGACATCACACAGGTTTTGGACATGCCTATGAGGCACTGACAGCACAAGCAGCCTAGGAAGCAGCCATCCCTGGCAGGACAGTTTAAGTTTTGCATGGGTGGCTGAGTATCAAGATGCCAGAGGGTGAAAGGGCAAAACAGGAACCTTTAGGATCAGGAGGTTCCTTTATGTATGAACAATTCCTGTTGGATTCAGAGACAACTCTCCATCTCCATTTGTGAGCATGGGACCGAAGCAGTAGCAGATGCTGAAGGGTCAGAGTTGCACTGGCAAAAGCTGCAGATGGGATCAAAAAGACACATTGTAGTTCAAGGCTGTGACCCTTCCACATAGATTTACAGGGGCAGGGAGCTAGAAGGCTGTAGATTGCTAGCACACAGCTCTGTTACATCAGAGGGCAGTACACAACTTCTTGAGGTCAGATTTGGGAAAGAAAGACATTAACATTAGTGTTAGACCAGAAAGCCTGCAGGGCATTTTGCCCTGAGATAGGCTGAAGAATAAGTGCTGCTAACAATGGCATGGCCCCGATATTCCTGGAAGTGTTGGCTAAAAAGTTATTCACTAAATCATCGCTGAAACAGCCAAAGGCAATGCTATTTTAGACCTGGTTTTGGTAAGCAGTGCAGAAATTATGAAAGAGTAGATGAGAGAAAGAATACTTGGCCTGAACTTGCAATGAATTGATTCAGATCAACTTAAATGGAGGGATGAACTCAGGTCTTGAGTGAAAATTGAAAACCAGGACTGACAGTGCTGCATCAGAGCTGTCAGAGAAAATGGGGTGAAATGGAATTCCCTGAAATCAAGTTGACTTCAGTGAAATCAAAGAGTAAAATCCTTCTAGAAATAAGAGCAAAAGAAGGAAGAAGCAGATCTGCTGAGGAGCTGAAGCTCAGTGTAATTGAGATGCATCCCTGAACAAAATTACAGTATGGTCCCCACCTTTATCCAAGTTTAAACAACATGGTAGTGGAGCAGAACCCAAAGAAAAAAAAAAACATGGCAGTAGTTGGATGGGGGTTGAAGTGTCAGTGGGACTGGGTAGAAGATGGACCACTGGGGAGGTAGCAAGTCCCAATTCCAAATGTGTGTCATGTAGGCATATAGAGCAGGAGGCAAAAAACAAAAGAGTGCAGAAATACAAACATTCATAGATAAACAAAACAGGTGAGGCAGTTTTCTTTATCTCTTCCGCATCATCCCTTCGAGAAGATCTCTTCTACTAACAGGCCATTGAGTCTCACTACATGACTGATAAACTTACATCACCCTATTGGGAGAAGCTCCATCCAGGGCAGGAGACAAGCATTCCTACCTGGATAAAAATCTTTGGAACACCAAAACAGCCTTTCCCACTGGATTCCCAGAGGAAGACCAGGCCCATCTACAGCTCCACCTTCAGAGGAAATCTACCCCTTTCTACAGGAACATTGCTTCAACAGAACCACATCTGCCCCTGCAGGAGGGCTGCAGCCACCATTTAACTGGGCTGCTACCAACACCCTGACCCACAGGGTGTCAGGTTGTATTCTGATCCTGTCAGTGGGGTTTGGTTCTTGTATTACTGCATTTTTATTTTAATTCTTCTAACAAAGAACTGTTATTTCTATTTCCATATCTTCGCCTGAGAGCCCCTTAATTTCAAAATTATAATAATTTGGAGGGAGGGGGTTTGTATTCTCCATTCCAAGGGAGGCTTCTGCCTTCCTTAGCAGATACACCAAAACAGAGGGTGAACAAGGATCACAATGAGACAGGCTGATTAGTTATCCTCTCTCTAAAGGCATGTTCCCATCTGGTTCTCTTACCTTTAAAGGGATGAACTGTTTTTGTGGGTTTTTGCAGGTTTAGCCTGCATGGAAATGAATCCCTCCCAAATGAGCTTTGAGCAAGCTGCAATTTACTCTTCAAAAATCTAAAACCTTTGTCTTAGCACTAAACACCAGCACCACAGCAGGATCCGAAACTCACAATATTGTGATCACTGCAGGCAGGACTACCATTAGCTGAGCTATTACAAGCCAGGTATTATTGGTTTGTGAGTAGCAAGACCAGCAGTGCCTCATTCCTGGTTGGCACATCCAACACTTGTGTAAGGAGCAGCCCTCTACACATTCCAGGAACTTTATGGATGATCTATGAGCTGCTGTATCATTCTTCCAACAAACATCTGAGTAACTGAAGTCACCCATAAGAACAAAGTTCTGATGACTCAGAACTTAAATGACTCAAATATTGCTTTGCCGGCCTTATCATCTTGGTTTGAAGGTCAATAGCAGATCCCTATTGTTATATGTGCCTTGGAGACAGTCCCTCTGGTCTTCACTCAGAGGCATTTGACAGAACTTCCACAATCATCACAGTTGGCTTCCATACATTCAAGGTTCTCCTCAACACAGAGCAAAGCCACAATCAGGCATCAAGGAGTTGTATTTGCCTCTGGCCTCACAACAGGACACCTGACTTTAGGAAAGCTGTGTTAATTCCTCCCTATCAGCCTGCCCAGAGACTGTTTGCTTTCCTGCCACATGCTGTTTTCCTCTCTGGATCTTGTTACAGCTCTGTTGACAGCTTACATGCAAGGCAAGAGGGCAGAGACCAATTTTAAGGCTGGTTGCACGTGGTACTCATGTTTTGGGGACTGAACTGAGTCCTCCACTTGTGCTGAATACATGAGAATAAGCCTCAGGAGAGGTTAACCCCCAGCTGTGCTCCCACAGCATGGTGGGCACCCTCAGGACACCACAACGGAGTGCACACGTGCATTGGATTCTTGGATCACACTGGGTTTGTGATATTTGTCCCTGAGGGCAGGGCTGGCTCACTGCCTCACTCAGCTACTTGCTGCCATGCATGTAATGGGCACCACAGACTGTCCAAGGGCCTCTGGGAGGGCTGTGCTGGGAATGCCAGCACATCTCCACGAGCCTGTGTAGGCTTCCTAGATAGAACTGAGGTACCACCAGCCCTAGGATACCTCTGGAGAAAATAAGGTTTCTAAGAAATACTCACTGGGACTCAGACACCAGAATTTTGTTCAAGTTGCTTTTCAGTTTACAAAAAAAACAAAAAACAAAACAAAAATAAAACAAAAACCAAACAACCAACCAAACCAGGAATGCTGATGGCTGTGGCTATTTGATAGACCTGTAGTTATTCTCTCCTGACCCCAAGCGGTCCTGTTGCCTGACACAGAACCCATTATAAGAGAAAGTCCTACAACACTTGTTCTAGGAATAGTTGTCTACACTCCATCCAGGAACAGGAACACACCTGCTCCTCTCCACCTACCTCAAACTAAACTCTCTTAGGGAAGAAAGGACCGATTCACTACATTGTCTCCTCTACTCCCATCACAAACACCATCCAACATCACCACATTGATGGAGATGAAGGGTCTTTTCCATGAGTGGGTTCATGGAAGCACCTAGACATGACCCAATAGCACAGACATCACCCCCAGCAAGAGAGGCCTTGGAGAGACAACAGCAGGAAGAAGAGCAGTGCTGGATCAGGCACACAAGCAGAGCAATCCAGGGCCATGGGAGGGAGCAGAGGGCTGCAGTGAGGCTGATTGAAGGAGGCATGAAGGGAGACAAACAAGGGAAGCATGGCCTCTGACTCGGCAGGGACTACCTGACCTCTCCTCCCAGGGGCACAGCAGCTTTGGGCTGACGCCGGCAGCGAGCCTGCATCCTGAGAGCTGCTGCTGTCTGGCAGAGATGGCAAGCACCAAAGGCCTAATCTGAAAGGACAGCTGGATCACAAAGCTCCCCATGCTTCTCTGCCAAGCCAGGATGTGGGAGCCAGGGCTGGGACTCCTTCCTTCTGCACTGCTCTTCCCCCAGCCTTGGTGCATGTCCTGAAAACCACTGCCCATTCTCAGAGGGGACACCAGGCACGTGGATGGGTCCCAGACGTTTGGGTCACTTCTGGGGATGGGCCTGCCAGAGCTGGAACCCTCCAGCCCCAGTGCTCACAGGGACACACTTGCTCCACTCCAGGCTTAGGATTAGCATAGGTCTTGCCTACCATGCATGATAAGAAGCATGGCCAACAGGACAAGGGAGGGGATTCTTCTCCTCTCCTCTGCTCTTGTGAGACCCCACCTGCTGTGGCATCCAGAGCTGGGGGTCCCAGAGCTGCAGAATTTGGGGCTACCAGCATAAAGAAAACATGGACCTGGACCTTTCAGAGTGAGCCCAGAGGGGGCCTCAGGTGATCAGAGGGCAGGAGCACCTCTTCTGTGCATACCTAGGCAACATAGGAAGCCCTATGCCACCAAGAACTGACCCACAAATTTAGCATTTCTTACAGCACTTCAGCCCTAAAGCATCATTTGCTTCTGCCAAACAACCAAACTCTACACACATTTGAAACTTAATACAAAATAAGCTAAATGTTCCCTTCAACCCATGAACCTTCCTTTTCACCCCCTCAGGGAAGACAAATCCATGGAAGTCCCATAAACTTCCCGACTTATATGACAATTCTCATGTTGCTTAAGCATAATGGGCCATCAACTTTCCCCTGGGATAAATCTGGCCTGGCAAGCTGTCTTTTAGTGCTCTACATCTTGGGGGAGTTGATAGCATTTAGGGTTTATTTTAATGGGAGTTGGTAGCCATGATCAATTGTAAAAGCTCTATTTCTACGGAAATGGGAATTTAATAGATTTTTGAAAATGCTGGTTATTGACCCAACAGGCCTTAATGGCTTAAAAACCATCTGATTGTAGTGTGTATGAGTAAATGCATATGATTTTCAAATGAATACTGGAATAGGTAGTAAAAAGCCATTTAAATTGCAGGAACCTGGTCAATAGGGAGTTTCCGTTTGCTAGTTTGGCTTTTCTATTTCTATTTGAGTGAATCACAGCCATCTCTTCCTCGGAGAGGCTCACCATTTCCTCACGGCTGAGATCATCCTAAAGCACACAGCCCACATGAGCCCCGTGAGGATCTGGGGATGTCTTTCATTAGAGCAGGCAATGATGCAGAGCTGGTGTCTCAGATCAGCCGGGCTCCCAGATGCTGCCTTGGTGGGAGCAGAGCGTGCATGGACGAGCTCTCACGGATGATGCACCCACGCTCACAGGACAACTCCTTGGGAGCCGAAAAGACATGTGGGCCTCAGACTTTTGGGTTTAAACTCAACCTACAGGCTCCCAGCTGACAATCCTTCAGGGAAATTCCCAGACAGAAATCTTGGTTTGTCTGGGGTTGACACGTATCAAAGAAATCAATAGGAGAGAACTCCAAGGGAATGCACTAATTGCTGAGGAGTAATCTTGAAAGCAATGGACAGACTAAACACTGATATTTATTCCACAGAGCTTGTGAGCGCTGACTGAAGCCCCCCTGCTCCAACTAGGGCATGTATTTAGGGTTATCACCCCAAAGCCCTCCAAGGTTGACCAAGGCTCAGCACAAGGCTGTAGTTATTCCCCATTTTTCCCCATCATTGGAGCAGCTCCTTTCTGGCTGCCTTTTTTGTGGGGCTGCAGGAACACAGAAGCCCAAGATTTTTACCTGTTTGAAACCAAACTGTGGGTTCAGCCACTACAAAGAGGAGATCCAAGGGCATGTGTGCAGTACAGCAGGGCTGGGTGAGGGTCATGGCAAGATCCCTTAGAATAAAGTAGAAAAAAAACCCCAAGGACCTGAAAATTCCCAAATTTCAAAGGGACATTTGTTCCCCTGATCCCACTAACCTTCCCCTTCAAAAACCCAGTGAAGCAGCAATTAAAGAGTTCAGAGCCACAGACTGTTGCCCCTTGAATCAGCAGAATAAGCAAAGGAGACAAACACTGAAGATCCCCACCTGCTTCTGCCCCAGTAATGCATCTCCCACTTCCATGTACAAGTATCATGAGTTGGTTTAGATTGGAAATGACCTGAAAGACCATCTCACTCCATCCCTCTGCCATTGGAAGGGACACCTTCCTTTAGACCCTGCTGCTCCAAGCCCTGCCCAACCACGCCTGAAACACTTCCAGGAATGGGGCAGCCACAAAATCTGAGACATCATCCTTGAAAACATGGAAAGGGTTGTAGTTGTAAGGAGTTAATAAAAAATATTCAAAAGAAAGAGTCAAAGATCCAGTTTGGAATCATTGAGGGGAAGGAAAAGAGCACTGCCTGGGAGAAAGGCAGTGAAGCAGCAGCTCAGGGAAGGAGGGCTGTCCAGCCTTGCCCTTCATAGCCCAGCATAGGCAGCATCCCAGCTCCAGCACCCACCAACAACTTGGGAGAGGCTTGCTATCCCCAGCACAGGGTAAGCACTCACCTTCCTTTGGCAATGCCAGTACTGGCTAGAGTTACACAGCATGTGGAAGAGAGGGCAAGCAAGAAGCAGCAGGGGAAATGGAGAAATATGTTTGCATCCCTGTGCAGTTTTGGGAGACAGAACTCAACAGTGGCAAGTTATTCTAGAGCCAGTTCCAAGCTAGACAAAGTCAGGCATGGTTCCCTTTCTGTCTGGATTGTTTGTTTCTAAGCAAAATAAGAAAAAACACCCCAGGCCAGGACAAAGTTTTACAGGTCTTTTTTGTCTAAGGTTGCACAGACTAGTCTTGGACCACCTAAGCTACAAGAACAGACCGTAAATCAGTTATCTTACTTTTTGCCTTACTTTTTTTAAACCATAAAGCAACATTTCAGGCTTAGGGAGGCCTTACAGTTTTTGAACACAGCTCAGGATCACCAGGAACCCAAATTTCACTATCAATTTTTATAGTGCAATTCACAATCTGCCAAGGTAAGGGAGAGGGGATAACACCAGTGGGTGCAGTTCTCCTAGTCTGCCCCACCACTGCATGGGCTTCCCATGGCTGAGCAGTGTCCCAGTGCCAGGAGGCTCATTAAAGCCCTCCAGACAGAGAGGAATGGTGCAATCTTTCTCCTTTCATTTAGCCAGGACGAAGCAGTTTAATCTCTTTTCATTAAATGCCTCTCTTCCCTACCCAGGAACTGGGAGGCATAAGGGCCAGACACCAGCACTAACGGCAGCACCTCATTGCTGCACAACTGAGGGGAAGATGTCCAAGACTTCTGTGCCTCAGTTTCCCTGGCTGATGATTACCTTTGCCCACAGCACAGGCAGGTGTTTGCAAGCATCTTGAAAGATGTGACCTCTGCTGTGCAGGGTTTTCACAGGAGGTCAGAGAAGTAAGGCTCCCACATCTCACTGCTGTTCAAGGGAAAACAAGCATCCAGCTCCTCTCAGGTGTCTCCTTCTGTCTCAAAACATCCAGCTCCACAGGACAAACCTCAGCTACTGGGAAAGAGGGAGAGCAGTGGATTGGGTGAGATGGTGAAGGTGTCCCTACAGCACATGTCGCAGTGAGGATCTGCCTCACGCTGCCTAAAGCCAAAGAGCTGGAACTGGTGCACATCACCTTCAGCACCAGGCCTCAGCAGAGGGAGTGAGTGGAGATCTGTGTTAGAATCAGCCAAGGCTGCAGAGAAACATAGACTGATGTGTATCAGGAGGCAGCCTGGTCACTGCCTGACAGAAGACATGGCTGGCAAAGAGGGGCCAGACCACAAACTGCTTTCTGCATGGATGCAAAAGGCAGAACCCCGAGCTTAAGGCCATCTCCAAAAACAGCCAAAGTGACAAAAAACAAACAAACAAACAAAAAAAAAAACCCAAAAAACCCAGTCTCTTTTCTTCATCCAGCCTCCATGACAAACAGAGCAGCAGAAAAGGTACTCCAGACACTGCAAGGTTGGAGAAGGATTTCTGCTGGTGCCAGACAAGCCTGCAGCCAGCTGCAATGGACATCCCCATCTACCAGAAGAGCAGCACAGGCAATAAAAGGGTGGCAGAAGACCAGGGTGCCACCCTTTCCAGTCCCTGACCTGACACTTCTGTTCAGATTCCTGGGCACTGGTGGGACAAGGATGCTTTAACAGGCCTGACAGCAGTGGACCAATTTGCTGAGTAAGGATGATGCTCCTAGGACACTAAGCTAACTGCTCAAGAGGAACCACACAGCCCTGTGGTGAATAAGCCCCTCCTCATGCACTCTTCACCATGATGGCAATGCCTAGTCTTCCCAAAAAATCCAAAACTTGGCTACGTTCACCCTAAACTTCTCACTGAAGGGCAAAAACTTGCTACCATGATATTGGTCAGGAAAAGGACTGAGACAGATGAAAAGAAATCTGTTCAAACCAAATGTCTCCAACTTGCTTTATATATATATATATATATATATTTTTTTTTTTTAGGGTAAAGCCAAGTCCCATGCCTCCAGCTTATTTTTAGATCCAGGCAACTGGGTGTCCCATCCAGAGCACAAAGTACACAAGCCAGTATTCTAAAAATGCCTTCCTCGCAGATATAAAAAGGACATGAGATAATTTTGGGGGGAAATTCTGTAGTGTAACTGTCATACAATAACAGAAAACAAACAAAAAAATATCAAACAAACAAATAAAAACAAACCCAACCAAGGCTGCCTCTCACCCCCAGCACAACCCTTGTGAGGAAATAGTCACAAACATTCAGCATCCTCATCCTTCTTAAAGCCTCCAAAGCAAGTCCTCTGCTTCACACCATCTAAGTGAGTTTGGGTGATGCTGGACTCATTCCCTCTCACCCCACTGACCTCTGGAAAGAGGCAGTTTGATTTCCTAAATAGCAGTGGTGGCTGGGCCAAGGAAAACTAAAAACAGTACATTCACTTAAAGACTCCTCTGGCCATAGCTCAGGCTGCCAACTCAATGAAGATTAAATCACCCCAGAGACCCTGGGAGCTCCAGCTGATCGGGTGCCCCTCCAGATGGCTGCCAAGCTCCTGCCACCTCAGTTCTTGGGGTCTCACAGGCCTGGCAAGGGTCTCAGCTGGTGTCCCCCCCCACAGGCAAGGGTACAGTAGGAGGAGGAGCCCTGGGGAGGCCTAACAAAGAGTGACCCCTCCCAGCCATCGGACACACGCTGTTCCTTCACAATTGCCATCCCAACACAATCGGCCCCCCTCAAGTGAGCCCCCCAGTCAGTGGTGTTTTCGAGAACAATAGCTCACATCTGGGACAGCTGTTTTCCCCAAAAGCTCCCGGGCTGCCTACAGCCACTGGGCAGGGGTTCTGTGCCCTCGCTCACACGCAGATCATGTTCTTCCTCTCCTACAGAGATGTGTTCACCACTGGGGGGAACTGAGCAGGTTCCTCCAGGAACCTACTGCCTGGCAGCTCCATTATCACAGGAAGGCTGATGGGAGTGAGTGAGACTCATCCTCCTGCAGAGGCCTGTTGGAAATTAACCCCTGAGCTTTCTACCTTGGCAAGAAAAGGAGTACATTACTGTAATTTTATTTCCTAATTTAGCACCTGAAGAAAAGCAGGGAAGATTTGTGCACATCAACAAGATGGGACTGGGAACCACCCCTTGGAGCTAGACACCTCTACACTCTCATGCTGCTCTTCCAGCCCCATGGACTGAGTCAACAGAGCTCTGGCCCCACCAGAAGGGGGTATCACATCTGCCTTTGGAAAAAGCCTGCATGGGCCCTTGGATGGCAGCACCTTCCTGCTCAGTTATTTCCCCCTGGAAAGAAGTAATTTCCATAGTCTTGCTCTACTCCAGCTGCTGAATGGGCCGGGTCAGACCCTGGTGTGCCACATGTGCCTTGGAGGGAGTCTCCATGCTGGAGCCCCACCCTCACAAGCACACACATCCTCTGCCACAACAATGCAGTTTCTCACCATCCCAAGTCCTCCCTCTTGGGAGCAAAATCCCATTGCTGGGCTCCTGCAGCTAACCAGTGGTAATGTGCCAAATACTCTCCAAACAGACAATATCTATCTCCATACTATCCAACACTTTGGGAAGGTCAAAAGTAAATCTGGGGTCTTCACCCCAAGCCAGGGGTGGGCTGGGGCACCTTCACATTTGTGTAGCCTCCAAATCCTATCACAAGCAAGCAACTTAGGAGACATCCTGCCCACCTGATATAATGGGCTCTACCAAAAACATTACCCTCCTATTTTTGCTAAGTTTTAAAACTGCTAATCCATAGGAAAGCTCAGAGAGAAGGGAGTTCTCTACAAGGAAAGGAGAAGTTTTCCAATGAACTCAAATCCAAGCACTCATGAAACTTTAGAGCAGCCACCAACAAACCATCAGGTTCCAGCAAAATGTACTGCAACCCCACAGAACCAGCAGGTGTGCTAGAGACTAGAAGCAGCAAGCTCAGAAGCCAGTGAACCCATCACTGCCACTTTTGGTGTCTCCAAAGCACTCCCCTCCTCACCACTTTAAAGCACCAAGGCCAGCATTTGAGGCTTGGGCTTTGGTTACACCAGGACAATATCTGGCAGTAGGACCCCAAGAGATGCTAGAGGGAGCTCAAAGGCAACCAGAACTCAGGTTCTGAGCAGAGACCTGCCTAGTCATGCATTCCTCATGGGACCATGGAGAACATAGCAGAACATAGTCTCTGCCACTCTACAGACAGAGAAAATCACTGAAAACACCCTCTCCCACTCACCCTTCAAGTAACCAACCACCACAAGCAGAAGACACCTGCCATCTCCAGTTGAATCTGTACTCTGCAACAGCACCAGTGGCCTTAGGTTGTAGGCAAGGCTTTTACCTTTGCAATAACTTTGCACACACCTGCCCTCTTTCACTGTAAGAGGGACCTACACATGCAGCTGAACACCTCCTGATAAGGGGCTGCTCAGGTGCCCAGGGATAGCTCAGAGCGATTCCTTCTTCCTCGTGTCCACCAGAGTCTTTTAGTGAGGTTAATCTGGATCAGCCTTTGAAGACAAGGCTTAAACTGCAGGAGGCTCCCAAGCAGCCTTAACCCAATTAAGCACCAGTCCCTTAGGAGGGAGGCCAGTTAAGCTTTCATTAAAGCCCATCAAGTGTCCAGTTAATCAGGTACATTTTAACATCACAGCTTTGGGCATCCCAGCGGAGGCCACCAAGCCTGGAGACACCTCGACATTTTTCACTTCCTTTTGTCACTTCAGTTATTTCTGCCATTACTTTAGGCAGAAGATAAAAGGCCCAGCAGCTCTGCCCTTACCCAATTTGCTCCCCAGACTCCCCTCCGGTTTTTCTTTTCACATTAACTGTGTCACACACCAGATTCTCATCGACTAAGTGCCCGAGGGGGACCCTCGCTGAGTGTTAATTGCTGCTAATGAGCTGTTGCTGCTTTCCTTCCAAAAGTACCAATTACAGCAGCACTCAAGCTCTGCAAGAAGATGGGAGTCTGCAGAAAATTAAGGCAAATTTTACTCCAGACCCCAACACTGGACGGCCAGCAACTCCTGGAAAATGCTTGAAGTCAGGATAAAACTGGGTGAAAGATGATAGTAATTCTCCTGATGTTGTCTGTCCCCTTGTTCCTCATAAGGTGGACCAGAGGTGAATGAGAAGTCTGTGACTTGCTTCCCATGTCTCTTGTTGGGGTGCCTTGCAGGGATGTCTACACACAGCTCTCCACCTGAGTTCTTACTCAAGTCTCCCTCCAGCCAAAAATGCACAGTGCCACTGGTGGGTTTCACCATGGGTGGTGGCCCATCTGGCTCCTAGCACAGCACAACTAGTCTTGTTCCATGTGCTACCACAGGAGGTGCAGGAGGGACTCAGAAATGTGTTCCAGGGCCCACTGATATCATTTCAGCATCAGTCCTTATCCCAGCTTCTGCCTTGGCCACAGTTGGCTCCATTCCCACCAGAGTTTTCACAGAATGCTGGCATGGTGTGGGCTTTCAAGGACCTTAAAGATCAACTCATTACAATGCCCTTCTGAAGCCAAGGACACCTTCCACTATCCCAGGGTGCTCCCAGCCCTCTCCAACCTGGCCTTGGACACTTCCAGGGATGGGGCAGCCACAGCTTCACTGGGCAACCCATGCCAGGGCCTCACCATCCTCACGTGGAAGAATTTCTTCCTAATACCTAATCTAAACCTGACCTCCTTTAGCTTAAACCCATTCCCCCTTGTCCTGTCACTGTGTACCCTTGTAAAAAGAAAAAAATAATAATATTTCTTTCCAAATCTCATTTCCCTCCCCTAGGTGAGGGTATAAGCTGGAACCAGCTGTGGGCCTGGAAGTGTAATGAGATGTTCACCAGCTAAGAAACACTGAAGCCACCACTGTTCCTCAGCTCTTTCTTCTAATTCACCTCTCTCTAACCTGCAGCCCAAGAGGGAATTTGAAATCAGGAATGTGTTAAGATGGAAAAAGCTTTTGCTTGAGTGCTTACAATTTTGAAGGACAAGAGTGGTGTTGAGACCCTTCACCAAAATATATTGAATCTGTCTACAATGCCTGGCATCTCACTCTGACTTTCTCAATTTAATTATTTTTGGCCGTAGTAAGAAACTACATCCAAACTAGTCTTTGTGAAAGCCTTGAAATGTAGTAGAGAGGATTTGATCCTAAGATTTTTGGTCTTGCCATCTTGATCTGAAAGGAAATGCAGAGCTCGCCTGCAGTGGGGGTTCCCTCTCTCCTGATTGTCCCATAGCCACAGCTCCCTCCTGGGCTCTGGCACAGGTATGAGGAAGCAGAGACGTCTGGGTGAGCAGCAGCCAGCTTGCTCTCCTTCAGTTACAGACCCAAAGCTGTTGTTCACATCAAAGCACCTGGCTCCTACTGTGCCGCCTTTCTGCAGTTTGTTAAATTTTATTTTATGTTATTTCTCCCGTTTCGGCTTCCACCCTAAAAATCCTTCTGTAAGTTCGCCAGCTGCCCTGCTCATTTAAGTCTAATACCTTACAGTAAATGCAGCAGCACTCAGCAGGAGCTCTGCCTGAACAAAACCCCTCAGGCTGAGGTCCCCTGCTTCTGTGTCTCAGGGTTCACCCATCAATTTTGGGGGAACGCCACGAACCTGGCCATGCTCTTCAGTAAGCATAAGTTCACCTCGGTTTCTCCCAAACACACGCTACTTATTTCCCAGTGGCTTTCCCACAAACATATGTATTCTTCCCCAGAAACCATCCTCAGTAGGGATGAGCACAGGGAGGGTGGATGTCCACCAGCATCACCAGATTGGACAGGGCTTTGAGCAACATGGTCTAGTGAAAGGTGTCCCTTCCCATGGCAGGAGGAGTGGAACTGGATGCACTTGAAGGTCCTTCCCACCCAAACCATTCAATGACTCCTTTTTTCTGTGATCTCTGAAGACAGGCAAAAGCAGCTCAGAAGACCTCAGTGGCAACAGGATTCAACCCATGCCCCCTCATTTCCCAAATGCCAGGCACACTGGATTTCATTTTTCTGACTTTAGCCTGCAATCAATCATTCTTGTCTTCTGTGCAGACCAATGAGTTCTGCAGAAAGAAAATTGCAAAAGATTTGTTATTTCCCTAGTGTTCCCATTTTCCCATTCCTTTCCCACAGAAGCAAGGGGTTTTTTTTGTTTTGTTTTGTTTTGTTTCCTAACTTTCAGGGGAAAATTCTGACAAATGGAAGCCCTGATTCATACCAGCAAAAATTTGGCCTTTTTCAATTTAAGGTGGAGCCCTTCTTGTCTGAGGATGAAAACATTTCTCTAATTGCACACAGAGGCAAGGACAGAGCCTTTGCCGTGCAAAAGCCAAGGGCAAGTGGTGTTGGGTGCTGATGGCCACCACAAGTGGAGAGTTGTTATGCAGGCTTCTCATCTGCTCCATGATCAGGAAAGCACTGCCATGCTGGCTCACAGCATGGGAAATAAGGGGACAAGTGGCCACAGGTTGGCAGTGGTGGCTGTCACCAAAGAGACTTCCAGAGGTGGGAAAACATCTGGAGAGGGTTGCTTGGGCAGGGACACAGTGATGCCTCTCTGTGTTGCTGGGATGCATTGGAAGAAAGGTTCCACATCCTCCTCCAGTGTTTTCTCGGGCAAGTTAAGGACAGTGAGAAAGGAAAGTGCTGCTCCTGTCTATCACCACTGCCCAAACAGAGTTGCCTGCTTCCCTCCTCCCTCAGAGTCCTGCCTGGGAAGGAGCAGAGAGAAGAAGCAGGCTTGGGAAAAAGGGATATATGGCTACAGTCTATCTGTTCCCACAGCCCAGAGAAAGAAAAGTGAAGGAGAAAGAAGATCAAAGGACAGATGTGTCCTTAAAACCATGCCTTGCAACTTTTCTCAACAGATGCTGCCATCTGTGCTATACCTCTCCTGCTCCAGTGGGCACCTCTGCCTGTCACCGGCAGCCAACAGCAGGGAATGAGTTTTCTCTGACACTGAGATAGAAACAGCCTTAAATAAAACAAAAAACTGAAAAGCCATGACTTTTTTTCCCTTCCCCATCTCCATACAGAAAGTACATTTAGCAGAGCTCCGAGTGCTGAAAACCATCAACAGGGCTGTTGGCACTTCAGAGGCTCCAGCAAGACGGGCAGGTGGGTGCAAGCCACCAACTGCAATGAGGACACTGCCCCAAACAACCCGGGATCCCCCATCATGTGAATGGGTCTTCCTCTCCATCCCCCCTCTTGCTGCTGACTCCAAAGACCCCTGGAGAGAGCAAAGATCCCCTAACAGAGCATGTTGCTGTTTCATGGGTTTTAGTCCATGTGGATTTTCAAGGTATTTTGCACCTTGAAACACAGTAAAGGCACACATCTGTCCTCCTCCAAACAAGGGAATCTTCTTGTGGGCATTACTTCCTGGGCCAAGATTCAGGAAAGCTTATGCACACCCATCTACACCTTTCCAAATCCAGCACCTCATATTTAGCATTGCTGGGTTGCCTCCTTCTCCCCACTCCAGCAATCAAGAAAAGGCATTTTGAACACAGCTTAAGAAATCAGACTTTAGACACATCTAGGGAAGGTAGGAAAGGGCAGTGATTCCCTAACTACACACCTACAGGGGATCAGGGTAAGCAATATCCTCTGCATGTGCTGCTCTGCCCACCCCAGGGAAGCCCACATTCCCACTGGCATGTAACCAGAGGCTGGAAGCTCTGCACTGGGAATCCCCTGGGCGGGGTGCAAGGGGGAGGAGTGTCCCTAGGGGTTAAAAACCCTTGCTGCCAGGGCTTCACAAAGGGTTGCCATGCACACCTTAGGATTTGCTTCTTTTCATGAAAAAACACACCACCCCATGGGAAAATGCCCCTCTGCTTTCCCACACTTGGAAGCCACTGGTCGGAAGCGATACTCGAGTGCAGGGCAGGTGTTGGGGAGAGGGTGTGTCCTATCTGTTGACAAACCACCCCCCACAAGCCCCATGCCTACCGCTGGGGAGAGTCAGGGTCAAAGCAGGTCCTGGCCACGTCGGTGGCCCGTGGGTCACAGCAGTCGCCGTCATCAAAGTCGTCCAACATGTTGTTGCACTCCATGTGACAAACGCCGTCGCGGCGCTTCCAGGAGAAGCAGCGGCCAGGCCTTCGGCAGTCGCCGCCGTCGTAGCCGGTGAGGGGATGCTCGCACTCGGGGTCACAGCGCTCATTGCCCACCTTGCTGGGCTCGCAGCCCAGCAGGACGGCGCGGCGGCGCAGAGAGGAGTTGTGTACCTCCAGCAAGCTGAGCTGCCACGAGATGTTGTAGGGCCGGAAAGCTTCGCTCAGAGCCTGGTGCTGCCGCCAAATCTGCTCCCAGGTGACTGTCGGTCGCCTGCCATCATCCTCCACCAGGTTGACCACGCGGTACCTCACCACTTTCCAGCTCCGCAGCGGCCAGTGCTGGTTGTAGTGGGAGACCAGCTCCACGTTATCACAGGAGGTCTGCCCACAGGCAGGGGGGCCCAGCGGCTGCAGGATGGGGGATGGTGGGGACAACAGCACCCACTGCTGGGGGAAGGCACCCTCCCGAAAAGGCATCCAGCATTCCTCTGGGCTGGCAAAGCTAGCGGCCAGAGCCAGCCCTGCCTGGCCCGTCTCCTCAGTAACCTCCTCTAGAAAGGAACGCTGGAGGCGGGATTGGGACAGGGCACCACGCCACAGGGCCAGCCCAGCCAGGTGTCCCCGGAAAGTGTGGGTGGTCCCCCAGGCGTCCCCCCCAAGTAGCAGTGTGCGACAGGAGGACATGAAGGCACTGTGCAGGGGTCCCTCCTGCCCACCGGAACGGCCGACCCGCACCCCGTTGATGTAGAGGGCCATCCAGTGCCCATCGTAGCTGGCAGCCAGGTGTGTCCACGCCTCAGGGTGGTAGCGGTGGTGGGAGGTCACCTCGGTGGCAGCGGCTGCCCTGTCCGTGCGGAGGGAGAAGAAGAAGCGTGCGTCCTTCTTGCCACTGAGCTGCAGGGCGCGGATACCCAGCGCCCAGCCCTTGTCGCTGGCTGTGTGCGAGCAGTTGTTGAAGACACCTGCAGCAGGTTGGAGATAGGGATGGAGAGAGAGAGGAGAGCTGGTAAGGACTGGAGAGCATCACCACTCCTCCCAGAAGCACAAGCTGGGTCCTTGGCAGCAGGTAAATGAAGGTGGTCAGAGTCTGGGCTGGGGTGTTCCACCAAGGGTCACACCCCAGCCCCCATTCAAAATCATTTGGATGAGTAGGTAGAGTAGCCAGGAAGAACAGCAGAGCCAGAGAGGCAGGATGGAGAGGGGAGGAAGAGCATGGATGGGAGGAGAGGCTGAAGAGTGAGGTGTTTCTGAGTTGCTCTCTGTAGGAGTACTCTGGCAGGATGGGATTAGAGGCTAAGCTTTTTATCTGTGAGCCAAAGCTTTTAAGAATTAGAGCATAGCAACCCAAAGCAATACAGGCTCCTCCAGGGACTGCTTCGCCAACAGCTTCCAGGCAGATTTACAGCTCTCATTTATGCTCCAGTTTCCCTCCCAGTCATGTATCCACTGCTGCAGGGAGAGGGTTGGAGAGGGCTGTGCTGCCTCCAGCCAGGCGAGTGCTCTCCTCAGCCCCTAAGGTCACCTGAACATAAATCCATTCCCAGGAATACCCTCTCCCTCTGTGCCTAAGCATGTTGCAAACCTGTTTTAGGCTGGGCAAGATCTGGAGCTGTGCTGACTTTACCCCAGACTACTGAGTGCCCACGCCAAAGACCCAGAGGCCTGCAGGCACAGAATGCCCTTGGGAATCAGTGGCCATAAGGCACTTAAATGCTGGCAAGGATAAAGGAACCTGCTGCTTGAAATAAATACCTCTAAACTCCTAAACCACCACAGCCAGAACATTCACATCATTGGCTGAGGTGAACAAGTTTGAAATCACTCTTTCAGTGACCAGTGGTGTCTTCTGGGGCACCCTGCTCTCCCATACATCACGTCAACAAACTGTTCCACTGCTGACAAAACTTTCTGCCATGCCCAGAGCTCTTTATGTTCCTGCTGCAGTATTTCTTATTCTCCATCCTGCTTTTCCTGCTGCATGTATTCTCCTGCCCCTCACTGTGCCATTCCCATCACATACACTGCCTGCCTGTCTTGATGGCATCAGGACCTCATGGCCTAAAACAAAGCATTCCTGCCTGTGCCCCTGTCTTGCCTGTCCCTGGGGATACCCCACCTGCTGCCAGAATTGCAAAGAGGCCAGTAGAGAGAAGCAGAGATGTAGAAGGGAAGGAGCTCCAGGAGGAGCAGGATCTCTTGGCTCTCACCCAGGGGATTTGTCTGAAGCCACATTACCATGACCCCATGTTTCCCCCTTATAAACATGGCTGGCAAAAGTCACATGAAGCTCTGCTGCACCCCAGGAAGCAGCATCCCTCCCCCCATCCATCACTTTCACCAAGGGTAAGATGGGTGGTGGACTCAAAACCATCCCACATCTGTAACCACCCTGGGCATGGATCCCTGTCACTGCTCACTACAAAGGCAGCCATGCACAAAGCCTCTGTGGGTGGATGGGCTTTGGCCAACTCTTGTTTTCTGGTGGATTGTTAAAGGGAAACAGAAAGACCAGGAGAAGCTGAGACAGGAAGAAGCCAAAAAGCAGGAGGCAAGCAAAGGAGCCTTGCAGAAGAGAGAAGGCAAAGCTGGACAGTACTTTTGGGCTGGGTGCTGGCTGAAATGTGCACACTTGAAAGCCATCTTTTGGTTCTCACTGAGGCTGAGGAAACAGGGCTTGGTACCTTCTCTCTTGTGAAAACTCATGCAGTTCACCTTGAAATGGTTTAGAGTGTCCCAAATTTGATTAAACCACAAGATAAAAATGGGAAGAACAGCATCGGGGTGGAACAGCCCCTGGGGTGAGTGTAAGCTATCATCCTCACAAAGCCATGCTGGAGCCAAACCATGCCTGGCAGTGCCTGATGAGTTCAACCCTGGCCAAAAGAAATTTAAGTGACCCCAGAACCAGATATAAGGACTTCATCAAAGTCCTCAAAGGGATGTAAGTAAGGCCAAGACCAGCTCTACAACAGGGGAGAAAAATCAGTAAATCAACAGCTGGTGCATCCTAGACATGGTCAGGGATGACATCTCCACATCAGCAACAGCAAAGGTTCTGCAGGCAGAGCAGCGTGTCCCACAGCTGGCAGCCACTGCAGAATAGTGTAACAAAAACGGTCTAGCACCAGGTCCTGATGTCTCTCAAAGGCCTTCATGAGAAATCATCAGGGGAACAGTTTTAAGACCCCAGAATTTGCATAAGAGCTTGGTATTTTGTCCTGAGGCAACTCACCAGAAGGGAAAGCTGTTTGTAGAAAAAGTGTGAGGTATCTCAGCAGCAGCTCTAAGTACAACTCTGCCTCTGATCCCTCAGTAGGAAAGGGGAGCTCTAGCCTGGTTTATGCTGTTCACCTATGCCTGAGGGGAATGCCTCTGGGGTTGAAGCAAGAGTTGCTGGTAACAGTACAAAAAAATTTGAAGAGGGAGATACCTGCCAGCAAGGTCATGGAGAAAAAGCCGGCAATGAGATCAAGTGTGCCCCTTTGTAAGGACCACACTGCAAGCAGCCTCTCCCACTGGGGACAGGAGATCTGCAGCACAAAGAATAGCTTCCAGTCATGCTTGGAGACCAGATACTAAATCAGCTGCTAAAGTTCCAGAGGGTCTGACAAAGGCCAGGAGCCTCTAGTCATGGTCAGCCCTCAGGGTATGCAGTGGGAATGACCTCAGGGACCCAAGGAGGACATCAAGATTTAGACACAGCAGATGTTTTGGATGGTCTCTGGTGAAGGACCAACAAAATCACTTACAATCTGAGTAAAAACAAACCTCAGCCTGGCACAAAGGGTGGTTCACCAGAAGCAGAGCAGGCATAGATGGAAGGGAGACAAAAAAGGTGGAAAAGAACTCTCATCTGCTGCCCCAAATGAGTAGGACAAAGAAGAAGGACTAGTTTCCTTCCACGGTGGCTGTGGCAGGTTATACGCCAGCAGAAATCCCCCCATGAAGCAGTGACTAAGAAGAACGAACAATCCCATCCAGGGTGGCCCTGAGGCAAAATGTGTCATCTAGGGGGGGAAAACAGTGACTCCTGAGCCTTCAATCCAAACAGCAGCCACACCAGCTGACAGGACAGCTTGTTTTCCATGATCAGAGCTGTTCAGCCCACCCTTACTTCCCAGACAGTGATGCTGGGAGAGCTCAGCTCTGCCCTCTCTTCTGCCTTCTGCCTTCCTTCTGCCTTCCCTCACACATGGACTCTTGGAGCATCTCCAGCTCCTCCACACCTCTGGATGACCACATGCTCAGTCACCTCTCTTTTGACAGAGCAGGAGCAACAGATAAGGAGCAGACTCAGCACCTGCCAAGGGCTGGCAGCTGCTTCTGTCACCTGCTCACAAAAAACGCCAGCAGCACTGGGCCGGCCCACTTTGGCCACCCACACCCAAGCCCCTTAGTCCCAACTGCAGGGAGACAGTGGGAAATGAACAGTGACTCAGACTGCTGGAGGTTCCTGGGGCTGACTCGAACCCTGGAGCAGGGAAGCTGAGGGATAGTACTCGAGTGAATGCCAGTGCTCACGGGTGGTGCTTTCAGCACTAACTGTCCCACCCTCCAGAAGGAAATTTATAAAAAAAAGAATTTTTTTTAAATAATAAAAATCTCTGCTGTCTAGCTGGGAAACTCAAAACCCAGCACCTGCAGGCCAGACCTCCAGATGCAAACAGTTGTGCTGCTGATGTGATGACTGGGAATTGTGCTCCATGCATCCCAAGGTGCTGCCTGCCAGCAAGGAGGCATCAAGGATGCTGATGGGAAGGCAGACGGGGAGGTGGATGCTAGAGAGTTTGGTAGTTTCCTTGTACATGGCTGTTTTTCCCCTCTGCCACAGACTCCAGCCTGTCCCTCCTACCTCTTCCACAGCACAGGTGGGGTTATTGTCACACATCCGAGGAGAAAAATCAGTGAAAGGGACCAGGCAAAGCAGAGGGAGGTTCAGTGGAATGATCACAAGCCAAGGGAGAGTTAGGACAGAGAGAGGGATTCCCCACTCGACTTGGCTTGGGGCAGCACAGAAACACAGGAGTCCCCAGTGTGGGGACCCCAGACATCCTGGCACTGCCATCTGTACCCAGCCCTTCCTAGCATCCCGGCACTGCCTTGCTGAGCTTGTACCCAGACACAAACACCCATCCTGGCACAAAAGCACATGAATGACAGCCCCACTCTGTGCTGGCATGCCAGTCTTCTCTGTCCCCTCAGTTTCTGCATCATAGGATCATTAAGGTTGGAAAAAAACATTTGAGGTCAAGTCCAACAGTTAACCCAGCACTGCCAAGCCCACAAATAAACCATATCCCTAAGCATCAGATCTACGTATTTTTTAACACTTCTAGGCATGGTGATTCCACCACTTCCCTGGGAAGCCTGTTCCAGCACATGACAACTCTTAAGAACTTTTTCTTAGTATCCAATATAAACGTCTCTTAGCACAATTTGAGGTAATTTCCTCCTGTCCCATCAGTTGTTAATCAGGAGAAGAGACAGACAACCACTACAGCCTCCTTCCAGGGAGTTGTGCAGAGCTAAAAGGTCCCCCGTGAGCCTCCTTTTCTCCAGGCTGAGGCTCCCCCAGGTCCCTCAGCTGCTCCTCGCAGGATTAGCTCATCCCTTGCCTGTTTCTCAGCAAGCTCTTGAGGGGGCAATTACGGGTAGAACAAGCCGCTGGGGCCGCCCCCTGCCCCTCAGGCTTTCCACAGAGCCCTCGGGGCCGCAGCCCGGGGACTCTGAGCGGGGCCGGGCCGTGAGTGCGGCGCGGCTGCCACCGTGCGGCCACCGCCCCCGGGACCGCCGGGAGCCCCGAGAGCCTCCGTGCGCCCGCAGCCCCGAGCAGCGGGGAATGGGGGGCTGGAGGGAGAAAGGGAGGAGGAGCAGGGGGAGCCTATCACCCAGAGGCACTTTCCAGCTCCTGGCGGGGGAAGAGGGAAAAAACGAGATGGGAACGGGAGAGGCGGGGGAGGGGGGAGAGGGGGGGGGGTAGGGGGGCGGGCTGGGAGGACGGGGCGTGTGGGAACAGAGGGGAGGGGATGGTTTAGGGTTTGGTCTCAAGGGAAGGAGGAATATTCCACGCCCGCGGTACTGAGAACACGGGTGTGCGCGCGGGGTGTCACCTGCCAGAGCGGGAAGTCAGGGAGTCCCCCCGTGCGGATGTTTGAGGAGGGTCGGGGGGTGTCGGGTTCCCATCCCTCCCTGCGGGATTTACCTGCGATAATGGCCGGGTTGTTCTGTCCGCCCTCCGCCTTCACCCACAGCTCCAGGGTGAACTCCTGCCGCGGGACTGCGGGCAGCGCCTCCGCCCGCGCCGCCAGCTGCTCCCGGCCGCCCGAGAAGTACAGGGCGGGCAGCGGCCGCTCCCGGGGAGGATCCAGCACCTGCGGCTCCCGGCCCCGCCGCCTCTCCCCCCGGCTCCGGCCCCTGGCGTCCGCCTCGCCCTCCGACTCTTCTCCCCTGGCTCCCCGCGGTCTCCGGCCCCGCGGGGATGCAGCTGCGAGCGTCCCGTGCGCGGCGGGACCCTGCGGGTACAGCCCGTATGGGTGATGCGGGGGGCGGCGCGGCGGCTCGGAGCCTCCATCCCGCACCCCGAGAGCGCCGGGGGCTCCCCGCGGGCCAGGCTAAGCGCCGCCAGCAGCAGCGCGGCCAGGGGGGCTCCGCCGCGCAGCATCCTCCTTGGGAACGAAGTTTGGGGGCTGGGAGGCGGGGGGCGAGTGGCCGCGGGGGAAATGGGGTGCTCAGGGGTCGGCGGGCGGCAGCGCCGGGGCACAGTCCCCCGCCGCAGCCGCTGTCCCAAACTTTTCCCCGGCACCGCTCTCCTCCCTTCTGCTCCTGCGGGAGGAGGAGGAGGAGGAAGAGGAGGAGGAGAAGGAAGGCGAGAGCACCGCGGCGGGGACCCCCCTTCTGCCTGCAGCTGGGGTTCCCGGGGCACGGCGAACCCAGCGCGGCTCTCGGCGCTGCCCGGCTCTGCCTGCGGGAGCGGGGAATGCGTTAGCCGCCCTTATCTAGAAAGCCCCGAGGCGCTCAGCTCCCCCCCCTACCTCAAGGAGGGATGTGGAGGGGGGGGGGCTGCCCTTATTTAAAGATGATTATGTCCAATCTAATAAACCCCGAGCGGAGCATCGCCCTCCCTTCCCTCCGCCCTCCCGGGCGCTGCCCAGCATGCTGGCGGGGAGGGGATGCGGAGGAGACACAACCCTCCGGGCGTTGGGTCCTCTCCGCACCCCATTCCCGCCCTTGGGGTTTTGGGACAGCACCTGCCCTGTCCCTGCCCGTGTTTTCTCCTGCCGTTGCTCCCATCTCGCCTCCATCCTCCATCTCCATCACCTAGGGGGAAGGAAAAGAAGCTAGAAGGAGGGCACACCCTCCCTCAGCCCTGCCCCAGGCAAGGCAAGAGGTTGTCTTGAACTCAGAGTTCCTCTTCGGAAAGAGATTTTTCTGCTTTTTCTGGCTTTTATTATTTTTTTCCTTTCCCTAACAATGACACGTGCAGAAAGGTGGGGTGGAGGTGCTTTATCTGAGCAAACCACATCCAAAAGCCAAAAAACCTCTATGAATGCACCGAGGGAGTGGGCAGCAGCGTGAGAAGCATCTCATCCACCCTCTGCCAGAGGATACAGCACCAGTGCTGCTGGGGAGAGTTTCTCAAAGCACACAGGTGAGAAAACAAAGCACCAAAGTTTCCTCTTGATTCCCAAGACTCCCTCACACCAGCACATGGCATAGGAGACTAGGAAAGCTTCAGCAAGGCGATTTAGTAAGATAAGAAGCTTTTTTATACTGCCTTTTCATTACTAATATTTTATATTCTTTTTTTTTTCCACTCCCAAACACTATCTGTGGCGGTCAGTCTTAAGTAGGGTTGCCAGCGAAAGCTGGGAGGCCCATTCCAGGGTACAGGCTTTCAAACCAGCAAGGCAGGAGGGAAGGGATTTAAGAATAAATGGCAGGAGCTGGCTGCATGGGGTTGGGCGGATTTTTGTCTTCTCAAGTTGGGAGGGTGATGGGAATAAGGGTGGGGGACTGGTGCCTTTAGTCTGGGGGAGATAGAAAAATACAGCGCTGGAAAATTTGAGGGTTAGAAGGGGTGAGCACAGTGCATCTCCTGCTGCCCAGGAAGGAGGAAGGTGGGTGTGAGCACAGAGAGAGGTGTAGGCTGGGTTGGCAGTGTGTGAAGAGGAAGGGAGGACACAAGGGAGCGTACAAGGCCAGGCGGAGCAAGGATGGCTCATGCAGTTGTTCAAGCAACTCCCAAGGACAATTGTAGCACGAACCACATCCAAGCACAACACCAACGCCCACTGCTTGTGGGGCAGTGATGGGAAGAGGTCTGCAGCACTCCTGCCTGCACCAACTGACCCAGTGCCTATCCACTGGCAGTGGGGGCATGAAGACAACCCAGCTCAGGGCTTGGCACTGGTGAGGTGGCCCAGCAAGTGTTGTCCTGGGGCCAAAGCCAGCAAGCACTGTTTACAGAGCATATTCTTTCAGGAATGAACCAGGCTCCTGATAGCTGTGTCTAACAGGGCCTGATAAGAGAGGATCCCACGGGATGGCTAATTTTGAATGGTGGGGACTTTATTAAGAGGCTGTTTATCATCTTGCCACACAACATTCTTCTCCAGGTACTCCAGAGAAGCAAGAGCCTCAGCAAAGTATGCTGCTATCCAAGAAGTTCAGCAGCACTGCCTCCTCAGGGACAGCCTAGCTGGGATGAATCCAGCATCAAAACAATAACAGTAAGACCCTCCAGGAGTGTACCCAGGCAGGGATGCTATATATAGGCTCTGGCCTGGGCTAAGCCACACCCTTGACAGAATGACACCCACAAACAAATAGGTCTGCTGTCTGCAGGGTTGGGATGCACCAGGAGCTGCAAAGCCCACGAAGGAGCCCACCTCCAGGGGGCAAGATGGGCAACAGCAGAGGAAGGCTCCCTACCATGCCAAGCCCCTGTCTTCTCCTGCTCTGCCTGTCCAAGCCTGAGTCTGTCCAGATTTAGGAACCACTGGAACAGGAAGCTGAGACTATGAATCATTATTCCATGTTGGCTCCTGAGCATCCTCCGCCCAGGCAGGATCCCCTGGCAATCCCTGCCAATGTGGGGCTGGTGAGCATGAGGATGGCAGGACAATGGGGGCACAACACTGAGCAGGCTCAGCATCAGGGGAAGAGACATGCTGGGATGCTGTTCCCATCCCAGCACCACTGTGGGCTACAGAGTAAATCCCTGTAATTTGGGTAGTTTTTTCTTTGCTTTCAAAAAAATAAAAATAAAACCCCCAAACAAACAAAAAACAAAAACAAACAAACAAAAAACCTCAACACCCCCCCCCCCCCCCCAATTAACTGAACCTGTGAAGAGAAGACGTCCTGTGGATAAAGCAGGGATTCCAGGGTGCCCAGCTAGTGGCAATGTGCCTTCAGCATGTTCTCTGTCTCTCAGGGAAGCAGAGAGGGCATCTGTTAGAAATCCCAGCTCAGAGCCAGGCCATCCTGGCTAAGGAATGCAACAGCCCAGGGACCTTCCATGGAGATGATCCTCGCCTGCAGGGTGCCACTGCAGTGCAAATCTGCTAATGATGTTCAGGAGCAAGTAAAAGGATGCTGAGGGGGAGGAAGGAGGAGGGCAGAGGGGTGTCAGATGATCAGTTTGGCAGGTTATTCCACAACCCTTCCCCACTCTTTGTCTTTCCTACCATGTCCCTGCTCTTTGGACCCTCTGGGCTGTCAGTTGCTGCAGTCAGGGTTATTTGGGGTGGGGATTGGATAAGACAGGCTGATGATGCTGGGATGGAGCAGGGGGCCAGGAGCTTCTGGAAGGAGGCAGGGGAAGAGGGGAGCCCCATCAAAGTGAGATGCTGACTGAGGGCTCTGGGATGGTCCCAGCACAGGAGTTAGGTACCCAGGGCTAGTTCAGCCCTCACTGGGGGAAGGTGAGGAGCAGCTGTGGGGTGCACTATAGGGGGAATGGATAAGATGACCTTTAAAGGACCCTTCCAACCCAAAATATTCTGTGATTCTAGGATTTAGCTGGAGCAGAGGCTGAGCCTTTCTTTTCCTCATGCCTGTCAAAAACCATCAACAAAAGCCTTCCTCTCCCTCCACTCCTCCTCGGGAAACCACCAGTGATCTTGACATGGGAATAAAGGCTCTGGGAGAATCCAGCTTTTTTGTTCACGGCCAGGCAGCCAAATCCTGCAAGCCTGAGACAGCAAGCCTCAGCAATCAAAGCCACGAGCAACAGCCGACCCTGCTCAGGGCACAGCCCCAGCCCTCCCTCCTCTCCCTCCCCAGCCCTCCTGCCTTTCCCAAGCAGATTAGGAGCCTGTTCAAACACTCAAGACCCCTGGAGGTCAGAGACACTGGCCTCCTGCACCAGAGGTTTGTTTGGGAACTCACTGAGTTTCCTGCTTCTGGTAGGTCTGGAGATAAGCCCTGGTGTGCAGCCGCCGTCTGGTGCCAGTGCCAGTAGGAGTCCACAGCTGCACACCGAAAATCCTGCAGCAAAAGCTCCAGATCACAGAATGGTTTGGGTTGGAAGATACTGTAAAGATCATTTAGTTCCACCCTCTTGCCATGGGCAGGGACACCTTCTACTATCCCAGGCTGCTCCAAGCCCTGTCCAACCTGGCGTTGCACACTTCCAGGGATCCAGGGGCAGCCACAGATTCTCTGGGAACCTTGTTCCAGAGCCTCACCACACTCACAGAGAAGAATTTCTTCCTAATATCTAAATCAAAACCTACTCTCTTTCACTTAAAAGTCATCTCCCCTTGTCCTATTACTACATGCCCTTGTCAAAAGTCCTGTCCCCTGTGTGTCCATCTGTGCCTTGCAGATGGAGACACCTTGTAAGGCATGAGAGACAATCACGGAGACTTCCCACGGGCACTCCCCTGGATTCTCCACGGCCTGGGAGGCTGTGTTCCCCTCACACTGCAACACCCAGTAAGGTTTCCCTGTGCTGTTCAATCCCATGAATTTGGTAACAACAATTTCTCTGATGAATTCAGCTATATCTGCCTCAAGGCTTTAATGAGCCACACACACAACCTCAACTCCTTTGGTAATGGAGCAAAGGAGTGAATTTAAATAACAGCAAAGGATATGTCTGCTGCATCATCCTCACACCTGCCTTCTCCCCTGTGCTCCAAGCCACACAGCCTGTAGATTGCCCAGGGCAGCAGGAATGCAGGGAGTCCATGGAGGAAGCCAACTAGCCAGGCAGTCATTGGGGCATCAACTAAGGTACCTGGAAGCCAGTTCTCTGCATTACCATCAGATGCAACTATTTCTGAGCAGCCTTGGACATCATGCTGGAGCCCTGAGATGTAGCAGAGCTGTGCTTTGGATGGCTCTTGCAAGCTTCCAGTAAAAACCATTTACTTCCAGTTGGGAGATGAAGGTGGTGAAGATGCTCAGCAGTTCACTCACATCTCTACATAGGGAAGACATTCCCTACACAACACCCTCCAAGGATCTTCCTGCATCCCGAAGTTTTACACTTCACCAAGAACTTGCAGGTGCTAAATTAAGACCTGCTAGAGAACAGGGCATGACCTTTGCCAGACAGGGTGTCTCAGATATTGAAAATTATTACAACTGCTGACAAAAGGCAGGGACTTATCTGCCTTTATGTAATGTAGCTCTTCTGGCAGCCAAGGAGGAAAAGCATACATCAAAAAGCAGGGGGAAATGGAATATAGCTCCTCACTTCCATTCTGCTACTGTCATTGGGAGTTTCAGCCCCATTAAGCCAGGATAGTCCAAGCACAACTCTATCTTCTCAGTGGGAAGCACTTGCCAAGGGATGCCACACAGCTCCTTTGCTTGCAGCAGAGGCAGGATCACAGAGGAGCTGTGCAAGCACAGAAGGGTTGGTACAAACACAGCAGGGACCAGCTTAGACTTTCAAAATCCCAGCCTGGCAGAGCAAACTCTGCTGGCAGGAGCTCCAGGACAGCACTACTACACTCATGGCAGCTCTGGTGGCCAGGTGGAATAATGGCAAAATCTTGCTGCATTTTCATCGCCCATGTGCCCACACCAACATCTGCTTGTAAATCCCTGTTGGAAATGCTGCTCACACCATAGCATCACTTCCTTAATCAAGCACTATTTCCCTTGCAGGAGGGTTAGAGCAATTACCTGTACAAAGCTCCACCATCTCCAGATAGCTGCCATCCCACTCCTGCATTTTTAGATACTCTCCATGTGTCACCCAGACAGGAAAGCCATTTACTAGAGGCAGCTGATAAAACATGAAGTGTACACTTAATCTGACACTGGCATCTGAAGGATGAAAGAAGGGAGAAATGGCTTGTGCCACCCCAGCGCAGATACAAAGCTCATTGGTTTCTCAAAATTCACATTTTAAGGTCTCTCATCTGACCCCAGTCAGGGAACAGCTGCAGCAAGAAAAGAAGAGGAGCAGAAGTAAATGAGCACAGTGGCTGAGGTGGAGGCAAAGGGGCTGCATTTAACTTTTACCTCAAGGTAAAACAGGATTTTTAGTACTGTGTATTAGAGGTGCCACCTTAATTGTTGATCCAATATTCACTGTCATTGGGACAGCCTCTGTCTTGCAGAGAACCTGCTTTGTCATTTGGCAGTGAGCAATAAAAAGAAGCATGAAAGAGTCAGACTCAGCTTTTAAAAGCTGATCAGCAAGGTTTTAAGTATTTGGGGTTTGGACAAGTTCATCACAACAAGGAAACACCTCTGCCTTCCCTATTCATTTTTAGAAGAGACAAATAAAAATAGACTTTTCAGAAAAGCCACAGACAGGGGAGAGATGAGGATGGAGCCATGTGCCAGCTGCCAAAGAAGATCACAGCCTCCAGCAAACAACTGTGCTGTGAACCTGCACTGCCCAGGTCATTCATGTCCCACTTTAGGGCATGGTTAAAATCTGGAAGAAAGGATAAGCGACATACACTTACACATTCTTCTCGATCAAAAGAAAAATGTGGTTGTCCCAGGCTGAGGATGTGACACCTAATGGTTTTCACTGGACAAGGGAAAAGACCAAGAGATGAACTCTGGCACCACCCACTACCCAGCAAGTTTTCATTTGCTTTTTTGTTGTTTGTTGGATGTTGCCCATAGCATGGTTTTGCAGTTGGTTTGTAGAAAGTGGCAACAGCCCCAGGTGTGCACCCCCAGGCCAGTGGCATCCTGGTAACTGTGAGTCCACACATGAAGCAGGAGCTGGAGGCACCAAGAGCATTAGCTCTCTCCAGCCTTTCCAGCCAGAGAGGATATCTCCATTTCTTGTAGGACTTGCTTTGGGATGTGTCCTGCCACATTGTGCCAGTTAGCTGAAGCCCTTGAATCTTTGGGTTCATGAGCCTGAGCCCTTCAGCGTCTCTATCAATGGTATTGTGATGATGGTCCACCTCTGTGGCTAACCTCAAGCACAGAGACACCTTCTAAGGATGTTTGGTGCTTTAGCTCCTGAGATGTTTGTGGCTTTTTTTACCCAATCTTAATCCTGGTGCCACCTTGAAACCTCAGTCCAGAGTGCTCACCACAGCTGTTGAGCAGAAAAGGGCAAAGCATGGGTGTGAAATCCTTGGTCAGGACAAGATCTGGTAAGGACCACCACTTCCAAATCAGAACCTTCCTCAGTGCTAAAACCCACTGGATCTTAGTAGCCTGCTCTCATAGTCTTCATCTCATCTCAGTCAGAGCTAATTAGCTGTTTTATCTTTATCCCTAGGTCAGGTTTTCCCCTCAACCATTTCTCATACTTCTTTTGGAGCTGTAAATGCATGAGTGATCTCTGGTTGAGAAGGGTTACTCAAAGTCATCTCTGACCTCCTTTCATGCCACACTTCCAGCTCCTGCCAGCCTCACTGTGCTGGCAAGGAGTACAGGAAAAAATGCAGGAATCCCAGTCTGAGGAGAGCCAGCAAATCACTTTAGATTTTGCCCAGCAAACCTACTGGGCAATGTCTTTGCAGTTAAAGATGAGGAGGAGAGGCTGCTCATGCCATGCCCTCCCTGTGCAAGCCCTCCCCAGGTCCTGAATCTGCTGCTGGAGAGTCCTCTGCAGCTCAGTGTGGCCATGCAGTCAAAATCCCACATTATCTCCGTGCAGCCCACAGCACTGTGCCCATTGCTGCAGCTCTACCACCATCACCCACAGCACTCTCCTCCTTGCCTTCTCTAGGACCCTGGAGAGTCTGGAAACATGCCATGTCCCACACTGCTTGCCAGCTAGGCCTGGGGGCATTAGGCCAATCAGGAGGAGCTCCAGGGATGCAGCAATCCTTTGAGCATTACCCATTGCCCAACAGGGTCTGTGCCTGCGTGCTGCCCCATGCCAGAGCACAGCTCTCCGGCATTGCCACGGGGGAGTGTGGAGGAAGGTGCTGTTCCACAGACTGAAGGCAGCTGAGAAGAAAGATAAAGCTAAAGCTTCATTTTGCTGGGGTATTGGCATGCTGGCACTCATGCAACCTCTTAGTTCAAGCTGGTTTTCTGTACAGTAAACCTCAGACCAAACTCATCCAGCAAAATCCCTGAGTACAGAAAGAGTTGTCCCCATAAGAGGCTATTTGGCACCATTGCTGTCCCAGGCCAGCTTGAGGGATTAACACAAAAAGGCCCTTTGCTATTACAGAAAGTCTTCAGCATTGGTTGTATTTTTCCTGGGACTAAAACGTGCTGGGGAAAATGTGCTTTTCTAACAGGCCGCTGCCCCTGGGCTTGGGAGAGGATCCTAGCTAGAGGGGTTTTCCGGCTAACCCTCTGCCCTCACAGGACCGATTTTCCCTGCCAGGCTGCCAAAGCACCACCAGCACTGGAGGCTGAGACGTGTCCGCACTCCACCACGAGGCCACCGAGAGTCCCGTGGGAGCCGGTCAAAGGCCGCAGGGACGGAACCCCTGCGAGCGAGACGGGCAGGGCACGGGCGCACCGCTCGCCCCAAGAGTGCCAGCGGGGCGGGCACCCGGCACCCACCGGCCCCGGCGAGGATGCTGCGGTTCTTGGTCTCCCCCCAGTGACCAGACCACATATGACAAAGCAGCTGGTCTGGCTCATGCTGGGGACTTCCAGCCCCGCGAGCAGAGCTCCTGGTGTATGATTACCAGGTAATTACACTAATCATTATTTCCCGGAATCCTCCCCGTGAGCAAAGCCCTATCGCTGGTGTGCAGGCTTCTGTTGCCGCTTTTGGAAACAAGACCCTATTTCTCCCGTACATCAGCACTTGAAATGTATATATTCATTCATTAAGGAGCACTGATACCACTGTAGCAAATGACGTGTCAACAGATTTACAGCAGGAAGTAAGTCACGGCCTCTGAGCGTGCGCTCTTAATGTAATTAAAGTCCTCTGTTTTGGAATTCGTTGTTAATTAATATTCATGATCTGTTCCCTATCTGCCATTCCATGTTACTGGATCCTTTTGAGATTGATCAGAGGGATATTAAGGCAACAAGCAGACAGAGAAAGAAGGTTGCCTGGTGGGAAGGGACTGAATCAGCTTTTGGTAGAGGATCAGAATTGCATCCAGGACCAACTGCTCTGGGAGGGAATGGCTGAAGCATCATCCTGGCTTGCTCTGTGGCAGAAGGCAAATAAAAGGGATGGTGAGAATGATGGATTGAAATACAGACAACACTGGTTGGCTCCTGGAGTCTCTCAGGAGCTGCAGTCCTCAGAAGGAGGTGAGAAGTATCTCTGGAGCTGGGTGTCGAGGATGAGCCAGCACTTGGTGCTGTGAGCAAAGCATAATTTAGATGAGCCCAATTGCTGGTCCCTGTGGTTTGGCTTGGGGGAGCAGCCAGGGCAGCCCAGCCTCATGAACCAGACCCACAGCTCAGTTATTTGGGGGTGGAGGCTCAGAGGGAGTTCCCAATGAAGCCATACTCACTTGGAAGGAAGACACAGGTGTGTGGGGTGTCAAAGTATACCAAAATATTTTTCCCAATCTAGTGCAGTGCATGTGAGAATATTTGCAGGGACACAGGCCAGCTTCTCAGTCCTTGCAGTGGCAACACACCAGGTGCTCCTCTTACAGCAGGTCATGGGCTGGCCCTGGCCCTGGATGGGCCCTGAGAACTTGCCCCATCCCTGCACAGGCTGGAGGTCTCCTCCTGTCTGATCTGCAGCCACTGTAGCATTTCCACAAGTGCTTAGCATGGATCCCAACATGATCAGACATGCATGGGAACGGCCATAACTCCTGTACCAAAAATACTGAAACCAGGCACACACTGTCCACTACTCTGGGTGGAAAAGGTGTCCCCATGTCACAGCCTGAGAGCCTAGTGGTTGCCATCCCACCGAGCACATGGACTGCTGCAAATGCAGTGCTCAGCAGCATAAAGAGTCCAGGCTGGAGACATAGTGGCCCTGGTAGTGGTTCTGTAACCCCACTGTCCCATCTCCAGGTGCTGGAGTTTTGTCTCTCATAATGATCCCATACCAAGATGCTGGAGATGCTAGAGCTGAGCATCCTTTGAAATTAAAGGCACTCCATGCACAGCAAAGCCTCTTGAAGACCACTCCTGTTCCAGGATAGCTGGGGTCCTGTGGTTGGTGCAGACAGGTAGGCAGCTGGAAGGCAGGTCTTTCAGTCAGCCTCTCTCAGCAGGAGGGCTCTGCCCCTCTCCCTTTCCTGGGCACCTCCTCTTCCCCAGGAAAGGTGTCACAGGGACAGGGAATCTCAGGATGGAGGTTCCCAAAGGACCAGAGGGACTGGGGCTCTCAGCCAAACCCTGAGTGACAATGGCTCTGTCGCAGGAGTGCTGTATGTGGGGTTGTCCTTTATTAACAAAGTCCATTTCGAATGGTTTTTAGATCCTTAAACACAATCATAGGGCTTAAATTGGACGCACCCTGCTCTGAAAGCTGAGGTACCTCCTGGTACCATCCTGTTTTATATATGAACAATCAAAGTGATTTACTCATCTGCCTGAAGCATGGTTGCTCTTTAGGCATCCATTCATTACCCTTATCTATCTGTCCTAGTCAGGAGCTAAGCAATCCATCTTACCCACCCTAATGCACGCCAAAAGGCTCCGCATGCTGTCATACTCCAAGAGGGATCTGCTGGAGCAGATGGCATAGGCCTGGTTTTAAGCATTAAGGCAATTCCATTGATGTCAGCTGGAGCCACCTGTTGTCACTCTCCAAGAAAATTAAAGCCTAGGATGGGCAGAACTTAGGTAGGCACTTAAGGGATTTGCAGTTGTAATCAGGACTGGATGTACCACCAGGCTTGCTATGGAGCATGTGGACCTTGTGCCGTCAGTGTGTAAAGAGCCCAGTTAACAAAGAGAACTTCTCAATTCTCCTGATTAAATTGCAAAAGGGGACCAGTGGTGTGGTCCTGGGGCATCATCTTCTCATTGTGATGAAAAGATCAAACAGCTCCTGTGCCACACAGATAACCAACAGTGGCAGCTGCACCCTGGCTCCCCATTGTCCTTGCCTGGGATGTTGCCGGGGGAGCTCCAGGGGTGTCTCAGGTAATAGCAAGGTGCTGCCCTCCTGCCTCATAGGGAAGAGATTCCACACCTTGTAGAAAGTGTAGCACCATGAGGATGTTACAACCCTAGAAGTGCTGAAGGCCAGGTTGGACAGGGTTTGGAGCAACTGGATCTAGAGGAAAGTGTCCCAGCCCACATTGGGGGTGTTGTAGCAAGATGGTCTTTTAAGGTCCCTTCAAAACCAAACCAGTCTGTGATTCTATGATCTATGGTCATCAGAAATTTGGTCTTAAAATGTGTTGTCACTTGCCTTCTCATCTTTCCTCAGGGACAAACAGCTGTGGTAAGCTGAAGCTCCTAGTATGCAGCAGGCAAATGCCCAGCAAGGAGAAGTGGGTTTGGTGCTCTCTATCCCACTGTCTGTCGCCATCCTGGGTTCTGTGGGGACTGTTCAATCCCACAGCCAGGGATTGGAGAGTGCTGAGACTCAGTCATGCTGGAGACATAGAGGGTCTCCACCCTGCAGAAGATATTGCTCAGGGAGGATGGCACTGGGGCTGTACACCATGTGGTGGGCACCTCTTGGTCAGTGGGTTGTGTGACCACTGCTGAAACTATAGACTAAGAAAAATCATTCTAGAAGCTTAAATAAGCTGCACAAGGCAGAGTGTCCCTCTAAGGAAACCTGGAAAGGTTTGCAGCTCCCCATCAAGAGGGTCCTCTCTCACCAAATTTCACCTCTTCAGGTGAAGCATAGGGTGAGTTTTCCCAAGGAAATTCAGGAAGAGTGTCTGGCCACAGACAAACCAAATGGCTTTCCCATGTCTTCTCTCTTGGAAAAAACTGACCCAGTTTGGCTGGAATCTTTCACAGAAATTCAGGTTGAGGCAAATCCCTGGAAGACAACCTCTTCCTAAATGTCTGTGTTTTGGCATGGTGCTAAGTAATAGGAAACAGTCCCATAATGGGCAATCTCAGTAACAAGCAGTGTTATCTGCCCTGTCTACAATAAACCAATTAATTTTCATTAATTTGCCCTCTTTGCCTTTGAAGAAGATTTCTAGACTTGGGGGCAAGGGAGAGAGAGGAGACCAAAAAAATGAAGAAAGAAGTGAAATTAGCCAACCACCTCCAGACTTGAAGCACCTGGCAGAGCAAGGAGAGGAGTTAAAGGCTGTGGATGGGAGACCTCTGAGCTTAGCTAATAAACAAGGAAAACATTCCTGCCACTGCCATCTCTGAGCAGGACCTTGAACAGTTGGGTAATATAAGAGGTAGTTCCTGGGTTATGCAGGACGAGCACAGGGTGGTAGGAGTAGGGCAGCAGTATTTCCAAAAGCAGCCTTGGAGAAAGAAAATCAGGTGTTTTCACAGTACTTGAGACCATTTCCATCTGTGCAGAGCAGGCAACCAAAGCTCGTGTTGGGATTCTCAATTGCATTGGTGAATGTGGTTTGCAGCCTGACTGAAGGCAGGACACACACAAATTTTTGCAAAAGTGCTCATTTTGGAAAGAGTTCCAGTCTGAGGAATTCATGGTTTGTAATTGTTTGTAACAATTCATGTTTGTAGAGAAGCTCTAGGTAAGCACCTAAAATGTGGGGAACCAAGGCAGACCCAGACCCTTCAGGCCAGTGCCTACAACTGGATACCAGGCAGCACGACTTGTTTCCCCACTTCTGCAGCCAACTTGGTAGGTTGAAGTGGGGTGAAATGATGCCCCTGACCAAGCACCTTCTTCAACGTCACTGTGGTTGGATGGGACACAGGTACTGAGCATCACTGCTGCTGCATTCTTGCAGTCTGACCCAGTGAGCCACCAAGGTGTTTTGAGCCATGTCTGGCTGTCTTCTGGAAATTCCTGGGTAGATGGAAAAGATCATCCAGGTTCAACAAATTTAGCTTGCTGTAGTGTCAGATGACTCTGTCCACAAGCCAGGTTGATTTCATAGCTGCTATAAGAGCAGGGACAGTAACCACACATTTGGAGAGAAACCCACAAGCCAAAAAGGTGCTTTTTTTGCAAAGAAACACCCTTCACCAAGCTTAAGTCAAGCAATGAAATATTCATAGGACACTAAAGCAGTGGGCTCCCTGGCTGCCTCCTTATGGGAATCCAATAATACTGGAGACAGCCTTAATTCAATATTCAAAAAGTCTCTTTCTCTTTCCCTCTCTTTCCATCTCCTCGATGTCTCTTTGGGTTCAGAGACCTTTCGGAAACCTCAGCTTTATATTCTGGATGCATTAGTGGATAGAGAACGGTGGAGTGGAGGAATGGGGAGGGAAGGAGTGGGAGCACAAAGACAGGGATCACCACACAGGACACCTGGGGATTTCTGGTCCCCAGGCAGCCTGAGGGTGCTTGGCTGCAGGATCCGAGCCAGCTCTTCCCAAAAGCATGGCTGCATGTTTTTTTGGGGGCAAGGCCCACACTTATGCTCAGACATGGCTGGTTAGGAGTCAGCTCTGGTCCAAGAGCTGTGTGACCATGGCTGTGTGGTCGTGTGTTCCCACAGACAGCCTCACTGCAAGATGCCTGGATCAGTTGCAGTGGATATCAGCAGGGCTGAGACCATTTTTGGTTTGGCATCTATTCTGCAAAAAGAAATTACTGAAGAGGGAGCCTTTGTCCACCGTATGGACTGAAAATTAGGCTAGTTTGGCCCAGGTGCTCACAGGGATAACGTCCTGAAGACCCAGTGACATGGCTGCTCTTCACATGGACAGTCAACATCAGTCAGGGTGAGGAAGTGGATGCTGGCCAGGCTTTAATGAGCCATTTGGGTGCTTCCCAATTGTTGCTGATGTTACAGCTCCCAATCCCTGATCTGGAAGAGCAATCCTGACATCCTCCTCCCCATTTCAGAAGGAGGCAGAGGTCATGTTTTGTGTGGAATTGTACTGAGCTAACGTCCAGAAGTTAATACTGACATACAGCTACTCCACGTCAGGATATGGACACTGTTTTATGCTGGGAGGGGAGCTGTAACTCTTCTGGTAAAACATTTCTTCCAGTGTGGGAAGGGACAATACTCAGGGTTGTGACCAAAGCACCTCCAGCCATTAAGGGACTAGAGAATTGCTTGCTGCCCCTCCAAATACAAAAACAGGGGCAACAAAGGATATGAGCAGTGGGACATGGCTTTCCACACCATCCATGGTCACCATGGGTGCTGGATGCTGTAGATGCTGAAGCTTCACATACCTCAGAAATTCAGGGAAGAAAGTCCCCCATTTGTTATCCATAGCTTTGAATGACAATGCTCTATACATGTTGCAGCAAAGTGAAGATTTAGAATAGCAACAGCCTTCCAGGCACTCAACCCAGTATTCTCGCCACTCTCCACCCTGTCCAGAATTCTTTCCCGGAGAGTATTTAAAATCCAATTATTTACTCCACAATTAACTGGTTATTTGATTTCTTCTGGCATCTCCCAGTCACGAATGCCCTCAAGTAGATCAGTTTCAACCTTCAGAAAACCTTTCTATTAGCATTTGGTTTTGTCAAGCTCTTTTTATAGCCACTCTTAAGGCTAAGCGGGAGCCACTAGAAGGTTATCTGCCATGCTGGAGCGTGCATTCAGGGGCCAGATAGCAAGAACAGGGTACACTCCCCATGCAGGAGGCTCCAGATGATGGTACAAACAATTCATAAAAATTGTGAGAAATTAACAAAAGTCAGGTCCATGCTCATGTTCTGTGATAAGGATGGAGAATTTCATACTGCTCTGAGCTGCTTCCCATCTTCAAGGCAGACCAGGAGCTGTTTGGGGAAAAGTACGGTGCTCACCCTGCTAGTACCATCACCCTGGCCTCAGGGCTGTGCTGGGGCACCCTACAGAAAGACAGTGTGAGCAGGATGCCTGCAAATCCTTTTGCACCTTCTTCAAGAGCCTAACACTAGTGTGGCCCCAGCTAAACTCCATCAGGAACCTGACATGCTGTCCCCTTACTGTGTTTTCCATGGCAGAAAAGAGATTTCTTCCTCTCTTCCTTGTTCTAGCATGTCCAGGCCTGATGCTGATCATGCAAATACAGTGCAGACATTTTTTCTCCTTACTGGTCTTTTATAGATTCTGGTTGCAGCTACACTTGCAATTATTTTAAGACTTTCTGGCAAAGAACCAGTTCCACAGATCATTTCTTTGGAGCCCATTTCACTGGACATTTGGAGCCAATGCACGTCTCCTGATGGGATCTCAGGAAGCTTTGTCCCTTGACTCTTTGCTGGTTCTCCAGCTGCAGCCAAGCCCTGTCACCCCATAACACTTCCTGCCCCATCTACCAATGCTTTGAGGCCACCCTCTCCCCTTTTTGCCTTCAAGCCAGGTGAAAGAGCTGGACATCTCCTAAGAGGAACAGGAATGTTCTGCTTCTGGAACACTTGACATCACCTGGTCCATGAAGAGGAGCAAAGGTACAGTGCACCCAAAGGAAGCTCCCAAAAGGCACTGCTGATTCACTGGCAAACAGGAATTTGATAGTGTCAGGCTCAAACTCTTCCCTGTCTGGTGTAGAATCTCAGATACAGCATGGCAAACCACAACCCTAACACAGATACAGCTGTAATGCCATAGCATTGTTGTGTGTCTAGGCTGGAGAGGCAAGTCAGATGTTTTATCCCATGGCAATGTGTCCCTGGAGTAGGTATTTACCTACTCGAAAACTAGTTGATTTGTGGTGAACAGAGATGACAATGCTTGGTTTTCTCCAGGTTTTGAGTCTTATACTGCAACTCCCAGTTTCAGAGGTCCATACCATACTGGCTTTTTCCAGTATGTAGTATTGTTCCATGATGACTCTTGGTGAGCACCAGGATGTAGTTGATGGATCTTGCAGACTACACTGGAAACAGAAAGCAGAGACATGAACTGATGCTTCTGGTGGGAAAGTAAGGTATGAGGAAAATCCAAACAAGGTTACATGGGAGATGCATGGCAGAACAGGGACAGGATATGGGGTCTACAGTTACAACACCCTCATCTTGAGCCATTTCTTCTCAAAGACAGCTTGAAGATCCCTCTTTGCCCAAAGCTCTTGGACTGCTGATGCATGAAGGACAAGCTCTGCCCCATGCAGCAACGGGTCCTGGAGTATCCTCACAATCCCACCTGCTCCCAGCTTCTCCCTTGATGAGCCCCCTGTGGAGCCTGTGGGGCCACCCACAGACCCATAAGCCTTCCAAGCAGACCTTTGTGAAGAGTAATGCATCTGATGGATGTTGCCTGTCTGCATGAATCATCTGCCAGTAGGTCACGAATTACTCAGATGTGTCTGTTATCCCGAATTATTCCCTGATTCACGTGGCAGCTTACGCAGGAGTTCCTTGATTAGACTGATCAATATCAAATGCCCTGGCTTGCTGGCCTGACCTTCTCATTGATGTAAGCCTCCAGGCCATAAACCATTCTTATCCAAAATCTTGACCTCATGTTAATTTTATCACCATTGACGTTAACGGAGGTTAGTTAGGCTTGAGCACGCACTGGAAGTTAAGTTTTCCTGTACCAGGGCCTCCATGCATTTCCCAACCCTGACTGATGACCTGAATTCAAGGATGCCTTTCCCCTGGCTTCGACAGGCTTCAGCTTGGCACACACATAATTCCTGGAATCAGTTCTCCACCACTGATGATGAATCAATCTTTTGCTTTCTGAATGTGTTCCACAGAATTCCCTCAGCCTTCAATATGCTGGCAGGCTTTCCCACCACAAAATTAGTTGGCTCTACAGCTTTTGGGATAGTGAGCACCCTATGTATGGTTCTTGTCTGGAAGCAAATGAAAACATTTGAACTTTAGTGGGATGATCTTTTTCAACAGGCCTCAGTCTTGGTGAGAGCCAGACTCAACAAAAAAGCATTGGCGGGCAGAGGATGGTTGAGGAGAAGGAATAGCACACAGGGTTGGTGTACTGACATCAGTCAGCCTGATGCAGTCTGGAGAGGGCTTTTACAGGTTCAGCAGAGCCCTGACCTCACCTGAGTGGTTTGATGGAAAATCCCTGTGATGCTCAAGTTGAACACACCTCACATATCTGTAAGGTTGGTTGGTTTGCTTTGTTGTGTAAAGCTGGAAAATCACCCAGGCTCCCTCTCTGGTGAGTGAAAAAACAGGCTACAGTTCAATCCAGGTACTGATTTATCCCAGGTATTTAGGACAACTGGCAAAGATGGGATGGATAACTCTCACATAGCTGGTCATTCAGTCCTTTGGTCATTGAGGGATAATGGACAATAGCTTTTGCTGCAAAAACTAGTTTTTGGATGGCTGAAGTTAGATAAAATGAATCCTACCTTTTGGTGCCCACCTGCACCTCTGCAGAGCTCTCCCACTGTCTGAACACCCATTCTCCAAGGTCCACTCTCACACATTATCCCCCACAGCTGCTACCTGAGGAAGGCTGCACCTTCACAGCCAGCAGTGGGAGAGGAACAGGCAGGGCACCCCAGTTCACAGGGCAAACCTTATTTGGTCTTTCCCATAGAGGATCCTTCTGCCAGGAACAGGGACTTCCCACAATATCTCCTTGTGCTTCACTAATTTTACTGGCAGAAAGATGTTTCCTCCATTTTTCATAACTCTTTTGCTGCAGTTTAAAGCAATCACTTCTCACCTTTTTCTCAAGAGACAGGGTTTTTAGCTTTTGGGCTAGTTTTGGATATATTTGGAGCTTGTTTCCATACCCCCTCCTCAGTCTTCTCTGCTCTTGGTAAACTGCCCCAGCTCCCTGGTCTCATGCTGGCTAGTTTTTCCACACTCACACAGTGAGTTTGCAGTATTTGTGAGGCCACTGGAAAACAAGATTCATCCATCTCCACAAGCAGATTATCAGCATCCAACAGAGGAGCCCAAAGTCAGATTGAGAGCAGCCTTGCAGATAAGGACTTGGGGACAGTAGTGGGTGATATGCACTCGCAGCCTTTGAGGAAAGGCTGAGAGAATTGGGATTGCCTGACAAACTCCAGGGAGACCTTATTGTAGCTTTTCAATATTTAAAGGGTACTTAAAAGAAAATGGAGACTTTTTACCAGACCATGTCATAATTCGGCTAGGGGGAATGGCTTCCAACTAACAGAGGGCAGGTTTGATTACAGATTAGGAAGAAATTCTGAGCTATGAGGGTGATGAGGCCCTGACAGAGGTTGCCCAGAGAAACCTTGAATTTAATGCCCCATCCCTGGAAGTGTTTGAGGCCAGGCTGGATGGGGCTGCTGGGGCAATCCAGTCTAAGGTGTCCCTGCCTATGGCAAGGGTTTGGAATGAAATAATCTTTAAGGTCGCTTCCAACCTAAACCATTCTGTGATCCTTAGACCATGATTTGGACTTTAGAAAGGTGTCTCTGCTTCCTAGTGACACACAACTCCAAAGCCTGGAAGGGAAGTTCAGTGGGGCAGGGGATCCCAAGCATCTCTGGAAATCACATCACACTAGCTTGAGTGCCAAAAACAGAGCTAGGGGAAGCTGAAGTCTGAACATTGGCCCAGTATGTGGGTGCTTATGTATTGGCATAATAGAGAACACATTTTCAAAATGGAATAAATCGGTTTTTTGCCAATTAGTTTAATTGTTGAATACTGCCTCTCTTCAAATTATTCATGAACAGATGACAACTTTCTCTAATCATTAGTCCTAATTATTCACTCCGTCTCTCCTATTAATAACATGCAGGCAGCAGATTGACAGTAAACAGCTCCATGCAATTATTTTGCTTAGTGAAGTTTGAAACAGAAGCAGTGCCCAGTATTTCTGATGGGGCACAGATTGCATGGCACATCCCTGCCTACCCATCACGTGGCTATGAAATCGTAGAACAGCATTTCTGGTGAGAATGCCCCCATTTGCAAAAGGGACACGTGCCAAAAAGCTGCTGGTTCCCAGGCTCAAAGGCATTTGTTTGAATATCATTGAACAATGAATACAAAGAACAACCAAAGCAAATATATTTTACAGACCTCAATAAATCACCAGCCTCAACTTTGCAGGAAACAGCTTTCTCCAGGTCCACAGTGTATCTGTATATTGATAATGAGAAAATTTCCCACTTGAAACTAGGAGTGATTTATTGCAAGGGTACATCCAATATTTAATTAGCATTATGTCAATTAGCTACATCACATTGGTTTCCTCCATTCACACCATGATCTAAACATAATAAGGCACTCTTGCTGTATTTGCAACCCTCAGCCTTTCTTTACTTGTTACCTGAGCAAATATGCTGGATAACACCACACCATCAGTAAGTCACTTAATGGCAGCTTAAAGCTTAATGGTTTTAAGGGCATTTGAGGTTCTAGCCTTAGATTTCACCTTTAGCAGGAAAGAGAAATAGGAATCTCCTTTATGCACATAGAGACCTAAATTTAAAGCCTTAAGGCAGGCAAAAATTGACTGCTCCCAAGCATGCACTCATCCCCTGGAAGAGGCAGCTGCAGCATTAATTCCGGACAAAAACCCCTGCAAGAGGAAACGTATTCGACTTCTGATGGGGAGAGCTCCTGCCTTGGTTTTAAATTCACTCAAGATGCAGAGTTTATTCAATTATCAGCTGTCTTCAAACTGGAATGTGGCTTCACTCCAAGTATCAGCTGGGCAGGGGAGATGATGAGAACCAGGTTAACCCTTTGTTTACCTTCCAGCTAGACTGAGGCTGGGCAGCAGGACAGCACTGAGCAATTTGGCATCTATCCACCATCCAAGGTTAAAGCTTTCAGCTCATTCCCTCACACACAGAAAGGGATTTGACACTGGCTATGCCTAGAAGGACAGGTGGAAAAGAAAATCCATGTGGTGTGGTACCCAGTGCAAGGATGCTCTGTTCACAAGCCTCTTTTTGTAAGGAGACCCCATGCAGTACAAAGGACTCTCTGTCCTCAGGGGAGACCCAGGGCTGTAAAAACAAAGAGAGACACCAGGAAAGCGTCTGGTTCATTATTCCCTTCTGAAAAGCCCTCCAGCTTTTTAAAGGAAGTCTCTGGCTATGAGGGGATTGTGGATTAAGACTGAGATTCATAGGAAGAGGCAAAGGGGAGAACTGGCAAGATTAAAATCCACCCCAAATGCCTTGGGAAGCATGGAGGGTTTTGGGCTGGCAGCCCAAATGCCCACATGCCAACAGATGGGGCTCCTGGGAGAGGTCAGAGCTGCAGCACTATAGAACACTTTGCTCCTTTAGGATGCATCTGAGGGACACCATTCCCATAGAGGCTACTTTAATGCCACTGGTTTTGCTGGGGCTGTAGAGCCATGCTCATCAGTGGCTCTGGAGAGCAGCAAGAAGCTGGATAGAAAGCAAGCACCAACCAGTACCATTTCTTGTGTGCTGCTAAAAGTTTATATTTAGCCATAAATACAAATTCTGCTGGAGTAGGAAGGTTATACCCTATTTGGGATGTTAAAATCCAGACCTGCTCTTTTCTGGGAATCCTTTCTGTGTTGCACTGCTCTGACTTGAAGCCCACAGCACCATCCTTGCCTCTTACTGCTGGCTGGGATGCTCCTGCAAAGCAAGATTTGCTCTTGAGGGAACCAGGGAGCAGAGCCCTTCCCGGCAGCAGGCAGAGATGGGAAGCTGCATCTGTCCTCTGTGAGAAGGACGGCAAATAGCCCCGCCTTTGTCACTACCTCGCAGAGAATGAGTTTGGGAAGCAGCAGGCTGCAATAACCGGATAGGGAGCATCTTCACCTGGGCTGAGTTTGCCCTCTGATGGCAAGCGCTGGTACTGAGAAGAAGCACCTTTCAAAGGCATGTCTTCGCTATTGTAGCTAATCGCCCCAACGCTAAAGCAGCATGCTAGAGTACTCCTGCCATAAAGGCATCCTCAGCTCCTGGGCTGAAGTTTTCCTCGGAGAGAGCAACTTCTCCTTGGCCGTGACAGCCCCAGTTGTGCCCTGTCTTACACAGGGCTGGTGGGAACAGGGGTGGCAGAGGCAAACTGAGGCAATGCAGGGATGCTACAGCAGCTCAAAGTGGGTAACAATGCCACAGAAAGTTTTTCTTATGGACTAGTTTAAAAAAGAAACAGAAAAACAAAGGAAAATAAATTCATATGAAGACAGGCTGGGAGAACTGGGAGTATTCGGCCTGAAGAAAAGAAGACTTCGGAAAGACCCTAGAACCCCTTCCACAGTCTAAAGCAACTCCAGGAGAACTGGAGAGGGACTCTGGAAAAGAGCCTGGAGTGGCAGGACAAGGGGGAATGGCTTTACACCGACAGAAGGCAGATTTAAATGGGATATTAGGAAGAAATTCCTCCTTATGAGGATGGTGATACACTATAACAGGCTGCCCAGAAAAGCAAACCCCATCCCTGGAAGTGTTCAAGGCCAGGTTGGATGAGGCTTGGAGGAACCTGATCTAATGAAAGTTGTCTCTGCCTACGGCAGGGGATTACAACTAGATAATCTTTAAGGTCCCCTTCAGCCCAAACAATTTTAAGATTCTGTGACTTTCTACCAGCCATCTACAGCTTACCCCAAATCAACAGTTGACTCTTTTGGGGGGATTCTTGCAGCACTAACCCCTGTCACCTACCATCCACCTAGCCTAGCACAGAGACAGCAGGCAGGGGATGCAGCCAAGGAGCTGAGGGCTGCCCCACACAGCGGACAAGCCAAGAGCCCAAAGGAACCTCAGCAGAGCAAGGGGTTCATCTGAAAGGGTCCAGCCTGAGCACAGCAGGGAGGGCTGCATTCTGGTAACAGGGTCCACCTGCTCCAGGACACAGCAGAGGAGTCAGGTCCTAGACTCATCCAGATGCAGCAGCAGATGAGGCAGGACTGGAAATCAGCTACCAACAGCAGAGGCACCAGGTCCCACCCATTGAGAGGGTTAGGCATTATCACCCTACATCCTAAGGAGGAGAGAAGCCCTGAGATTACCTTAACTATAGCGGCTGGGCCAAGTAGCAGAGGATGTGTCTAGGAGTGTCTGATACCATGGAGGTCCTGGATGAGGCTGCTCACGGCAAGCAACACTTCTTGTGCCTGCAAGGTCCTGACACCCGGCATGATGCTGCCTCTCCTCTATTTCTCTGCTGAAAGAGAGAACCTGTGATTGCCCCAAGCCTGGGAGTGTTCAAGGCCAGACTGGATGGAGCTGGGAGCAACCTGGTCTAGTGGAAGGTGTCCCTGCCCATGGAAAGGGGGACTGGATGATCATTAAAGTGCCTTCCAACATAAATAATTCTGTGGTTTTATGACTTTTGCCTTCCCTAATAATAAAGAAGGGAGCTTTCAGAGACAGCAGCACGTGCTCACGTGTTCAAAGACCCAAATGCAGTCCACTACATAGACTTGTTTCATACTGTAAGGGCAGATAACTACATCAATGCCATCATATTTTGCGGGAGAGAAATCAGCCTAGACAGAGATAGATGCTAAATCATCTTTATTAAAAGGATTAGTTAGACAAGAAGATAATTAGGTCGTGGTTGTATTTAGACATGCTGTGTTAGCTGAGAGGAAGTGACAAGAGGGGCTGAGTTTGGCCAGATTTGGGGGATGTCAATGGGAGCAGGTAAGGAACAGCTGAGCCTTGCTGCTGCACTGCATGAGAACCAGAGAGTCTGGCAGAGCTTCAGCATCCCAGGACAGACCTGGGGTTGCACAAACTGAGTCTGGGTCAAGCCTGTGTGTGTGAGACACCATCTCTATCCATCCTTACTCTGAGCAGAGGGTTTAGTTAATATTTGCCCAGAAAACCTACTCCTAATACAAGGTCAAACACTATTGGAGCAAAAGGATATGCCATAAGAGAATCTTCACTCTACCACTAGATACATCCCTTACAGTGTAGTGTCTAAGAATAAGATGGTATCATCATTTTTTCCCCTGTAAAGGGAATTGCATAATTTTGAACAGTGAATCAGGTATTTCTGCTGCTTTAGGTCAGGCTCCTCTGTAGCTTTGCCTCAGTGCACACATATTAAAACAGCAGTTCCATGGACATTTCTCTTCAGGTCTCTGTAGAGCCTGGAAACTTTGAAGACAGTTTTTCAGTATTACAGAAGAGTCACCAAATTATTTTAACCTCATTTGAGTTAAATCAAGCGAAAATTTCTCTTCAGAAGACCAGAATGATGTAATTGTTTGCAGTGCAAAGATGACACTTCTACCATATACCTCTTTTTTTTTTTTTTTTTCTTTTAAAAGATTTGACCTTTTTAAACACAGCAATAAATTTAAATATTTTATTTTTGCTGATTCTTGGTTTCTGAAAGGGTCTAAGCCATTTTTGCTTGAAACCTCTATGTCAGCTTGGAGCTAGCCTAAGTCTGAGGCATCGAATTTCATCTTGCAAGTAGCAAAGGTGTTGTTATAAAACATTGAAAAAAATCTTTAATTTAAGAACTCTGTATAATCTTAAATAGAATAGATATCTCTAAGCATCCTCCCTCCTAGCACTACTTGCTTTTGCACTACTAAACTAGAAAAGATATTAAAAAAACAACCAACCAGCTCATTCCCCCACAGTTCCTGCTTTTCTCATATCCCAAGCAGCCCGAGTTAAACCTAAACTGTATATTTTAACAACAAAATAATCTTTCAGAGGCAAGTTTCAGGTGGTGGCCAGACACATACCTGAGTTTCTATCTGACCAACTAGTTCCTATCCCTGTATCAAAGCATGGTCACTAAGTGCATGATGCCCCCTCCTCAAGCCTCTTTGCTGTGGAGATTGCTGTGGGCAGGGAGCACTGAGCTGTGTTCCTCCACCCCCTCCAGATCCCCACGTCTCTGTGCCTGACTGCAGGAATTGAAATTCAGAGATGTGTCCTGGTTTCTCCTAGTAAACTGGGGAAGGAAGTACCTGATGTGGAGGAACTAGGTCTCCTGAATGGCTTTGCTGCAGGTTCACTCCAGAAGTTGCTGACAGCCTAATGTTCAGATTTATGGAGCATTAAGAATTCCCATTGACTCTGTAACCAGGTGATGAATCTGTCTACGCTTCATTTTTCTCAGTTATAAAATGGGAGAAATAGCATTTCTATCACCGACTAGCTGAGAGGTTAATGCAATGATTATTAATAAAGCTCCCTAATAACCTCTGGAGCAGCAACTCCCAAGCCAGGGTGGCAGCTCCTAGCAGGGTTTGCTGAGCTGCTGAATGGACTAAGGGACCTAGTGGAAATGAGGTGGCAGTGGAAGGCTCAGAAACGGAAGTAGAAGCAATCTTCCTAATGAGTCATCAACAGTCCAGAGCCTGGAGCCTGGGACGTGACTGCCACTTCCCCCAGACATGCAGCCCATGGATCACTCTGTGTGGAAGAAGTCTGTCTCCCTGCAAGATGATCCATGCTCAATATGAATATGAAGAGTATCCTTAATGATTTCTGTGGCTGTGCTGCCACTGGACACCATGGTTGCAGCTGCTTGTTGCACATTTAAATGGAGCTGCAGCTGCAAACGTCACAAACTTGGGGGTTGTATTAAGTTGCATCCAAAAGAGCAGAATCTTACACTGCTATTAAAGTTCATTCATCTATAGACAGTACCGAGCTTCTCCTTCCTTTAATGCCATGGGTAGTGTGTCTTCTCTCTGCACATGATCAAAATTATACTTTGCTGGGACGTTGTCAGTGACTGCCTTCAGAGGCTAAAAAATAAGAGCACATTCCTCTAGTCAGTCTTACAAAATGTACCTCTGTGAGAAATACCAGTTTCTTTGTGCAAAAAAACCACTAAGGACTATAGCTGGAGACAGCTTATCCCAAAGTAATTGATTTGCAGCATAAGTTTCAGGCCACTAGGGAATGGGTGATGTTTGCTTTCTGTGCTTGAACCACACACCTTTGAAGGCAGACAGATGTATCTCCATTAAGACTAAGTGAGGAAGCACAGGCAATCCTCTGGAAGCAGGACCTATGAATAGTGTGCTACCTGAGGGTGCAGGTGTCCCCACACCAAGACTTTCCCCTCTGTCCTGAGCCCATCATGAGTTGTGCTTCAATCCAGGTCTCTGGCCTGCAGGCAGTGCAAAGGAGCACTGCTGACTGCAGGAGACAGAGAAACCTCACAGCTGATCTATCATGTTTCACTCTTGCACCCTGGCCACTGAGAGTAATCAGTGTTGTTGACACATGGACTAAATAAAACTAATTCTTAGAGCTCATCTTGCGCTAACAAGAACTAGAAGATAACTGACAAATCACTGTTCCAGCTGCAGCAAACTTTAGGACTGGAATACCTTTTCCATGTCCTTTTTCCTGATACAACACACAGGTATCTCCAGTAAGTAGCATTTAACCTTCCCTTAGGCTACATACAAGGATTGTGGAACTGGTAATGCAAGGTAACCCCAGGAAAGAAGTGTCCCCAGGAGCCAGAGGCTGCTCCAGATGTATCTGAGCAGTGAGGTAGGGTTTCCAAGAGCTCATAATGGTATCCTAAAGCTCAGGAATCAGGGAGATCTTCCCTAGGTATTGAAGTGCTGGGTGTCACACTCATTGCCAGGGCTGTGGGTATAGGGGATGTGAAGGCCAGTTATGTATAGGCATAAGTGGTCATATTTTTTATCTTTAACAGCTTTTGCCTGTGTCATTATTTCCTCCCTGGAGCAGTCAGTAATGGCATCAGCAAGACTTTTCAAGGATCAGCCAGTATTTCAGTGTGAAGCATGGGATTGTGTTTATTGCCAGTAATACTGTTTACTACTTCTTAAAGTCCATTGTAGACACTCATCCATAAAGCTTTTGATCCCCCTGGAAGAGAAGGAAATGAGACTTCCCTTTCTCTTAGCAATAGAAAATAAGATACACACTGACACCAACAGCCGGGCAGAAAGAAAGATCTAAATAACAGCAATTCTCTTTGCTTCAACTGAAAACAAGGGGAATCGCTACATTTCAATGACTTTATGGAGCTAGTCTTGAGACCTGCCAGTCAGAAAGCTATTTATAGAAAGCCAGGGAACCAAATGACTAAAAAAAAAAAATCCAAATCCAAAAGGAAACACCCAAAAGAGCCCCCAAACTATATTAAAAATATTTTTAAAAACAGCAACAGAGACTTAAGTAATGGGAGTGACTTTATTGGCAGATATCAGCTTGTAAAGGTGACACTGCTGACTTGGATCCCACAGGGATTCTGCCTTTGAATTTCCTGGGTTGAATCGAATTCCTCAGAGACATTTTGGGTTTTGCTGACTGCCTCGGTGATTTTTCCCAACATGAGGGGTAAACATAGAGAGGCACGTACCCAATGGTAATCCAGCACCTCCGAGACAGAGGTCAGCAGGAGCACTCCATGGCTCTACCCTTCAGCTGCATCTCAAGGGTAAATCCAGAGCTGTGTTTTGCTGTGCTGCCTTTGGGGCATTAGGCTGCATCCCTGGGAGGTCTCCTGACCAATACTGCCTACCTGAAGCACCTTTTTTTTTCCTCTCAGACCAGTTTTGCCAGCTCCCATACTGGTTTCACAGCTCACTCTGCTGTTCCTACTGGGAGGAGTGCTGCAGCACTGATCTTTTTGGCCATTCTCCCATACCTGGGTTTAGGATTACCCTCCTCAGGGAATGCCCTAGTGTTTCACCAGCTGCCTCCTCAACTCTAGACAAGTAAAGCTGACTGCAGACAATACAGCTACTCAATGCAAAGGAGGCAATATATTTCCATAGGCTGTTGAAATAGAAATTTAAGGGAACAGCGGGTACTTCTGGCCAAGCCAAGGAGTTGACAAGTGCTGTGTTTCATGAACTTTTCAGTTTGGCTTGCAAAAGACTGGATCTTGGGGCAACATTTCTCATAACACCCAAAATATCTTTGGGGCATCCTTTATTAATACTTTACTAATAAACTTGTGCAGAAACTGGTCTGCTCTTGCTCTGTAAAACTCAGGCTTGCTGTTAAGAAACAGGAACCCAACAGGCTGTGGTCCTCACTATTGGGATTCCCACCTACCCAGGCAGCAGAGAGCTGGCTCAGACCTGGGAAAAGCTGTTCACTCATCACCACACATCTTTCACAGAATCACTTAGGTTGGAAAATACCTCCAAGATCATCGAGTCCAACCTTTGGCTACTGGCCCGGGGGGCCTGGCTAGCCTTGTCCCGCAGCTGCATAACCAGGGTCAGCCGTTCTCAGGCTGCGTCCTTGAACGGGGGGAGAAGGCAGAGAGGCTTTCTGCTATCTAGGCTCTCAACCCTCCAGAGGTTTGAAGTAAAGGTTTGAAAAAGCACATTTGCAGAGATGTTTATTCTTCTTAAGGGAGTGCAAAAAGCCAGCAGGACCTCAAATCCTAAGCCTTTATCGTCGGTCCTCCTCAGGGTGTTACCATCAGGGGGATAGATATAATGGGACTGGGAGTGGCTCGCCAGGGACAGACCAAACCCATGGGGGGAGTGGGTAACAGCAATAGACCACTTGGGGAGAAACTAAATTTAACACTCACCAGTGCACAACCTGTGACTGATCACCACCTTGTCACTAAGACTAGAGCACCGAGTGCCATGTCCAGTCATTTCTTCAACAGTTCCAGGGATGCTGACTCCACCACCTCCCTGGGCAGCCTGTTCTAATGCTCAACACCCTCTTTCATGAAGAAATTCTTCCTGATGTCCAACCTGAACCTCCTCTGACCAGGTCGAGGCTGTTTCCCTCTTCTCCAGTCACTTGACACCTGAGAGCAGAGCCTGATCCCCACCTGGCTACAACCTCCTGTCAGGGACTTGTAGAGTGATAAAGTCCCTCCTGAGCCTCCTTCAGCATGAGCCCCCACAGCTACTCCTCAGAGGACTTGTCCTCTACCCCCTTCCCAGCCCTGCTGCCCTTCTCTGGAGCCATTTCAGCCCCTCAAAATCTTTCTTGCAGTGAGAGGTCCAGAAGTGGACAGAGCACTTGAGGTGAAGCTGCTGTTGAGCAGCACCCTCAGGTCCTCCTCCACTAGGCCACTCCTCCTCCAGTCTGTCGCACTGCCTGGGGTTGTGGTGACCCAAGTGCAGGACTTGGCACTTGTTGAACCTCACACAATTGGCCTTGGTCCATGGATCCATTTCTTTGTGTGGGTCTGGATGGCACAGGATAAAGTTCAGCATGCAGAGCTGCCTTTGGGGTACATCTCTAAAGTATCACTGCAGGTGAAGAACATCCTGAGACAGACCAGGTCTGCCCTTCACGGGATCCCTCTGTGGTGCAGGGGGCTCAGGGAGTGCAGGGAGGGTCTCCAGTAACATTTCCCTGAGGCCTGGCTGCGTTCCCCTCAGTGCTCTGAGGGAGATCACAGAGTCACAGACTCAATTAGGTTGTAAAAGACCCTTGAGGTCATCGAGTCCAATTTATGACCCAACACCTCCTTGTCAACCAGACCATGGCACCGAGTACCACCTATCACGTGCAGTCTTTCCTTAAACACCTCCAGGGACGGCGGCTCCACCGCCTCCCAGGGCGGCCCATTGCAACACATGATTATGTGTTCACCCTTACCGTGAAAAAGCTCCTCCCTACGTCCAGCCTGAACCTCCCTTGGCGCAGCTCGACACTGTGTCCTTTTGTCCTATCGCTGGTTGCCTAGGAGTGGATCCCCACCCTCACCTGGCCACAACCTCCCGTCACGTGGTCGGAGAGAGCGAGAAGGTCCCGCTGAGCCCTCCCAGCTCCCTCAGCCACTCCCCAACGCACTGGCGCCTCAGCATTGCGTACCACTAGATGCGGTGTCCGGGGGAGCGGCTTCGGGCGGGGCTGGGAGCTCCTGGCCCATAGCCCTCGCCCGGCCCCGCGGCCCCGAGCCAGCTGCCGGGCCCGCGGCCGCAGCCGAGGAGGAGCAGCGCGGCGCCGGGTCCGGCCGGCCGTGAGGGGAGCGCGGCCCCGCCCCGCCCGCCCCGCCCTCAGGGCCGCGCCCCGCCCCGCGCACGCGCGCCCGCTCTGTCCGCCTGTCAATAAAGCTTGAACCAGCGCCGCGCCGGGGCTGCCGTTTTAGGTTTTTTTTTTTTCTTTTGGTTTTTTTTTTTTTGTTCGTTTGTTTCGTTTTGTTTTATTGTTGTGGAGGATTCTTTCGGGGTTTTTTTTCCCCTCCCCTTTTTTTTTGCTTTGAAGGAACTTTATTTTCGCCCGCGCGCACGGGGATGCGCTGAGGCCGCTCCGCCCGGCCCGGCCCGGCCTCGGCATGTCGGGCAGCCGCCCGCCGCACCCCGCCGTGCCGCCTGCTGCCACACCGGCCTCCTCTTCCTCCTCATCCTCCTCCTCCTCTGCGGCGGCCATGGCCCCCGGCTCGTCCTCGTCGGGCGGCGCAGCGGCGCGGCCCGTGCTGGTGGCGGCAGCCGTGTCGGGGTCGGGAGCGGGGCTGGCTCGGCTGGCGGCGGGGGCGGCGCGGCCCGGCGGCTCCTCCGCGGCGCCGGGGGGCGGTGGCAGGAAGAGGCCGCTGCTCACTCCGCTCTGTAACGGGCTCATTAACTCCTACGAGGACAAGAGTAACGACTTCGTGTGGTGAGCGCGATATGTCGCGGGGGGAAGCCGGGGGCGCCGCCATGCCGTCGGGAAGGCTGGGGAGTGTGGAATAGCGGCGGGAGGAGGGAGCAGCCGGTAGCCCCTCCTGGCGCTGGAACGGCTGCTGCCCTCCGGGGATTGTGGCTTTGGGGTTTTCCCTCTTTTGTGCCTCTCTCCGTCAGAAATAATGTGGCCAACAGGACTGGGGAAGCGATTGTCCCTCTGTACTGGGCTCTGGTGAGGCTACACCTCCATTCCTGTGTCTTAATTCTGGGCCTCTCAATTCAAGAAGGCCGTGGAAGTGTTAAGAGTGGGTCAGGAAAAGGACGGCGGAGCTGGGGAAGGGGCCGGAGCACCAGGACCGGCTGAAGGAGCTGGGAGGAGAAGCGGCTCGGGGGGCCTTTATCACTTTCTAGAACTCCATGACAGGATTTTTGCAGCCTGGTGGGGATCAGACTCTTCTCTCTGACAGCCAGCAACAGGACAAGTGGACACAGCCTTAGGCTGCGCCGAGGGAGGTTGAGGCTGCCTGTTAGGAAGAGTTTCTTCCCAGCAAGATTGATTATGTATTGGAATGGCTGCCTAGGGAGGTGGTGGAGTCACCGTCCCTGGAGCTATTCAGGGTACAATTGGGCATAGAACTCAGTGCTCTGGTCTAGTTGACATGGTGTGTGGTCATAGGTTGGACTTGGTGATCTCAGAGGTCTTTTCCAAACTACTAAACTTCTCTGATTTTGTCTGTAGCAGCATTACCTCCACCTTCTCTATTTTTAAGCAAAATCAGGTTCTTCCTGGCAGCTTCTTCCTTGAGTGTCCCCAGGTTGTTGGAAATGCCCCGAAGCATGAGGTGTTTCCTCACAGCATTCTGACAACACAGCAACTGCCTTGTTTTCCTGCACAATGTGGTCTCGAGTGATCTGGAGCCCTCTGATCTTTGGAAAAGGATTCAGCAAAGGCTCAAGTGCCCCTCTCGTTAGGACTCCAAGGAGCCTCATGACTGTTGATGGCTCCAGCAAAACTGGCTTGATTTGCCTGTGTTGCTGGGGAAGGTTGTCTAGTTTGAAACAGCAGTAAGTCTTGTGTCAGGCAGGCATCTAAAACCAGATTAGTAGGGAATTTCTTCTGTGATAGTTTAACATTTTTCAGATGTTTTTCTAACATTCAGCCAGAGCTGTAGCTCAGAGTGGGAAATCACCTTTCAGTATAATTGGTAAACATGAACCTTTCAACATAATTGGTAAAGCCCGTGGTTTGAGAACTGTTGGTAATTTGCCGTTTTGAAGAGAACCCATTGCCGGTGGGTTTCAAAACTCCTGACACGAGAAGTAGGTTTGATTTTTTTTTTTTTTTTTTTTTTTTTTTTTTTTTTTTTGGTCGCTGGCTGGATCTGCTAAAATGTGAGAACAGGAAGTAAGGTTAGGTGTTTGCATCTGAGAAAGGCAAACAGGGAAGAGGTAGTGAGAAAAAGATCAAGTTGTAGGAAAGTCATGTATGGAAAGGAAATAGGAAAAGGAGATAAGTGGGCCACAGCTTCCAAGATGATTTTCACAGCTCCAACTTAAGCCCTGACTTGCAGGTGACGATTGGATGTGAGGCATCTCCCACAGGACAGGTATTGTCTCAAAACTCTGTAGGCTTAACTTTACAGCTTGTAAAGTGTTTAGCAGAGTTGATAAGAAATACCTTTGCTACTGAAGTGAAAACCTGAAGCTGCTAAGAAGTTAGTGGCAGAAGAACCAGTAAGTAGTTCTTGTTAGGAATAAGTAATAGTCTAAAATTACTGCTTAATATGGTAGTTAATAGTTTGCTCAGTAGCAGAATGGGGATGAGAGGACTGCTACCATGAGCTGATGCCCTGCTCTGGCTCTAGGCCATGTTAGGTTGGATTTAAGAGCTCTTGGTGTGAGCTTGGTTGCTCACAGGTTTTCTGGTCATGGGGTATGAACACAGTTAAAAGTGCCCATTTTCCTGTTCTCTCTACTCATACTCTGGCAGTAGTGTTCTGCCAGCATGGCTCCCTGCCCTTTCTACTCAACTCTTATTTCCTATTTTGTTGTCTGTTGTAGAAATGAAGGGTTTGGAAAGGAAATTACACCCATAACCAATTTGTAGACTTGAAGTATTTTTAGATTGTTCAAAAAGCTGAGGTTCTTGCTTTTTTTCTGCAGGTAAGTATTCCACTGCTTCAAGGAGAAGCCTGTGATTAGCTGTTTTCTCCTCATTGAGAAGCACTACTGACTGAACAAGTGAGAGAAAAGAAATCAGCCCAGTGGTACTCAGGGCAAAATATCTTTTCTTAGTATTTACAAGAGCCACCTTGAGCATACTGAAGTGCAGGTCAGAAGCTTTAAGAGCAGGCAATGATTATAGTTAACTTGGGTTTTTCACTGCTGTATATTTCTGGCTAAAAGGCTTGTTCTTATTATTTTTCTAGCTTCAAATTTCAGTATCTGTCCTTTTTGTATTTGAGTTAGTAATACAGTTATGTAGAAATAAACCAAACTGGGCAGCTCTGGAGTTTTGAGCAGTGTCCAAGAAGGCAAGGTATACGTGTGTGTTAGTTTAAATGATTGATTTAAATACACTTTACATATCTTAATGTGAGAAACAGAATTTCCTTCATGCCCTTTTTGCCTCTGTAAGGACAATACAAGATGCAGCCAGATGCGCAGAACACTTGATAATTTTTCTGAACGTGAGCTATGAGCTGCTGTTAGCCACAGCTGTAAACTCAGTGGTAGATTATGCCTGTACCAGATGGAAGGTGGGAAAGGGTGAAGAAGTTTGAGTGGGTTTTAAACATCAAGGTGCAAGGAGATTCCCTCAGTAGTATTAGCGTGCGCGACCTCCCTGCCTGTCATCTGAAAGCACTGTCTCAAGTGAGGCAGAGCCTCTAGGGTAAACATTGTCATGTGTTGCTACTTCGGGTTGTGAAATGTTTAGCAAGTGTATGCTCAGGAGTTTGCCAGTGTCTCCTGGTGGTGAATGTCAGCTTCTGCCTGGAAATGTGTAACTCCAGACAGGACTGCAAAGAGGTCTGACTTAGTGGACAACTTTATTATAAAAGGGAAAACTTTCTTTCTCTTGATGCAGAATGTAAAGGTAATTTTGGTGCTACTCCTATAGCCAAGTCTTTCCTCTTGCCTGGAGAGTGTCTGAAAGGGATTCCTCTCATCAGATGATTTTCTCCTGCCCAGCAATGTAATTGCTTAGTTTTCCCAGGCCTTGTATTAGCCCTCCCAATTAGTGGTTGACTAAACCTCTTTAAAACCAGTTACTATCTGCTTTGCTCCCTGGATGGAGTGGATCTTACCTGTTTCTTCAGTGGCTGCATCATACCAGTCCTTGTTTCTGAGCTCTGGCACAAATCATGTATGGAAGAAGGGGTGTTGCATGCTGATCTGGAGATCAGTGCCTAGTACCACAGCTCAGCTGTGGGAAGGGCTATATGCCACGTGGACTTGCAGGTTCATGGGTTTTTAAAACCAGTTCTTTCCTCAGCTGGTTACCTGTTAATCCAGGCATGGTCTGAGTGTATTTGTTCCCATGTTCGTGTTCTGGAAATCAATTTTAGTAAGGAATACTGCAAATTTGCCCTGAAGTCACGAACTAAAAACACAGCAAGCTGTTTGTGTACTATGTACAAGGAGTCTTACTACCTGTTGTTATATTAGAGCCTCATAGTGAGTAGATAGTAACAGCAGTGATCTTTAACCTGGCCACCTTCTATGGGAAGGACAGAGCCTGCAGCAAGTCCTGGTCTCTGATTAGACCAGAGAGGAGTTGAATAGACTGCAGGCTCTCTAATGAATCTTGTTTGTTGTTGAAGTGTGTTTGAATTTCATAGTGACCACTTCAGCCAGATGTTTGTGTAGCAGTAGGGTGACATGACTTTTGAGAGGTGCCTGGAAAACAACTGGCAAAACTTAAGAGCCATGAACTTGATTAAAATGGACGTTTAAAATATTTGAGGTCTGCCCTGCAGAGAATGGTAAGCCTTTGCAGTGCTGGTTTAAAATATAGTGTTTATCAGATACTGATTCCTTATTTCCTAGAAATCAGTGACATTTTTGACTTGCTGAAGTCATTTACATGCTTTTAACCTCACTGCTGTTTAGGACAAGTAGAGAAGAAGCTACCTCATGCACAGAAGCCTTGACTTCACCATACTTCTGCTTCCCTGTTTCAGTGTATACTGTAAACTGTACTATGTCTCAAGTCCCCATCACTCCTTTCTTAACTTTCCCTTTGTGTTAGATTAGCTTCAAACAGCTGTTGCGTAGCAACTTTCACGTGTTGCAGTCAGCTTGGCTTCAGTAAGTATTAAACTATATCAATCTTGTTTCCACTTGTAAATCAGGGAGCATTTCAGGGGAAACAGTGCTTAATGGAAAATTCAGTGCCATTAATGATGTCCCTGGTACTGAATAGCTCTATTTGTTGTCTCCGATTGCTTTTTCTCAACTATTTTGGCTCTGTCACTTCTCCAGTCAAACTGGTATGAAGGAGTAGTTTGGGAATACTGATCTCGTGTGACTGGCATGTTAGGAGGTAATCTTCCTATTTTAGCTCTAATTTGTGATGTTCTCCTGCAGACAGGAGAGTTACAGCCTTGTTGATTGCTGCAGGGCATTAGGAGCATCACCTCTGGCCCTGTGGGGAATAGCAGTTTCTAGCATGATACACAGAGCATATAGTTCAGTTACACAGTGTGTCTAGAAGAAGGTGAAGAAGTTAAACCATTCATCACCCGTGCCAATGGGGAGAAACAACTTGTAGATACTCATCTGACCCTGAGTCTTTGACTTCCTCTTTTAAATTCCAGCTAGCAGAACCTAGAGATGCCTTATTCTCCTGCTAATAATCTGTCTGTGCTGGCTGTGTTTGCTCGCAATTTATTCTGACTTATCAGTGCTTTGAAACTAAATAACTTGAAAGAAGTGACTTGGACTCCTGAAGTTGGTGCAATTCAAGACAAGTGTAAAAAGAGGTCTTTCAGGGTGGAAGAGGGACAGGTGTGTATTAATTATTTTGAGGCTTCTTTTGAGATGGCTCAGTTGGTTCAGAGAGAAGCATTCTGGTTTGATTCATTTGCCTTTATGTTGTGTTTATACAGGCGATTTGGTGGAATATTTAAGACAACCTTTCATGACAGTCGTGTTTTCCTGTGTGGTGATTCAGAGCAGCGGCCACAGCTTCGCCTCTGTGTGCTTAAAAAGTATTTAAGAGGTGTTTTCTCCCTCCAATTTGTGTTATGATTTGTTTTCTAATGGGGTAACAAACGTTAGTGTACTCTAAAATAGATTGAAGAATGGGGGAATGCCTTCTGTAGGGGTGTTCCCCTCCCCTGCGCAGACAAGTATTGTTTTTTTCGGTCTGATCTGAATTTAGGGTTTTGGATGCAAAAAGGATTCCTGCTTTTCAGAAGTTGTTAACAGTTTATTAACAGCTCGTTCGTTGAGAACTATCGGCTGAAGGTGGGAGAAGGCTGTTTCTGAAGAAAACAAGTGCTGGTGAAAGCCTCTCCTAACTGAGATTGGTGGGAACTTGAGGGAGTGAGAGGAGAGCTTTTGGATCTCTTGTAAGGCATTGAAAACATGGTAAAGCTTGTGGCACAGCTGATCCACGTGTGTGCAGAATTGTGATGTTGCTGCCCATGGCATCTTGCTGGATTAGCTGGCCAAGACCTGGAGGTGAGTATGTACGTGACAGCAAATCTCACCAAGTTATCAAGGAGAGCAGCCATCGGAGTCACTAGGATGATGGATGCAGCTCTCCTTTCATTTGTGTTTTATTTTCTTTTCAAACATGTCAGACACTTGACCCGGACTTCCCCACTACCCATCTCACTGGATTCCTGTCTCTTCTTGTGCTTAGGTTCCTGTGGAGCTCTGCTTCTTACACATCCTTCTCACATATCCTTCTCTTCAGGGCCCTGCTTGGTTCTTGGCGATCCCTCACAGAGAGCTGGCTGTGTTCTGGGCCCTAACTAGTTATTCTATCTTTCCCATCTTTGGCTTTGTATCACCTGCTGCCTGTTGGTCTCATCCTGCTCTCCTGCAGCCTCAACCCTGGCAGTGCTCTGCAGGCACACCCCCTTGTTTGCACCTTCTCCACGCATTTATTAGTCCTTGTTCTCATGACATCATTACTATTTCTGATCTGCTCTGCCTCTGTGCCACTTTTAAAAATTATTGATACTTAAATAATTTCAGCTATTGGCTGAAAAAAAAGGAGAAAATAGTTTTGGTATCATTTATAAATGCATTGTCTGTTCCTGTAAAAAACCCAGGGTTTTTTACATTTTGCTTGAAATCTAGTACAGATAGTTAGAAGGTTCTGCAGCCTTGCTTGTTGAAGATTCTCTGGCTTTGTTTGGGTTGTCTGCAGGTGTTAAAAGCTTAAGAGTGAACACTTACTGGTTTCTAATTATAGCAAACTGTAGTATCATTGAGAGTTCAAAGAACTGATTGCCCTTTTGATCTTTATACTGCTTGGTTGCTGTTGCACTGGTATGTCCTTTCGTTTTACATATAGGATATTATTTCCTAAGCGTAGTTATGTGGTTCCTTTTAATTAATTGTACTGTTCTTCATATTTTAACATAAAAATGGCATCTTTCTGATTTTTTGTTTTGCTTTTTTTTCAGCCCCATCTGTTTTGATATGATTGAAGAAGCCTACATGACAAAATGTGGACACAGCTTCTGGTAATATTTGTGTTCTTGCATTGTGTAAAATGTCCATGTCTTAGAGCATGTGCAGATAGATAGGTGTTGCTGTGATTCCCTTTCATTCTGAGCTTGTTTCTTTTTTACCTTCTGTCCCTACACTGGAGAAAGAGGTTGAAATAATGTTTTTAATGATAGGTACCTGTTGATTAAAAAAAACAATCCAAATGTCTTAACCAAATAGTGCTGCGCCTCCATATTTCCTCTGTAAGGAAGTAAAACGTTTATAAACTCCTGGTAACTCCCAATATCTAGAGTCAGAACAATATGTTAATTTACATCTATTGGCATCACCTCTCTAGAGGTGTTGGGAGCAGTATTGGCAGCTCCTCCTTGCCTTTGTGCAAGACCATGCACAATTTGAAGTGACTTTTTCATTGTAATATTGCAATTATTTTAAACCTTATAAGAGAGGATATGCTTCAGGCTTTCCTGTTGTATTGAATTGGCCTGGCCCCATTTACTCTTCAGTGTGTTATCTCTGGCCATCATGAGGAGCAAATGTTTCATGGAGAATGCAAGAACCCTGTAGGGGCATTTCTGGAACCACTTGCTGCTTCTCTTCCTCTGGGGATTGGTGTAAATATTGAACCATGATGTCCTATAGTGTCCTGTCTATGTTATACTCTTATGGCATCTGCTAATTAGAAATAAACCTTGTAAGAAGTAATACTATAGTAGTATAAAGTACTTTCTCAAGCAGCAGATTCAGGTAACTTTCAGAAGTTTTAACTTGCCGACAGGTAAGATAACAGCCGATTTTGTGCCCTCTGTGGTAACACTTTATCCCTGTGACCTGTAACTTTTTAAAGGTCCAAGATGAGAAACATTGAAATACTTTTATTTAGAAGGAGTGGAGCAATGTGTCTCTATCAGGAGCTGACATCAAGCAGATTCTTAGTGAGATGCTTAAACCTGATGCTGAAGTGCATCTTATCATTCTTCTGTCCCTCAATTCAAGAGTGAGCACCTCTGAAGTCACTGAAAGTGAAAAAAGCAGCTGTGGGGGGAAATATGAGAGGTTGGTTAAGGTGTTTCCTCTGCTCAATTACCTAAAATTCTTTTAATGTTGATTGCTAAGTATTTGGCTAATCTAGAAGAGTTACTTCTGAGAATGCAATCTGTTTGCTACCTCCTCTGTGGCTGGAGTATCCACATTGCAGTAATCCTCGAGAAATAAGAGTGAAGTACTTTAGTAAATTTTGTAATCCTTGCCAGAAGCCTTTGCTTTCTGCTATAGCACCATAAACACCATAACGTTTTGACTCCACTGTAGGTTCTTGGCAGCACAGCTGTTAGCTGGCAACACAAAATTTCCCCGTTGTCTAAGGCTGGTATTATTTACCTTGTGCTTATGCTTTGTTCCTTCACGTGGGCTCACGTTGTTTTGTTTCTTGCTTTTTTTTTTGTTTTGAACAGCTATAAATGTATTCACCAGAGCCTGGAGGACAATAACAGATGTCCGAAATGCAACTATGTTGTGGACAACATAGATCATCTTTATCCCAACTTCTTAGGTGAGCTTTAGGCTTGCTTGAATGAGAAACATCTTAGTTGTTAAGGAAGGCAGGCTCTTGTAAATTTGTCCTGTAAATTACAGTCTTCTGGATGTTGAAAACAAAATCCAAATATCAGCCCCTTGGTTGTCATTTTTATATAAAATGGTTAGTATAAATTGTTAATACTGCACTGCCTCCAGCAGTTCTGTGTGCTGAGTGACAGTATTGAGATTGACTTGCTGCTGTTTCCATACTATGAAAAGCAAAGCAGTTTTTCTTATGGCTAGGTATGTGAATCTCTACTTTTGTTTTCTTGCACTCTTGTCTGCCTAATAATAAAGGACATGCCCTGTTTACAAAGCTTGGACACTGAAAGGGTGGAGGCTGTATTAGATACTGTGCTATTTTGGCTGCTGTAGTGAGGCCTGTATGATGGATGTAGGTGTAAATTAGATACAGAGAAGATATTCATACATATACCTATATGCAATCCTAATTACTTCTTAAAGAGGGAGGAGATGTTGCTGGGTGAAATACCTTCAAAACTTAGTTTTGTAGAGAAAAGATTAAAGGAAAGACATTGCAGTGTGAAATACCAAATTAAAGCAAATCTTGATTTCACGTGCGGAGATAACCAGTTCATAATAAATGTCTGAAAAGCCACAGTAGCCAAGGAATGCTTCAGAAATGGCATCCTGATTTAGACCTAATCACTTGTGCTGGAGGTACTGCTGAGACAGGTCTTGGAGTCTATATTGGGCCAAAGAGTATTTCCATACCCCTGTGTCCAGGGGTTTGAGGTATGTGTTGGAGCAAGAGCAGCTGGTGTATATATGTGTGCAAAGGGTTGAAGTTATCTTTCTCTTTGCATTCGCTAGATTAGTGTCAAATTAAATTATAGCAAAAATATATCTTTAGAAATTCACATGATAATTCAAGGAAAAAGTTTTCTATTCAGCTGTGCTTATTTTTTTGGCATGTAATAGAATATTACCTGATTTATCTCCCTCATACTCTTCTGTGGTGTACTTTTTCCTTGAGTTGAAAATCTTTCTGAAGGAACCTGGGTGTGTAGAAAAAGGAACTGATCAATTTGGAGAATGTATAGGCTTTTTATTTGTTGATGATTTAATAAAAAATCTTTATATATGGTTCAAAGAATCACCAAGGAATAAATTGGTAAGGAATAAAAGTGGAGACATCTTCTACTGTTTTAATTGCTGATAAACATCTTACTGTGGAATTAATAAGGTAGAAATATTATAACTTTAAATCCATCTCTTTGACATCTTATTTATGTTTTTTTAGTTAATGAATTAATTCTTAAACAGAAGCAAAGATCTGAGGAGAAAAGACTCAAACTGGACCATTCAGTGAGTAGCACCGTATGTTCCAACTTTTTTACTTTATATTTATTTAATGATTCTATGCAGCAATTGTAATTACATGACTTAACTGACAAGAGATTGCACTTTTGAGCTGATGCTTTAACTTGCTTTAAGAGGGAATAATGCCAGTGTCAGTGGATCCCCTCTACCTTGTTAACTACTGTCCTTCCCACCAGCAGTATGTGTAGAGAGAAGCTCTGTTAGCATAGGCAAGTGTCTTTTGATGTATTGCATATAACCTGGGAAACTTTCCATGGAAGTACACTTGTTTAAAGGTATTAATTTTTGTTCAGTGTTGGAAATTACAGCTACAATGAGATGAGAACAGTAAATGATTAGAAGTGCCACGGGCTTGTCTGATCACATGTGAGAAGCTGTTTCCTGTCAGCAAACTGGAGGAATTGTAATACCAACCACAAGAGGGAGAAAGATACGTTTGGAGTCTGGTGTTCTGGTTCAGATGCCACATAAAACTGCCTGGATATCTGCTAGACTTGCTTCATGTCACAGAATCAGAGCAGGATCTGTGTCCTCAGTTCATCAGAACCTCTCTGCTGCACCTTGTAGATGCTCTTGTACATTAGGATCAAAAAGAGTATATGACATGAGCCAAAAAACTTGCATGTTTCTCCTACTGTGTCTGGCATCTCCTTGTCTTCTGTAATTCATAAATAAGATTGCAAAGTAATATTTAAAATCACGGAGCACCTGCTTTTAAAAGCTTATATTAAAGTGGTATTAATTTAGGGGCCGTGTTGCAGAAGCCAGTGCTGTCAGTGTTTGAAAAGAGCTTTCTTTAAAAATTCATTGGTTTACTCACAGTAAGTTTTTATGTTCATTATAAAATATGCATATACCATATTTAATATAAAATATGCATAAACCAGATATGGTTTGATGTGCACACAACTGACCTGAAGGCATGTACAGTAGCTCCTTGGAAATTTGTTTTACTCTTTAAAAGCCATGTTTTAGATGCACCTCTTTTTGATATCAACCAATAAATGGACAATCTACCATGACTTCATGGCCAGAAGAGTGTTGTCTCTACCTTTTGGCAGCAAATAATAATTACAGACATTTATAAGAAGAGTAATGTTGTTCCTGTATCCATTCTTTAACTTACCTTGTATTACTTTTGGTGTTAAGGGAAGTCATCCAAGACACGTTGCAGCAAATGCAATAGTCATGGTCTCATTAAGAAATCATGTTAAGGCATGTTTGAACATTTGAGTTAGTTTAGCAGTAGTACAATTAATTAGGGCTTTAGTCTGGTAAAATGTGTCTCAAATCCTGTTCACTTGCTTAAAATTCAAGTTTTTTTTCCCAGTTACTCCAGATTGAAATTGTGGTTTTGGCCTGAATTGTTCACATAGGTTCTCTTGAGCACTGTATAGAAAGTTGTGCATTCTGTATGAATGTTGCATATTTTATTTTTCTTAATCTTGTTAGAAAAATGCTACAGCCTCTGAGAAAATATCTGACTTAGACTGGATGGCATTTCTAGTTCTTGCAATTTAAATAACTTGATTTAGTGTCATAGCTTTTTTAGGACAGGCTTTATTAATCCATTTTTGTTTCTTAGATGTTCTTTAGACCTCTCAGCTGTTCCTGTTGGTTCCTGAGGCTTTTTGATGTAAGGCTGTGCTAGCATTAACCCATTATTCAGGTTTTCCTGCGCTTAAAGATACCACTTTTCTTGCTTTTTTTTAATTGATAGGAAGGGAAAAGAGCCTTCAGGGAAGAATGGGCTGTGTAGTAGTATTTTGGTCCTCTGAGGAGTCCCCACAGCTCCAAGCAGTTTAAATAGGATCAATCTGATGAGCTCTATCTTCTTCCCAGCTTTCACATTTCCCTTATACATAGGAGGAATAATGTGAGAGGTGACAGTAGAAAAAATAAGCTGGTACTACCTTCTTTGATTTGAGTTTAGCATGAGGATTTTACCTATTACTCCGGCTTAAAGAAATTAAAAGATATTGGCACATAACAGTATTTTAGATGTAATCCAACTAAGCTTGAATAATGTGGAGGATTCTTTTCTCCCCAAAGAAACATGTTCTCAGAAACTGGGGCACAAATCAGATAAAATTGTTGCTGTGAAATAGTCTTTTCCAGCAGCAGCAGCAAATATGCTTTCATGAAGCACAGATATATTCCAAGTAAGATAAGAAGTTCCACAGTAAGTCAGAGGAGCCATATTCTGTACACATGGCAGAATTGTGAATCTCGATACCTGAAAAGTGTTTTGCAGTTTTACAAAGGGATGAAATACTGCTGTGTTTCTTTTAGTGTCTGTTGTTGGCTGGCTTATTATATAGCCTGGATGCTTGGACTCAGCATCTCTTCTACATCTCTCGTTCTTTTTTTAGAATGGCCACAGGTGGCAGATAATTCAAGATTTGTTGGGAACTGATCAAGACAATCTTGACTTAGCCAATGTAAACCTGATGCTGGAGCTGCTGGTGCAAAAGAAGAAGCAGTTGGAAGCAGTAAGAAGTTTCTCTTATTTAAATGAACACTGTGTATTTAGAAGTTTTTTCTTTGGATGCCTTTTCCTGGAAGCAAGATTCTACTGGTGATTTAACTGCTCAGCATTTTCTCTTGTGTTTTGGTGTTTAAAAGGTGACTGTTTTGCTGACCTTTCTAGTGAAGTAACATTTCAGCTGTGATGCCCATAACATGCTTATAATGCTGTTGGTGGCAGGGTTGTATAAACAAACAGGGAAGACAGAAAAGAATAAGAGAAGATTACAGAACACAGAAAAGCACCTGAAGAAGTTTACTAATTTTCTGTTGCACAAGTAAATGTCAGATCTTTCTTAGTAATAACCATGAAGAAGTCCAGAATATAGATTAAAGAATAAATACAATGAGCATGTGAAAAGGATCACACCCTTCAGTTTCTGCTGGAACCAACAGAATCTGAATGACCACCTTTCCTGAAGGCTTTTTCAGTATTTAATGCTTGAAAGAAAAGTTCAGCTGTCTTGTTTGTGAAGCCGTTTTGAAGATTTATCTCGTATGAAGCAAGCTGTTCCTATGATTTGACTGAAATGTAGTTGGTTTGGGTTAGTTCTCCATGTATTTGGCCATTCTGTGCTGTTCATTTCCAGTGATCATTTTCAAGTTATGAGAACCACACCTTATAAATTAGGCTGGATTATTACACTGGATTATTACAGAATTAGACCCAGTAACTTTGAGTAGGAGGGTGAATTTTGCCAGTGCTTTAAAACAGGTGAGGAGAAATCATATTGGGAATATCTTAATTTATCTACTCTTACAGAATCAATATTTATGACTTGTGGTTCTGATGGAAAGAAAGTAACCCCAAAATATGCTTGAGTAGTAGCAGAGCTGTTACATTGCCTTATTGCATGGGGGACTTGTAAATATGTTTTCTGTGTTTCACTGGAGTTATGATGGGGAAAAGAGAATAAAACTTTTTTTCTCTTTAAGCCTTTTTGTATAATTTGTGACAAATCTGAAGTAAAGAAGGCACATGAATGAGTGTATGAGTATTTGAGTATCTTCTAAGGATGCTAAGCTTGAAAAGTGAAACCATACCTGACATTTAAAGAATAATTTAAAAACATTTTTCCTGTCTAGTATGTTCACAATTCTTTAATAATAAATATTTCGATAGGTTGTGAAAATAAGTCTTGGAATGCTGGGTTGTGATTAGGACTATATTAATGCTGGAATACAGGTCTTAGTTTACTTTCCTCTTGTGATTCTCTATCTTGCCCTGTAAAGTTCTTGGCCAGTTTGTGAAAATACTATGCTGACGGCTGTGGTAAATAACCTGTTGTGAAAAATATTACAAAGAAATGGTTTAGTTTTATCAGTTGCTTTATTGTTGTCTTTCACTCTGGAGGCATCTTCAGCAGTAACTTCTATGTAAGCATAAATGTAAATTCTGGGAAAGGTGGGGGGTTTTTATATAAATACTTCATCCTTTAGGATGTTGATCATGAAGTGGATGCTAATGATCTTCTAGGCTGGAAAGTGAGTCTCTGAGGAACCTGTATTCCAAAATCCATTCTAGGTGCAGTAGCCAAAGAAAAAAGAATCATTTCAACTTATTAGTGAGAACTGTTTTAAGGACTGTTGCCTTCCATAAAAACTTGTTTTGAGCCAAACACAACCTTAAAATTGGTGAGATGAAGTAAAACTACCATTTTTGAAACTTCCTTAAGCTATTTTTCTCTTGGTAACATCTAAATGAAAGCAGTTTCTGTGCTGTGTGGATTTCTGTGTGTAAAACAAGTATTTGTTTCTCTTAATGTACATGGAAGAGTTACATTTGTTATTGTGTTACAGGAGTCCCATGCTGCCCAACTGCAGATCCTTATGGAATTTCTTAAAGTTGCCAGGAGAAACAAACGAGAGGTAACTTGCTTTGTGTTTCAGTGGGTGAGGTGTTGTCTGCTGCTTTCTCCCAGTGCACTTGTGTTGAAGTGTTAGCCTGGCATTATTTCTGCAAAGAATAACTCAAGGTGTGTTGGGGGAAATCTCAGACAGCAGACCCATGGGTTTGAGGGAAAATTAATCTCTTTAGTTGTGACAGCTTCAATTTTTAATCAATTGCTGTCTCGTCTCACACTGGTGAAGCATGTGGGAATATAGAGATCCCTTGGTGTAAATGTATGTCAAGTTCTTGAAACAGGATTGTTTTCCCAACACAGAAAAAAAATAGAAGATTGGGAAGGAGTGAAATTATTTTCACTACCAAGTTTTTTTCTTAGTTTTTCAATTACCATGACTAATGTGGTAACATAAAAGAATTAATATTTTGTCCTTATTTGTCCTAAAATGAGTGTCTCAAGGAATATGAGAGAGTTCTATAATCACATAGTCTTCTGTGGTTTGGGCCTCTTCCTTTAGAACATCATGCAGTGCATAAACCCTAATACCACAAATAGCCCAAAACTTAGAAAAATGAGCATGAAAACAGCAGAAGGGTGAGCTCTCTTGTGATCTGTGGTTTCTGAGAAAAGAGGTGAAGAACAGGAGACCCAGCAGTGTGGCTGTAAGGTCAGACTTGAAACCATGTAAATGTGATGGGTGTATGAAGCCTTGTCCAGAATGGATTGGGGGTTTGGTTATGGAGTCATTCCAGAATGAGTCTGTCCACCAACGGATATCCATGGCCAAAACGAACAAGGGTTGTACAAAGTCCAAAGAATGGCAAGAGAGCTGGTGAACAATCTGCAAAGCATCTTACAAGGAGCAGCTCAGGGAGCTGGGGTTGTTTAGTCTGGAGAAAAGGAGGCTCAGTTGGGACCTCATTGCTCTACCTCCCTGACAGGAGGTTAGGGGGGTAGGGTGAGTAGTCAGGCTCTTCTGCCATGTTTCAAGTGACAAGATGAGAGGAAATGGCCTCAAATTGCAGCAGGGGAGATTCAGATTGAATAATAGAAAAAAATTCTTTCAATAAAAGAGTAATCAGGTATTGGAGTAAATTGCCCAGGGAGCTGATGGGGTCACAGTCTCTGAAAATGTCCAGGAGGCAACTGGATATGGATTGGAGATATGATTTAGGGATTAGTATGGTGGTGCTGGCGTTGTGGTTGAACTGGATAATCTTGAAGGTCTCTTTCAACCTTAATTCTGTTTCAGTACCTGGGAAGCCTTTCCCATCTCATCTGCATCTGTATCTCTGTCTTTGTCTTTAGTAATAATTTTTAAAGGATAACATTTCCTTTTAAGGCTAAAGAAACTTAATTTTCGCTGCAGAGCCTCTGAAAATAGCTTTCGGAACATCCTGAAGGCAATTGAGATGTATAGTTTATTTCAGCTCCTCCATGTTCCTGCTTATGTATTCCCTCTGTTGCGAAGACTTCCTGTCTGTTATTTTGTAGTCCTCTTTATATTCCAGCGTGAAATGCAGACTGTCACATCTCCAAAGACTTCTGTGCAGGCCTGTCAGTTCTGTCCTTGCCCTAGTGCTTAGTGTCTGGCCTTGCCATTTATTTTGAGGCACATGAGGACTTGTCAGACTTGTAGCAGTCTTTGCTCTCACTTGATAAGGGCAGGAAGGATAAAAATCAGTGGGTAGATGCATGGAAAATACAGACCGGTCATTAGGGTAGTTTTACATATCAACATCTGTCTTGGGCACTCAGGTTACACAAAGAGTTAATGATGCCAGTTGATGCTTCCTTTTGGGAAGTGACAAGGTGCTCCCTGTAGCTGGTGAAACTTGTGGCAAGCACCCCTTTCTGGAGGGAGTTTTGTGGGAATGATAGAGGAATTATTGTTTGGGTTCTGACAGTGGTCATGTATCCAGACTGCAGAAAGCCTGAGATGGTGACTTAGAAGGTGAGAATGGGGAGGTAAGTGAGCATATTAATAACGCAGTAAAGGTTACCAGAGCTGCAGAAGTTCACTGTAGTTTCTTTTGATGCTGTGAGAGGTAACTGTTTAAGAATTGAGCTCAAGGAATACGTGTGGACCCTGGAAGAATGATGTATTGTCATTTTGAGTCATACAAGCAGCCTTATTATGGAGAGGAACATGACCTTTTTTCCATTCTTAATTCAGACTTGGTTTTAGTAAAGATAGCTGCAATTTACTCAAGAGTAAATGCAGTTTTTCAAATTTTTCTTTCTTAATAAAAATTTTTTTAATGTATGATCCTAAGTTCTTATTTCTAATTTTTGACTTAAATGTTTAAAGAAACTTTGATAACTTTGCTTCCTAATGTGCCTCTTCGAATACTATTTATTACAAGACTTTATTAACAGGTTTCAATTACTACATAATGCAAGTTCTTACATAAGGACTGAGGTACTTTTGTAAGTGAATACATATACTGCCTCAGAGTTAGTGTACCTCTGTAGTATTTCAAACATTCAGAGAAGATGATTAACCACCTGTAACCTTCCTTGCCTACTTCATTCATAAGTTATATATTTTTTTTCTCTTGCATTAATGAAATGGTGACTTCTGGGCATATTGGAGTGGGTTTATAGCTAGAAGAAAACTATCTGTTAGACTTCAGAATGTTGGTGCAGTTAAGTCTTTTGACAAATGCCTCTTTGTCACCTTTTCATAATTTCTCTAGAAGATAAATGTGAGGTTCAGCACCTGCAGCAGTTTCTATTAGAAATCCTGTTTTGATTGGTTCATAACTTTTCAAAATGTTGATCTTTTAAGCTGGAATTTGCTGCATGTTTTTTGCACAAAGGTGTTTGCATGTCCTTTCTCTTTTGAAGTTTTCTGTATTTTGTTTTCTTTTGACCTAGAGCAATATGGAAAACAGCCCCAAACAAATCCTTGGCAATAGTAATAGAAAAAAAGTCTTATTTTAGAAAAGATCGAAAACAAATGGCTAAAGATTAAAAATACTTTTTCACACAAACAACAGATAGTTTTGGAGGGGAAGAATGTATTGATCATTCACAACATTTGGGTGTCCCTAAGGCAAACTTAGCATGGCTGAATGCCTTTCCATATGTGTGCCCTGTTAATTGAATGCACAAAATGCTTTTTTTTTTTTTTTTTTTTTTTTTTTTTTTTTTTTTTTTTTACAATCCAGCATCCTCTTCTGTTGAAATTAAGGACCCAAAAAAGTCCGGAAGGTCAAGTTTAATAATGAAATGTTATGTCATGGCAGGTGTTTATTACTATTTTCCAGGGAAACCAAACACAGCAGCCTGTGACTTTTTAAAATTTGTTTTCATATGTGTGTTGTATAACTGCTTTTACAAATTTAACTTTGTTAATTTTAAATGTTCACGTGTTCTTTCATCTTGAAGACTGTGTGTGACAGCTGATTATATCAGCTGATTCTCCTGACTTTTCTGTTCAGTAGTTTAAAGAAGAGGCCTTGCTAATCATCTGATCAGGATTTGAATGTCTCCAGACAGTTAGATACCACCATACATATCATATAGATAATTTATGCTAAAATATTACTAACTCAGTAGCCTAATGGTATTTCTGTCAAGCAGCACCATTGCTTACTGAAGGAGAATACTGAGCTTGATGATGAGTATCACAAATCAAGTTTTATGCAGGTGCTATTCTCTTGGTGCATTCATGGTTCCCTTGGCAGATGTCACTTAATTTTTATGGTCTGTACACTTTTTCTAATAATGTGACATTAAGTCTCTTGTGTCTGATAAACAAGGCCTCTTTCATGTCTGCTAATGCATAAGGCTGTTTTTTAGCTGGTAAACCTCTTGGGACAGAAAAATAATCTTGAAGTCTTAGGCTTGTGGCACTGAGTACCTGCTCAGCATTTCAGAATCATCATTGTTCTTTGCAGAGTCAAATGTTAAATACTAAAAATAAGGAGCTAGGAGTTATTGTGGGGCAATTGCTGGGAATTATAAGCATGAATTCTCCAGGGATGTCATTACCTTGTGTTAATCACTTCACCTGTCAAACCTTATGTTCTTCATGTACACATATGGATGAACTAATGAGTAGCAAGAGGAGGTGACAGAACCAGAAATCAGTCATGCTCTTTCTGTTGTCATGTGGTCTTGATTGCATTCCAGGACTGCTGAGGAGAATTTATAGCTAGAGTAATCTGGTCCCTATCTACTGCACTTACCTGGTGTTTTAAAACTATTTGCATTTCTAAGTTACTGAATGAGAGATGTGAGCACCAGAAGCAGTGATAAGAAGCCCAAGGATACAGTGAATGTATGAGCAGCAAACTAAAAATTATCAAAGTTAATACCAGTTTATAATAGCTGGCTCTCCTTGCTGCACTGGAAAGGTCTTGCAAAGAAGGAAGCCAAATAACAACTATTACTGATGTACTAGATTCTAAGAGAATTAGTCTAATTGTTCAGGAAGCTTTGTTCCCTTCCCCAGATGTCCTTCTCTCATGAGGCTTTTCTATCAGACCCTCTCACTGAACTTTCAGAGCATATTTCCTCCATACTGTAGGATTTAAATGAGGGAGAGGAGTATTCTAGATATGAAACATACTTTATCAGCCCAGCATCTCCCTTCTCCTACCTTTGGGAATTCTGTGTGTTGAACTACCTTTGGGAATTCTGGATGTTCTCAAGTCTTTCTGTTACTCTTCCCCAGCTATGAGGCAACATTTATCATTTGGGGGAAGTATTGATCAGAGATAATAAATATTCTCAGCAGATAAATGTGTTGTAGAGAGGGACTGTCCACATGTTTAAGAGGCTTGAATATTTCACTAATGAAACTGGAGGCCCAGGTATTCTTGTCTTCATACCAACAAAAGTCTTGCACCTACTTCTAGTTGTGCAAAGACATTGTAACAGAGAAGTATTTGTCAAAATAAGTGATAATTGCAATTAATTTATAAGACTAAAATTTCTCTATGGTCTGAAGATGACCTCCATGCCATAGTTGTCCTGTATGTTGTAAAAAGCTCTCCATCCAAAGCAATTATGGAAAGAAAACCCAGAGACAGACAAGACTTCCAGAGAGAAGTTGATCTTACTGTGCATTGTCATTGAGGTATTGAGTTCTCTAGACAGAAATTAAATTCACTAGGTACCTTTAGAAAAGTTTCAGCTGTTAGTAGTGAAGTTGACACTGTGGGGTTTTTTTTAAAACAGTACTTGGTGGAAGAACAGGAAGTATGAAGAGACAGATACTGATGTTGGATGGATGAAACTACAGGACCAAAGGGTTTATTTTCAGTGACTACCTGGTTTATCTTTTTTGGGTGGGCAAGTGATAATTTTTGCCTCATCCTGCTTGGTGCAATGGTTTTGTGTGTCTGGGAAAATGTTCCCTCTGGTAACAGTCTCATCTGTTTGTCTGGATTTATGGTGTTATATTATGATGACTGCTTAGGGAGTCTGGATCAGAGCCTGGAAGCTGTGTTACTGAACATAAAGTGGCCTATGAGCTTCCAAGAAGCACGAGTCCAGATGCTCTGTTTAAGCTGCTTGTTAGACTAGTGTTGCTGATTTTGTAGTGTTTCTGTAGAAAGTATCTCCTGCTGTTCTTTGCTTGTGCTTTTTCTAGAATTGGAAAGACCAATCAGAAGATCAAGGATCTATGGCTCCTTCCCTTGTTTGTTTTTCTAGGCTGTGTCTGTGGTACTGGGAGGCTCTGCTGAGCTTTTAGTTTTTTGCACACACTTAGAACTGGCATCAGGAGACCCAGTCAGGGCTGCTTGTTGTCCATGCTGTACAAACACAAAGCAGTAAGTTGCTGCCTCCCAAGGGACCCTTCCTCCAGGAAAAACAGGAAGCTCCAGGATGAAACCTTAGTGCTGTACCCAGATGGACTTGTTAGTAGATGGCCATCCAAAACCAAATGACCATGACCTGGTGTTTAGCATTGTGTAAGTCCTTGGTGGCTTCTTGACTTGAATATCTGAAATCCCTTCTCTAGGATTATAAAAAGGTTTTGAAAGCATAGTTTTTCTTTGGTGTATATGCCCATATGTGAAAAATAGGACCAGAATGTTACATGCCTGCTTATTGTAGTTCATTCACTGGAGTTGAAATTGAGGTTTGACCACTTAATTGAAGACCTCCTCCTTGTCCCTATTGGCCTTTTCATTTCTGGGAAAGCATCTGTCTCTGAAAAGATAGATTATTATATATGCTTCTCTCTAAGCATACATTTCAGCGTTCATTGGAAGTGCTTTTGCTGACTTAATCCAAAGTCTGACAGGCATGATTCTGCCCATCACTGGGACAGGACTTGGCTTACTTTCTGTGCCCAACAGTGAAAATTAAATTAAGGGCCCTTAAATCTGAATATACTGCAAGAACTGTAATTCATTTAGCTTTCCCTGAATGTCCCTCAAAGGCTGGCAATTATAAATCAATAGTCTCATTTTTCAAAGTTTAATTGGATTGAATGTGGATTGATTTAAGGTCTTTGATAGATTAAAACACTTAAACTAACATACAAAAACCCCAAAGGTTTCAGTGTGGACGTTAATTTGTTTTATCCTGGTGGCATGAGAAGACTTCCTCCTAAAACAAGCATGAAACAGTCTTGCCTGCTTTTTAGAGTTGCTGCTGGTGGGTATGTTTATGGCAGGTTGTAACTAGAAGGAAGAATTGGTAAATAAAGTCCCAGATCTCATGCTCTTGGCTGCGTGCAATAGTTAATGAAAGCTGGCCAATAATAGGTCTCTGCTGTTGTTCCTATAACAAGCATCCTGTTTATGTGATGTCAAGAATTATCAATTATTTTTCAGATGTCCAGTTTGGCAGTGAGCCAGGACATTGTAGAATAGCTGGTTTCCTCACTGTAATTTTGGAACTTGTAAGTGTTTTTGTAGCTTCTTTTCAAATGGGGTTTATGGATGTGGTGGACTAATGGTATTTGCTAGAGCTGAGTTCAGGCAGAACCTATGCTGTGCAGGTGTCACTTAACTTTACCCCTAATCTTGGAGCTGTAGCACCACCTGCTAATCTTGCTGTAGGTTTCAAAAGTGAAAATGGAATTATCTGTTAGGGTGTAGCAATTTGTAAATTACCTGTGGCCGCCTAGTTCTAAACCATTAAACCTCTGCTGTCTGTGCCTAAATTGAATGAGAACTGAAACCTTCAGAGTACAGAGATTAGGGTACGTTTATAATGTCATTTCATTCAAAAAGCAGCCATGTTAGAAATAGGTGTGGACCCAGTAGTCCTTTCTTCTGTTTTCAGAGACAGAAGCTTTTGGTAGTGTTTAAAAGGAGAATTAAAATGGTGGGTTATTTAATGCAGAACACACAGATACTTAGAATGCTTTAGTACAAGAGAGGTTTAAATTGTGCTTTTTGTTTAAGCAAAACTTTCTGACACTTACAGAATCAAGCACTTGAGTAAATCTTTGGGAGTAGCTTGCCAGGTATTCTTTGGAATGTGCCATACTAAGTGTTCTGTCTTGCCGCAGTAGTAACTTTGTGTTGATGAGGCGAATAAGAACACAACAGGCATTTCTCCACAAAGCATGGAGGTGACCTGACTTCCCTTTATTCAAACACACGGGCCCTTTTATACATTTTGGACAGGCCACTGTGATTGGTGAGAGAGCAACAGAGCACCCACATTGGCCAAACCAGAGGGATGTTAAAGCAGGTCTGTCCCACAGAAAGAATTCCAAACATAAGATTTTGTTACAGAAACAATCCTGATGTTTATGTTCAAGCTGTGAGAACGGGCTTCAAAAACCCAAAACATCACAAAGAAACAGAGCTTAAAAACCTCAGAAACTGTAGGCCTGGAGAAACCAGACTACGCTTTGGATTTGGGCAATTTAATACTGTTGTAAAGCTGAAAGTACAAGAATTTGTTGTCTTTTGAGAATGTGGTGTGCTTAAGCTTTCAGTGGACTTAACTCAGCAAATGGTTTTGGTCACAGGCCGTATTGCTGGTTTGTAAATTTTTACTGGGAGCTGAGGAGAGTCAGGTGGCCTTCCAGTTCTCCATGTATATATTACATTTATGTGTCTCAGTGAACCAGACTTACACTGGAGTGGAGTTTTCTTGGAAGCTCTCACCTAGAGGAATGTGTGTGTGTTTGGGCCCTGCAAGGCTGGGTTTAGGCTGTGGGTGTTTGGGTTGGACATAGCTGCTAAATAAGCAGGTAAGATGATGTCCTTGCTTGGGTGTAAACAGTTGTCAAGTCTGGCTTCAGTTGCTTGAGGTGAGTGAAGCCAGCTTGCTGACTGACTGAAAACCTGGAAGATATTCCTGTGGTACGAAGAAGGGGAAGGAAATGTCTGGTGAGAGGGGGAGTCTCCTTCTGACCCTTTCAGGTGTACCCCTGAAATAGACTGGAGTTTATGGTGCAATCCAAAGTAATTATCACATCTTTGGAAGAAGCAATACCTTGATACCATGTGGTGTTAGCGTAGTGGCAGGGGTGAAAACTTACTGACAAAGTTTAAATTGGCAGGTGACAGGTTAACAGCTAGGATGAGAATTAGTCCTTATACCTTTTAGTCGAAGGGTGAAATGATCATTGTCCTTCATTGTGTTTTTTTCTAATTGTGACAGGACAAGTAGAAATGGTTTGAAAGTAAAAGAGTGTGGGTTTAGATATTAGGAAGAAATTTTTCCCTGTAAGGGTGGTGAGGCCTTGGCTACAGGTTGCCCCAGAGAAGCTCTGGCTGCCCCATCCCTGGGAGTAGACAGGGCTTGGAGCAACCTGGTCTAATGAAAGGTGTCCCTGCCCATGGCAGGGGGTGGAATGAGATGATCTTTAAGGTCCATCTAACCCAGACTGCTTTGTGATTCAATACTCAGTGTTTGCAAACCAGTTACACCTTGCCTGAGACATGTTAGAGGAACTTAATAGGATTACTTTGAATAATGTGGGTCTCTGTGATTGACATCAAAATATCTCCTGTTCTTGTTTTGCATTGTTTCAAAATAACCTCTTTGTCTTGAATGTGGTTTGTGTGCACACTTATGTTAATCTCTGCATTTGAACTTCCTGCCTGGTGGCTTTTGAATTGTGTAGCATACCAGTGAAGATAGTTCAAGTTCCTCTCTGGAAAGATTGTAATTTATCTTGGTGGTGGTGCAGTGCAGATTGATTTAGCCTTCTCCCATTCTCTTATCCACAGCAATTGGAGCAGATCCAGAAGGAGCTAAGTGTTCTGGAAGAAGATATTAAACGAGTAGAGGTGAGGTGCATAGACGTTGTTCTGACTCTGGCAATTTTTCATTTTCATCAAGCAGTCTGCCTTGCTGTGAGGCTGCTGGGTTAAATTTATGGCATTTAAGTCAGTAATGGGAAAATGAACGGATGATGTTCTCTTTTTAATTTGTTCATGGAGTTGATATGTGCAGGCTGCCATTTGGTAGCTCTTCTATAATCATTTCTTTGTGTTGGTAGTAAGTATTTTAGTGTAGTTGCTAGAAATCAGCAGCTGGTATATTGATCAGAATTTAAGATTTTTGTACATTGATGGCTGTTTGCACAGGCAGTTTAAATCTTATCAGCATGTAAGTCTTAAAATGAAGAGGTGTTGGGGATTCAGGAGAGGGTTGTTATGCAGAGACTGGATGAGAACAAAACCAGCTCCTGCTGCATGTCAAAACTGATTCCTGCTATCTCCTTGTACCTCCTTGTTCTCTCAATTCTTTAATGATGGAAATCTCTTGATATTTTTGCTAAGAATTGTTCTCCAAGAATTTGTAACCCCATTAGGGTAATCCTTTTGTCTTCACTGACTCTTTAGGTTACTATTGGTCCTTTCCTCTAATTATTTTAGTGTTTAATCTTGCAGTAGGGAGCTGATGTTTCAGGAACACATCGGACTGCCACCTCTCAAAGTACCATTTTCTTAAAGCTTCTTGGGAATGAGTTTGTAGGTCTGCTTCTCACTTCTTGCTCATCTTGAGCAGTCAGCATGTGCTCCCAACTACCTCCCAAAAAGCCTTTTAGATTTCTTCATGCAGTTAATATGTGTGCTGATGAATTAGCGAAATATAAATACAACTGACACCTGCAAGAATTTCCATTTGTCTGATAGCTATTTGGAATTTTTTCAGACCCCTTTTCCTAAATATTTCTTAGCTTTGGTGAAATAAATATACCTTAGCATGTTTTCTTCAGACTGAGAAAATAAGTCTTGACATGTGTGAGAAACTGTTCCCAAAAGCTGTGGGATCTCTCAAAGAGAATCCAGCTACCTGTTTCTCTGCTCTTTAATCAGGCATTTCAGTGGGCTGCAGCTGGGGTGTATTCCTGGGGTGTGATGGTGACCTTGGCTCTGACCTCTAAAGCCTGGAATCTCTTGTCACAAATATCCTTTTTTCTACCTACCAACTAATAGGCACCTAGTGGGAATTTGAAAGCACAAGTAATAATTGTCCTGAGAGCACTTTGCCCCTCAGCTAATGAGCTGCTGCATCCTGTATAGCTTCCATTTCCCAAACAGATGAAAGACGGTCTCATACTGGGTACACAGCAGTGACTTAGTCTGGGAGGGACAAAGCCAAGTGTGTGTGCAAAGTTTCTCTCTTGTGCTTTGTCCCATAGAGGACTAGCAGATCCTCTTTCTAAGTCTGTGGCACCTTTTTTGCTCTGTTGCCTTGTGACTGTACTTGCTATGATCCATATCCAACTTTACTTCTTCAGTTGTGTTAGGTAAGTTTGCACATATCTCAGAAATGCAGTTACAGCTTGCTTGTTCTGCCACATTTAAGGGAACGCTGGGTTAGAGACAATTGGATGACAACAAAATCTGTTGGGTTTTTTGGAGTATAAGCTCCAAAACTGCCACTCTTGAAGCACAGAGCACCACAGCTGTATGATTTTTGAAACCTGGTTTGAATGAAAACTGAAAAAAAAAAAAAAAAAGAAAATCAATGTTTTGTCAGGTATAACGAAGATTTTTAGGTAGGAGTTGCGTAAATGCAGGCGCAGTTGGTTATCTGCATAGAAAGATGGTGGTATTCTGTGAACACATGTATTAGACACACCTGCTTTGTCAGCTCTGATGTAACATGGCTTTGTGTTTCAGGAGATGAGTGGCCTGTACTCCCCAGTCAGTGAGGACAGCACAGTGCCACAGTTTGAGGCTCCCTCACCTTCACACAGGTATGGTGCTTGCAGCTCAACTTGGATTTCAAGCTGTTCATGTTGCACTCCACTTGCTAGTGCTTTCCAAGCAGTGCCCAAACCACAAGCAAAAGCTGTACAGTATTTTCCTGTTGTGTTTCTAATGGTATAAATTTTAATTGGTGTAAACTTAATGTGAACAAAGAAGTGAAGAGAAAGCCATCTGAGCCTGCATTTGGATGAAAAATCTGCTCTGAATTAGATGCCATGGAAAACTGATGGCTTAAAATATCATGTGAATTAGTAAACTTGAGTCATAAGCCTCTGCTATGGAGTAGAATATTACTGTTAATTTATATGCTACCTTTTCTGAACATTGTGCAGTTCTGCTTGGCATATGGAAGGTCTTAATTTTGTGTGATATTGGAGTGCTCTGGCTTCTCCAGTCAACATGGATAGCTAAAGCTATGGGCTCAGATCAAAATTCGAAATGTATGGCCTGTTGATTCTGTTTATCTGCTGTCTGTTTTGATTTAATGAAATGCCTTTCTAATAACATAATGTGTATCTTTCTCTGGAATATTGCATAGTCTGGTTTTCTGATGATAATGTTGCAGATGCTTCTTGTATCCAAGTTGTAAGTGCCAGAGTTTGAAGTGCTCTACTTTACAGATGTGTCTTTTGCTCTAATTTCAACAGGTTATGTTAAGTGATCATCTCTGCTATCTCTTAGAAGTAGAGTTCTCTAAACTGTCATTTTCTGTTTTTAAAATGTACTGGTAGATATTTTTGCAGTTAGCAGCTCTAAACTTATAGTCCAGAAGTAAAAAACAGATTTCTTCCCCTAGAGAGACATAGGCACAGTGCTGTGGTGAGGAACCCAGCAATATTGGCTGGAATTTCCTACCAAGATGTGATTTCTTGACACAGAGAGCAGCATCTCATATTTTTATGAAGCTGTGGATGCCCCTGAGGGAAAGGACAGGAATATTCACAATGAATGGGAACAGCATTTCTAATTCAGCTCTTTACTGCTTCTTCAGTTCCTTTTGGGTCCAGATTTGTTTCTTGATATGGGGTATTGCTGTTTTGCAAAGAAGCAGTTTGGTGAAACTGAGGATATTCTTGTCAGGTTCTACTATTTTCTGGTTATTTGCTATTAAATAGATTGGTTTTGCTCCATGGTACTGATGCTTGGGATAGACTTGAGCACTGATCAGGCTCATTTGTCAGATGTTGGATGCCTTCAGGCCTAGAAACCCTTTTTAACAGGAGATTGTACTTACGAGTAGAAACATATCTCCATTACTTGAGCTAAGCGAACAAACAAGCCCCCAAAGAACTTTATCTGTTGAAGGCTGGAATTACATTTTAAGTCCAGGAGAATTAGTCAAAGAGTTGAAAGGGAAACAGTCTGCAGTGAGAGATACACTGCTTTCAGTCTACTGAGAATTTATTAATATTCCTTTATACGTATTTATTTCATGTCCTAGGGGTCAATCAATCTCAGTTCTTGCACGAAGATGTAAGGTATTAGAAGAAAAGAAATTGTAGTGGTCTTTGGATTGATGTGCTTCACCTGGGGTCTGCTGGGAGGTGGCAGTGGGTTGGAACCATGACAGGTGCAGAGACCATGGGCTCTTTCTTACCTGCCTGTCTGAGTCCATCTTGGCTGTGTCTTGAATTTGGGGTTTTCCCCCTGGTACAACATAGCAGGGGTGTGATATAAAAGGAGATTTAGGTGTTTTCTAGTGGGTGTGGGATTGCCTTTTTCTCTGTTTTGGAAGACCCTTACTTGTCTTTGGGGAAGCATTCCTGCGTTAAGAGATAGCCTTGAGTGGTAGAAGAGAAGGCAGTATGTGAAGGAAATGTCTGAACAGGCATCAGTTGTTGCCAGAAGTTACTCCTGTAACTTCTATCCCTACCCCATTTTGACAATTTTATACAATTCAAGTAATTACATTGGTGTGAATTACTATAAACTAGATTCCAGGAAGGTCTACCACTAGAAACTAATTTTATTTTCAACATTAAGTGTAAGTTTTGAAAATATCTCAACAACATTCCTCTTTGGCAAGAATGCTGTAGAACAGCTGATATGAAATATGCTGATTTTTTTTCTCTTCTCTCAACTGAAATACTTAATCTCCAGAGTGCATTTTAGAGATGCCATGAACCACTAAGAGTGAAATACAAATATAGTTTGGGATGGATTTGCTTCCATGTTAAAATTATATTGAACTTGGAGAGACTCTTTGGCTTATCAGTGAATTAAAATGGTGTATTTAAATTGAAGTGTAACTTAACATACTTAACACACTGCTAATGAAATATAATTGTGTAACACTTTAGTAATGTGCCTTATAAATAGTACAAGGTTATCACTAGTGCTGAGAGGAAGAAAACTTCTTTAGCCTTTGAATCTAGAGTTCAAGAAAATAGAGTTCTTTGGAATTCAGTTTTATCTGGTCTCTGGTGACTTGCCCTTATTCATCTGCTTCCTCTAAATCACAGGCTTGCTTCATTAATTTTCTGTTTCTTTTCATTGTTTATAGCTTTTTTCCTCTCCATTCTTAACATCTTCAAAATGTGAAATTACTTTGCCTTCCCCCAGCTTCCTTCAGAAGCTCTTTAGCAAAAAATCCTAGCACAGTTATGATGTTCAGTACATCATTTGCTGTAAGAAACATGTTTTCTCTTGTGCCTACACAGAATGTGATGAAACATTAAATTGGGTAATAGCACAGTGCTTGTTTACAGTGTTGCCTATTGCTTGGTTTGTATACTAATAGAGAACAAGAGGGGAAGAATAAGGGAAGAGAACAAATAGTTCTGTGTGTGGCTTTTCTGAAGGGGTATGTGTGTTATTTTTGCTCCCAGTAAATGATGCAAACAGAGGATAGGAATAAGTAACTTCTCTGTGATGCTATCCAGGACTAACAGCAATAACAAACTATCACTAATATGAGTCTGGGGGAAAATTCTGACCTAGAAATGAGTTCTTGGTAACTCTGTTTTAGTTATTGAAATCCTGATCCTCCTTTCCCTCCATTTGTTCTAATTACTTCCTCCCATCCCTGTAATGGGATTTATAGTCTGTGGGTTGCCTTGTTTGTTGTTGTTCTGAGTTTTTAAATGTCACGTGAGTGTAGCTGCGTTTCCAAACTGACCCTAATGTTGCGTCTTTTAAAAGAGAACTTGGAGGGCACTTCTGTAGTTTTCTGATTACTTGTTTCCCATTTATTGAAAGGAAAAGCATTCAAGAATATATGAGTTAACTCAGCTATAGGCACCGCACAGAAATGTCTTTGAATTTGTACTCTGATTAGGGAGATGACATCTACACTCCTGAAGGCTTTACATCACCAGACAACCTGCAGCAAAACAAGACCAGACACTCTGTGTGTTTTGCTGTTAATTGCCACTGTACCTGTCTCAGAGTGGAGTACTTTTTTCTTTGCTTTCTAGCTGAATGTGTTATTCCTACAGTTATGGCAGGATCTGCTGTCCGTGTTTCATTATTCATGCAGCCACATTGTAATTTAAAGTTCATTGTTTTCAACCATGCCTGAAATGGCTCTGCTGTTTTCTCCTTTACAATAACTTCTGCAAATAATCATTTTTATCCCTCAAATTTTCTTTGTTCGCAGCTTTCGTCTTGCCTGGAACAGAAGTCCAATCAGTCTCATTTTCCAAGTTAATTTCTTAAGTCTCACCAGTGATTATGTCTCATCTTCTATTTCCACTTCCTTCCACTTCCAGGGGAGCTTAAAAACATTTAGAGGAATACTTAAGCACTTGGTACCATCGGTTCGTTCTTCTGAACTTACAGGGGCCCTGCCTGGCATTTCAACCAAACCAATTTGTTTATGACCAAGATTCTTGAGTTTCCACATAAGTTCTGTCAGCTGTTACATAAGCAGGAATTGGTACCTTTATCTTTGACAGAACTAAGACCTACAGCAGTGTTCCAGAAGCTGTTTAAAGAAACCTTCAGCTTTCCCAGGCAATTCTTAAAATCTAAGTTTATCTCATAAGAAAGACTGAGAATAATGAGAACAATGATCTCAGCTAATTTCTTCTCTGTCCAAGTCAAGTGACATAAAGGCAAAGTAGTTAAAAATATTTTTTATAAACAAATTATTCTTTTCATAATGTGCTCTGCACAATCAATAAAATTGTGTTCTTGTATGCTAATCTTTACCTGTCCTGAAAGTATATGAAATTTGAGTGACAAATGTGCTTTAATATGGCTCTTCAAGCAGCTCTGGGAGCTGAATTTTTTGCCTGCATGTCCAAGAGCACTGAACCACCTCTTTTCTGCTTGGATCAGGAGATCTTTTTGCAGTTTTGAAAGTTAAATTCCATTGAGTTTGCATGTCTATGCCGTGTTTTGAAAACAGTGATTTAAAAGGTATGTTATGTCATTGTAGATACTGTAATGTGGTGTAGTATTTTCTAATAATCGTAGTCTTGGCTGTCAACATTTTTTTTTAGGTTATTTCTGTATTTCCTTAATTGTCTTTTTAAACTAGTATCTGTCTTACATTGTTTTCTCTAGCTTTTCCCTTTCCAGTGTTGATTCAAATGCCAGAGCATTAGAATTTCTTTCCTTTCTTTTTTTAAGGAATGGAAAACCCTTGGTAGCATGTTATTTTCAGAATGTCTTGTGCTGCATATTTCATATGAAAGATATGCTTTTGCATTCTAATTAGAAATTATTTGACTGTACTACACATAATTGTGTGTGACAGCATTCTGCTTTAGGAAAACTCTGTATTTAAAAATAAAAAATCTCTCCTAAACCCCAAACAAAATAAAACCTTGTGTTCCCTGTCTGTAAAATGGATTTCAAAGGCAAGTATGCTGCAGAGTGTCAAGGAGGGAATAGCAAACAGGTTAAAAATGCTAAAGGATGGCTGTGCAGTGATTTAAGCAGACTATTTCTTTTATTTTTGCAGTAGTATTATTGACTCCACCGAGTATAGCCAGCCTCCAGGCTTCAGTGGCAGTTCTCAGGTAAGATAATATATAAATGCCTGCTTGGAGGGGACAGGAAGGGTGAGCATGGAGATTGGGCAGTGTTGAGGTGCACCTTCATCCATCTCCAGAGTACTGGTCAGCTGGAGCCTTGAGAAGGCTCTTAGCTGGTTGTATGGACAGCTGCAGCTGGAGGAGTGATTGTGTCCAGTGGTGTGAGAGAGACCTGGTGTGATGTATTTAGACATCTGGCTTTTTACTTAAAGTTGATTCTTTCAGGAGAGGGGATATAGTTTGCTCTCCATCTCCCATGTGGGCAGCACTGGGGAAGAGAGGTAAATCTGACCCTTTGCATTGCTTAAATAGCAGTAGATTAAGCTTAACTTTCAAAATAAATTAAAAAAAATCTCCAGGCACAGTTATGTCGTTTGTCCTCATCAGGGCCTTTTACAAACCATTATAAATTCATAGAGAGAGTAAAGAGCTGCATGTAGAATGGAGCTGTTTGGCAGGCAGCCTCCAAATTGTCTGATCCATAGGGCCTCCCAAATTCTGCACAGCACTTCTGTAGTCTTGCACCTTGGAGGGATTCTGCTGGACTGGGGAGGTGACACTCACACCCAGCTCACAGCTCTGAAAAGGTTGTACAGTTTTCATTTGGGTAGATGGACTGCTGGGCACGTTCCAGCTGTGCCTTGGGTGCTCTCTGGTGGTGGTGGACCATCCCTGGTGCACAAGTATGAAACTGGTAAATTAACAAGTTGAAGTGCTATTGGATCTTATTTGATGTAAATCAAAAAAACACCTGGATTTTTGAGCTGGTGCATATATATGTTTGCATACAGCTGTGCAACTAATTGGTAATTAGAAAATTCCATGTATTAGTCTGTGGGAAAAGGCTTGGTGTTCCTGCTACTCTGGTCTTTGGAGGTTTTTGCTTGAACTGGGAGTTGCAGTTCTATCACGTTTCAGAGGGCAGATGTAATGTAGGTGGCGGTTTTATGTTCAGAACTCTGATGTGCTACACTGTATTTGTTATCCAGTTACATTACTTGTCTCAGTACTTCCTATTGCAAAGCCAAAATTAATAGCATAGCTATTCTGCTGGTGAGCTCACAAAAACAACCTAGGCTTTCTAGCCATTCTATATGACAGCCTTTTTGTGTGAGAATAATCTTGTTTTGTGCTCAAATGTGATTTCTTGTCCTCAAGAGTGCAAGATCTGTACTCTCAACTACAAATTTTCAAATTAAACTTTAATATATGTTTGGATGGAGAGTTCAAAGAGAAGTTCTTGAAGTGAAACACTTCTGTTCAGACGTAGTCTAATTTCAGCAAGGCTTTACCATAAAAACAGCTTGAAGAATATCAATTAAATTGTGGGGTTTTCCCTAATTGTCAGTCACGGCAAAAATCATATGTTGGGCACTGCTGGCAGTAAGAATTAGCTAGGATGGACAGTACAGCTTTCCTTTCTCAATATAATTACTTTGTGCATTGGCCACAAACATGTTGTTAGGGAAGCACAAAGCTCTAGGACAGATCTCTTCCAGAAGCTGAGTTTCAGAAGCAAATACTGGACAAGTCACTTAGGCCCTGGGGAATTCTGCAGGTAGTATTTAATGGCAGTACCTTTTTTTCTGCTAGAAATAAGGAGCTTGTGTGCAGCTAAGTACCTTTTTCACAGTTAGAGGACTCTTTAGAGCATCTGATAGAGTTCAGACAGTAAAATTACTACTGATGACAGAGGAATCCAAACTGATATCCTCAACTAAGGTGACCCATAGTAGTTTTAGCCATTGGATAAAAATTGCTTGGGTATCTTTTCTCTCTTTCTGAATTTTTCCCTTCTATTGCCCAGTATTACTTAGAAAGTAGCCAGGGAACAGGCTTCATAGAAATGATCTGTTTTTTGGCAAAATGTGAGCATATTGAAATGCCTAGCTGGGGGTGGTCTGATGGGTATGGGTTTGTGGCCCTTGCTTGGTTCTCAGCCCTGCTGAGTTGCCACATGCCACCCTGAGACCTGCTCCACAGGGATCACTACAGCAGGCAAACACCTGATTGAGTGCATCTCAATGTGGACTGGGATCTGGCAGATGAGGCTTGGGTTTGGGTTTTGTCACCTTTTGTGGTTCAGGAAGCTTGCCTGAACTTGAGACTAAAACGTTTGTTCTTTGCCTGAAGTTGTTCTGAGCCAAAAGCCCTGTTGATGTGCTGAGAGAGACTGGAGACATTGGAGGCCACTGCACAAAAATTATAGGAAGAGGCTTTAGAAGTATTCTATTAAGCATTTTTTAAAGATAGGAAATTTTAGAAGATGGTACTTGAAAGGTATTGATGTAGGAACACTTCCTAGTGTTGTGTGTTGAGGTTGGAGCTGCTTTTGAGATAAAATAAGCTGTGAAGACCATGGGTGCTGTCACAGGCAGGTGTGAGCCGTGATGTCAGTGTGTGGGAAGTGGTAGCTTGGAGGTTTCACTGCTTGGTGTTTGCTTTTTTCCTAAAATGTTAGATTGCTTTTCATACAGGTACAAACAAAATTTGAGTGGGCTGTAAACTTACTTTGTTCTCGTTGGCTTGGTGGGTGGCTGTAATGAGGACAGGCTGTTCCCCTGCTTGGATTGAGGGGGAGTTGTACCCGAAGTGGGGTTTGATAGTGCCATTGAGAAGCATTACGGACCTTGTACTTGCTCAGGGACATTGTTCATTAGGAAGCTTGATGGTTCTTAAACCTTTTAAAATTTAGCTTTGAGAGACTTCTTAAATAGAAACTAAAGCAAGGAGCTCTTTGTGCTTCTTATGTAGTAGAGGGTTTCATTCCTTTTCATCACTTGTGACTAAAATGTTGAGTACTGCCATTTTCTGTGTTTGCTTCAGCAGGAAAGATTACTTACTTAGTTCAAATCCTTTTCTCCTACATCTCACTGCTACTGTTTGGTTAGGTTGGGAAATGGCTTTAAAGATGAGCTTCAGGAACTTCTTTTCAATTAACCTTTGAACTTCATGCTGTCTTTTGATTCTTTTTTATTTGCTTAGTTTTACAGAGAGCTACTAAGTTGCTTCAAAATAAGTAATTCAGTAACTAATTAAAACAAACACCTCCTTTTCTTTTAGTGAGCTGTCTGCCGGGATCTGGGGATTATTTGTTGTACAGTCTGTTTGATTTGTGAAGCTGGAAGTTGGCCTGTGCTGTCTATCTGTATAACTGCAAGACAGGACTCCCAAGGGTTGGGATTGCCTGTCCTGTGTGGGAGGTCAGAATCACTAAATTTACTGAGGTTCAGGAAACAAAATTAGTCTAAAAGCAGGGCTTCATTTTTCTTACATTAAAGGGTGCAGCATAGGACCCTAAGAAATAACTTAACAGTGCCAAGATTCTTCATTTTTTATCACTTAACACTTATAACCTATCGCATATATTATATAATTATTTATAATGCCATAAAATCTATAGAAGTGAAACCCAGGCCTGGATTTTACCTTTCTGAAAAAGTGTTTTCCCTTCTCCAATCAGACCAAAAAGCAGCCGTGGTATAACAGCACGCTGGCCTCGCGACGCAAGCGCCTCACAGCTCATTTTGAGGATCTAGAGCAGTGCTATTTTTCCACCAGGATGACTCGTGTCTCGGGTGAGTTCTCGTGTGGTCTTCCCCTTCTGATGTCAGGTACCTCTTGCAGAAAAGCTTTACTTTTGAGAGAGCAGCTTTTGCTTCTTCCTTGCATGGCAGTGTGGCTATATGTATTTGTGTTACCCACATCATCCCGTTTTGCTGTTCTTGACCAATCTTTGAAGTTGCTAAAGCTGGAAAACGTAATCTTCTCACTTTAGAGGGGCACATGTATTGCTTTGTAATTCCTTACTGTGAAGGGCAACACCCACAATAAGCAATTTCTCTGCTGCCTCTTCTGAAGATGAAAATGCCTGGAAGCAGTACCTGAGTTGTCTTTCCACTAGATGTGGTATAAACCTAGTAGTTAAAAACGTTATTGAGATGCTACAGAGGTATAAACATAATTGGATACATTCTCCTGTATTTAGCATGCAGGAGGACACTTGGAGGTTATCCTTTGTTGTCTAGATTGTGTCTTGGTTAACAAATGGTTTGGATTATAGAAGCTGAGCGTGAGGCAATGCTGTTGTCCCATGGGATACACCTTAGATTTAAGACTTGTTTTGTAGAATTAGAAGCTGTTTTCAAAATTGTCTGGATTGCCTCATTCATAATTGAGTAACAGCGTGACAGTAGCTAGAGTAATTGTTGCCTAGTGGATGCATGGGTCTTACTTACACACAAGATTCTCTTAGGAAATGAGAGCGTCAAATAACTGTGTCTTGTGGGTGAGGAGGGTTGTTCTGTAACTCCTCTGGAGGAGAAACCAGCTTGGCAAGAAAAGCTTCAGGCAATGGACTGTGGCAAGCAAAAGATTTGCAGCACCAAGCTTTGAGCTGCAGCCCATACTGAGTGTGACAGACTGCAAGGAAAGCAGCCAGCCCTCAGGGGGTGGGAGACACCACTTAAGGATGGGAGAAAAACAGGCACAGGTTGCTGCAGCAAAGTATCTTTACTTACAACCTTGGAAGGCGAGGACCAACCTCCCAAGGCAGGATTGCTGGGGTAGAAATATCTGCTTTTTTTCTTCTCCATGAATTTAATTCTCATTTCTTTAAAATAAATAAATTAAAATTAATTTTAAAAATTAATTAATAAATGGCTCCAAATATAAAGCCTACAGCATGACTTAGGGGAGCTCACTCTTAGAAGTATCTACATCTTTTATCCACTTCAGAATATGGACTGGCTCAGCTCTCATTGTGTGAGGAGTCCTCATTTTAATGAGGAATGCAGCATGCTGGGAGGTTACTTCAATATCTGAAAGAGTGGAGAAGCATATTGCATGTGTCCAGCCAGATCCCTGTGAAGTGCTAGCAGGTGCTTTGCAGAATGCAGTTCTTCACAGCTCACACTGAGATGTTTTCATGCAGAGCTGTCTTGGTGATGCATAACTTGTGTTTATGTAAAAATAAAACTTATTAACCAAGGATAACAAATGCACCTCTTCCCAGCATTCCCTTGTAGAAGGCATCTTTCTTCATAATTTGAACTATAAATATGAATGCAGTGAAACTGGTTTTTTGCATCTGCATGTGTCAATTGCACCAAGAGAGGAGGATTTGCAAGTGCAGGTTTTCTCCTAAATAAGGGATAACCTATGATACTTGATTAAGTTTTCCTAAGTCATTCCTGCATTTTGACACACTTAAAATAGGATTTGATGTGGATTTAAAGCTTTTAGTAAGAAGTCCCTCTGACTGAGTAGGGAGTGGAGACACAATATTACTGTAATTATCAAATGGCCTTGCACTTTGATGGGGGAAGTGTCTTGAGAAATAATATTCAGTTTTCCAGGCACACATAGTGAATAAATTATAGGAGGACTGTGTGCTTGATCTCTAAATGATGGAAATAGAAGGGTAGCAGCTATTTCTCCCTATCACAGTGCCAAAGGAGAAAAGTCTTTGAAAAACACTGACTGATGTTTATGTTGCTTCTTGAGCCATTTCCTGTAGTGGTCAGGTGCTGATGATGTTAATTTAGAACAGCACTTTGTTCATTTTGCCCCTTTTCATCCCTCTGACATGGATAAATGTGTATGCTAGTACCCTAAGCATGCTAATTACTAGCCTTCACTCTTCCTTTATGTGATCAAACATTAAACAGTGCATATGAGGGACACTTCAAAATGCCTTGTAAGCATAGAGATAACAATTTCTGATGGCAATGAATTACCAGAGCGCAGAAAATTACTATTCTCTGTGTTTTCCCACAAGAAATCACAGCTGGGTTTTGCTTTTAGAGATCAACCTCTTTTTTCACCCTGGTATTTCCAAGCCTCTCTAATAAATGGGTCTTGTTATTTCCATATGCTTCTGGTGAGGCTAGCTTAACTAGTGGGTGGAGTTTGATCTCTGGTGTGTGTGTGGTTTCTCTGCTGCTGCAGTGGATGCTGGGGTGGAACAGCAGACAATGTGTGCAGTACCTGTAAACCAGCAGTGTTAGCTTAGTTCCCCTAAAAAGCATTAGAGAAAGGACTATGAGAATTGCTGTAAATTTAGGGGGGTCATTCCGAAGCCTGAAGGTGTTGCCTCGTGTTTGGCTGTGGATACAGGATCATATTGGGAATCCAGATTTGCCTATGAGGCATCACTGTAAGTTGAGTTTTTCCTTATTTACAAAACACTAATTTGAAATGGTTTAAATAAAATTATGTTCCTACCAAGAAAAGTTAGGAGTTTTGAGAATTCAGTGAATGACTTTCAACTGTTACTTTTAATTTTTGCCGTAAACTGGTCCATTTCTCACAGAATATTTATCATTTTTCAAGCTGGCTCAATTTTACCTTGTCTGTTGAAGGTCATAATTTTCACAAAACTTCTAGTACAGGGAGCCTTCTGGTTTCATGCTTGTCTTCTTTCTCCAGCCCTGAAATGATTCTCCCTTAGCTCTGTCACTTTTGGAATAAAAAGCGAAGTATTTTTTACTAAAAATATTTTGAATGTAATTGACCCCAAACGTAGACATACCGTAACAGAACAGGGAAAGGAATATACTTTCACCTCTATTGAGAACTGCAAATGTCCTTTGCAGTGCATTTTGATACGCTTAGAAGTTTTCTGTTAATAATCTATATTGCCCACAGGCTCTGAATGTGAGTAAAATAAACGAGCTTACAAATTTGTATTTGACTTCTAGGAAGATTCTCAGCATAGTAGGTTCACTCAACATTGCAGTAGAGAGACTTCATTTGTGCTCTGAAAAGCTCATGGTGCCTTCAGAGAATGCTAGAGATGAGACAGCCTGGTTTTGACCAAGAATCCTCCCTAAATAACAAACATAGGTAGCATCACATGAAGATGTATATCTTGATTATTTTCTTTCCTGTTGAGTTTACCTTCTTACTCTCTTTCTGTCCCCTCCAATGTTGCTGCCTCTTCCTAGATGACAGCAGAACCACCAGCCAGCTCGATGAGTTTCAGGAGTGTCTGTCCAAGTTCACGCGCTACAATTCTGTCCGACCGCTGGCAACACTGTCCTACGCTAGTGACCTCTACAATGGCTCCAGCATTGTCTCCAGGTAGGACACCCTGTGCTTCTGACAGCAGATCATGTGCATGTGGGCTGCTGAGGCTCAGTTAATAAGCCATATGAAGCAAGGTATTGCTGGTATATATGCCAAAGTATATATTTCCCAGGAATAGTTTTGCCAGTGTGTGACTATGTGTGATGATTTTGTGACTATCATCAATCTGTGAAGGCACTCAGTTACCTACCTCAGCAGTAAGTTTTATTCCTGTTGGTGTTGGTCAAGTCCAAATCCAGAACCTTTGAGGTGCCAGTATCAGCACTTTTGTACAAAGCCTGTTGTTTTCGTGTTAGATTAGTCATGTTGTAAGGGATGCATTTCTAGCATTTTGAAATTCAACCATCTTGTTTGGCAATCTTAAGAATCTGTGGTGGGTTTACATTTTATTGGTAGATCCAGTTACAATGGCAAATATTAAAAAGCTGAGTTGGTTTTAGTTGCTTGATGTCTTGGGCTTTGGAAGCTGTTTGTAGTGCACTGTAGCAGTTTGTAGAACACTAGTGAGAGAGTGGTTATGATAAAGCCAATGTAACAGTTCTGTTCTTAGCAACAATTCCTCTGTTTCCCATCTGTGCAGGGTGATCATGTCCAGTGTACTGTTGCTGAAGCTCACCTGAGCCTCCTATGGACCAGTTTTGACATATAACTGGTGCAATGCTTTTGACTGTCAGAATCAGTTTCTTCTAGTTCAGGTCCATGAACCAGCTCCCTTAGGGATCAGGCTATGAGAGCACATGAAGAGGATGGGAATTGCCACATGCCTAACCTTAAACTGGTTTCTCCCTACCTTGGGCTTTTTGCTTATTTGTGGCAGTTTGTCTTTGGAGCTCCGTGGTGGAAAAAATGATGGAACATGTTAACTAGGAGATCTCTGCATGACGTTTGTGCAGGACCTTGAGCTTCTTGCAAGCACATTTCACTAATTTAAATGTTTGTTCACAGCAGTCTCTTGAGAGAAGTACTATCATCCCTGTTTAATATATGGGGAGCAGGAAATCCAAGGAGACTGTACGTGAGGTCTTGGAAAAAACATTGTTAACAAGGTAGATAGGTTAAACTTAGGTTTTCTGACTTTTCATCTAGTGCCTTACAAAAGCAGCCACATAGAGAGGGACAGAAGAGCTTGAATATTTGGTGAGGGACCCAAGAAATTTGCACTGTGTGAGGAAATTGGAGGATGGTGTAGCACAGAACACATTTTGTTTAAAGCAGCATTGATTCCTTAACTACTGCAATCTGTAGCAGGAATGTATAATGTCCGACTTAGCCAGAGGTCAGAGCACAGTAATCAGCAGTCTGACATATATTTAACCTGCACTGATTGGGTTCACACCAGCTGCAGTGAAATGCAGATTGGAATCTCACTGCAATGTAGACAAACTTTCTCAGCTACCAGCTTCAGCATGGATTGAATTTTGCTCCTTTGCCCTTTTTTCTCCTTGACATTCTGCAAGAGCAGCATTTTTGTGGTATTTGGTTAGAAAATGCTGGAAGGACAGTAAATCACAGTCCAGTTTGAAGGCATTCTAGTTCTTGGGTGAAATATTTGAAAAGTATGTGTGTTACTGTTACAATGAAGATACAGTGAACCCTTCTTCCCATCTCATCCTAGAATTGGTAATTAAATGCATTTTACTGAAAAATAACTTGGTTTCCAAGTCAGTGTTCTCCCCTGCTCATGCTTTTTATTTATCAAAGCATTTGAGAAATTTTTAGGGGTTTTAGTATGTAAGCTCAGTAAGACAGTTCACGTCCTTAAGTGTTTTGGTAAAGTAGCTTTGCTGAATGTGCTACTGCCATTGTTCTTGTTGCTTTCTTGCTATTCAAACAGTTCCTGTAAAGTCAGAATTTGTTAATTGAGAATTTATACTTCGTATGGGTACCACACAGTCTGGTGTTCACTTTTTTCATTTAAACTAATAGCCTCAAGTTCAGAGAGTCTGTGAAACTAAATAAGAGCAGCTTTTTAGGTATTCACAGATGAGCCAAATTAAGGTACTTAAGTGAAATTATGCTTTCAAAGTGCTGTGAAAAGTTTTATTGTTTATTTGGTCTACTACACTGATCTTCAAAAGTTTTCCTGGGCATGCAGTAAGAAACAGTGATGCAATGGCAAATGGTTAAGTCTTGGTGTTTAGCTGTTGCTTTTGAGACAAATGGATTTAGATAGAGAGTTAATACAAGACTAGTACATAAGAAGTCATAATAAAATTTTTAGGAAGTATTTTAAAGGGATATTTTAAGTATACTTAGGAATAAAAATAGAACTGACCAGAAGTTAAATTTCCTTGCCCTTAAGTTTGCTTGTTGTTTTTTGTTTTGTTTTTGGTTTGTTTTTTTTTTTGTAAATAAGCTGCTGTTACAGATGGACATAATACGAGTGTTTGGTTTCATTGCTTTAACCCTACATTAAGTTCACAGATGACTCCAAAAGATCTGCTAGCTTAAATAGCTTTATTCTTTTTTTTTTTTTTTTTTTTAAGATGTATTACCTTTAGGTTCACAAAGCAGAAGGATGTAAATATTCCTAATCTGCAAAACACTGATGTTTAGAAGTGAAATAAAATTTGGTTTATGCTAACAGAGTGAAAAGTGTAATAAAAGACTGTGTACAAATAGGCTGAAAAAATCCTGGAACTGGGCAGCAGCAATACCCTCCTGAGAGCCTTGTGGTTAGAATGTTTATGGATGCCTGGACTTACTGTGGACTAATAAAGTACTGTAAACATATGTACGTTGTGTTACTAAAAAAAATCTGATTAAATGTTTAGGAATGCTCCAGTTGTGTTCTGAAATGAGGAGGCAAACCAGAAAAATTTCAACCCTTTCTGATTTCTCCCTTATTTTCCTCAAGAAAACAGATTATCAAGAAGAGGTTCAGGGAAAGCACACTTGAGGCTTTGCTATTACAGGTTACTCAGTTTTGCTGTAACATCAAGGGGGATTCAGCACGCTTGCAGTATGAATGTGCAAGTATCTCAGTATGCTAAATGGCTTTTTAATACACTCAGTTTTCTTAAGTACACATTATTTACAGTTTTCACAAGTATATTAAATTTTGTTAGAATTGGGCCAAGGAATAAATTTTCCATTTATTATGCCCCCAGACAGAGCAGTTGTCAGAGCTTAACTTTCCTTCTCTCTGCTGGCAGTGGCAGTAAATGTAAAGTCTTTCTTTTAAAGATGAGTCTGTAAACTGCTGTGTTAGCATTACAGTGATTTATGGAGAAAATTGCTTTACCACTGTCAGAGGCCTTCAGAGAATAATGTGGCAGTCTTTCATATTTGAGAAAAAGAACAGGAAAATCCAAGAAATGTACTAACACAAGATGTCTCTCTGAAACCTGGGTATCAGAAAGCTGGTTCTCCCTGCTCCTTGATTCCCAGCTCTGGGAACATGAGTAGGCTCTAAGGTTTGGGGGCTTTGTGTTTTGTCATTGCCTCAGACTTCAAATTCTTGTAGATGAGTTCACCTTTCTCTGAAAGATCTTAAAGTGACATTTAAAATGTTTTGGGTAGCTGGCACTAACTGTATCTGAAGGCTCTGATTTACAGAGGGAAGTAAACAACTTGTGGTTTTGGCTGCAGAAGCCTTGGTCAGCTCATCTGTGGAATCATGGTCCAGTGTTCAAAACCTGGATCTCATCTTTGGTGTCCATTATATTTTTTTCATTGCTTGCTCATTCTTCCATTGTTTCTAAGTAATGAAAGAGATGTGAAGAGGTATCTCTTAGCATCCAAACAGTATGATTAAGTCTGTCTCAAGATTGCATTTTTGTGTTCACCCTTTCAGTAACATGATCTGAAATCTTTTCTTCAAAGGTGAGCTTAAAAGAAAAAAGTCCATTATGAGTGAGTTTTTCATGTATTCATTGAACTGTTTAATTTTTCTGTTTCCCTTTTTACTTTGGGCTACAATTACTTGTCTGTATAAATTCTCAGATCCAGAACTTTAACGAGATACCTTTTACTTCTGTATCTACCGTAACAATTTTTTTTCATGTGCTTGGGCTGGTTAGGATTAGATGAGCCATTTTATTAAGTTTGTGACCAGCAATGTTTCTTAATCTTGGAGGTTAAGATAAAGGAATGAAATGAAAGTGGGTTTATCCTTTATAGGATTATGTTTGAGTGCAGTAGCTGCTGCTCCCTGAGAAATGAGGAAGGCTAGATTTTACTTATAGCCTGTTAAATAAGCCATTTTAAAAATGTACTCTTATTTACAAGTGGCACCTCAAAGCTGTGGCTGAATCTGTCTTACTTGAATTGTTCCCAAAAGTAGAAGGGAGAGAGAATTGCTTGGATAAGGAGACTTCAAGTTTCCTTGGTAATTCTACATTTTAATCATAATTCCCTGAACTTACTTAAACTTGTGCTTCTCCTGTGGTTTTCTTTCCTTCCTTCATCTGAAGTTCTGGCCTATAGATCAGACATTGTCTGGAGCTGAAATGGGAATTTTGTTTAATTAGCGCTGAGTGCAGTGCAGCAGAGCCTTTCCCTTATTTTCCCATCTTTGTCTGGAGTGCTGAACAGATATATTACCTAGTCCATGATTGTGGTCTGGACCCTTGAGCAAAAGCTAAATGTGACTGGTACCCAACAAAAGGGTTTTACAGGGGTCCGTTCTGATCTCTGAATTCCGAGTTCAGGGACACTCTGCCCTGGAACACGGCCCCAGGACAGGCTGCTGCTACCAAGAAGGACTGACACTAGAAATTAGCTTATTTGGTCCTGTCTCCAGTCTTCATGTGAAAAGCAAACCTTCTGGTGAGCACGGTGATGCTGCAGAGAGAAGTTTTTCCTTTCAGCAACATAAGAGCTAAAACTTAAATAACTTGAAATTTGGAGGTTAATGAATGGAAGTGGCATGGCTGCCAGTGGGACCTAATTTTTTTTCCTACTAATTTCAGACAATTTGATAGTAGGAAGATCTTTTTCCCATTAAGCTCTCTAAGTATTTGAAATCTGTAGATAATTGAAAGCTGCAGACAATTAGATGAGAATTTTTAGTTGAATTTCAGCTTCTTGAATTTTCATGAATGACCTGTTAAAAGTATTGAGCAGTCTTTTGATGAATTTGGGAATTGGCTTTTAAACAAAACGTTTCAAATAGTGATCGTTCTTCAGGTTTTTTCTTTCATCCTTCAATGCCTTGAAGGATCTCTATGCAGTTTATGCAGGAATTTCCATGTCTTGCCATGTAGCAGTCACTGCCTGCAGCATGGGGGTAATCCAGTTTTGCAATAGTGTTCCCAAAGGGGTGGTTCAAGCTCCATCCTCAGAGTTATTCAAGAACAGGCTGGAGAAAGCCCTGGGCAACCTGGTCTGACCAGAGCTGCCCCTACTCTGACCAGGATATTGGATTAGAGACCTCAGAGTCTTGGGGACTGTACTCGTGATAAAGGTATGTGATCAGAGCATTAGAAACTTTACATTTTGCCCTTACTTTCTACTGATCATCTTCCTCTGGCATTAGGTTTTAAGAAGGAATTTAAGGAGGAACTCTGTGTCACTGTAGGCATGGAAGGAGACACACACACCACAGGTGTCAAGAGCACAAAAGAGCAAGAGTTTTTTTTTTGTCTCGGTTTATATAATTTCCAGGACAATGACTAGGGATTGGACAAGAGGTTCCCACCTCTCCAATCCCACTGGTCAAACTAGAAGTCCCTCATGTGACATCCTTCACAGAAGAATGCAAACACAATCCTTGTTTTTCTTACAATTCATGGGAATCTGACTACAGATACGTAAACACTCAAAGGCTTTGAATCTCAGGGTGACATCTCTGTATGTGGCTTTTAGCATGTGTAGTGCAAAGGATATTTCACTTCCCACAAGTTTTATGATCGCTGCTTACAATTATAATAGGATTGTATTTATTAGATGTAAGACTGCTTTTCTTCTAAAGAGAAGTTTTGTGCAAGTGCAGGAACTCACAATGGATGCTGTAGTGTCAGAAATGTATTTTGAGACATCAGTATTTGGGAGGATAGTACTGATGCCTTTTCAACCTAGAAATGAAAAACACATGCTCTCAAGATAATATAGGAGGTAATATAAAAGTGGATCTTTATTTTGAGGCCTCCAGTGACAGTCATGGAGAATATCCAAAAAAGCCTGTCCACATGAGGTGAATACATGTTTTATAAGTTTGGCAAATTGGTATAATTGATGAAAAAGCACCAGTTAGGAGGACAAGGGAGATGCAATTCCCCTCTAGGTCAAACCCCTTCTCTAGAGCACCTGCCCTGACCCTTGGTGCTAGCTGTACTTTGTTTATGAAAATATATCTTGAAGAGTTGTTCTCAACCTTAGTAGCCAGGAAGAACCAAGATATCATAGGGGCCCTGGAGTTGTTTTATTTTTCTGCCTATGGAAAATTACTGGGAAAACTAGCCAATAGTGCAATAGGCTCCAGAGCTACCAATATATGTGTGAAGAATACAGAGAAAAAAGCATATAGAAAAAAAGTGCAAAAACCAAAATGCCATCATTACCATGTGGAAATTGCCTTGCATCATTGTATCCACCCCTCTTGATTGCTTGGGAGGAAAATCTTTTCAGTGAGGCTGGAGGTAGCTTCCCTTCCTTGTGATGCTAATGGAATAATGGGTGTCATCAGACAGCAATGATGTCTTGGCTTCAAGATTGGACCAGCAGGCCACAAAAGCTGTGGTTCCAGCATCTTACACGATTTGCATTCCAGCAGTGTTTGTAAGTCAAAGATGGATTTCATTTAATCTCCCCAATTTTACAGCTTTCATTTGGCGTTGAGTGTTAGTACCATGAATTCTTGCTTCTGTGTGAAGACACAAACCTGTTGTTAGTAGAACATGAATTTCTGTATCTTATTATGGTATTCTTTTACTTTTCTAGCCATATTTGTTGTAAATGCCTGAATTTTGTAAGAGCTAATGATCTGAAAGACGTTATCATGCCTTTGGATTTTTTGTTTGTTCCTGGCTAACTGGAGACATTTGCCTGTTAAGTGGTAGGTAGTTAAAACAGTGTAATAAGGTGATGTGTTAAAGCATGCAAAGATGTATGGTGTGGGTTTAAACGATTCTGAGAGTAAACCTTACAAGTAACTCAGCCTGGAGAAGAGGCTTGAGCTCATGATTATTAATATATCATCATTTGTATTAATAAATACGGTTTTCAGGTTGTGTTTGGGATTTATATTGGGTGCTGCATAGTTGTTTCATAGAGAAAAGTAATAAATAATACAGAATAAGCTATGAAGTGATGTTTTTCACAGGATTATATACCAGTGCATACATTTGTTCAGGTGAAGTCAGAGCAACTTCTCTATGAGACTGTAGAATTAAGAGTATACATAAACCATTATTTAGCAAAAGTAAAGAAGGATAGCATTCAAAATACTGATGAAATAAGATTCAAAATGCCATCAAAACAAATCTTGTGAAACAGGTTTGTCAGCTGGATGAAGAATGCTTCAAATGCTGCTTTAACCTTGTTCTGTCATTACCTGGCAATAGGATGATTGCAGTTAATTGCCCAAGCCTATTCTCTGGCTGCTTGGGAAAGGCTCATCTGTGGTGTGTGGACTTGATATTTAGGAAGGCTGGTGCTGTGACTCATGGTGTCTGTTGGATTGAGCTGAGTTGTCTAAAGGGATTATGGTCTCCAGCTGTCCCTCCTGATTCTCTGCAGAGTGTCTGGCACTGACACTGATGGCAGTATCAGGAAAATGCAGAGGCTTGAGTTACTGGAGTGCTAGGCTTGGGCTGGTGATTTGTCCTGTGAAATGGGACCTCTGGCAGCACAGTCTCAGCTGCTGCTGTCAAATCATGGAGGAAGCATGAACTGGAGCATACAGACTGCACTGTTTAAAGTCCTGTTATTGATGGAGAGCTCTCTTTCAGATCTATTTGTTCCCCTGCCTCGTCAGCTCTGTCAACTGTTTCTGTACTCAGTTTTGAAGAAACAAAATCTTTGTTGGTGTAGTAACAAAAGGGTGGCTTGGAAAGAAGCTTTTGAATGGCTTTATATCTAGAAGGCACTTAGTACCTGCCACAGCTGAGTTCCTTCCTACTTAATAGTGTAATCCTGATAAGATGGTGCTGTTGTTCCGACCACCTTACAGGTTGTTGTGGAACAGGGTTTCCTCTCTAAAACCTCAGCTTGGGTAGAGGCTGCTGTGTTCTGCTTCACCTGAACGTGAAGAACTTCTTTCCTGTGCGCTGGGATAGATTGCCCAGAGAGGGTGTGGAGTTTCCCTCACTGAGATATTCCAGAACCATCTGGATGCAGGCCTGTGCCCTGTTCTTTGGGGTGATCCTACTGGAGCAGGGAGGTGGGACCACATGACCCACTGTGGTGCCTTCCAGCCTTATCCATTCAGTGATTATGTACTGGAAACATTTCCCAAACTTGAAGGCAGATGAGAATGTTTGGGTAGTTGTAAACTCTTCCACCTTAGTATTTGAAAATGTTGATTCTGTGCTGTGGCTGCTGTCAGAGCTGCTCATAACCCACTGTGTATCAGCCCAGCTGGGTGAAATGGTACCTCCCAGGTTTCAAATAGAGATACAGGTTACCCAAAATACTGCACCAGGCAGACTGATCATTTGGCTTGAATTTTAAGTAGTGTCATAAGAACACTCTGCATTTAACTGTTGGCATTTTTAGTTAAATTTTTCCTGCTCCAGGGATTTATTTAAAATTGTGTTTGTAGAAAAACTGAATCTAATCCTCATTAAGTTGCGTGCTAGTCGTTTGTAACAGCTTTGGCTCACTCTTCTTCTGTGAATCTGGCGTAGAAACCTTGGGATTATAGTCATCTTCTGTTCAACATGCAGAAGAGCATTTCCCAGCAGTAAAGTGGCTTTTTATCAATATGCTTTATATTTGGTTACTTGCAGAATTCAGCAGTTCCCTATAGGTTTTCTCATCATTAGTGCTAATTAAGCCAAGTTCCCCTGAATACATGTATGGGAAAAAGCCTTATGCAGCAGAAAGGGATGTCTCTAGCTACAGTGTTATAGACTGGGACTCTGCTATGACTTTCTGGGATATTTTGGCTTGTATTTAGAGGAGATTAGGTTCAAGGTAACTTCATTGCAAAGTAAAGAGGAGCGTGGTTCTGAAGACTGAGCTATTGCAAGGAGGCCATTAATCTCACACCATAGTATATGCTCTCATTTGGTTTGAAAGAGGAATGACTGTTTTATCTAGAGATGACAAAGCATGAAAGTAGCACTGTTGGGTTTGATTTCCGAGCTGTGAGATGGATCTAAGCTCACCAAATCTCTTCAATTCAAGTTTAATATTCTCCTTTAAACAAGCTCTTTATGGTATGAAGTGGTCTCTGTTAGAACTGATGGCATTTCATTACACTTAAAAAGGTTTTTACAAGCAAGAAATGGGCCTGGAACTAGGTCTAATGACATTATTTTGTTAATTTGGTACCTTTTTATGTCTTTTTTCAAATAGAGGAGAACAGCCCTTCAGGCTACTGTGCGTGTAAGAGAGATCCTAAAAGTATGGCTGTAGCATGGGTGGCGCAATGATGTCTTTCCAAGGGAGCCTGGAGCTGAGGACAGTCCTTCCCTGTGCACTGCAGGCTTTGATGGGCTAATGCAACGCTCTTCCCAGTCTGTTTTCCAGATGGTGGGGGAAAAGTTAATTGACACAGAGCTGGCTCTCTAGTCTTGTATTTTTGTGCTTCAAATAGAGTTTTGATTAGGGGTAGTGAATCCTCATTTGATGTTTGGAGCCTGGAGGAGGAGAGGTGATGGGTAGGGTACCCTGGGTGCATTCAATAACTGGTATATCCCAGCTCCAGTGGCACCAGCAAACAACTCCAAAGAATAGGATCAGCCTGAAATACTTGGGGGTTTTCTGTCACACAGTTTTTATTAGACATCATTAGACTCGAATCTGATCTACTGAGAGTAGCCAAGATGACTTCACCTTGATAAGAGGTCAAATCTGGCAAATTTCTGGTGATCTGGGGTCACATCTAACCTAAGATAATGTGATTCTTAGGGATAAAAGTGTTTGCTCTCTGATACAATGGCTTTGAGTGGTAATCTCATTTATATGTTTAACTTACCTATCCAAATAACAGTTTACAGAGAATTGCAGTTTAAGTGGTCCTTTCTGACTAGAGAGTGCGACATCCTGCCTGGGATCATGACATGCTTGCTCAATTTATGTTTTGGAAAACATTTGGGAGCCTGGGAGTTTGAATCAAGAAATATGTTCTGCAGTGATGGTTTGTCCTTGTCCCTTGTTGCACAGATTAAGGACGGGACTTGGAAGTAAAAGCAGCAGTGCTCTGGAGTAAGGAGTAACTAATGGAACTGCTGCTTTAGTAAACAGAAAAACCTGTTTTTTTTTTTATTTCAGCTGCTCACAGCTTTAGCAAAACAGGCTTTTGATACTGAAACTTCGTATACTTTGTCTCAGTAGCTTTTATGTGTGACAAAATTTAGGCTTCAAGCTGATAGAACACAAAATCTGAGTGCTTTACTGCAGCTTCCTATGCCTGAATATAGCTTTGTTTTGAAAAACCACATATTAGTATGCTAATGCGCATACTTAGTGACACTAATTTGCTTAATTACTTAAAATATCAGTCTGTTGTAAAAAGTCTCTCAGGTGTGTGATATTAATACCAATTTCTATATTGGTCCCAGGTGCTTAACAGTCTGCACTGGTGCCCATACTGTTGGATTGTAACCTAAATTTCTAATCTTTGGCTTTGATGCCGTTTTGAGAAATGAGCATTGGAAAGAGATAGTCAGGTTTGGGATTGTTGAAAGTGACAGGATACCCCTTGGAGGCCATGGAGTTGAAGCACCAAGTAAAAAAGACTTTAAGGAAATGTAAATGAAGAGTAAAAGCTGCTGCTGGTATCTCTCATTCTTCTCACAGTATATCTATGTTGTCATTAAATATGGGACTCCACAGCAAAATAGGAGTTGATGTTAGAGATACAGAAGCAGAAACAGCACTAGGCTGGGGGAGAAACAGAATTGAAAGGCTTCGTTATATCCCAAGAGGAAAATATGCCTGTGCATGTGTGTGTCTGTATGTATCTATAGATATATACAGTTCCATGAGAGGGACTGAATCATCTACTTGGTAGAAATGGTGACAGCTCCTGTAGTCACAGATCTGGTAAAGAGTCAGCCCTGAGGTATTTTTCATTACAGTAGCTTTGTAGGCTGTGTATGGAAAAAGGGGAGAGGAGCAGTTGACTCAGTTGACCTTCAGCTGTAACTTCAGTGGTGCAGTTAAAGGCAAATGCACTTAGATGCAGCCCTGCCTTCTATTTTCAAACAGTGGATATAGTGCATATCTGTTAATATCTGGTACAAACTACTTGTACATGGATTACTGTTCAGGTTCATTCTACTACTGGTTGCTTCTGTAGGAGTTACTACCTGAAACGTGTGTGGTTCTTCAGAGTGTAACTGGGAGGGAGGAAACCCTCATCTCTCCCAAATCAAATCTTCTGGCGAGTACCTCCTTGTTGTAGTGTGACTTGTTGAACACCAGTCTTGCTGTTGCCTTGCTCATAACCCTTATGGTGAGGCAGCTGCTCCATTCCTTTAATCAATTTAGTTGCCCATCTGTATGCATTCCCTAACTCCAGTGCATCCTCCAGGGATGTGGAGAACAATTGCACATACCAGCAGGATGCAAATGTAGTACGGCCTTATACAACGGCTGAGCTGCTAAATACTCCTTCTTTACTCTTTCCCTGCTGCTCTATCATCAACACCAAAGCAGGCTTCCAGGCATGTTTCAGAAGCACTTTATTTCATAATTCTATTTGTTAGCTGTGAGTGTTCTCCAAGGTCACAGGCTTTACCATTAAAATAAAGAAATTGGTTTATAATCTCACAGATTGGGAATTAAGATAAGCAGCGGAGAAACCAGAGCCCTTGAGAATGTGCTTACTTTCTAGCAGCTCTTAGTGGTATTTCCATAAGATGTAGGTTGTCAACTTCATAGGAGAAAGAAAACAGTGATTTGGGAATCAGAGATCTCTCTTCTGTTTTCCCTAGAACAAAACCATCAGATCCTTTAATTTGATTTCTGTAAGTAATTCTTGGCATGTTTGTTTATAAAGGTCTTTCAAATATGCAGCAGTTTGTGTCCCCCCCAAAAGGTTCCTTATAGAAATTTGGTTAGTCTTTGTTGGTCAGAAATGCTGAGTTTAAAAATAGGCTTAAAAAAAGGAGCAACTGGTAACTGTTTTTAAGAAGTACATCTTTGAGGAGCAAGGACCACTGCTGGTCCAAAAAGGTAATTTCACTGGGGTTTTTAATTATTTCCTATTATCCTACTGCATGTTGTTATTTTGCTAATGAAGAATTCACTTGGACTGTGGAAGTGTATCACCTGCAAAGCAGAACTGTTGTCTTTCTGAACTGGCTCTGTTGAGTCTTTTGACAAGACAAACCAAAACTTAAATTCTCTGGGGAATTTTCATATAGATAAGCTTGTGTATAAGCAAGTGCTTACATTGACACAAAGACTTCAAGCAGCAAGTGAGCTAGTTAAATGCAAATAAGGTTTGCACAATACTATTGTATTTAAAAGACTTGCAAGAAGAAGCATAGTAACAGTGGTTGCTGTGCAAGTAGGCTGTTTGTCCTAATGCTGATTAGTCCAGGCATAAGCAGATCTTTGCAAATATTAGGAACAGTTTTATATGGTATATAATCCACTTGATTGGGTACTTAGATTGTTCCTATTTTTATTTGTAAATCACTGATGAAGAGCTGACTGGCAGAAAGTGAGAACGCTGGCTGTCCCAGGACTGAGCACAGGTGATGGGAGGCTAAGGTGCAGGTGTGTGTTGGTCTGTACTGGTAGTGGTTTATTTCTGCATTCTTTTTCTCCCTGCATTGTCTTTGATGCTGTTTGAAGGTCACAGGTCTGACAATTCCATCGCTTAAGGCTTTTTTTTTTTTTTTAATGATGTGTTAACTTTTATGGGTATATTGAAATAGTCATTTGTTATATCTGCAGCATATCTCTATTAAAAAAAAAAAAAAATTGAATTAATGCTAGGGAAGCAAACCCAATCCAAATAAGAGAGGTTCTATTCTGTTCTAACAACTTGGCTTTTTACCAGACATTGTAATGCATTATTTTTATTTCTTCAGCAGAAGGCTGAGGGTTTAAATTGAATCCAGGCAGATGAATCACTGCCGTCAGTTTAGTTGTGCTTTACCTGAATCCACAGGGCAGCGAGCAGGAGCGGAGACAGTGGTGCAATTAAGATTGTGGTACAAGTAAATCCCTTGTATTGTTGTAGAGGCTTTGATTATGAAATTCTTCCACAGAACAGGGTGAGCTAACAAAAGAAGACAGGCCTGAATGGTGTTTTCATCCTGTATGAATAAAAAGTGATTTAGACTAGTGTAGATCTGGGGAGTGGGGAGAGGAGCCTGGGTGCTTAGATGGCTTCTTTCCCTCTCCCATTTTATTTAAATAGATGCCTCATGCTTTTAATTCCTCCCTGCATTTTCTAGGCTCACGATTTTGCAGCTGCACCTGAGTAGCTTCTCTAGCAATCAGTTGTGAGTGGGGACATCTCCTCCCACTGCCTGGGAGAAGTTTGTGTGCCTGAGTTAAAGAGCCAAGTTTCAAGCTGCTTTATTGAATTATTTTATAGCAACAGACTGCATATCAACAATCTTTTCTCTTCATAGTTTAAAAAGAACTTGATGATATCTCCTGTACAAGGACTTGAAAATTCTGTTGGTGTTTAAATTTATCTTCCCTTGGAAATATTGCATTGCCTTCGACTTCTCAGCTCTGTTGAGGAGTGGGAGTTCTTGCTGTTACAGCTACGGGGGAAGCCTGAAGAGCCCTTTCTCTTCTTATAATTGGTTTAATGCTTTCTAATTGTAAAAGGTACCTTAACTGACCCCTGCTGTCAGGATTTTGTATGTGAAATTAGTGTAAACTCAGTTTTCCCTGCTGCCATTGAGAACTTCCTCCCTGGTTCATAAACACTCTGGATTCTTAAGGGGGGGAAAAGAAGTGCTAGAGACAGCAGGGATTGAAATGAATTAGGGAGTGGAAGAACTTCAAAAGAGGCATCTCTAAACAACTGCTTGCTTAGTCAGAAGACCTGGGGACGGCTGGTTACTGATCATAGAAACCTTGTGACTGAGAGCAGATACTGCCCCACACCCTTTCTGGGGACATGTCTTGTTGAGGCTGCTGCCCTCAAACGAGACAGGTGTATGTGCACCTGCTCTGCCATCAGTGCCATGGGCTGCAGGAAAGCAGAAGCTCCTGGTAAGCTTCCCCAGCTGCTGGATGTCTAGCAGATTTCTCTCAAGCCCCTTCCAAGCTGTGAAGGTAGCAATGACATTAGCTGTTTGTAACCTGCTGCCTGCCTTTCTCTTAGGATGTATTTCACGTACAACCTAGGCTTTTCTCATTTGTAGCTTAACTTTGTTATAAGTTGACTGCTTTTACTCCCAGCTTCATTGATATTTATTAGAAACTTGCCCTATGGGTCAAGGAAGAAGGTGCTGCTGTTTGCACTCAGTGGAAGTCACAGTGTGCGTTGTTTTTATAGTACTGTGATCTGATTTCACCCCCCTTTTGTTACCAGGGAATTTAGAAGTTTTTTTCACAAATACTTCTTTGCTCTGCATTAGCACTTAAAGTTCCTGAAGCTGTTGTACACAGGAGGAATCAATGGGCAGTCATGCATGGAATGTTAAGCACGTTTCCAGGACAAGCTGTTGGCATTGACCTTTGGGCACCATGCGGTGTAGATGGTGTGGCTGAACTGGTAAACCTCCAGAGCATGTGAGGAAATATCCTGGCTGTGGGAGGATGATTGTACTATCACAAAAATGGAGATGTGTGTGTGCATGTGTGTTTCTAGGGGGGGAATTGAAGAACAATGCTTAGAGCAAGAACTCCACACTGTTAGGTTTGTGCCAGATCTGACCAGGGTGTTCTGAACTGGGTATTTGCAAACCATGAATTGTGATTTTTACTCTACTGTACTAGGATGTTTAGGAGGTAAAATATCTTTGTGGTAAGTATGTGGGGTGTTTATAGAGTTCTCAACCTCTGTTTTTGTTTCTCAGTATTGAGTTTGACCGAGACTGTGACTACTTTGCCATCGCTGGAGTGACAAAGAAGATTAAAGTCTATGAGTATGGTACAGTCATTCAGGATGCAGTGGATATTCACTACCCTGAGAATGAAATGACCTGTAATTCCAAAATCAGGTAGGCATTGATTTGTATTTGAACTCAGAGTGCCTTTTCTACTTGATTGTTTATGTGTAGCAATTGTTCTGCTTTTTTTGTGGGAATTGGAGGGGAAAGGAGGGATGCAGGAGCTAATGGAAATTGGCTGGCACAAGCAGTGTTACTTGTGTATGCTGGATTCATCCAAGGTAGTACAAAGCCCATGTGTCTGGAGGAGAAAAGGCAGTAGGGAAGTAATCTGCTGTTGTGTTCCTTGTAAATGCTGGTGGATACCTGCACAAAGGGGTGGATATATGCCCCAGGCAGTCATACCTTGTTTCAAGGTAACCTCAGTGACCAGTTCTTCATAATAGTTACTGATTCCTTCATGCTCTCCCCCTTCATTGACCAGATCCTGTCCATTCTTCTGAGAGGTTGCTAGTTCTCAGGAAATGTTCCTCACTGGCACCTTCTACCTAGGAATTTTTGTCTATCTGAAGTACTGTTCTGCTTGACCTCATAAAGCTCCTGAGAAAGGACCTTCCTTGGGTTTTTTTTCTTCTGTGCTATCATTACTGTCAACCCATTTTCTTATCCTTTAAGATGTGTTAAACCAATGAAATATAGACTATCATGTTCAAACTTGAACTGAAAGAATCCAGCTAAATAACTTGAAAATCCGAATTCAAAAATTATGTTAAAGCTCAGAAGTAAATAATACAGGCAGTTAAACACGTTCAGTATTACAATACAAGTCTCCAGCATCTCTGTTGAAATCATTTGCTTTTATTTGGTACTCTACATTTTAAAAGCAGTAAAGCACCCATAAAAGTGCAAGTAATAAATTTACGTAACAGTCCAGCTTCCATGAAAACAAAGTGTTGTGCAAATGAAGAATGTTTGTGAGCCTATTTTAGAGTGTAGAAGTCATTCTTTGTTTTGTAGCTGACACATTTCTAAAGATAGATCCGTCATTCCTGTGTTAATTGTGCTCATTATTCTCAGGAATTTCATAACACTATTTTATGAAGGGAAACTTATGAAGCAGCTGACCCTGGTACTAGATTTCACAATGGGTAAAAGCAGCCTGAGAGTGATTTGTATTGATATGCTGTACTGATTATGGAGCTTGTGTTTGGCTGGGCTGATGAAATTTTCTGCATTTTTACCTGAGTCATAGCTGAGTTTGCACCATTCAGCTTCATTTTTGTGGAGAGAAGAGCAGAGTAGTAGGAGAATCATCTAGCAGTCAATTAATGCCTTTTGCCTTAATTAGAAGGGGAAAATCCATGTGTGTTTGGTATTTCTTGGACAACTTGAAATAAATTCCAAACTTGCTGTTTCAGTTTTGACAGGGGAGCTACTCTGATGCTCCTGCCAGACATCAGGGAAGTCAATTCTCCTTTCTCCCATAGCTGCCAGTGAGGAGAGTCACATTTGTGCCTTCAGTGGTTGTTACTCCTGTCAGCTTTGTGCTCAAGAGTTCTCATTCTCAAATTTCATGCATGTCTATTTTTCCTGTATATATGACAATGCTAAATGCACTGTCCTCCGACCCTCTGCCTCAGTAGAGGAGGATTGGGTCGTTTCTCATTTTCTTGCCCTAGTTTCTCTCATTTCTTTGAAGAAATAAATGGTGGGGTTTTTTTTCATCAGCCTCCTTCAATCATATCAGGCTTCTTTTGGCATGTAGGGGCTTTTGGTTTTGACAAATAAAGTCTGTCTGTCAGTCAAACGCATCCTTGCTATATCCATTAGCTGTGCTGCCAGTAACTGGTGCTGGGTTCACTGGGGCAGTGTCAAGCAGCATAATAACTTCCTTTTCTGAAATGGCATAGCTTGAGGGAGAAGTTATAGATGAAGGCTGTAATTTCATTATGGAATATTGCGGTGTGCTGAAAATGTGCCCCTATTGTAATAGAAAAATCTAAACAAGTGGAGCTTGTTCTTTGTGAAAAGTGTCAGTTTAAAGCCAAATTGATCTTAATTTGGGTGAAAGTGCAGCTTCTTCGAGAGGCCTTACTCTACCTGTGTGTGCCTCTTCTGCTATCAATGACAAACATATTTCTGCTCCAGCAAATGGGTGGTATTTCTCTTCCTGGCAGAGCTGCAGGGGTCTGTGTGCAGATGGGATTTGGTGACATGTCTCTCCTGGTTAAATTGATCCTGGTTAACCTTGTTCAGAGCAATGATGCCAGAACATAAATCATTAGCGATGATGTTGGTGACTCAGCTTTCAGAGGAGCAGAGGCTCTGGTTGGGCTTTTATAAAAGCAGACAGGTGACAGCAGTTGTGAGGACTTGTGTCTGGCCAAGAGCAAGTCTGGCCCAGAGCAGCTGCGGGAAGGGAAGCCCATGCCGGGGCTGGCACCAGCCCAGCCCTGCTCTGCCGTGTGCCAGCTGGGTGCCTGCTGAAAGCTTGAGCTTCATGCCAGCAGTAATTGATTGTAGGTTTTCCTGGAGCAGAGCCCTGGTACCAGCTGTAGCTGAGTCTCTTCCTCTTTTCCAATCCCCTTTTTTACACCCACCTGCTTCTTAAATACATTCTTTTTTCATCATCCACTAAGCCTTCTTATCCCTATTTTTAAGAACAGGGAGGAAGTCGGTGTGTTAGGTTTCTGGTAAATGTGCATCACGTCCCCTGGGAACAACAGTGGCATAAGCTTCCAGGAAAAACACAAGATGACACATAAATCCTCATAAAAATCCCATTTACAGATTCATAGCTTCAGTACAAGAAACAAATCCTGGCATTGTGTAGTAGCTATAAACAGCACCCTGTGAGCTAATTATGACTTGCTGTGTCCCTAGCTATGGCAGGCACTAATCTGCAGCTCCCCACATGTAGGAGATGGGAAAGGACGAAGAGGAATGGCTAGCAGCAAGCCACAGCTCTGTTCTGATTTATTCAAGAGGCAGATTTGTTGTTTTGCCATAGGTTGCAGGGGAGAAAAATAAGGAGATCTAGCATTCAGGTAAAAAATTGGCTTTAGGCCTCATTAATCTACAGCAGGTGATGTGTGAGTGTGGTTAGGTAAACATGCTTTTGAAATCCATGTTTAGTATTCTGCATGCTCACCACTGTGAGTTTGCAGCATCTGTACTTCAGTGATAGATGTTACCACAAACCTCCAAAATCTGCTGCATCTGTTTAGTCAATTGTAGTAAAAGCAAAGCATCAGTAGTCTTTCTTTTTCAGGAGGCTGCTAATATTTTACAGTTTTCATTTTTCGGTGTCAATTAATCAAATGTGTGATTGCTGTATCCTAATAGCACTTCATGGGTGTATTGCTGTCAGCTTTGAAAATGGCAGCCGCTTCTCGCTACTAGTTTAAATTAAGCAAAAACTTGTCATATGATCTTTTTTAATTGTAGACTCTCTGCAGTTTGGTATGAGCTGGTTGTGTTGGATGCCTGTATTTCCAATGCAGAGGGTGTTTGACACTAAACAGGTTATAAGGAAATATGCCTTTGACTTGCATTAATTCAAGTTTTTAGAGTCACTGATTCACTTTGCAAGAAGATGAAATTTTTCTCCAGAAGTGTTTGTCATTAACTATACTAGAGGTTTTCTCTGAATTGATTAGGAAAAAAACGGTTTATTTTAAAACATTCATCATAGTAACGTAATTCCATATGTCTCTGAAGTATTTGTTTTGTTTTGTTATTCGTGTGGATATTCTTTGCAGTAGTAGATCATGCTGTTAAAAACACTTCAGTCCTTAAACTAGCAGTCATCAGTTGGCTCATGGTGGCAGACTGGGTCTGAAGCACTTGGTGCTCAGAAGCAGTTAAGATGATGGAGTTTTGTGCCTTATTAAAAGCTTTAACTTTATTTAACTCCCACTGCCAGATGGGTGGCTGACACTGGGTAGATTGAGCCTGAATTTGAGACATATCAGCCATAAAAATTCTGTCTCATGAAAGAAAGATCAGCATAACTGGCAGGATTTCTGTATGGCTGGATCAGATGCTGAGGTTAGGAGGGTTTTTCGGAGGTTGATGATTAGCTTGCAGCTACAGTTTCTCCAGCTTAATCACCTAGGAAGGAAAACTATCACAACTTATCATAGGATAAATCTCTGGGTTGTAACTATCACTCTTGTTCTGGATTAAAGAACAAAGCAAAAAATGAAAAAAAATACAGCTACTGTACTTAAAAGATGGCCTCATGCAATGCCTTTTAATCCAGTGAATTATACATTGTCTTAGCCCTAGGTAGTTATTTTTATATCATATCTCAGAGCCTTCATACTTCAGTTTCTCCTGGATGTGGCTGCAAGCCATCTAAAGGTTGTCTACAAAAGGTTATTTTTATGGACTTCTGGGGGTTTGATAGTTAATCTATTTGAGGACTATGTTAGCTGCGGTTTTGGTTCATGTCACCTTGGACTTTTCTTTTTCTCCAGCTTGCTCCCCCATCCCTTATTTGAGTTTGTTACTCAACTTGTTACCCATGATAACATTTCAAGGGAACCCAAAAAAATAAATGTCTTTAAGCTTCAACAAAATTGCCTGTGTTGGGCGTGGAAGAAAGATCAGTGCTTCCTGTAAGGGAACATGGCAGTGAGTTCTCAGCCCTCTGCAGGTCCTAGGACAGCCATATAGAAGAGAAACATCTCAGATCCAGAACAGCCTTTTCCAGGTGTGGATTGTCACAGACACCGAAGGATGCAACCAAAGGACTTTTTACAGAGCGACTTTTTAGAGGTGCAGAGAGTGATGGGACAAGGGGGACTGATCTTATGCTGAAAGAGGAGAGATTTAGATTACATGTTAGGAAGCTGTCTGCTCAGAGGATGGTACAACTCAGGCTGTCAGAGAAGTCGTGGCTACCCCATCCCTGGAAGTGTCCGAAGCCAGGCTGGACTGGGCTTGGAGCAACCTGGGCTGGTGGAAGGCCTCCCTGCCCATGGCAGGAGGATGGAATGAGGGGATATTTTAAGGATTCTTTTACCCAAACCATTCTATGATTTCTATGAAAGGATAGCCCTTGCTAAAAAACTACCTGGAAAGGGAGCTCCCCTCTACCTGATCTAACCCTAAATTGCACTCTACAAAGGTTACTTTGGAGAATTTAAGTTAGAAAGAAGCTCAGGTTTTGCAATGTTAAGGGAAAAACTCTGGTTTTCAGACTTTGTAAAGAGAGTTGGGTGAGGATGAGGGCAGAATTAAAGCAGAGAGCTGGAACAGAGTTGATTTTGTCTTGCTATGATCCTTTAATCATATTACTTAAAAATGAAAGATTTGTGTGTGACTTAAAAGGTGTTAATTGAACCACTTAGTGGCTGCAAATCTCTAACCATTTTTCACCTGTCAGTTCCTGTTTTCCCCTCCAAGTTTATTTATAAATGCTTTCCAAATGAGTGTTAACCCCTTGTTAACACCATCAGGCTGCAGTGGGATCTTTGCTGTGCCAGATCTAATGAACATGCTTTTGGACACAGTAACTGTTTTTCTCCATCTGTACCATCATTGAAGTATTTTATGTCTATCACATCTTGAACAGAACTGTTAAACTCTTATCCTTTACATCTTTCTACCTATTCAGTAATCCTTAATTTTCATTGTCTGGGGTGATTTCTTTTTTGACAAGATGTGGTTATGTGATTATCCTCTTCATACTTCAGCTGGAACATTCATCATCTAACCACCCAAAGTGTCACCAGCACATCAGCCTTCCTGTAGGACCCTTTTCTCTTGCAGATGTTGTCTGATGTCCTCTCAAAGCCATCCAGATAGGAGACTGCCTTCTAAGATATGCCTCTAGGTTGCATTCTTTCTGCTTGTACATGATGGCTTCACTTACAGATTATTTCCTTGTTTCCTTAAGCTCCTTGAAGCCCTGACTTGAGAGGAGATAATCTGGTCAGGGGAACAGGTTTGAACTGATAAAGATCTCCTGTGGTGTGGTATCTACCTCCCTGCTGGAGACTGCTCCCAGCCGCAGCTCAGTGTGGTGGAGCTCTAGGCCTCTGAACTGCTTTTGCTTCCATCAGGGACTGCTCCACCTGGAAACATGACTCCAGGTGTCAGACGTGGTTAAAATCAAATGGGATTTCTGCTGCAACCTTCGCCTCATGGTCCTGGTGGGCAGTGCCTGCCAACTTCATTTGGAACTCAGGGAATCACTTCAGAATAAGGCTTCTGGTAAATGATAGGCTGTCAAGAGCTGCTTTTCTGTGTGGATACCTAATGGAAGTGGAACTGAAATAATGATGGCTCCTTGATGGTGCATTTGTGGACAGCTCTCATGCCTGCAAGGGTTAGGGATACTTAACATTTTCTCATTAGTGACTGTCATGGAATGGTTATCTATCATGGAATGATTTCTATCATGGAAGAGGTGAAGCCAGGGAAATCATTGTGTGAGCTGTATCACTGCAACCATTCTCTTAACAGCTGGTGGTTAAAACCAGACTTATATTGGGTAAATAAAATTTTGAGTTTCTGAATGTAAAGTTTTAAAACCAAGGAATGCTGTTAAGTTTCACCACAGTCAGGAGCAGAATGCCAATGCTGCTTGCTGTTACTTAACTAATGGAAAAAATAAATGTTTGACTACCATGAGAAAGGAAAAGGATTTTTCCTCTTCTGTGTGTAAATTATTAAGGAAAACAGGATGCAAGTGTATAGTGGAACCAAGAAATTTAACAAGGTATAATGCTACTAAATCAGTGTCCATATATCTATGTCATATTTCCATGTATAGCTGCACTTATCAAAGCAGTACTTAGAAGTTACAGAATTGTTTGCTTCTGGTTTATATTGTCAGTTAGAACTTGGTCACAAGGCTGCTATGATCTAGTTATCTGTGCCAGAGCTGCTTGAGGACCTGCATAAATGGGATCTGTCAGTTCAGCTTCTGCTGCGTACATCACAGTTGATACCAAGTGGCATGCTTCTTTGCCAGATGGTCCAAAAGTTAGTGAACAAGTACTATGAATTTTCTTACCACTGTCACATTTTTTTTGGGAGTCAGAGTAGAGGCATAGTTCCAGAATGCTACAAGTGCGACTTGGCAGTGTTGCTGCTCTTATTTTCTCTGCTGGTTGTTAGAGTTTGCCAGTGAAATCATCATTTAGTTTTGCACAGCCCCTCAGCTCAGCTTGGAATAAAAACCTGTGTGATATATTTTCCAGTTCGTGATCAGAAACATTTCCTAAAATACTCATAGCAAACAAACTGCTGTTTTCTCCTGGATTGGAAGGCTTTTTTAGCATTTACAGAAAGCTGGAAGTAGTTTCTCAGAAGCCAAGCTTTCATGTGCACATAGGTACATGTATAGAACATTAGACGTGTGCTGCAGGAGAGTTTGATTTACTGTACATGCATCTACACATTTTACATATACAGCTACTCTTAGGTAAGTAGTTCTCTTTATGGTATGATAATTTGTTGAGGGTAGTAATAACAGTAGCATCTATTGCTAAGAGATTAAGGAGTCAAGACATGAGCTCTCTGAGAATTTGTGTGGTATTCAAATTGCAAAAAAGTCTCAGTGTTTGAGATAAATGCTTTTTTAAAAAATTCTAGACCCCAGCACTTCATATCAAGGAGTAAATGTCTATTCAGCCAATGCAGTTTTGCCTTTAGTTTGTGGAATAAGGTTTGTTCTATTTTTGATGGGGTTTGGGGTTTTTTTCCCTAAGCTGCATGTTTCAATGGGGTGGTTTGAACAAAGTGCTTTGGAAAGATACTCATTGCTTGATGTATGCCAAGAATGATTTTTGTGTTGCACATAATGATTGTACATAATCTGTGTAAGACTGACCAGGCTTTTGCTCTTTTTAAGCTGTATCAGCTGGAGTAGTTACCACAAGAACCTGCTAGCCAGCAGTGACTATGAAGGCACCGTCATCCTTTGGGATGGATTCACGGGACAGAGATCCAAGGTCTACCAGGTAACACACTACCAGCAAGCAACATTTCTTGTTGCATGCACTGTGCTGGGAGAGCAACATTGTGGCTGAGGTTGTGCTCCTAGTCCAGCGAAGGGCTTTTTCCCTTCCACAGGGTGAAATGGATATTCCTCTGTTTGGCAAATGTTTCTCATCCCCACAGCTTGATTGAGCTGTAGTCCTCCAAGGGAGTCAGCTCTGTCTGCCTGTCACAGTTGTGAGGCAGTTGATGTTTTCTTGCTGCTGCTTTCAGGCATGGATTCTGCACAGGGAGAAATCAGTTCCTGGAAGCTGTCTCACCTTTCTTTAGAAGCTTTTGTCTCTCCCTACCTGTTCCACTTGTGTCTTTGTCAAAAGCCTTTTGTAAAACTCTGCAGTGATTGCCAGTGTAGGTGCTCAAGAATCAGAAGTGCAAAATGCAGACTTGAGTGGTGAGGCTGGGAAAAGGGAGTCCAAGGCAGAACGAGGAAATTCCTTCCCCACACAGCCCTCAGATCCGTAGCAAGACCTGTGTAAGGAGAAGTTTCTGGCATTTTGTTTCTTTGTGAAGCTCAAACATTGTGTTTCTATCTCATGGCTTCTGCTAAGCTCATGATCAGAACAAGGAAGTTGGAAGAGGGCTGGTGTGTTTGGGAAGAGGCTGGGAGTGCTGCAGACTCTTGTGTAGGTAGCATAGTCCATTGGAACTGTGGTCAGTGATAATGAATGATTTACAGACTCCTTGATAGTTCAACATAAGTTTTTTTAGAGGCCTATTTAGGCCTCTGTTTACTTTTTCATTGTTTTTTAGCCATTTTATAATGCTTGTTTTCACTAATCCTTTGTATATCTCAATGAAAAAGAAATTATACTGGACAGAATAAATCTAGTTTGTTTTCCTCTCAAATACATTTTGTATTTCTTTATGAAGCTGCATAATGAACCTAGAGACGACCAGCTGTTGCTTATGTTAAACTCATTTTGCTTCCTATCAGATTACTTGAATTTTTAATTTGGATTTGCATAGAGGCATTGACATCTGCTTTGCATGTACTGAAACCCTTTAGTTATTTTATCCTTGTGAGCTTTTTGTCTTGTAAGCCTGTGTGAAGGCTTTAAACAAAGGGTTTGACTGAATTTCAGATATTATTCAATGCAACGTTCTGCTTCCGTGTGGGATATGCCAGCATAGCAATTACAGCTCTTCTGTGTTTTGAGGAAGGTGTGCAGTCTTTTAATAATATTTATTTGAGTAGTAAAACAGAGGATTAGACACTGGGAGATTTGCTTAATAGGTCAACAGGAAGGTGAGGATTTCCTGGACTTTCAGAGAGGAGATGTTTGAAATGGGGATCTTGTCAGTATTGGGAGGTACTTAAAAGTTGCTTATTAATATTGAAAGATGCAACTAAAATCGAGGATAAGCAGCAGCATGTGGTGGAACCACAGCCAGTCAAATCATGCTGCAAAACCATGTTTTTAATGTGTATATCCTGAAATATTTTTTTCTTTCCAAGTAGGAATGAGATCAGTTTTAGGTTTTTAAAAAGCCATTCTAGTGTTTTCTGCCTTCCTAGCATGTCTGGCATATTGATAGGATTGGTCTGATTGGGAGAAAAGATTTTTTTGAAAAACTGCTAAACATAGTCAGCTTCTCTCTCCAGGTCCCTGCTGACAATTTACACCAAACATTTGCTTTCCTTTACTGTTTTTATCGTATTACACCTCACTACATTGCAATACTGTTCTTGTTTCTCTCAACAGGAGCATGAGAAAAGGTGCTGGAGTGTTGACTTCAACTTGATGGACCCTAAGCTGTTGGCTTCAGGCTCTGATGATGCCAAAGGTACTATTTTATTTCAATCTCTCTGCAGAAGACTTAGGCTCTGTGTATTCTGTTGGAAGAAAAAAAACCTGCTATTTCAAGTAGCTGATTCCTCAGCTGCCTTCAATGTTGTAATTGCTGTGGTAATGTGGCAAGATATTACTGAACCATTTGGATCATAAAGAAGGAGAGGCTTTATTTGGATTAAGATCTCTTGCTTCACATATTTTTGTGTAATCTACTCTCAGCTGACATTCTCCTGAATTTTAAACAAACCAAAATGTGTTTTAACATTAGTTAAACTTGTTGAGTTAAAGCCTCAGGGCCTTTCAAAAGAACAGCATGTATTTATACTTCAGAAATGAGGCTGTCAGTAAAACAGCAGCAGTTAAAAAATGCCTGCTGCTCTTTTACCTGTAGCCCTGCATGTTAAAGACTGTGTTTCTTGGAGCTTTAAGGAGCTGGATGTTGGACTGAGTAGGAGAGCTGGGAGCAGCTCTCAGCTTTCCACACTCCAGGGTCCATTTAATAAAGCACTTTTGGAGAGCCCTTAGTCCAAGCCCTTTCCCACATGATGGTAAAAAAATGTTCCTCTTCTAAGAAGATATAGGAAGCTCCTGAAGAAGAGGATAGATAGCACTGAGTGAGATATAGTATTCTTCATCCCTAATGAAGGAGGGTTTTATCTGTAACATGTTTACAGTATCAAATCAGAGTTATTTAACAGCAAGAGCTTAAAAGTTCCTTTCCTAATCAGGGAGAATCACTTCTCCCAGATGGTCTGATAGAGCTCTGGACAGAGCTCTTCATGATTTGCTTTGAAATGATAAATTAATTTTTCATACGTGCTGACCTTTGTAAGCTGCTCCCCCCTTCCAAAAAGCTTTTAAATGCTGTTCCAAAAGAAATTAATGTTCCTCAATTGCATTTGGCAATCACAGAATCATAGATTGGTTTGGATTGCAAGGGACCATAAAGCTCATTTTTTATCACTCCCTGCAATAGACAGAGGCACATTCCACTATCCCAGGTTACTCCAAGCCCCATCCAGCCTGGCCTTGGACACTGCCAGGGATCCAGGGGCAGCCACAGCTTCTCTGGGCAGCCACAGCTTCTCTGGGCACCCTGTGCCAGGGCCTGCCCACCCTCACAGGGAAGAATTACGTCCCAATATGCCATCCCACCCTGCCTTCTGGCAGTATGAAGTCACTCCCCTTGCCCTGTCACTACAGTTCCCAAATCTTGTAATTCCGTTTACAAAACTTTAATGATTATTTTATATTTAAGGTGAGTTTAAAATGTTTTGAATACACTTCCCCTTCCTTTTCTGGTGGTGTGTTTCCTATGTGCTTAAATGCAGCAGGAGTGAATATTCACCTTGCAAATCAACAGCCTCTTCATCAGTGCTTCCCACTCTTGCGTGCATATAAAAAGCTGGTCTTCCAGATAGATCTGCATTTATTAGCATGTTAACAAGGTGTCCAGTTTTGCAAATCCCAGCAGAGCTTCTGGCTTCAGTTTAACAGTTCACTTCTTCAGTAATTGTCTCTAAAAGTGTACTGTTTACTTGGAAATTATTGTAACAAAGCCTGCAGATCCACATAACCTGCATTTCAGTTCACAAAGATTTGAAGATATAGTGGGGTTTTGCTAGATAAAACTGGGCTGGAACATTTTATCTTTTATTTTTACCATGATTTGCCTGTGATTTGTGTATATAAAGAGCCCATTAGAGACAAATGGAGTCTCAGCACAGATATGAGAGAATTTTAAGTTACAGAGCAATTAGCAGCAAAATGTCCATATTAATGTTGTAGTGTCCATCTTCCATTTGGGTAATCACACTGAAAGGATTAAATGTGAGGGAATGATAACACTTGTGACAAATGTCTTAATTCAAACCTGCCTAACATAAAATTTTGTCCTTCTGCTTATGTACATGACTGTTTGGTTGAGTTCTGGTCAGTTTTAATACACAGTAACAGATTTCTGGCCAGGTAGAGTGTCTGGCAGGAAAGATCTTTTATCTACTCTTCCTGTCCTCTTTTATTTCTCTGCTTCTCTGAGGCCACCCTGGGCTTTCCTGAGCTAATCTCATCATTCTTCCCCACAAAGTACAACTGTCACATTTCCCTGTCAAGTGATCAGGACAAGCCAGCAGAAAGAAGGGACAGTTTTGCCAGTTCTTCCCACTTGCCTTTCTATCTGCCTGTCTCTTCTCGGTCTTTTCAAGTCAGAAGGTAATGTTGAAAGTAGGCATGTGTTGGATAAATCCTGTGCTTTTCAGCCCTCTCTGCCAGGGCTCAGGCACTGCAAAGGGGATGCTAGCAGAGTGCTATGAGGCAGAAAACGATTCTCCTATAATTAGAAGCAGCATCCTTGGGCTTCAGGATTTTGCATTGTCCATCTCTTAGATGAAGATAATCCAGAATATGCTTATCTATGACAATCTTCCTATTTTCAGAGCAGATAATGACAGTATAAAAGCATTATTGTACTTCAAATAACTACTGTGTCCACAAACCCTTCACTTTCATCTACAGTTGTTACTCCCTCTCTTTTTTCAAGGGGCAAAGGTGTATGTCTATAGGGACCCAAAGGTATAACTAGACAGCATGGGCAAAATTGGTGTTTACTTGTTCTACAAGGAGCTTGGAGAGTAGGCACAGTCTTAATTTAAATTTTTTATGCACATAATAATGGCAGGAGCTGTGAGACTCATGTAAGTAGGAAAGGGTGAATTTCTACTTTTGGAGAAGAAAGAATTAATTTTGTGAAGGCAAAATGATGCCATCAAAGCACCAGGACAGGGATGGAGCTAGTACACTTTGCTAGTGACTTACAGCTGTCTGTTCTGCGTTGTGGGTGGAGTTTTGTGGCCATGGTCAAGTTAGCAGATAAGGGACAGTGAAATATTTTGTGATGCTCTTTGGGTAGAATTTGTTTTCACTGGGATAGATGCTTTTTTGGGGGTGATCAAGTGTTTCTCTGTTCTGGCTTTGTTTTTGAAGCTCTCTGAAATTGAAGAAGATAGAAGCACTGATAAATTCAAATTAAGAAAGAGTCCTGGGTTTACTTCTGTAGTTCCTTCATTATTCCTGGCTCAATATTGAGAGGTGGGATAGAACAGGAGCCCCTGAGAGCTCTGAGTTTGTAACAATACTTACTTTTCATTGTCTCATGGCAAGGAGGACTGCAGGCATGTGTCTCATTGCATCTAAGGAAAGTAATTTCCATGCTACCTCAGTAAATGAGACCTGGTACTAGTCCTGAAGCTGTTATTTTTATAGTGCCCCTTAATTCAACAAGGCAACACAGATATGCAGAGTGTCTTCGTTAAAAAAAACAGGAAAGCCTTCTACAGAGGGGAAATGGTCTGAGAACTGCAGCTCAAAGCCTGTTCCTTCCAACTTCCACAGGATTGTTTAGACTTCATTTTCATTGATATTTCATTCCTTCAGCTTCTGTTGACTTGAGGTGTAGGTATTTATTGCTCTCAAAATATCAAGTTGAACCTTCAGTTTGGTCATTTTTCTGGCTAAAAGTTCAGTAATTTTCTGGAGATTTGTGGGATTGTTGGATTCATTTGGTGGAACTGCCTTGAAGAGGTCAAGATGGTGTTGATAGTTATAATCCTGATAATAAAGTCTGTGCCTTATGCAGGGTGTGCCCTGCAGTTACTGCCTCCTGCCAGGCATCAGTTTACACCACCTTCCTGACCCCTGCCCAAGGCAGTGGGTCCAAAATTTTGCCTAGCAGGACAGTTCAGCTTTCTCCTTTCTTAGGGATTCTGCTAATCTCTGCAAATGAATTTTCTGGAAGCAAGATCCTATTCCCTGGCATAGAGCTTTTCTGGGATACCAGTAGGCTCTTTGTCACATGAGCAGATAAGAATTCACGAGTGACAGGCTGGATGAAACATCCTTACTCTGTGTGCCAACTGTGAACATCAACACCTTCAGCTATTGTAGTATAGGCTTCTGCCTCTTTTAGTCAGTATTTAGACACAGAACTGATGCATGGGAAATTAATTTATAAACTTACACATTTGGTGTAAAGCTCCAACTAAAAAAAAATCTTAAAAATACCTAAACTATTTTAAACGGAAAAAACTGTTCTAGAGGTATCTTTTTAGGACCTTGGTGAGGGGTAGGTATTTGGCCACATAAAGATGTCTGTCAGCAGTTGCAAAATGAGACAAAATATGCTGTGAGTACATGTGTTTCAGAAATAGTGAATCTCAGATGGTTGTTTGTCTCAATAATACAATTTTAGATGCTACCAAGACATCTGTGTTGTATAATTACTGCCTCAACCTCAGCAAAACTGATGAAAGCTGCAGCAAATAAACTCTACCCTTATGAATTATGCTTTATTAACCTGTCAGTTCTTTTAAAAAAATAATGGGCAGTTCTAGGTAAAACTTGACATGTTTCATTATGTGTTGCTATATGTCCCATCCATCCTTTTTATGGTAGTGACTAAGATATAATTGGAGCCCGGCATATCTCACAGCAGTTAGATCACAGAAATTGCAAGCTCTAGTCTGCGTCTGTCAGTTGTAACGAATATTATGATGGCTTTGAGCACATGGGTTGTCTCTTCACCAGATTTAATGGCTCAGCTTATGACCTGCAAGCTTGAATGAAAAAAGGAGCCAAGCTGAAACTGAGCCCTCAATTAGCTTTTGCTACAAAGCTGCGAGCAGATGGCCATTTGTTTGTTTGAGGGATGTCAAGGAGAGACTTGGCTGCTTTGGATGCAGCTTTAACTACCTGGGTGGAAGGCTTCAAGACAAACCTGTGTTGTTTTACTACTAGATATTGGGCAGAATATTGTCCTGAACTTGAGATCATATACCCACCCTGCACTATTCAAGATGCAGTTTTATTTGCTTATCTCATCCATAAGCTTGATGACCTTTATTGCCACCAGAACTTAAACTACTCATCTCTTGGTGTCTGTTCATTTAGGCAAAATGTAAATATCTTCTTTTGAAAAATTCTTCCCTGTTCCCGTTCCCCTCTTCCTCCACCATGGTGGAGAAGCTTTATCATCTGGTCTTGCCTGGGAGAAGAGAGCTTCTTAAGCCATGCTTACAAAGCTTTTATTTCATTTAAAATGTAGTCAGGTGTTTAAAGTGAATATTATAGCTCTGATCAATGAGGATGGATTTATTTCTGAAAACCAACCTCAGGCTGGGTGCTGTTTTCATTGAATTTTACATAATGCTTCTGGGCAAATAGAGTGCGCTGTGGGGTTTGTATTTCTGCTGGTGTCTTTGTGTGTGGCTTTCTGATGGTTCCAGGCAGCTGCCAGATATCCACACAGTGCTGTATTTGCAATGATTCCTCGGTGTGCTCTGAGCAGTGCTGTTTCTTCCATCCTTGTGTGGTCAGAAACAGCTCATCTTGTTGCTTTCATTGCTTGCCACACTATTAAAAGAGCACTGGAACCAACCTGCCAGTACTCCTCCTTTTCCTTCATCTTCTAAAACATCCTTGGATAATCCACATGGAAACCTTGTTTCTCCCTCAAATCCCCTGAGAAATGCTTGACCAAGAGGTAATACAGAGGACCACTCAGAGGCTGGGGGGACACCATAGGATCTCTAATGTATTGATCACAGTGGGTTGCAAGATTCCTGTTGTTTTGCCATTTTTGCTCACTTCACTTCCAAAGTGATCTTTCAGTAAGAAGACTGGAGGACCTGTTGGCCACAGATCTGAAGAAGCCCATGCAGCTCAAGGGGTAGTCTTGAGGGGATTAACCCTTCATGTAGCAACTGCATGTTCAACATAGGCTCCATCTTGCTCTGCTTCCAGCCTCAGATTATGATAATCAAGTACAGCTTGATCCACTCATCAAGAAAAGAGGGAGGGGAGAACGTTTGTCTTTTCTGCCTTGTAGGCAGCAATGGAGCTCCTTTATCTGGGCCAAAGGCCTTGTGTTGTTTAGCTTTTAATAATAAGATTCACTATGTGAGGAGCACCTGGCACTCTTCATTGGTGCTTGAAGTGTTTCTGGCAGGTGGAGAAGGCTGCGTTTTGAAAAGCCCTTCTGTTTTTTGTTGGTCATTCTCTGAAGCACTGAGTGCATGGGGGAAGAGCTCCTTCTAGCACATAGTTTAATCAGTGTTCATGTGGTACTCTCATAGAACAGTAAAGTTCTTGTACCAAGGGATTATTGCATCATAGGAAACCAGCATACTGATTTCTCTCCTGTCTGTGCCAGTTTCTCAAGAATAAAACAAGTTGTTCTCACTCACTGTGCATACAATTAGGTATATTTATTCTGTGCAAAGCAATTTTACTGTGGAGCATGCAGTTCTTGCATTCCAGCAAAGGGACAATAACAAAAAAGGATATAAGCCTTTCCTGTCTTTGGTTGTATGAATCTGCACTGCAGTAACCTTAAGCACTGAGAATTATAACATGTGGTTAATTACCTGCTCTGATGGTGTCAGGTGTGTGGGATGGGCAGTTCTGGCATCTCCTGTGTGGATAGAGACGGGCAGGATATTTACAACTTGGACTTGAGAATATTCTCAAATTTAGCAGCCACCAGTGATGGCTGAACCCTTTAGACTCACTGACATCTTACCAACTGAGGCTTTCCAGAATCTTACTCATGAAATAACTAGAGATTAAGCCTTTCAGATTAAGTTCATGTTTTTTGTTTTTTTTTTGTTTATTCACGTCTCTCTTTCCCTTTCTCTAGTGAAACTGTGGTCTACCAACTTGGACAACTCAGTTGCAAGCATTGAGGCCAAGGCTAACGTGTGTTGTGTCAAATTCAGCCCATCTTCTAGGTATCACCTAGCTTTTGGCTGTGCAGGTAGGTAAAAGGGATTTGGGGCAAGGGGATGTTGTTTCTTCCTTCCTTTATTCCTTATTCCCCCCCCCCCCCCCCCCCAAAGATGTGAGGTTGGCTGCTGAGCCCAAGACTGAAATGTTTTTGCAGTTAAAATATTTGAGTAAAACTTCTGAAGTGCCATAATGATGTCAGTGTCATCCCCCAGCCTGACTTTTTCATGTGGGTGTCTCTATCAGAGATAAAGCAGGAAAAGAAGTCACCCAATGTGTTTATTTGGATCACTAAGGCAACCAGGCGGAGCTCAGCTGTGGGAGTCTCAATGTGTTAACATGATGAGAGCTGCTCTTTCTGATTTATAATATTGTTCTATAAATACTGCAAAGCCATACTGGGAATTTTAACTGGTTTTACCTGAAGTGTGCTGTAAAGCTGTGGGGCTGTGTGTGTTCCTGTAGTTCCAACTACAATCCCTGTGGGTGGGCTCATGTTTTCCTAGCCTGGCAAAGATGGCTGTTAATGTTTTTGGGTTTTTTGAAGTAGTCAGTGGGGAAAGCATGACGAGCCTTTTATTCACTTAGATTAAATGGTTCTTGGTGATAACACACAGATCTGAGAGCAGAGCAGGTGTTGCTTTGGGAGGAAGCTGTATTGTGCTATGCATACAGTAACTAAAACTCAGAGGTGCCTATAAATGTTTAACTAACTCTGCATTTTCTTTCTCCTTGGAGTTTTAATGCACTTGTAACCAGTTGTTCTGACAACATTTGTTCCCTCTGGACTCGAGGAGATGCGTTGATCATTCTTGCAGCCTGGTTTTCCATTTCATTCAGGTGTTCTTATTTCCAGGCTGGTTCTACTTTGGATGAGGCAAAAAATAAACTTGCTTTTTGAATCTAAAAATGGATTCAAGCTGGAGTGTAAAATACTGACTCGCTTGACAGGCATCTCTCTGAAGTTTAGTCAATTGCATGTAAAAATAGTTGAATGACAATGCGTACTAGCAGCATTTGAATGAGAGAGACTATCTGGGAAAGGCTCTAGGGAAAGATGAGAGCACTAGCTCCAAATGGATCAGCCACTGATTAAAATATACCTGTAAAAGCAGCACGAAACACAATTCTTCTGGATAGAGAACTGGGATTCCTTGCCACCTGAAAGACAGGGAGGGATAAGGCACAGGTAAATTGAGGAAAGCTTTTGGGTAGGACAGGTGGGAGTGCCTTTATCCCCACACCCAGGTCAGCAAACTGGGTTTGTCTTCAGCAAGTGTGTTGTGAAAGAAGCACTAAGAAGCCCTAAAACGGAGGCTTTAAAGGACTGCATGTGTGTTTCTATGATTTAGGGGATGCTGAGGGGTAAAATGGTATTTGTACTGAAAGAAGTGTTTACATCTAATTGATGATTGGTAATTGAATCTCTAAATAAAAATTAAAATAGATATTTGACATTATGATTGCTGAAACAATTACATGGGGTAATTGAACTGGTGGAAATTACTTCCCACAACAAAATTCTAATTGATCTTTCAGCCATAAATACATGTGGGAAAAATGGCATATTAAAAGAAATACTGGCATCTTGAAAGACATTATTTTTGAACTTCTAAAAAAATACTCAGAGCAAAGAAAAGAGTTAGTGTCTACTTTTATACTCCATATCGTAAAACAGTCATGTTTAATGTTTTACAATGGAGACAAAGTTTTTTTCTTCTCCATCATCTTTAGCTAGTTTTGCTTAATAATTTCATTTAGTTTGTGGAAAAAGGAAAATAACTTTTGAGTAGCATGAATTGTCACATAGGCTATAAGTTCAATAAAGGAAGATTCAAAGCTGACTTCCTTGAGTAGTACTAAAGGAAGAAAAAACAGGGAACTGGGCACAGTGACTTGACTCTTTGCTCCCAGTAGGAATAAAAATGAGCAGTCCACAACACTAAACACTTAATTCAGTGCCCAGTGTAGTGGGCAGTTTTAGAAAGCTGTCTAAGCCCTGCCTTGGCTTGCTCACATGCTAAGAGGATTTTCACGTTTTGAAAACGGTTTCAATTAGTTATTCAGTGATAGAAGAGCCAAGACTTCTGAGCATCTCATGCCCCACAAAGTCTTGTATTTAAACAGAAGTGCTGTTTCTGTATATGCTCTCATTTTACTTGCTGATTTGATGGAGCTTAATGCTATACATGTCTCTGTATTTTTGTCTGTATGTATGTATAGTTTAAGACTTGATGAGGTAAGCAATTAATTAAATGGTTAGGCAGAAAGTATTGGTACTTAATATTTGCAATAAGAGGCAGAAGTAAATTGATTTACTGTACTATTAATAAATTACATACACATTTCAGCTCCCTTTTTCTGCATGCAGAATAGCTGAAATCCAGCATAACTTCTACAAGCAATGTAATTTTGTTCAGGGTTAACATTTTTATTTTCTTTTAAGGTTCTCTCTTAACCATCCATAAAGCAGGAGCATCTTTTCCTAAGGTCCTGTTCTGTCACACCTTGCTTAAGAAAAGCTCTTCTTGTCCTTGACAAATACATCTTGTCCACTTGCATCCATCTGTTCAGAATGCCTCCTCGAAGTGGATTTTCCTAATCAGATGCTTCAGCTAGGTCAGCATCTCTGTGCTGGTTCCTCCCTTGCCTTCACCACAGAAACAGGATGACCATCTTCAGGTCCTTCCCGCCTTGTCCCCATCTAACATTTCTTCTCACTTGTTAGTAATATTTTGGCTGTTGGCCCACAGAGCCCATGATGCTACATTGTGCACAGGAAAGGCTGAGAGGTACCTTTCTGCCTTCTCAAATTTTAACTTTTTTAAATCTCCCTTTTATGGAAAAATGGTAAGGAAGATACCCAAGTCCCTTGGAGACCTACTAACACATGGCATGAATTACGTGAGCTGAGGCAGCAGAGTTCACAGCCTGACTTTGCTTCTCATCTGAAGCTTCAGGGCTCTGTAGGGAATCTAGAACCAGAGATCTAGGTTTATTAAAAGTCTTTCCACCTGCATGCAGTTTACATGCTGCATTGCCAAATAAAAGGAGGGAACTGAAGGACTGTAGGAATGGATTTTGAAGCAAAGTCAGGCTGTGACCCTTGTGGCACAGTGAGTGAAATGGGGGGATTCTGTCACAGGATTTGCTGTGATGCTTTGATTTAAATGTAGCCATCTTTAAAAGTGTTGTTAGACTGTTCCATGAGGAACACTCCTGAAAAGTTGGCTTCAGATTTCCTACAGCAGTAGGAAATCAAGTTTAGATGCCACTATAAAAGCAAATCCCAGGATTAGCATCTAATACGGATTTTATGTATGTTTCTTTTCTGGACTCTTCACTCTGAAGCTGTTAGATGACCAAAAAAAAATTATCTTGTGTAGCTTAAAACAGAACAAATGAGCAATAAACTATAAATAGAGCCCATAGAAGAGAGAAATGGATATTGGTTTGAGAAGTAATTCACTTAAAATCAGGTACTTCAGGTGAGAGGAAAGCTGGTGTGTTTGGCTGCAGCCTGATAAAATCTGTTGCAGTGAAGAGGGCACATAAAGAAGCAAAGACCCCTTCTGTCTGTTACTTTAATAAAATATTCTATTTGCATGCTTACTGAGTTGAAACATAGTCCAGTTTAAACTGTAATCACTGCCAAATACAAAATCAGGTCATTCTTTGGTCTTTTCTTCTTTGTAAAAACAGATAAGGTTTTATCCTAAAATTAGCTATATAAATCATGGCTGTAGTTATTATTGTTCTGCCTCAGCAGTAGCACTGGTGTCCTTAACCCATATATTTTCTAGCAGTGCTGTTTCCCTGCTTTAAAAAGAAAACTAAAGGCTGAAAATACGTCATGCACTTTGCAGCTGGAATGTCTAAGTTGTGCAGTCTGAGTGAGATCAGACTGTCTGCGAACTCCAGTGAGCTCAGTGTAGCTATTGATAGTAGGAATGTTTTATTCCCAGCATCCTGTAATAGTGTCAGCAGCTACCACTGACTTTTTATTTCTCATATATTATGCAGAGATTTTGTAAGAATTCAGAAATCTGAAGTTTCTATGCTATTAAATGCATCATCTCCTCAAACGCTGTATTTTTTCCCCGTAGAACCCACAAATCTAGCAGGTTGGACTGGGGGCTGAGAGAGGTTTCTCAGGGCTGCAGAGATGCAGGACAGAGACTGTCTCTTCTCCATAAGCTTCATAAAATAAGTGCAAGCAGCAGAGAAATACATATGGACAGAGGATAGCAACAGAACATCTGCAACATGGTCAGAATTTAAGGTTTTGCTGCTATAGTTCCAGCTTTCATCAGTCTCTAAAACAGCTTTGTTATGTTGTCACAAACTCTTGGTAGTGTGGGTGTGGATGAAGTGACCACAGCAGGGAAAAAGTGGGGTGGTGCTGATTGATGCTGAACTTAACCACTTAGAGCAACTGAGTTTGAGACCACCTGCATTGGAGATGCCATGCTCCCTCCTTCCCTCCTAAACATCCCAGATTTTGCTTTTCCATCTCTTCCTTCACACTGCCAATTGCATGGCCAAAACTGAATTGCCTGTTTTCCTGGATTAGGTTATTCCCTGATCCATTGAGCACCAGTGTCAGCCAGGCTTTTGGCAGCCTGTATCAATGCCAGTATTTTCTAATGAGGGCTAAGCCCTCAGTGAACATGAAGTCTGCTCTTAGTGCTGATGTTCTCCTCTCAGCTCTCTCTCTTCCTTTTTCCCTTCCCCACATTTTGCTTTTCCTTCGAAGGTGATTTTGCCCTTCCCCACCACATTTTCCAGGCTGTGTCCTGTGCAACATCTTCATCATTACACAATGGTGGTGTATTCTGGTTTTGAATGGTGCTACATTTCTTTCCTCATTGAATGGTCACAAAACTAATTTGATACTATGGATTAGTATCAGCATTATAAAGGACTCCTGTTGTGTCAACAGCTTTGTTTTCATTTGCAGTTATTTACCCACCCCTTAAGGTCTCTGTGTCACCCTGATGCACTTACAGTTCAAGGGTCAAAAGTGGCTTTTTTATCATCATCAATCCATTTTTTTCTAATATACCTGGTGTCCAAGTGTGGCCACTTTGGAGACTGCCCTGGCCAGTGAAATACTGATTTTTCTGCTGCAGTAACTGGAGAAGTTTTTTCTCTTTCCCAAACATCTCCCTGTAGAGTTAGCTTTGCACACTATCTCAGATCTGGATGACTTGCCTGGCTTATCACTCAGCTCAGAATAATGATGGGATATTAATGACCTAGAAGGTAGTGTGCCTTTTTGAAAGAGAATGAATGTTTTCCAGCTGAGGGCAAGGTCTTACCTTAATAGATTCTCCTGGGTGAGTAGTGTGTTCTATTGAAAGCCTGCAATGACTCCGAAAGGATCTATTCGTGTGACTATGTGACATGTTTAGGGTGGAGTTAGGCAGTTTCCTTGGCTTGAGCTACAAGATTACCTTCAGCATATGAATTGATCTCAGTGTTTAAAGGCACAGACAAAGGTTAGGCGTTACTTTAAACCTGTGGAAAAAACTTCACAGCAGTGAGTGCTCAGAATTCAACTTTGATGCAAGCAGAGTGGCATGCAGCCATTCAGGGCTTGCCCACAGGACTTTACCTGCAGTGTGTATTTTCATTTTTGTGGATAGTTAATAACCTTCCTCCAATTCATGATCTCTGAGGCCTTTGGCAGGGAAAGTAGGGGACAGGCCTGCATTTTCAAAGTGCACATTTGTGATCTTTAATTCAAACTCCAGTGAATTCCACAATTCACTGCAAAGATTTTGTTTGTTTTGCATTGGAAAGCATTTACAGCACTTCAGTCAGTTAAGGGTTGTTTGGAGGGATCTGTACTTTTGGCCAGTGTGGCTGTGATCATATTTCTGTCCCAAAGCACTTTTTTTATTGTAGTGGAACCACTGAGCTTGGAGGGATTTTTTAGGTGAAGACACATCTTTGAAGGTTTGACTTATATGTTATCCCTCTTCATGGACTCTGGGACATAAATGAAGGTGAGATATCAAACCAAGCCTTCTGCTGTCCTGGTGAAGACAATCTTTCTGGCTCTGGTAGGTACATCACATTGTACTACTGCTCAGGACTGACAGTGAGAAGAACTGCAGCTATATCATATTATTTAAACTTAAGATCTTTGTAGTTAAAGCTGATTTTTCTTTCGGGCACATCATAGATGCTGCCAGATCTGCCAGGCAGTGTCTTTCTGCCTTGCTGCCACTGCTTCCTAGGAAATCACAAAGGGACATGAAACCTCTCATCAGTGTGCAGGATGTGTTGCATCCACAATTTTCACATAAGCCTTAAGAGTTCAAGAGCTGATAGAACTTTTTTACTTGCATTGAAAAAGCGGTATCTGACTTGTCTTGGATAAAGCATTTGCAATGAATAGTGAGTAACAATATAGAGACCCACTGGGAGTTTTCTAACTTTATCCCAGAGGTCATCACACTTCAGTAACAAGTGAATGAATAAAAGGAACTTGAAAAGCTCCATTTGATTCTCTAGAGAAAAGGCTAAATCTGTCATTAGCAGAAATGAGTGTGCTAATTGTTTGCTTACATATTTTTTTCCCTGAACATTTTGTCTTACAACTGGCACAGAAGTCATTTAGTGAATGTGACAAAATTAAAATTTAAATTGAAATGAGCCTTGAAATTCAGGAACAGATAGGCAACTCCAACATTCATCTTTTTCTCAGAATGCCAAATTGTTCTTGCTGCTAGCTGTTGCTGTATCCCTTAAGAGTTTAATGCTTTCCAGCCTCGGCAGTTTCCAAAGCTGCAGTTTTTCTGGTAGCTCATTCAAAGGAATTGCTCTTTGGAATTACATCCTCTGTAATGGTGTCCTGTGTTTTCTCCTGTTCAGACTGGTGCATAGATTAACCATTCCAGCCTTTTATTTGGGTACTGTGCTTCCATACTAACTGGTGAAGATTGTCACATTGCGCAGGAAAATCTGTATCTGGTGAGTGCAGTGTGGGTTCTCATCTCAAAGGCATCTTTTCATGCTGTCTGAGCATCTATACATTGCATGAGTTTTAAGAGTAGAGTTTTGAGTGTTTGGGCAAGGTTCCTATTAGCCATTTACATCTCAAGAAGATGACAGAAAGTGAGACTGTGGATACATGTGCAAAGCCAGTTGCTCTTTACCGTACTTATTTCATTGCCTAGATAGGGTATGTTGCTTCTTTTCCACCGTGGATACCTGTGTATCATCACGTGCTTTCCTATATTGTTTCCCTGTCTACATAATTCACCATACCTTTGGTTTAAGCCACCTTATCTGAAGCTTGGTTTTTAGCAATTGTGAGGCTATATTTAATAGCCTTCCTCTCTTCCAGTGGAGTCTGCTGTGAGGTCAGTTTAGGTAATGAATCAGATCATCATCTCCAGAACCTAGTTAAGAAGGCTAATATCATCTCCTCAGGCTAGTGGAGCAAAATGTAGTTCTGGACTGAAATCAGGTTTGACTGATAATGTGGCTAACTCAGGTTCTTGGGAGCCTGCACTTTCCTATCCTTAGAGCTGCTTGGACTGCTCTGAAACCTGTCTGGTTCTCTTTCTGTGATGTCTGCTAATACAACAGAAACCTGAAAGCTGTTGCTTCATAAATGCACTCTTAAAATCTTAGGGAGTATGTTCCTGCTTACATCCATATTTTGTAATGTCTCAAGCCCATGATCTTGACCTCTTGGAGTGTGTGGTTCCAGGGCATCTGAATGTGCTGCCCTTTCCCTCCATCACAGCTCCATGACTTGTGCAGCTTTCTTTCAAGAACCAGTGCTGACGTGGCTTTAGCATTAAGAAGTGTTTGTGTTGTGCAGTATGTAGTTTGAATTGAGAGAGACATGTTCAGCAGATGACATAGTATTTTTTGCTTTGGTAGATGGACCGAGCACTCCTTGTACAAATAAGGCTCCTGTTGCTCATGTAAGAAGTTTCATCTCTTCCAAGGTCTAGTCCATTTAAACAGCATGGATTGAAGCACCTTTTACTATAAAATTACTGTTCTTCACATGTTACAGGTGTCATAAAATTTTTTTTGGAGATCAGCCTACCGGCACTAGTGCATGTGGACTTAGCCTTTTCTATAGTCAAAGAGAAAAGCTGGGTTAGGAGCATAACTGAGTGTTGCAGCTGAACAGTGAGTGCATAATTATTTTTCCCTTTTTCACATGTAAAGAATGAATTCTTTCCAAAGTTGCAGGTTATTACTGCTGTTCTCTTCATTAGTTTTGTAGCATTAGTAAATCTTGCTGGTGTGTACTGAATATTGCATTTCTAACAGTCTGATAGACAGCAATCCTTGAATTGCACAAAAAACATCGGTCCCTTACTCCTGTGAGAAATGGCTGTAGCTCTTTAAAACCATAGAGGTCAAAGTTTCAAAAGAGTTCTAGAGAAATATGTTTTGTGTTTCTCTCCCATCAGAACCCTTTTCTCAACTGATTTATAGCTAATGTTTTATATTTTCTCCTTCCCTCCTTAATGCAAGACAAGTTATTTAGGGTGAACACTTTATGGGCTGCTGTATCAAAAGCTTTAGACAAGTTAGTAACAAAATGTCCCCACTGTGTAAAGACCATTATCCATAACCTGGCAAATGTTATCTGTAACTTTGAGCTATAGGGAATCCATGGAATACAAAGGTTAAAAACCCAGTTGGCAGTTCCCGTCAAGGCTGCTGTTCTCTTTATGTGTTCAGGAGAGGGAGATATAGATCTTTAGAGGAGTGCTACTGCTGGTATATATTTTCTAAAAAATAGTACAGTTGGTGTGAGTAAGAGATGCAAATCACTGGCTGAAGCAGGGTATAGTGTTTCCTGCAGAGCTCTGTCAAAATATTTCAAGTGCTCATCTGAAACCCTGTGCTAGCACATCCCTGAGTTTTTCCTTTTGTAGAAGGGACTTATTGTGCTGTTGGTTTTGCCAGAGATTAAACCGAGGCTACCAAACATTTAGTCTAACCCTCAGCTCTTTATTTCAGTTTCATGGAGTAGATATTTCTCATGGTGCTCCTTTTATCATTCAGTTTGCTAAACAGAACACTGTTGGCCATTTTCCTTCTTCTGAAAGCTGCATTGTTTGTTTAAATGAAAACCTGGGTTGGATTTGTGTTCAATTCCCTAAATATGATTTTTTTTGAGGGTGGATTTCCATTGGATTCCTTTAATCTAATTTTTGGAGGCTGTTGCCCATCATCTGTGTTGCAGTGTAGGAAAATGAGATTAAGTTGTCATCTCCAAATACCCATGTGCCTTCCTTTGCTTTAGAAACTTCTTTCATCTCCTCGCTAACATCATGGGCTCTGTGGCTTCCTCACTTTAAAGGGTTTAGTTGTTTAGGATTTTTTTTAAGATTTTGCCACCAGCAAAATGAATCATACAGACCTCGCTTCATCTTGTATAGCCTTTAGAGCACACGAGGGACATTTTCACCTGCAGGGAAAATGTGTATTGGATGCTTTTCTCAAGTTCAGTGCCTTTATGGGTGGCCACTGGATGTTTGGCACCTATGAAGATGGGGTGTGCAGGATGTCCCCAGGAGTCTGGTACCGCTTGAAGAGAGACCCCCTTGTCTAGACAGAACTCTGAGAGCAAATATAAATGAAGTACTGCATTCCAAATAATCTTGGACGCACACCTGAAATACAAAATAAGCACATTGTTACGGTTTGCTGCTGTGGACCAGAGCATTGCTTCTAGAAGAGATTGCTGAAATCTCCCCAGGGCTGCAGAAAATGGTTATTCAGAGAAAAACTGTTCCTTCACTGCAAAGGAAACTCAAGGTAAAAAGAAGAGGAAAAAGCAAATGCATCAAATTAATAATTTTGTCTTAGTTATAGAAACAAAGTGCTTGCAGTTTCTGCTGTAAGAAAAGATTGTGAATACAGAGCCACGTCCAGCAAACATTTTAATGTGCCTATGATAATGGCTTTATTTTTCTTGCTTTATTGGTGCTTTTTGGGAAGGGAAAGTACAAATGGGAAAAAGAAAGAAAAATACCAGTTAGCTTTACCTGCAGTGTTCTGCAGGGAGGTGTTGGAGTGGCTTGGGTTGATTTCTGCTCTCTGTTCTCATGTGATTTGTAATGCTGCAAGAGAGAAACAGCAAACCACATTCTTCAGATGTGTAATGTAAGATGCTCTGGACAGTTTCGTCCACAAAGGTTCTTTGCTTCAGGCTGTATCCAACCTGTTTTTAATGTCTTTGCCTTAAATTAAGGGAAATGGTTTGTGCAGAGGGCACTGATGTCAACTCACTGTTGTTGATATTATCTAATTTCTTCTTCAGTAAATTCTTGTGCAAATTTTTAGTGCATGGCTTTGTTCCTTTGAATTCAAGTCCACTTTTCCTGTCCCTAATGCATTGTCATCTCTTCTTTTCCCGAAGCATCTCTTCCTTTTATGTAGTGGAAACTATCACACTGTCTTCCCTCAGAGGAATGGTTTGTGATAGGCCAAACCCTGCACTGATCATATCCCATCCCAGTATTACTCTCTCAAGTGAAATAAATATCCTTACAGTATTTTGTTGCTGTGTTGGCTGGAAGGCTTCCTCTCCATTCTTTGTCAAATGCCCAAGTGCCACCCTGCATTTCTGTTGCTGTAATAAAGACTTGATTTTTTTTCTTTTTTTATCTGGAGAGTGGGTCACTTTCCTTGAGTTGAATTATTCCCAAAGATGGAATGTTCAGCTGTTCTATGTCCCCAGTCTTCTCTCCAGAGCAAGACCCACATATGGATGTTCAAACTCTAGCCTGCCTTTCTGCTGTAGGGAAGATTAAATCTCCACCCTAAAATTTCTGAACAAAGCCACTTCAGTCATACGAAGATGTGCAAGTACTGTTGTTTGGTATTACAGGCTTGGCAGCAGTTAAAATTGAGCTGTTTGTTTATTTTTCACTACCAAGAAAAGAAGGTGAATTAAAGTAGAGCTAAGGTTGTATGACAGTGCTTTATGGCACCCCCATCATGTGGGCATAGATAGACAAAACCTGAAAGATCTAAGAAGCCAGAAACTTGTGCAGCAAAACACAGCCTAAATATTATTGCTGTAGTGCTGAGAGGTGGGCTAGTGCTTTGCCTTTGTAATGTCAGTAGCAAAGAGTTTAAGCAAGATTGTATTAAAAAGAAATTCTTCCTAATCCTTTGACATAAGAGCACTTGCAAGACAGCTGAGAGAAGTGTTTATAGAATTGTCTTTGGAAATGCTTAGAGCATGACTGAGTAGGATTCTTGAAAACAATTACTTAACTTGGAAATTGAATCAAACTTTGCAATTGTCCCATCTTTGACTGGGCAATTGGACTGGCTGGATTTCAGAGGTCCCCCAACAACCTACAGTATTCCATGACTTTCAGGGACCTTGAGCAAATATGGATTTCTAACAAATACTGTATTCTAAATAGGATTAAGTTTCATTTGAGCTTCCTTATAATTAGATTCTAAGTTGTCTTTCTACCAGCCTTTCATATCATTGCCTTGGCAGGGAGGCTCCATTTCCTGGTGCAGAGGTATGTAGAAGATCCACTGGAGAGGTTCAGCTTCTTTTATTAATGGCTTTTTACTAAGTCTGTAAGTAATTCTGGAGCTAGGCTGATGGCTTTTGTAGATTTCCTCTGGAATTTAAGGATCTGTCTTTTCAAGCATTTAATTGTCAAGGTTTGGGTTCTGATGGCCGCCGTCAGCCTTTCCTTGGGTGTTGTTTACCTGGCCCTTGTTCAGGTTTCTCTAAGGACCACAGTATCCTAATGTGCCTTGTCATTTTCAGTGTACTGCGTGGGAGTACAGTGATTTGAGTTTATTTTAAAATCAGGAAGGTTTTCCTTTTTATCTCCTTCCTCTTTCTCTTCCCTAACAGAAGAAAGGGGTTTTTTTCTGGTGAAAACTGAGATTTCATGTGATTCTCCTGATCCGGTTTCCATTTTTAGTCCAGCCAAAGACTTTACCTTTGTGGATGCAGACTTCCTTTGTTATAGTGAGAAATCACACTGACCTTGGCCGAAAAAGAGACTTTTGGTTCAACCCAGCTAAAGTTCTGTTGTTCTACCTCTTGTTTTTCTACGTTCAGCAAATATTCATCAGGATGGCTTATCCTCTCTTTCATGGCATACCACGTAGGGAAATAACAGCATGTACTCTTTACTCAGAGACACTCAAGGCAAGCTTTGATTTGAACCACTGTACTCTGGACACTTGAAGGCATAAAGATGTAGTTATATTTTCCTGCTAAACAAGTTGCCTAGATACAATTCTCGGAGCCCTGAAAACTGAGTGATCTTGCTTACACTTGGTATAGAGGGGAAACGAGTGAAAGGAAGGATCAATTTGTGTAGGTAGATGTTTAAATATATGTAATTGGATTTCAGCTAACCCCTTCAATATTTGAGTGGTATAGGCTTTCTCCAGGATCTCTGAAATATTTTTTTTTAGCCAATGGACATAAAACTGAAATGAAATGTTACAAAGTCATGTCTCTCCTCTTTCATTCTGATGAAAAGCATTTTGTGGGCTTTTTATAGCCTTTTATTTTGCTGTTCTTTTGGTTTCCCCTGGATAATCTAATTGATGGATATCAGGGCTATCTTGCACCAAATTTTCTCTGACTCATTTTGTCTTGTAAAACAAGTAATTTAAATACACCCCCTCAGACTCTAAACATCTTTTATTGTTACTGCTGATGTACGGAGTTTCACTGGTGAAAACAAGCCACCCTTGATCCAAGCTTGAAGTTCGTGTGGAGGAAAACAGACAAATGGAGAAGATGGAGCAGTCATGAGCTGAGGACATGAGTTACTAGATGTTACAAATGAGACCAGCATGGTCAGAGAAGCACCAGAGCAAGTTAAAGATTGCACTCCAGCCTGAGCTTCTGTAGCACGAGGTGTGCAGGACTGCGGGCTGTAGCCAGAGCATTAATGTATGAAATTTTTGACCTTTAGGATTGCTATTGAAGATGTATTTTATTAAAAAAAAAAAAAAAAAAAAGTCCAGAATGTGCCTTGGTCACAGAATACTTCTACCAGACCACTTAATTAACATCTGGCTGCCTACCTGAGAGCTCTGCATTTGAATATGGGCATCTTCTTGTGGGTGGTATTCGTCTGCTGTGGAACAAGGAGCACCACTTACATTCTCAAGTCTGTGAACACTGAGAAGTCCAAGTGTAATGTAAAGGACTTCTTTTTTTAATGGATCAATAATCTCAATATTGAACAGTTGAGAAATGTGCGGTTTTAAATGATTGAAATAAGAAAAATGGGCATTGATTCTCCAGCAATTTAGTTTTCCAGAGGAGAGCCACAGAGCCTTTGTATGCAGCCCTTGGGGCTTTCTATTGGTTACATCCTTTGAATATAAAACTGTTGCATTGCAGGTAAAATTTTGTTTTGCTGTCCTTGGCTTGATATTCCTTCAAGTGGTTCTTGGTTGAAAAAAGCCTGGGGGAGGGTCGTGTGAATTAGTTGATGCTGATTAATGTTCATGGAGAAGGTGGGTGAAACACATGACCTAGAAGATGAATGTTACCTGGAGAGTGGGATTGCTCTGCTCTCGTTTTTGTGTGTGGCTGCCTTGTGTGTGCTGGTACTCAGTGAAAGATAAAATTGCTGCTTTGTGATGCCCTGTCATAACCCTTGCTGCTTTTGTGGAGTTGCTGCTCATCACTACACAGTAAGAGTTTTGCAATAGGTGGTATTGAACCTAAAGCCTGCTGGTAGCAGCACTTTTGTAAATTTTATTAACAAGCCTATATGTAAGAAAAATCACTTTTGGCAAAACCAGACTTTGTTCTTTTCTTTAAACAACTAAAAATCCAATATCAATTCCATTTTTCTAAACAACTTGGAGATTATCTACAATGCTGCTGGTTCCTTTAGCAATGCCCAATTGTCTTATTTTAGAAGTTCTTAAACCTGATTTTCTATGACTATTTAACCACATCAGCAGCTCATTTACTGCATCCCCACCCCTGCACCCAAGCTGAGTCACAGAATTGAGACTACGGAGGTGCTGATCCCTTCACCTTGTTCAGCACAAACCCATCCTTCTCTTTTGCCCTTTTCCTGCCAGCTGGAGTCTTGTGAATTATGAGCGGCTTAGCAGAGAGGGATGCCATCCTCTGCTGACACAGGTTGTATTTACTGAAGAGGTGGCAAGATCTCAGGAGTTTGGAGAAGTCTGAATTCTTGATTAGTTGTCACTAAATGGCTCAAAGGTGAAAGCAGCAGTGTCTTAAGGGAAGTAAGCTGAGCATAATGGAAAAGGACTATTTAAAAACTCAGGCTTGTGGTCAGAGACCTCTCAGCAGCAATGGCAGAGCTTAGCTGTCATTTTTGCCTTGAGATCACTTAAAATATATGTATAAAAAATAAAATGACTTGCCAGCAAATATTTGAATTCAGAAGAGGTAGCAGCAGATTTTTGTCATGCTCAGCTTCTGCAGTGACATTGAACTAGATGAGAGTTGTTCTGGAGTGTTTAATTTGTTATGAAATATATACATGTTCTTTCCCATTATTTCATAAATATTTAAATTAAGCCTGAATGCAGAAGAAAAGGTGAAGCAGGGAGCTATTGCTGCCCACGGGTTGGGTGGGCAGGAGGCTTTAACTTAATTCCTTAGAATGTGAATTCTAAGATGAACTTGTTCTAAGTGAATTTTCTAGTTGGGGTGGAAACTAGCTGAATTATAATATTAATGTTCATTTTGAGGGGCAAACAAGAAGCTAATACCCCAGGTGTTTCTGGTTAGAAGTGGAGCATGCTCCATGGTCTGCCAGGGATGCTGAGGGCAGGAGCTGGTGCTGGGTTGCTGGATGAGCTTATAGGTTCTTGTGGAGTTCAGGAAGTGTTTGATTCCCCTCATTGCCCACTCCATTTCTCTTACCTTCAGCTGCCTCTTGGGAAAAACTCATATTCTGAGCCTCCCAGAGCACCCTGCCACCTCACCTCAGATCTACTGGTGTGTCAGAGGTGCTGCCCTTCCCAGACAATTTCAGCTTATCAAAGTCCACCAGGCAAGGCTTCTGCCAGGGTACCTGGGAGTTGTATTTTTCTCATTTAGCTTCACTTTGGGGCTCTCTGCTTCCTCAGCAGATGGCATTTTTGTCGTGTTTTTTGCAAAGTCCATATGGCTTACAAGAGAGAGTATCTCTTTAATTGTAAAATATGACCACCTGTTCAGATTTTAATGAGTGCAGTGAGCATTCATCTTCATACATCTACTTAAAAATAGCTGCTTCAATTGAATTTAAAAAACAAAAAAACCCTAAAACTCAGTTGGGCACCAACACTTTGTCTGCTGAAATAATCAATTAGTAATTAGGTGGCTAATTTTAGAAGCCACTGGCCTTGCTGGTTCCCTCAGACCCATTGTGATGAGAGCAGACAGTGATAGATTGCCCCGCTGATGCCGAGAGGCACAGCCGTGCTGGGGCCAGATGCTGACAGGCTTTGAGCTGTTTACTGGGATATTTGGAAGGTGAATGCAACTTTGTGGCTCTGCTCTGCAAATAGATTTGTCTGCCCTGCTACAGCTCTCCTCTCTGCATTGCTCCAGCTGCTCACATGAAGCTATCTGTAGGTATACCTTTCCCTGCTACTTTCTTGAAGGATAAAATCTGGTGCTCAAAAAGATACCCTAATGATGGGCCAGTGTTGAAACTGTCAGCAAAAATGGACTTTAAAAGCTTATCCACTAACTGATTCCAAATAAAAAGCCCTGCTAGAATCGTTCTGCTCATTAAAATATCAATTGCCAGTTAACTGTTTCATAGTTCCCACCGGTCTGCTGGATAGATGAAAAACTGTGGAGTTTCTTGGCTCCAGCTTTCAGAGAAGTAGAAGAGACCAAGATACCCAAATCTTGTTAGAGTGTTAATGCTTAATTCAAAGTCCCTTAGAAAATTAACCAGAATGCAGTAAGCCTGTTGCAATGTTATGTTGCTCGACAGCTAATTAAAATTCCCAAATGGTAGGAGCACACTGGGATTTTGGTTGTTTGGAGGTTTAATATTTCAGAGGTGAAAGACATAGGAGCTGTTTTATAGAGTGCTTGGGGCACAGCAGCTTCAGTGCTGATAGTAAGGGGTGCAATAGATGCTGGGTTTCAACACAAGAGGAATTTGGCACTGTAAGTGCTGGAGAAAACTTGGTGTGGCTGCTTGGAGCATCTGCTTTTACACCTTGGGGAGGAAAATAGCCAGAAATCCTTACCCAGAGAGACCTCTGAGCTGGTAATCTGTATAGAGTAAAGTGCTGGAAGCAGTGCTTGCAGGCCCACCTTGTGCTGCTATTGAAGGTGTTTCTGGCACAGTCCCCACCCCATCCTGCCCGGCCACCAGTTGTCTCCTTAACCTGGGGGAGGAGTTCCCCTTGCTGCTCTGATGGTGGTTGTAGTAGCTTGATTGATGGAAACTTGGTTATCTCTCAAACCACATGGGATTTTGAGACAGTGGGTCTCTCTCTCTTTCTAAGCTGTACAGAAGACAACACCCAGCTTAGAAATGCTGTGCAAGTACAAAAATAGCTGTAGCTATTGGCATTTAAATGCATTTCTATGTAATCTTTGTGATAAGCTTCCACCAGTGGGACGTTATTTCAGTGGGAGGAGGGTCAGAGCAGATTTCAGTTGATGTCTGGGTGTCACAGGTTGCTCAGTGAGAGAGATGTCTAGATTGGTTTCCATGTGTGTGGCCTTCCCTCCCTGTGCTTCCAGAATAGAAAGGGGTAATTAAATGAAATTTGACATTAAACGCTGAAAGTTGGGAAAGAAGAAGCTTATTAACTCGTTGAGCTGGAAGGAGAACTGGAAGGGTGTTTGGGGCTTGGGTCTCATGAGGTTTTCTCTTGTTTTTCTGGGTTCTTAGGAATTGACATTTAGTTGTGTACAAAAGCAAACATTATTGCTAATTCTGCTGTGATCTCTTTTATGTGGTTGTGGCAGTGGGGCACATCTGTGAGTTAAATCTTAAAATGAACTGGAATTTAGTCTGTACCCTCATTAGCAGAAATGCTAATTCTTTCTTGATTGGTAATAAAGTCAGAGGAGAGAGGCAAAAAACAAAAGTAGGAAGGTTATCCATGCAGAAGTGAGCATGACAAATTTAATCCTGTTTTTCCACAATCCAGTTTAAGTAGCAGACTGAGTTTTTACCCTTGAGTTTTCTTCAACATTTTTCCAAGAGGGGATAGCTTGAGGAAGGAAAAGAAGGAGGCTGGGAATTAGAAATGGTAATTGGAGTGTCTGGGCAGGGAGTGGAGAAGGCAGGCAGAAGAGGTGAGAGTCCTTTTGGCTGCTGCCTTGAACAGAGTCATGGGGTTTATGGGTACATGGGGTTTGCGGGAGGACGCACATACAGGCACAACACATGAGAAGGCTCCTTTTTCCCTTCCTGACCCTTTGAAAGGGAGCATGAACCCTTGTAGAATGAATTTTGGGGCTGTTTTAGGAAGCCTGCTTCAAGACTCTTTCGTGGTACAGACTGTTTATCCTAGATGGGGCTTGAAGTGAGATGTGGAAGCTGCAAGCAGGATTTTTGTTGTGATTATTACAGGTCCTGTGCATCCTTCCCAACTGATTAAATTTTTTGCCCCTTCTCTTCCTTGTCTCCAGATCACTGTGTTCACTACTATGACCTTCGCAACACTAAGCAGCCTATCATGGTGTTCAAAGGGCATCGCAAGGCTGTCTCCTATGCAAAATTTGTGAGCGGGGAAGAAATCGTCTCTGCGTAAGTGTTGCCTTTTATGTAGGGTAAAAACTGTGTTGCCCTCACTTCTCTGTGCTCTTCAGGGCTGTTTAGCAAGTTCACCTGTGTGGGTGGCTGCTCTCACAGGCTGCTGTGCTTTTCAGAAGCAGATTGTTGCTTTTCTCTAAGTCAAAAATAGAAATTCATTCTTGGTGTCACTTGGCTGTGCTCTGTCTTGTGGAGCTAAAATGCTTAAGAATATGAAGACAACTAGATGTGGCTCCTGTGCCCAAGTGCTGACTTTGGGAAGCTGCAGGTAGACTTTGCTCTCACTGTGTGCACTGACACACTGTGCTCTGTGGTAGAGAAAGCTGCTGGCAGAGCCCTGGGAATATTAATCTGCAGTAAAACACAACTGATGAGTGTCAGAAGTGATCAAATAGTACTGCTATGTATATGGTCTGAAGAGGAGGTTTAGCAACAGCCTGAAAGCCACTCAAGTAGGATTGGCTGTTTGATCTCTTCTCTGGTAATTTATTATCTGCTCTGTGAAGGGCCTTTATAGGCTTATATTTGGGTTAGAAAGTGGACAAAGAGAAGATGTTTGTGACTCTAACAGCATGCAGCTTTTCAGCCAGGGCAGACCTTAAGATCTGCTATGGAGGCCCTGAGGAGCAATGTTCTCCAGCTTCATGGCCAGATGTGTCTGCCCCAAAAGCCAGATGTGGCTGCCTCTCTTCTAGATAGGTTTTCAGTCATGTGGGATTGAATGTGTCAGGTCACCTAGTGAAAATTGGCAATGACTGGCTACAAACCTCTTCAACCAGATTTGAACCCCTCTTACCTAATGGAGCAGATGAGGGGCTACAGGGGAATCTTAGATCTCAGCACGTTTGTGTCTGGCACCTGAGGGCAGCAGGAAGGGATCACAGGGGTAGGTCTAGTCCGGGAAGTATGCCTGCTGCCTTGTGCTGAGCCAGTGCTTATCCAGCTTGGTTGTGTCCCATATTTTTACACAGTGGAACAGAGCATTTTAAGGTGTTTTCAGGCTGCAAGGGAGTTACTCTTAGCTGAGCTGCATAATGGAGGACTCCCAGATGGCTTCTGGTACCGTTTATATTTAATCAGCTTCTCTCGTCTTACTTCTATTAACATTGTAACTTTATAAGGCTGCAAATTCGTATCTGGAACACAGAGAAAATTAAATTTAATGCTTTGAACCAAATCTGTGTTAGGGAAAGTGTTTAATAGAAACAGGAGGAGGCTGGGGGTGTTTTACAACCATAGTCAAGTGGAGCATCATTTATGGGATGCTTTAGGACAGAATGGCCCTGTTCTGTTTGGACCAGCATTCTGAGACAGCATCTCCCAAAGTTCTGAGAGGAGTATCAATAGAGCTGTCAGGCTTGGACTGGCAGCAGCAGGGTAAGGGGACTAACTGAAGGGTCCACCTACCTTCTTGTGTGTGAGCAGGGAGAAGTGTCAGAGCAGATTGTTTTTCCTACCTTTCCTTTTGCAAACTGAGTAGAAGCAACAGCCATAGTGATTCTCAGAAATCAGGCACTGATTTTAGAAGAAATTATGTTACCTAGATTCTCTAGATTTCTAGCTGAAGCTGTTTTATGGATTGCATTGATTTTTTTTTTTTTGCCTTGTAGAGATAGGTTTTGACCTAAAGGGTGTTCAGAACTACCTGGTATTTAGCACAACACATTGATTACAGTGCTGATTTACACAGAGACAGATTTAACTCTGAGAGCAGCATATCCAAGATGTTTTTTTGGAGAGGGTATGAAACCAGAAGAGCAGTGTAACACCACCAGGATAAATGGTCTTTGTCTCTCCTTGCAGTTCAAGGGTGGATAGCTTTCTTCTTTCATGGCATGCTTATCCTCAGCAGTGTAAACATGGCTAGAGCTTGATGGAAATTCAATAACAGTGAAAACTTTCCATTTGTAGTAGACTTAAGTGTTTTTATTTTAATGAACACACCTACTAAGTATCCCAGTAAAATATAGAGGCTAAGTGCCTATGTATCTGAGGTCTTCTTGATGGGAAGCTAAGAGCAGCAGCTGTCATAGGAATCTGACAGCTTGTGGACCAGGGATTAGTCCTTTGTTGCTTATTCCTGGCTGCAGAAAAGTTCAGTTTCCAGGCAACTCTGAAACTTTGAAAAGTAGCATTTTAAAAATACGGCTGTCCTAATAGCACAGAAAGCACATGCCAGTACCCGTGGGCCAAAGCAAGCAGGAGTGTACTCCTTTTTGCCTTCTCTGAGCTGTTCCTCTGAGAGTAAGGACGAGGGAAGGGACAATGAGCAGCAGCATAGGGCAGGGTCAGGTGTGGAACAAGCACCAGGCAGAGAAGCTGAATGCTTTGTTTTGGGCCTCCCATCTCGACCTGGGGTTAGGAATGCACTCCTGCTTAAATCACAGTGTTACAGATCAGTTCATACCTTCTTTCTGCTCTGACCTCGTGCGAACTAATGACACTGACTAACAGATCTTGCTGCAGCTCCCTTATCGCTCTTTTGTCATTCCAGCTGTCATTGAGGACTGAGATAAGCTTTTTTGCAGGATAGCACAGGGTTTATCTTTCCTCTTTTGTGCTATATTTTTAGGTAAATGGGACATTGGTGCTGGGCTAATGTCTTACATCATTGGTAATATTTGATTAATGTTGTGTGACTTGAGTTTTTTCCTTTCAGCTCTAAATATTCAGGGAGCAGCAAGGTTGGTGACATGACCTGTGTGGGGGAACATGGCCTGCTTCCCCTCCCTCCCACCCAAGAGGCTGACAGGTCCTGTTCCCAATCTATTCTGAATTTGGGGATCAGAACAGCACTATCCCTTTCTTTAAAAAGGCTCCATGGGGCTTCAGTTCCACCGTATCACCATTTGTTCCCCAACTGTGTATCTCAGTGAGTGCCAGAAGACCAGAGCCATGTAAGCTGTGATTGCTAGGAAACAATGCCTGTGAAGGTCATGTCTCTTCAGCTTTGGGGGAAGAAATTAATCTATATCTCCTGGAAATGTGGGATCTTCCTATTTGAGGTCTGCCAGACAGCAGAGATTAGTAACCCCAGAAGCAAAATGTTTTCTCGCAGTAAATAGAAGAACATTTTGAAGGCAGGTCTGTTTGCATGTGGGGGAACCATAGAAAACCATTGTGGTTTAATCCCAACATATTTTGTATATTTTGAGTACTGATAGTTTGCTTTCCCTGACAAGGTGAAAAAAGTAGAAACTTGAATTCTGTATCTATGCAGTCTTGATTACACATGAGAAAAACAGATTTAATTTTAACAGCGACTCTGAGCCCCCATAGGTTTTTCTGTGCTGCTGCTTGGTATTGGGCAGGAGGAGGAGAATGTGCTTCAGGGCACCTGGAGAGTGAGGAGACTGCTTCCTACCCAAGCCCTGGAAATACATGAATGAGAGTTGTAGCTGACACAGAGACGGGAACAGATTATTCATGCTGTAAAGATTTAAAATGTAAATAACTTTGGTGTGTCTTGGATGTGTGAGGATCTGGAGGAGGCAGTGATAGCCCAAAGGCCATACAGTTCAGTGGAAGGCTCTGCAGTTGATAGCAGAAAGGACGAGTAATACTTCAGGGAAGTTTTTATTCAAATGTGTAATGTGTTTTGACAAGCTTTTAAAATAAGGTGCTATCTTTCTGAGCTCAAGCTGAGCTGCATATGATTGAAAGTGGAATAAATCTCCTGTTGTGCACTAAGACTTCCTATATTTACATTGTCATTGTAGTGTTGAGGGGCAGGGTGGCCAGGGAGGAGTTTCTGCCATGTGGCAGCAGGGTAAATGTAAGTATTGTTTCCAGGTCAACAGACAGTCAGCTGAAGCTGTGGAACGTAGGGAAGCCTCACTGCTTGCGCTCTTTCAAGGGTCACATCAACGAGAAGAACTTCGTAGGGCTCGCATCCAACGGAGACTACATTGCCTGTGGTGAGTAGAGCAGCCACCCTGACATGTTAACAGGATTCCTCAGAGCTGGGGCCACCTCACCAATTGCAAAGCACACCCCTACTTGTGCTATTTAGCTGCATTGGCTTTTTAATAGGAAATTGTTCTGAACTTCCTTACTCCTTCCCTTCCCAGGGAATGGCATAGGCAGTCCTGACCTAAGGGGGTCTATGGATGGTTTTCTTCCATTGCAGATGAGTTGTTTGTGCATGATGATTCAGGCTTGCCATCATCAAAATCAACTGCTAGTATCATTGCTGTTGATATAATTTAGGTCTTTCAGGATTAACAATTGGCACATCCTCATGCATCACCAGTAGCCTGGGCCACATGAGGATCCAGTACTTGTCACTTAGTATGGCACTCTGCATGGTGAAGTAAATAGTGCCCACATCGCAAACAGCTCCTTAGAAGACTCAATCATTAGTTACCCCTTTGGCTGTTCTGTCCTTTCACTGCTTAAGCCAGACTGTCAAAGCTCTGCAAATCCACAGCTCTTGCTGGGAAGGCAGTGACAGGCTGATAGCTGTGGGTTGAGCAGGGCAGCTGTGCCAGCACTGAAGGGAGGACCTTAGCTTGTGTGTTCTCTGATCTCTGTGCAGCTTGCAAGGCAGAAATTGAGATGGATTTCTAAATAAAGCCTGTACAGTCTAGTCTCTCTTGCTTAAACCTCCACAGACCAAATTGTCATACTTGATTATGGCAGGCAAAATTTTTATAGTGCTACCTGCCTTTGAGCTGTGTCTCTGAGCAGGCTGGATGTAGTAACAATTCATGTAGTAGTGCAAATGCTCTGCTCAAAGTGCTTTGCCCTGAGGAAGTTGTGGAGGGTTCTTGGAATCCTGTACATTTTGCTGGTGTGCTGCACACTGCAGTTGTCTCGTAATGAAACTGTGTCCTCTTATTAAGTGTGATGGAAGTTTGCTGTGGAGCACTTTGCGCTGCCAGGGCTCCATATGCACGATGATAACTACAAGGCAATGTCTGGGCTTGCCTTAAGCAATGAAAGAGCTAAGAACCCTTATTTCTGTTTGTCTTACCAGAACCTAATCTTGTATACTTTCGTTTTTTTTATTTCTAGGAAGTGAAAATAATTCCCTTTACTTATACTATAAGGGCCTCTCAAAGACACTGCTGACGTTCAAGTTTGATACAGTCAAAAGTGTCCTGGACAAGGACCGAAAAGAAGATGACACAAATGAGTTTGTGAGCGCTGTGTGCTGGAGGGCACTTCCAGATGGGGTAAGCTTCCTGCTTGCGTGCAGAAGGAATGCCTCCTGCTTTCTCACAAAATAGCCTTGCTGAGGGTTTGACTGTGCTTGGTATTTTCCTGTGTGTGGGAAAAGTAAGGGTACTTGTGAGAACACTGGTGATTTGCAGGGTAACTGAAATGCTGGGGGAGAAGAGACTGCTGTGAATTTAACTCTTCCACCTGGGTATTTGAATTCCTTTATATGGCATCTGAAATCCCAAAAGCAGCATTGTATTTCTGGCACTTGATGGTTTTTGTGGGTGCATTCGTGGGTTTTTGTGCTTTAATGACAGCACCTGCAGATACTCATTGTTTAGCCTTGTCTCCATGTTCCTGTGTCTGTCTGGGTTTGCTCATTGGAACACAGCATTCGTGTTTAGATATGTAAAGGAGGTGAATGCAGACTGCAGTCACTTCAGTGACTGTTCCAGTGGCACTGAATTCACATAACCAGCATATGTACTAATGTGGCAGGCAGACCTGATGCATCTTTGTGAGTGTGACTTTTCAGAATGAGGCTGCTCTGGAGAACAAAATGTGCTTTTGAATTCAGGGTACTCTTGAAAAGCTTGTGTTAAAAATATGGAGCAAGTAACTCTTGTATATACAAGGCTTGCAGATCAGCTGCTTGAACGGGCCTGTTGGCAGGGGTCAAAAAGGAGTTGATCTTAAATGCAGTCTTCTAAGTAGATGAAGTGAAATATTGTGTAATTGCTGTCCTGAGATGTCATATTTACAAGGACAACGTCTGCTGGTTTGCTTTCTGCCATATGTAGACACTACCCCAACAACCATGATTCTGTTATCACTGACATAAACTCACTTTGGATGGACACTTCTGAGTCAAAACCAAAATAAACCCACATGTCTGGAACTTCCCTTTGTGTTTAAAAGTAAGAAGTGGGCTGCTGTGGTTTGAACAGGGAGCATGAGAGTTGGTGATGTGGGATCGCAGCTCCTTCCTGGCTGGGGATTTAGGAGGGCTTGGTATATATGTGTCTCTGGTGAAGAGTTGCTGTTGTAAGTTTGGTAATTTGTCTTTCTGCTGGATAAAAACTTGCTGTGGGAACCTGTGTGTCCAGAAGTGCCCTTCCTTGAGCTGCCTTCACTTCAGTGTTTGGATTGTCTTGCTCACTGCTCCTCTGCACATCTCTTCTACAGGCAGTAACAGAGATGTCTCCCCCCTGGGCTTATGTCCCTTGACATCCTACTCATTAGCAGTCTCTTCTCTGATAAATGTGCTCTGATAGACCTTCTGCTTAAGTGGCTGAGAAACTTCTAAGCAGTCACAAAGTGCTGTCAAGAAATTCTTCATAATCAGGATGAAAAATACTATACAAAAATATAATAGTTAAATCAGGCCCGTCAAGATAGCACCAAATAATGTTCAGGCTTCAGTCCATTAAGCAGCGTTCAGAATCCATTGCTGTTCTGGTCTTTTTTTTTCTTCAGCATTCATCTGCTTTTCCCTAGGCTGCTTCTAAATGAGCCTGTTTCTCCTGTGGCAGCCTCAATACCTGTCTCTGCCTTTTAAAGAGAGGAGCAAAAAGCTGCCTCTGGGTAGTTTTTGCCTCTGCCTGTGGTACATACCAAGCAAGAAGCCTTGCTTGCTTCTGCCAAGAGGCCTCAGTGTTTCCTTGCACCATATCTTTTCACTGATCCAGCTGCACATTCCTCTTCTCTTTTACTGGTGCAGAAATCCTCTCTGACCTAATTGAGACTTTGCTCGTGTTCTTAGGAAATTAAATTACTGCATGGCCAAAGTTCAGTTGTGTCCACAGAGTCTTACTCAAATGATGAGACTCTCCTATTCTTTATTTTGATAGTGTTCCTTCAGTTTGCCATGTTTTTTTCAAATGAGCTTTGCATATACAGGCTTGCCTAAAAGCTGACTTTTTTTTCTGATGATGGGCTGAACCAGAGAAGGCCTGTGCCTCAAAGTGCTGTCAGCACATGCAGGATTTGGGGAACCCACAGCCTATTTCTAGTTTAGTTAAAATTTTGATCCTGGGTGAGTCACTCTGCCTTAGTTTCCTGATTGTAAGAATTACCACACATACCTCTCACCACTGGCTGTGATCCCACCTGCTCTGCTGCAGGACTGTGTGTGTGGAAGCAGCTCCAGACCAGCAGCCATGCAGAGCCCAGCATGGGCTGGGGAAGCTGCTCCAGATACACAGGCAATACAATAATCAAGTTTTATAGTGCTCTGGGCACACTGTTCTCCATTTTTTGTCGGGCTGGTTCAAAGCATCTTGTTCTCTCCACGCTCTGGTCACTGGGGGCAACATCTTCACTTTGTTCCTGAGGGGTGGGAGATGCCAGCAGAGCCTTTTCCCAGGGCTCCCCAGTGGAGCAGGCTCTCGGTTTCCATACAGTGTTGCTGTTCTTTAATTAACCTTTGAGATGAGATTTGATGAGTAAGTTTCAGATCTGTCAGTTTTCTTGGGAAGCATGAGTACATGTACTCTTTCACTTCATGCACTTAAGTGCAAAATCTCAGATCCTAATTAAAACTCAACTAAAACTTTCAGATTAAATGTCATTGATTCTTTCTTAAATCTATTTTTATGTAATTCAAGCTTTTACTTCCTCCTGAGCCTAAGTCAAGCTGTGCTAGCGGCCCTTGCCAGAACCCATCTTTTTATTTTTCCCTTCTGCATTGCTTTTTTCTTTACTTACAGAGATGCAGAGACCTTTTTTCTGGAGCTGTCACCTGTCCAACTCAGAGGGTCCAACAGCACCTTCTTTTTACCTATATCAAAGCCATAACTTGTAAGAGAAATTAGTCTTCCTAAATGCTTATTAGAATTTTGCATTGGTTTACTTACTTTTCAATTTCATAAAAGTGTTTAGAAATAAGAACTAGTTTGTGGGCCACTTGTTCTGTTAGACTCTTTGGAAAAAAGCAGGCAAACAAAAAGCCTCTCGGTAGGCTGGCTATGAAGCAAACCTCTGATTGTTGCAGTGCTGTGTTTTGGACAAAGGCAAATAGGCTGTTGGATGTTTTCCAAATAACACCTACTCATTGTTTGTGGGGAAAACCATTTCTCCCTTCTTGTTTTATGCTAAAAGTTGATCAATATTTAAAAGAAGAGAAAGCTTTGCTATACTTTTGGCTTAAGTGACTTGATAAACATGAGTTAGACATGGAGATGCTTTTCAGGACATTGCGTGGACTAAATCCTTTTATTTCCCAAGTCAAGAATTTTATAACATACCCGTGCTGTCCATTTTAACCAGCTTGACTTGAATCAAGAATCTGGTCTTGAGATTGAAAACAACAGTCTTCTGTTTTAGTAGCATGTAAACAAGGATGCTCTTCAGTACAGAGATGCTCGTACATAGGGAGAGGAAATTATAATAGTGGTAGTAGCTCAGTGCATTTAAGTGAGTAGGGATGTCCTCTGTCTTAGAAGGGTCACTGCAATTATAACTGGGTATGTGGATCATAGCTGGAGGAGATTGGTTTGTACTTTGCTTTCCCTTATGTGTCCTACAGGATGTTTTCTTCTTCCCTAAAGGGGACACCTCCTGTTTGGACCTGCTCTGCCCTCTTGCAGAGTTTGTGCCTCAAACATGCTGTGTTAATTGGTTGCACCTAAAGTAGCTCTTTCCCAGGCATGGTTAAGAAAGGCATCCTCAGAAAGAAGCTGTTGAAAAAGAAACCAAGGCTGAACCTGCTCCCAGGGCAGCAAAAAGGTATTAAAGCTGAACACAGAAGCAATTTGATTATGTAGATTAAGCATGGCTCAATCTATCATAATCACTGTAAAGAAGCCTTTTAATTTTGTACCTGTTTGCACAAATATTCATTACTGCTGATAAGCAGGTTACCAGGGAAGGATTTCACAAGCAGAAATGTTGAGGCTTTGATACCAGTGAGGAGATGCAGATAAGAACAGGAGAAAGCCATGGGTAAAGTGTTATATGCGTTTTTTTCTTTTGGAAAGTAAAGAAGGGAACTCCAATAAGAAGAGTGCTTTGATCAAGCATCTTTAACCAAGGAGTGGGTGGGTGGTAGGATGTACTGGATGAGTGCAAGAGGTCTCCTGGGAAGAAGGCTGCCAGTGGTAGAAAAGCTCTCCTCCACATGAGTAGACAATCCGTGTATGTGTTTTCTCACTTCATTACTCCTCAAAAATAATTTAAATTTATGGGGGTCTTGAAACAGTCAACTAACCATGGGAAAAGAAGGAGGCAGCTCTGGAACTCCAGGCTTCAGGTTGGCTTTGGGCATTGCCCTGTGATGGAAGTGTATTTATGATTAGCCCTGCATGTCTGAACTTCTCTTTGTTAATCTAAGAGGATTAATATTCCCTTCAAATAGTTTTTTGGTTGCACCTGTTCAGAAAACAAGCTCTCCTTGTGTTTATTTTTCCTTTCTTCTGAACATCCAGCTTTGTTTCTTAATGTTGTCTCGCTTGGATTCTTTAAATATAAACCTGTAATTGTAGCACTGTAAGTTAGTCACTTAATGGGGCTGCAGTCTTGTTCAGGGATGAAAAGTAGCCATCCTTTGTTTCCCAGTAGTCTTATAAATGGTACACAGCCTACACAGGAGCTAGTCAGGGGCTCTTACAATTTACAATCAGCAAATTGACTCCCTTCACAGGAATTAATTTAGCCAATACAGATTATTTCAGGAAGTGATTCATTGCCACTTTAAAGTGCTAATTAATTTGGGTGACTTATGAACATTAAAAAATGAAACCTCCTTTGTCATTCCCAAGTAACCAATGCTAATTCAGTGTCATTCTTAAGTAACTTGTATCAGCTGTAACTACTTCTTGTAGCTTGAAGTGCAAATTCCAGTGGGCTTTTGGGGGGAAAACAAGTAGCACTTGATACTTCGTTGTCTCTCTTTGCTGATGAAATTTTCAAATGTCAAAATTTGCAAGAATTTTGACTTCCTGCTTCAACTCAATACCGTTTTATTTTCGCAGCATCCTCAACTTACCTGTTCAGGTGTCAGGAAATAGCTAGGTAGAAACCAAAAGCTTAGCAGATAAATGCCTGCCTGGAGTGATCAGACCCCAGGTGTCCCTTGCCTGCCTCTGATACCAGCTGTGCCACAGGTCACAGCATGAGTAGCTCCAGCTGTGGTATTTTCTGGAAGGGCATCTGCTGTTTTCTGACTCCTTTCTTTTCTAGGCCAGGGCTGGCCTGTAGCATTTGTATGCAGCATCTCCAAAGCTAGCATCCTTGCAGGTTATCCTCTAGTGCAGTCCCATGCCACTGCTTCATGCTGCATGGAAACACAGAGCTCTTCGTTCTTGTGCTTGAAATGCACAGCAGTTTATGAAAGGCTGAGAAGGATCAGCTTCTTAAAGTGAGATGTGGCTTTGATCAGGTTTATTCTACTGGTTTTTTTTTTCTCCCCCACCTGAAAATCTTCAAAGGTCTCTCCCTCCTTGGAAAGCTGTCTGATTCCCATAGACTGTATGCTGCAAGGCTCATAGCTGTCTGTGTGATGGCTTCCCACTTTTCTTAACATGCCCTTTGCTCTCTGGCCATTGGCAGTGCTTTAAACACAGAGTTTTCTTTGACTTCTATTTTGTTATTTCCTTAGGTAGTAAATGTATTTGATTTCTCTTCCATCTTACCTTTTTCATGTCTACTGCTCCCTTACTCATTTGAAAAGCTAAAATTTTCTTTAAAAACAAATGGAACCCAGAACACAGAAGATGCATTGTACATACTTGATTTTTTTTCCCCCCACAGATTTTAACATATATAGTTATGTGTACCAACACACATTGTATATATTGGTTTATGTGCTGCTTGAAAGCTATTTTCTTGTGCAGAATAATTACTACTTGCAGATAAAAGATGTCACAAGGTATGGACGATCCTTTGTGCTTAACATGCTTATATCCTTTTATATCCATATCTCTTCAAAAGCTCTATTTTGGGCTCTCTTTTTTCTGTGGCTAAGGAGAATTAATTAAAAAAAATACTCAGGTGACTAACAATATTTTATTCCCTGTCAGGAAACCTTGGAGTCCAAGTGTGGGGAAGCTTGGAGTGGGGGGGGAATCATACTCTATTATTAACAGTTTGTGCATCATATTGACATCTCAGTCTGTTGACACTCCAATCCATGTAAAAGACCATCTTGATAATGTGATTATGCAAATGACCAGCTTCATGAGGAAGTGTTTAATTTTGAGTGTTCTGTAGAAGAAGAAAAATACTGGTAAATGTTCTTTCCTTACTGTCTTCCCTCTGGTTGTAGGATATCCTCTGAGCTTCTTCCCATGACCACACCACTGCTACAGTGGAGCATCAGCAGGGGTGAAGGGGCGGATTCTCTGATATCCCAGCCTCTGTCCACCGTGCTGCTCCTGCCTAGTGTGTTTGGGGGCAAAAAAGTATATTACACCCTTTATGTTGCTGTTTCAGGGTTCAAGGTGGCACACCAGCAGGTGGCTAGTACATCAGTAGCTGTGCTTACTCTTCCTTTGCTTAACTGCAGAGGAGCTGCCCCTGCCACTGCTGAGGACACGGGCTGAGTCTGGCATTTCTGTTCATCTCTCAAGTTCAGGTCCTCTGCAATACTGCAGCACTCTGATATCATTGTAGCTTCTATTTTAAGAACAACTTCTTCAAGAAATGTAGGTGGCTCAGGTTTTTCTTTTTTGTTGATTTTAATTTTACATTTGCAAACTCAGTTTCTCTCCTTCAGCAAGGTGAGGCTTTTTTTTTCTCTTTCATAATCACAGAAAATTGCCACAGGGTCAATGTTGCCTTGAAGAGAAGGCAGATGAAAGTCTGTGTTTCCTGAATGAAGACATTATTTACTCTTTCAGACTTTTACAGATGATATTTGCTCACCAGTGCATCTCTTCTAATGGCAAGAGGAGTAGAGAGTGTGCTGTAAATAGAACTGAGGGCCTTCTTATTGGAGTCATCTTCCCTAGACTGGGTGAATGACATAGTGGCCAACAAAACTGAGTGCTGTTGACATTACCATTCCAGTAGCTGATCCCAATAGTGCAGCTGTAGAGATCATAGATTGCAGATCATTGCTGGTGCAAGCAGAGGCGTGAGCAGGCTCTTGCTGTTTCCTAAGCTTTAAAAAATTATAACATCCCAGTGCAATTTCAAATCATTTTGCTGTGTTACACACGGTGAGCTGGGAATGCAAAGAAGTCTCTCTTTAGCTATTGTTAAACTTGCAAGTGGTTGTTTTTCTCCTATGGGCACTCAGCTGCTTTAGTAACTATCAATTCTTTATTCAACTATCAGTTTATAAACAGATGAAGCAAAGTCAGGAATTCACATGGAACCTAGGTTTTATTCCCAGCTCCATCCTCAGCTCGCTACTAAACCATAATGTTGTGAGGTGCCAGCAGTATGTGTCATGTGGCACTTATATAAGCTATGTCCCAAGCAGAACAACTTCAAAGAGAATTATTTGTGTTACTTTTACTGGGGTGGAAAGGAAAAAAAGACCAGGTTCATATTCAGGGAGTGCTTGGTTTTAGAATTAAATGATTGGACAACTATATTCCCTTTTCTTACCCCATCTCAGCAGTGTTGCTGTTGGGCTCTCTGCTCTGGGCTCTGGTATGTACCCTATTGGGCTGTAAAGCCACTGATGAAATAATTGATTAGGGTGTTGTAAGGTTTGGGGGGTGGGTTTCAAATGATGCCTGGAAAGCTATTTATCGTGAAAGGTACACTTCTCCCTTACCATGCCTTATCTTAGCATTTTGCTTTTGGCTTGGGGCATTTCTGCTGCTGTGGGAATTAGAGGTGGCAGTTGTTCTATCTCTGCCCTCCTACAGCTCTTAGCTTTTGGGGAGGAAGGCTCATTCCTAATATTTTTGGGGGGACTTATAATCACAGAATCATGAGGTAGTTTGGGTTGGAAGGCACATTTAGAGACCATTTAGTCCAACCCCCTGCAGAAAACACGAACTCCTTTTATTAGGGCAGGTTGCTCAAAGTCCCATCCAGCCCTGGCTTTGAACACTCCCAGGGATGTGGCTCTGGACAATCTGTGCCACTGCCTCACCACCCTCATTGTAAAAAAGCTTCTTCATTACATCTGTTCTAAATTGACCTTCTTTCAATTTAAAACCATTTGCCCTTGTCCTGTTGCAGCAGACCCTACTGAAGAGTTTGTCCCCATCTTTCTTATAGGTTCCTTTTGAATACTGGAAGATGCAATAAAGTCTTCCCAGAGCATTCTCTGCTCCAGGCTGAATAGCCCCACCTGTCCTCACAGGAGAAGTGTTCCACCCCTCTAATCAGCTCAGTGGCCTCCTCTGGACCCACTGTATATAATGTATATTACATGTAGTGTCCTGGAGCAGAGCCCCCTGAAAGCAGTAGGTCACAGCAGGATCCTGGCAAGTTCTGTAGGTACTGAGCCAATATTGCCTGATCTCAAGCTCTAACTAAAGCTGGTTTCCTCTGAGTCAGAGCATCTCCTGCATGAGCAGCCTTTGCTTTACTTTCCACTGCTAGGCTCATGCTGGTTTTTTTTCTGTGTGAAGTACCATCTGCTGAAGTCCCTGGTTGGCACAAAGTACCAGTGAGATGAGGTCTGAGTGCCGGGCACTGATATCAGTCAGGCACTATTTGGTGTGCTACAAAGCAGATGAAGGAGGCTATTTAAGAAAGGAACTGCAGGGGTAGAGCTGTTTGTCCCAACACTTACTGCTAAAAGAGGGCTTCCCTTTGAGAGCAGGAAGACCAAAGCAAGAATGAAGTAGGTTTTGAAATGCCATTGGCATTGGGCTAACCACTGCCTTTGAAGCCAGCTTCTGTGCAGAGGCAGAATTGCCCCACAAAGGTGGTGGTCTGCTGTCACTGCTGTTTGAATTTGGTTTGTAATCTTGTTCCCTTTGACAAGTGACCCTGCTTCAATTAAAGTCAAAACAACCTCGCAATATTATGTTTTTGTTTTTTCTTTTCCCCATTCTTGAGTGCTAGTGTCGATGGCAAGTCCTGCCAGGCCACGACCATTCAGCAGTTGCAATTCATGAGCTGCATCAACCTTTTGCTCTAGCACTCCTAATTAGGCAACTTTAATGACAGGATTTAATGTTTTACACAGTCTAAATGAAGTGGAAAAAATAGGAGCTGATTTTTTCCTTTCCAGCACGAGATTTTGATCAGATAATTTAACCTCTGGGTGAAATGGATGTAGGAGCATTTATGCATAGGTGGTTTCTCTGCAAAAGCTTTACTTTATGTATGGCTGTGCATTAATAGAGTTACTGCTTGGCTTTGGGCATTCATTCTGAAGTTTTTTGTGTGCCCTCTGCCCTTGTTGTCAGTAACAAAACCTCAAGGCTTTTGTAATTCACTAACTTGTGACCAGTTTAATACCAATTGTGTTGCGTGTTAATAAAGCAAGAATGAAGGCTTGCAAAACAACTGCTCAGGCCGGTTTTCTAACAGCAACACAGATTTGTATCCTTTTCACCTGTTTAAATTTCTTTGGTGGTGGTCTGCTCTAATTCTAGCTAATTCTAAATGAGCTTGGTATGTGCACAGAGTGAAAATGGTCTCTCCTTTGAAGGCAATCTTGTGTCTGAATTGAAACTACCTGATATGTAATTATGAGACAATTATTTTGTATAGGTTACACACAGAATTATAATAATCAGTCTTTTCTAAGGAAGAGAAAGCCAGTATGACAGGAAGGTTATGTTTAGTAATGTAATGAGGGCCTTTTTTGACAGAAATGGCACTGTTAAATTTGGAGTTGTGCAGCTGATGGGCGTTCGCCCTTGCACGAGGTGTTTTGAATTCTGTGAGGGAAGTGCTGCTTTAAATAATTATGTCTCTTATGGTATTGTATGTCATAATCACTTTCAAAACACCTAGTTGCTAAAGCTGGAGAGAAGTGAGCTGTTTGGTGCAGTACTGAATTTTTTAGTTTTACTTTAGTATGTCTGAAGTGAATATTAAGTTAAGCAGAGAGGTGTAGCTGGGGCAGCCTGAGGAGCTACAGATGAGGTAGAGCATTGTTTCCCTAGTATTTATAATAATGAGAGATACTGGAGGAAAGGTAAGTAATATTACATATTCTGGGAAGAAAGTTTGGTTCGGATCCATTAAATAAACAAAGTTCCTTTTACCTGTAATCTGCAGCTAGCACATAAATTAACTGCAGTTGGAGCAGGAGAAGCTGTGTTCCTCCTCATGACCCATGCTGGCAGAGGCTCAGCATCACCAGCCAAGAATCTTCCTGTTAATCAGGCTTACATGAGTCTGTCTCCTGGTTTCTAGGTTGTTCAGGTGAGACCTCGCTGCCTTTTTTTTTTTTCCAGGAAATACCTTCTACAAAGCAGATTCCCCTGTCCAGCTTTCTTCCAGCAACTAAGTAACAGCAAGCTGCTCTAGTCTGGGGAGTGTGTGCTTGGGGGATATCTTGACTTGTTTAGAGTTCCTTATCCTTGATTAAATGGTTAATAGTTCTTCTCTGCATGTCGTGCCTCTCAACTTGCACATTAGCTCCAGCATGTGAAAAGATAAATTTGGGCTAGCAGGATTAACAAAAAAAAAAAAAAAAAGAGAGAGAGAGAGAAAATTACTTGAAAGTGAAATACAATTGTCCTTATTTAATACGAAAGGATTCAGCGCTCTGTTGGCTTTCTGTTTTTCCCAGGTTCATGCTTTGCTTGACAATGCAAGAGAAGAAATTTAAATTGTTGGGAAATGCATGGAAAAGAAAAGTGGTTGTTGGGAAATTGGAAGTAGAATGGGATTTGGCAACTTCTCTTCTGGTCTTAGAGCAGGCAGCAGCCAGCATTGGGAGCTTGGGAGTTTTCTTTGTTTCAAAACTTTAAAAAATATATATTTAGCTTTCCAAAAGTAAGCAAAGGCTCAGAAGTTTAAGAAAAATACTGCTTTGGAGATTCCTTTCAGATAAATGTTTGTTAGATGTACTATTATAGAGTGAAGGGAAGAAATTTGGCCCCAGCTCTCCCAGTTTGTCCTTGAATGTGAACTCAGACCTTTTCCTCTGCAGCCACCCCTCCTTTTCCTGCCATAATTCTCCTTGGTTTTCCCTCAACAGCATGGCAGTGGGGACAAGGATGGTCTCCTCTTAAGTCCACCACTGAATTTTTGGATTTTGCTGTTCATTGTGAATCTATGAATTATCCATTCCGGAGTGAGATGGGGAGCTAAGAAAACTTTTTTTCATACAGGTGTTTGAAGTTTCTGCTGTTTTCCTTTGCAAACAGATTTGAAGTAGGTTTATATGTATTTTCAGTCAGGCTGGGGCTTCTGTATTGGTTTCAGGTAACACATGAATGTGGAATTTGAGCCCAGCTCATCACATATCAAAGTTAATGAAGTAATGAAAGTAACACCAAATGCCACTGTCTCTGTCTCTCCTTATCCCCACAAACATGTACTGTGTATGTGCTCTGTGTGTGGCTTTGTTTATTTTAGAGGCCATTTCATTATATATAATCCTCTGTCTCTTCCTTAGATGGTGTAGGTAGGGCAGGACATGTTCATGAGCTCTTTGTGGGAGCTTTTCTACTGATGTTTGTAGAGCTACATGCAAATTTGCTGTGATAAGAAATAAATTATGAAGTCCTGACAGAGGACAGTAACTTTTATTTTCTTAAATCCCCTGTATTTTGTCCTTTATTCTCACCATCTCTGCTCTGAAACATTTTAAGCATCATCAGGCTCAGAGAAAGCAGAGAGGACCTTACCATGTGCTTCAGCTCTGTGGTGTCTGTTGAGGAATGAGTCAACAGCAGCAACTCTTCAGAAAGAATATCTAAAATCAAAGGAGGATGAGGCAGATTAGTTAAAAAAAAAAAAAAATCAAATGCCAGAAGTGTTTGTCTTCCCTCACCCTTTGTCGTCAAAGGTGGGGCTTGTATTCTAATATTTATGTAGCTGAAGGGTATTAGAAAATCAGAAGTGCTGTGGTGCAACTCAAGGGGTTTTGTTCACTCCTGTAATCCCAGTAGGTAATTCTTTTCTTTATATACTTGAGTCTTTTTGAACTTTTTTTTTTCTATTAGTGTCATTGGTAGCTTAATGGATTTCTTGATTGTTGAGCTCTTCTTTTTGATGCAGTATTGTTAGTCTTAGCATGCATTCAGAGTGACATGGAGCGTTAAAAATAGTCATTTCCATTTGAGATATCTAGAGATAATTTTTTATGGCCACTGTGTGAAAATAACTTGAACAGTAGCAGAATTATCTATTGTAAGAGAGATGATTTTACTTGTGAATTTGGTTTAAAGATAAAATCTGCCTACTTCCTGAGTCATGGATTTCCTATTCATTGCTCTGTTAAATTTAATCAGGAGCAAGACTTAATCCAGAACAAAGATGATTGAATTGCTCTCAAACAGTGATGTAGAACATTACCCAGATCTCACTTCTGTCTCACAGTGCTGGGAAATCACAAGCATGAGAGAGTTGCTTGTGAGTACATTATACAAAGAGGTTTTTTACTCATTTGCTGGCTCATTAGAAAGTGGAATGCTTTGTGGCTTTTGGAATAAAGTCGTTAGGACGTGTAGTACAGAATGGGTTAAATCTGTGTTGTGCATTAACTAGAAATTACTTTGGCATGCAGTAAAAAAGCTCACTTGACTTGCAAAAGTCTCTGATAACTTTAAGTTCTGCCATAAACTGAAGTGCTCCTGGGTTTGTGCAGTAGCCAGGATGGACGATGAATCACCTTGATGCAGTTTGGATTCCTCTTTGAGACCCCAGAGGAGGACAAGCTCCAGCACTGGGCAGTGCATCCAGCAGAGCCACAGTGCGATCCACTGCTCCGCTTCGTGCTAGCCCCAACAAAAACGTGCTTTCAAGAATTACTGCCTCTTTTTAACTTCTTGTTTTCTACCAGGAAATGCATAGACCTGTAAGGTCATCCTAAATCTCCAGTTATATCCTGGAACAGAGTTATGGTATCAACTGGATTTTGTTCTTTGTGGGCAAGGAGAGAGACTGGGGGGGAAGCAGCTAATTAAAGGATTTCCAGGATGTGACATGGGAGCTTGACAAGTCCTTGAACACACTCCCTGTGTTCATTTCAGGGCTCTTACCTGAGCACAGACTTTTACAAGTAAAGTTTGGGAGCTGGCATTTCTTATTTCAGATGCATATACCTCATTTAAAATAATTTTTAAGAAAAGGAGATAGGGTCAGGGAGTGTTGAAGCAGCATCTTGCTGTAGGAACTCCGGCAGGCAAAACACCATTGGCAAGCTGTTCCTGGAGTTTCGGGGTGTATTCAAGGCCCAAGAAATTTAGGGCCTTACTAAAGGCACTGCAGCTCCATACCCTGCTGTTGGCTGGCAGTCACTGAGTAAGGTGCTGTCAGTGCCACATTTAAGGCTTTTGGGTGCATGAGTGTGCCCCATGCAGCATCTCTTGCTTCTGCATAGAATGATTTTGACCTTCTGAGTTAAACTTTCACTTAATGGTATTTTCCTATTATGTGAATCCTCTCTTCTTCAGCTTATTTGCATGCCTTACATCTTGTTTCATTTAGGATTTGATACGGTCAGAAGCCCATGATAAAAGACAGTGTATAAAAGGCTGGTGTAATCATTAACTTTTCTTTGACTGGAAGCTGCTGGGACCAGTTGGGACCAGTCATGGGCAAAATAAATATTTTTTTGTCCACTGTTGCAGTCTTCCTAGAGCAAAGTGGGGGTCTCTGTCTGCTTTAGGACAGCCAACTAAATCAGATCGTTCCCCTCCTTACACGAGTTATCCTGCAGTGTTACGAGAGAGCTCCTGCAGCACCCATGGCTGCAATGTCCCACCATGTGGGGACAGCCCTTGGGCAGGATTTTGTTTGCAGCATCCACAGCTAAGTATGATTTCCAAGTGTTAATCCAGCTCTGTAGCTTAGAGCTAGACTGTAATCATAGTTATTGGGTTTTATATTAAAATGCTTTTTTTAAAATTTCTTGTTAGGTTTAGCAAACTGGCTGTGGGGGTGATTGTGTTCTGGTTGGAGGGATGTGCATGAGTGGAGCAGGCTGCACATCCTGAGGTTTCCCTTCCCTCTCCGTTCTTACTGCTTGAAACAGTCATTTGCTTTAAAGTCAGGTTTGCAGCTTTGATTGAAAATGACTGTGCAAAACCCCATCAGAACTGTGCCTGCCACACAGTCACTTGAAAAAATTCTAAAAGGCACCTTGAAATGCATGAACTCTCTGGGATGCCAGGGGCCATCACCTGTGGTTTGCTGCTGTCCCCAGGTAGGACCTAGTAAATCTTTGTCTGCCCAAAGAGCCCAGAAAAAAAAAGGAAAGAAAGGATGGAATTGTGCTGTCTGAGGCTTGGGAATGATTATTAAGTGCTGGCCTACTGCCTGACAGCTGTCATGGGTTTTCAGAAGTGAGACAGATCTGGGAGAGGCAGCTGCAATTGTGTAGCTGGGAAGTTGGGCTTTTAATTGCTAATTAAAGTTACCATTTGCATTTGGGGTTTTCGTTTTTAAAGGGCATCATATTCCACAAGAAACTGCAACTGTGTATTTATAGCGCAACCAAACTGGCAACTTGCTCTTGCTGCTTTGCTGGTACATCTGTATTTTACCTACCTCCTACTTTTGCTTTCCCATCTGTATTTTTTATGTCTTATGTATCTTTTATTTTTTATGTCCTGACAGCCCTTGTTCTCCTAGTCCTTGACTCCCCTCCCAAGCAGACATATGATCCCATAACGTTTTCCTCTTTGTCTTTATAAACAATAGGCAAGCAGTCTGATAGCACAAGTCCAAAGTCAAGGGAGCTTTGCAGATTCAACTTGACAGCTCCTCTCTGAATTATTTAAAAGCTGTAAATGAAAGAAAGCCCATCTTACAGCTTCAGGTGGCTTTTCCTCTAGTATTGTGGAGAATGCCTGATGGGTGTATTTAGCTAATTTTGCCCATTTAAATCTATGGGTTTAGTAGAATAGCAAATGCAGTTAGAATTCAGGGGCTGTCTCCTGGTATTCCTTAGGGGAGGGTAAGTTGCAGGGAGGTGAATGAGCAAGTTGAGGATAGGGAAAGTTGGAAGGTGAATGAAAAAATAGAGAATTTCTGTCTGGTATGAATTGTGTATTGCATTTAGATTTTTTTTTTAACTTTCATAATCAATGAACTTGTCTTAAGCCATCCTGTATTTGCTTCTGACTTTAATCTCAGTCCTTGGCAGGTTTCCTTGTTTGTTCTTTTTGCATCCTGTTTTCAAATCTAAAATGCTTTTCTACAGCTGAGTGACGCAGTGCTTTCTGACTTCTTGGGTGTATTTTAGTTGCTGGTCTCACTCATGCTTCTGGATTCAGGAGTGTTTTAGATGGCTGAGATTAGGGAAGCAGGCACAATTGAGTCCTCTAGATGGTGCAAAGTTCATTATTATCTTTTGAATAGTTCATTCTGCAGAATGAAGTAGGTAAGATGTAATGCTTTGCATTTGTTGTTCTAAAGCTATAAAGCTGTGCTCTCATCATTCTTAATGCCTAAGGCAGAGCTGTCTTCTCACTCCCTTCTCCCCTCAGATAAATACAATGGACAAAGCATCAGGAGTAGGATATCGAAAGCAACTTCATCTGTACTCTGCATGATTTTGTGTAACGAAGTTCTTCACTTCTTATGTACAGTCAAACTTTATTAAAATGCAATTTGCTGTATTGTCTTTATCAATATCATCCATATTATTTTGTCATGAAAGCTGACAGTTTGCATTTTGGCTTTACTTTGAAAACTGACCTGCAAAAATGGTTTTGATATATCTTCTTTCAGAAATTGCAGCATCTTTCACTGTAAAAAGCAAAAATCCCTCTCTTCCAAACATCTTTGCAGGCATGACCTGTCCACAGTTCAGGTCAGCTCCCTCTTCCATACAGTTAGAATACATTAATAGAGCCTTCACTGACTGAGCCAAGCCAGCCCTAAACCCCTTCTGGCCCCAGGTGTATAGGAGATGGTTCTGCTGTCTGGGGAAGTTACTCTGCTCTGCTGCCCTGTGCTTACCTGTACTGTGGGAACAGAAGACAGGAATTGGTTTTAATACAAACTCTATGACTTGATTTCACGCAGGGAGAAGATTTAAGTACAACTGTAATTTTTCCTGTTCATGAGAAAACTTGTGCTTGTGACATGAAATGCATGTCATCAGAACATGCCTGCGGGTCTTAGGCCCTGGCAATTTTTCTTTGCCATTCTCAAGTTTATCAACATTCCTTTTTCGTTTTCCTGTGTGTCCTGGCTAGTGAAAATGTGCCCACTGTGTTCAGGGCATTTTTGGAGCAGTATCTTGAGGAGACAAAGTGTCCTATTTCCCAAGCCTAGGGAAGGCCACGTGCTCTGGTACAGCTGTCCCAGCCTTGTCTGCATTGCAGGAGGTTTCAGGTACAGAGGGCTGCTCTTGATCCTGTTATAGAAGTAGCTGAAGTGGATGGTGAAGAAGAGCAGCAGACTGTGAATTCTATCAAGATTAATGGAAACTTTTGGGTTTTACCTTAATTAAACTTTCATTTGTGAAATGAAAGTCCTTTTTCCCCAAATCAGCATATTTTATAAATAGCATTAGTATAAGTATAATTTCGTGAAGCTTCTCTGCATGCTAGTGTTAATGTGTGTGCCTTGAGTTTTCTCTGCAAGAAACCATTTACTATTTCTTTTATCTCACCAGGTCCTGGTGATGTCATTTCTGTGGCACATGTGTGTTGCATAGAAAATAAAAGGAAAAGAATTTATAAATATATCCTTTTATATAAATAGTGGTTTATGGAGCTACAAGCTGGGCCACCTTGCAGGTATCCTTCTCTTGTTTCTTCTTACTGCCAAGCAGCCTGCAGGCCTTTGGGTGGAAGCAGCCTCCACGGATGAGATATTTTTGCTTTCCTGGTGTTTCTTCCTATTGCTATAGACCTGCTTGCCCCACAGATGTGTAATTCCCCACACTCCCTGCCTGCCACCTCAGCTTTGACATGTGCTGTTGTTCCCTGCCTCAGACAGCACCCTGAGTGCTGACACTTGGAACCGTGACTCCATTCCTGTTGCTATTAAATATACTGTTCTTGGCCTAAAGAGAAATGAAGGCTTTGATTTCCATGGCTGCCAGACTTTTGGCCCATCCAGTATCACAATTAGAAAGCTTGCAGATGCAGTGAAACAATCATCTTTCTTTTCCAGCTGGCATAAGCAAAACATTTAGAAGAGTTAATGTGTTTATTAAGCACTTAAGTCCCCCTGCAACATTAATTTGAGACCACTAATGCAATGGTCAGGATTTAAATGTATGTCCAGAATTTTCAAAGTTGGTTGATTTAGGATAGTGTTGTATCAGGATTTGGCTTTGGTTTGGTGGTGGGGTCCCGCTTAAAAATGGTTAGGTATGTTTAAGGGATATTATTACAGACAAAATGTAAAAACTAAAGATGTCAGAATTCAGGCTGACTCTTTTTGGATTATCTGTGTCAGATCAGCCTTGGGAGTGGAGATGTTTTTCATTAGAATGGGGCAAAGAAGCTACAATCTGCGGAGATGCAATTTACTAGAAGGGTTTGTGTGGCAAGGTTTTGGTAGTGGGGGGGTGCAGGGGTGGCTTCTGTGAGAAGTTTCCCAAAGGTTCCCCCCATCCAACAGAGCCAGTGCTAGCCCAGCTGCAAGATGGACCCACTGCTGGCCAAAGCTGAGCCCATCAGCAATGCTGGTAGCACCTCTGGGATAATGTATTCAAGAAGAGGTGAGAGGGAATACTGCACAACAGCATCAGGGAGAGAGGAGTGAGAATATGTGAGAAACAATTCTGCTGCAGATGCCAAGCTCAGTGAGGAAGGAGGGGGGAAAGGTTCTCCAGGTGCAAGAGAATTCCCTGCAGCCCTGGAGGTCCACAGAGAGCAGAGGTCCACGTGCAGCCCATGGAGAACTCCAGAAGAAGGATGTGATGCCATGGTAAGCCTGCCCTGGAGTGGGCTCCCAGTTAGGCCTGTGGCTATGTGGAGAGAGGTGCCCACATCAAGGGCAGGTTTTCTGGCAGGACTTACCACCACACAGGGCCTGACACTGGAGCAGTTCATGAAGAACTGCAGCATGTGGGAAGGACTCACACTGAAGCAGTTAGTGAACTCTCTAGTGGGAGAGACCCTGTGCTGGAGCAGGGGAAGAGCTTGAGGAGACTTCCCCTTGAGAAGTGAAGGAATGACAACAGACAGTATGTGATGAGCTGACTGTGGCCCCAGTTCCTTGCCCCTGTCTGTCGCTGAGGGGGAAGTGATATAAAAAATCAGGAGTGAAGCTGCACCTGGGAAGAAGGGAGGAGTGGGGGGGAAGGTGTTTTTAAGATTTTCTTTTATTTCTCATTATCTTACTCTCATTTGATTAGTACTAAACCTGATTTTTCCCAAGTTGAGCTTGTTTTGCCTGTGATGGTAATTGGAGAGAGATCTCTCCCTGTCCTCATCTCATCTCTAAGCCTATTGTCTCCTATGTCCAGCTGAGGGAGGGGAGTAACAGACAGGCTTTAGTTGGCACCTGGGTTCCAGCCAGGTCACTTCCACCACACTAGGTTTTGCCCAAACAGACAGCTTGGCTGCCCCAGGTAACTGACAGCCAACCATATAAAATGAACAGTAGCAGAGTATATATCCATTTTCAGTTTTAAATAAATTGATTTCATGAGTTTCTGCCAAAGTGTTTCCCTTTTGCTGACCCAGCCAGCCTGGCTGAGCTTGGCTCCCTTCATCATTCCTGACATCACCTGTGATTAACCCATCTTCCTGTATTGATAGCCTCCATCTCTGGTTGTGATGTGTGAATTGTTCTTCCACTTTTGCCTTGAGGGAACAGTGTCATGTGAGGGGTTTAGGAAGGTTTTTTCCCCAGCCTGTTCTGCTAGCAGTGGCCAGTATGTATTCCCACCAGCTACACAGCTGCAAGACCTCTGTCCCCAGAGGTCATTCAGGAGTTTCTGCTTGCAGGGGAGCCTGGTATGAAATTTCCCAAGGGCTGGTTGAACTTTTGAAGCACCTGGGAACTACCAGACACTTATTTACATCTAGGACCTTCAGACTACCAGCTAAGTGTCCAGCATCCCATGAGCTTAGGGGTGTGTAGGTGTGAGCTTTGGTGTGGGAAGGTCATAATGTGTCCTTCAGAACCCTCAGGCAGGGATGATGTTGGACTCAGTGTGTCAGCCTCACCTAGTTACCTGTCACAATTTAGGGCTGGTTTTCAGCATGCCTGATTGTAGTGGTTTGTGCCTCAAGTTTCTTTGTGAGAGAAATGCCACTGGAATGGATTTCCCATCTGCAAATAAGTAAGTACTGCAGTTCCAAGAGGAATTCTTACGAAGAGAGTTTAACCTCAGTGGTCTTCATCCCTGCCTTTTTTTGTTCAACACCTCATTGGGAACATCTCGATTAGCCTTGGACAAATCCACCAAGTGTGTTGCCTTGGTTTCCCCACATGTAGGATAATACTTCCCTACCTCACCAGGGCATTTATTACACTTAATTAATGTTGTAATGTGTCTTTGGTTCCTCTGATAAAACATGTGGTGCAAATGCAAAGTTGTTTTTACTGATTGGATTGTTAATTAAATGTGCACATATAAATGATTTATTTGCATTAGAGAACCAAGACTTAATAATTTAAAATATTAGTTAGCATCACGGTGTTTGGATCAATTTTAAACCTGTTATCATTCAACTATATAGAGACTGAAACAAATGGTACTGGGAAAGGAAGGAAAGCAGGAGCTGGACCAGCTAGTGACTTATTTTGCGGTATTTCCAAGTGGGGACCAATTTATTAACAGGATCTGAATTCTGGTGCCCTGGCCCAGGCAAGCTGCTGGCAGCATCAACAATGTGCTGAGCTTTATAGAGCACAAGAGACATGTCACACAGCAGTGATCCCTCTTGGCCCAACTGGGAAGCCCTTGTCAGCCTTCAGAGGACAAAGCTCCAGCTCAGGACAGCAGCTGATGTATTAGCTCTTGTGTATCAGGAAACAGCACGAAAGCAAGGATATCTGGGGCAAGTGGGAATGTGTGAGCTGCTGACGTGGATCACCTTCTGTAGTTGGATGATCCTGACCCAGTGGCAGTTTGTTCCCACAAAATAACATGGGGTTGCAGTCCCTAACCATAAGGCTTCTGCCTGCTTATATCCTTTTGTCCTCTGGGGTTTATCTAGGCAAATGTTTCTTCGATGTGGGAATGAGCTGTAGCTGACAGCCCAGGCAGGGACCAGGGACATAAATGTGTCATCCTAGCACAGTAATGAGTTCAGGAACCAAGGGAAGGCAGCCTCTAGAAGCAGATATAGTTGGTTGATTGGATATTGGGACTAGAAAGGAAGGGTAGCCATCATCTCTTCCCTTTCTGGCCCCAAGGAAGATGTGCACATAGCTGTTGGTGCTAATATGTTGAAGAAAAGGAAAGGGGAAGGAAAGGAAACTGCTCTAAGTAGGATTTTCATAGGTGAATTCACTAGAGGAGAAAGAGGAGATGAAAAGATGTACCTAGTACTGTGGAAGTGATGCAGTTGAAACCGAGAACAGAGTGCTGAAAGTAAGGTTTTGATGAGAAATGCCATGCCAGGGATAATGATCTCACAAATACAAAACCCCTGAAGAATATGGTACAGATGGTCTTGGAAAGATCCAAGTGTTCTTGCACAAGTAAGGGAATTGCTGATTCAAGTGTGAAGATGATTTGAAAGAGGGAGCTGAGGAGTGTTGGGTATAGTTGTACTGGAAGAGAAATTATTGACTTGGAAAAAGAAGGAAGAAAAATAGAGAAGATAAGAGGGATGGGAGAAGCACATCATGAGTGTGAAAGAGGCATGACAGAACCATCTGAACAGGAAGCAGGGCTTTAGCAGATTGAAGTTTGCCTTCAAGGAAGGGCAAGGGGAGTGTACTGTAAATTAAAGAGAACCAAGGAGCTGGGATAGAATCCTAGAATATCATGAGTTGAAGGGACCCACAAGAATCATGAAGTCCAACTCCTGGCCCTTTACAGGACACCCCAACAGTCCCACCACATGCTTCAGAGTGTTGTCCAAATACATACTTAGCTCTGTCAGGCTTGGTGCTGTGATGACTTCCCCGGGGAGCCTGTTCCAGTGCCCAGTCATCTCCTGGGAGGAGAACCTCTCCCTGATAAATTTCCCACCTGCATCCATTTGCTCCTAGTGCAGCAGCTGGGAGCTGTGGTCCTTGCTGTGCTTTGGGACTGGGATACATAGCTCTGGTGTCTGTTGGGTGGATTGCTTGTCTTATCTAATTCAGGGTAGCTTGAACAGAAAAGGCTTTTCACATTCTGCTGATTTCTGTTTACAGCTCTGATCCCTTATGGTTTGCCACTGGTCTGCACAAAATCAAAATCTAAAAGTACCATATTTAGATGATATTTCTGAATATTCTCATGTGGATCGGTGACTGTTTCTCCAGATTGTGTATTTTGTTTCTGATGTGAGTTTGGAAGGCAGACATACGGAATAGCAATATTAATTATAACACCCTGGGGCTTGGTTTTGCCCCACGCTGCACTGATGGGCAGAGCAGCCTGACCTTGGCTAGGGAGAGATTAAATACATCACCTCCAGCATGATGTAATGACTGGCTGCAACAAACAAAAGAAGGAAAGGGGGGTAAACATATTGGCAGCAGGAATGCAGGTCTTAAACTGTGCAGTTCTGTGATGTACAGCATTGCATTGCCAAATGAATATTTGGGAGCTTTAAGTCTTAAAAGAGTTTATGGTAAAAGCTGTCTTCACTAAACTAATGTCTTGCTATTTCCTGTGGTTTACAATACTGATATTAACGTGTTGCATGTTTATGTATATGTTTTTCAAATGCTTTGTAAGCTGTGTTTATATACTGCTGGCACTTCCTTCAAGGTCTTCAAGGGCATCTTGTTTATAGGGAGCATCTGAAATCCCAGGATTTATGACTATAGGAACAAGTAACTTTAGAGACCCTGTCACTGATAGATGGGCAGTGGAACTCAGTATTTCCACATAGAGAGGAGAGGAAGACTTGTGCTTTGGGGGTGCAGGGTTAACACCAGAATAAGTTGGTTTTAATGGATGTCTCCCTATACCTTGCCTGATGGGGGAGTGTGCAGCAGCTGTTGGAGCTGTGTATCTTGCTTTGCAGTAGATGGAGAATAATAAGTGTCTAATGAGATTTTCTTATCTTGGATTCTAAATAAGTTAGATGTTCATCAATACTGGTTTTCTCTAGAATGACTAAATTGCCAAGGCAGTTGCCTGTAATATATCAGCAGTACCTGGGGTGGGCTTTGCTGGCTGGCTCTTCTGCCTTTGCAGAGCTTTCTTTGCCTTTTCTCCATCAGTCTCATTGGCCTCCCATTTCCATCTTGGATTCAGAAGATGGCATAGAAGCAAGGAAATTGATGGCCACGTACAGCATGTATGCACTTCTATTTTCTTCTAGCCCTGTCTTCAGTTGCCTTGTTGATACTGGTTTTTTGAGCGCTACATGCAGAAATGAAAAGTGCACTTTAAGAAAAAGGGGTTTCTCACTTGGCAAAAGAGATAGCTTAGCTCACTGCTTACTTGAGTGTGTCATTGGAGCAAGCCTTGGACTGCTCTCCTCAGGACACCCCTGAGCTGTGAACACAGACCTGGCTGGGTATGATAACAAATAAGCTTCCAGTTACACAGCATCTTCTTGTGCTGGGTTTGATCTGAATAGAAGGAGAAAAATGCGGTGTAAAATCCAAAAATGAGAAAACTACTTCAGGGAATAGGAAAAAGGACTGTAGTCACATGGATTGAGTTGCAGCTAGAAGTACTAGATTTGGAAGCGTTAGAAAACTTGATAAAGGCATCCCAGGTACCAAGGTTAAAGTCTGGAATTGCTGAAAATCAAGGGAAGATATTCAAGGAGATGCTGAATTTCTACCTGGGTATATTTCCTAGTGAGGTACACTTCATCTTGTGTGGAAGATGCAAACTCTGCATGATGTAGGATGATGAAAACACTAATCTGTTTGAAAACTTCTTTCTAAAAAGCTTTACACTGTGCTCATGAATTTTGACATAAGAAGAAACTATATATATGTGTATATGATGGTAGGCAAGTCTTTCTACAGAAGTTGAGTCAAAGGAGTGCCATAATCTTTAAATCTGTGGCTTAACATTTTAAGAAATAACCTTCTTGTGCTGAGTGGGTATAACTGAGTAGCATTTATCAACTTAAAAACCCAAAAGATTGTGTATTTGCAGCTGGATCTAGAGAGAAGCACAGACAAGTCCTTTTTCAGATGTATTGAGTTTTTGCTTTTCTGGGGCCCAGATAAGCCTAAAGAGGCTTTATCTCTGTGTGTACAAAGGAACTACCTTAAGAATTAGATAAAAATGCACTTTCTAAGGATTAGAATCACAGTTTAGGTGTGCATGTTTTGTTCCAGGTTTAATACCTAAAGAGTTGGGTATTGCTGCTCCTGAAATATTTTGGTACAACATCTTTTATATGTTAGACCTTGTTCTGTAAAGAAGCATTTGGTGTAAAGTAATTAATTTCTGCTTGAGCCCAATGCTCACAGTATAGATAATAAATATTCCTTTAAATTTGTTCAGAAGGGATTAATGTTAGGTGAGCATGTTGGCATAGAAAGTAAATTCTGGTTTACAGGGAGATAGAGGGTTGTGCACCACTTCAATCAACCCACAGTGCACCTTTCATTGATAGCAGTTGTGTCACAAGTATAGGGGGAAAAAAAAACAAAGTTTGGCATGCAGCACATTGTCCTGCTGGGAAGGGATCTAATCTAGCAGTTCAGCTTTTCAAAACTTCTTGTACACTAGAGGTTCATTGTGTTTCCTGGGTTAGAATTTGTAATTTTCTTTCAAAAACAAAAAGCTGACTTGTGTCATACAGCAATTACCAGGGCTCAGAGGAATTAGAGTGAAAAGCCATTAGAATTTGCTAATTACAAGATGAAGAACATTCAAGCAGTGGTGGTCTGTTGGGGAACCACTTTTGCACATTTAGATCTGCAAGACTTTGTGTGTGACATTGATGGGAAAATTTTTGGTGAAATAAGTCTTGCAGATAGTCTGCAGCTCAGTCCTAAAAGCCAGCACCAGAGTAATAGTTGCCACCTTCAGTAACAAAGGAGCAAATTTACTTAAATAATGGACTTTCTGTACAAACAGCACTAGATTTAGTTCAACTATATACTTTTATTCTACCTGTAAATAACAGAAGACAATGGCTTTCTCACCCGAGTGATTTTCCTGTATCAACAGCTTTGCTTAATTAGGCTCCAGCCCCTTGGAATAAGTGTTGAAAAAACAACCATTTGTTAGCCAAAACATCTGCTGGGGAGGGAAGGTGAGAAGTTGTTAATTTAAAATAAGGTCTTTAAGAAGCCTAACTGTGAATCCATAGAACAAACCTAGCTAAAACTCCAGGAAACTTCGGCTTATCTGAGTGATGGCTGTGCTGCATGTTTGAGGTGATTCTCCTTTATTGGTTCGGAAAAGAGGGGGATAAAAAAGAAGTGCAAACATTATGGCCTGAAACTATTTATAATATGATGAAGGACCCAAAAATTATTTCCAGTCCTTGGTGTGAAAATGTGCACATATAACTCGGAAACACATCCATCCTAAGGAATGATCTCTTCAGCTTTCCCTTCAGTGTGAGCTTCTGAATTCCACTTCAAGAATCAATATCTATGGGATAGCAAGGGAGGTATGGTCTCAGAAAGGATTGTATTCAAGGAAGAAAAATTCATTAGTGATTTGTGCTCATCTTGCCCTTTTTTGAGCCTATTTGGACAGGTTTGATGTCAACAGAGGAAGATTAAAATACTCAGCTATGATTCTGCATGAGCCCACTGGTGAGAGGCATGGGTAGCTCCTGCAGCTGCAGCGAGGCATCTTTATAGGTGAGGAAGAATAGCCAGAGAGGAGCCCTGCAGGTACTGGGAGGATGGAGGATCTGTCCAGAGCTTTTCCTCACTCCCTGGAGTTGAGTCCACTTGTGCATCAGTGGATACCCAAGGATCCCTTCAAGGAGATGGGGGTGTGATTTTAACAGTTCTCCAGCTGGGACCACATTCATTTAGGTATTCTCTCTTCCCAGCAGTGTTTTCTTACACAAAGATGTAAAGGAGTGGAAGAGCTCCGGCCTCGCTGTCATTGACTCCATGTTGCACTGGAGCAGCTCGGACAACTTTTCGGTTGTTCAGCTGAGTTTCTTCAAACCTCAAAACATCCAGAGCATTTTTGATTGTCTTAATGTTGACTGCTCTTGCATGAATACCAGCAGTCAGCCAGACTTTAATTCTCCTCTGTTCCTTTCCTGTACAAATTGCTTCCCCAGGGCCATCCAAAATAGGGCTCATCTTTGAGGGAAGGAAATCAGTGTGCTTCAAAACCCCAGCTGTTCACCAGGTGAATAATTCCTTCCAATGATGAATGTAGGAGGTATCTCATACTCAGGAGAGTCCTAAACTTGATTTTGTTTTTCTTTGTCATCAAGAATATGCTGCAAAAATTTCTTATTTTTGGTGCAATCAGTGAAAGTCCCTTCAAATCCCATGGGTGGATGCTCTAAAGTTACTGAGGGTCCACCAGACATATTCAGACTGGAGAAATAGGAATGTGTCAGATTCAGTACACAGGTGTTCCTGTCAGGTCTGTCTCTGCCCTCAAGACCAATTTATAGCTTCATTTTACATAATGGTTGCCTCCTTCTGAATATGTATCCAGCCTGTGCAAATAACAGATTTGTGGTGGAGTCAGGTCCTTCCCATGTCAAGGAACTATCCTTTAGATTTAAAAAAAAAAAAAAAAAAAAGCAGACAGATGCAGAAAGTTTTTCATAAGTCTTAGCACAGAACTTCAGCCCTGGAGCATATTAGAGCACTTCTGGAACTGCACCTTATATTAATTTTAACATGAGTCCTGACATGCACCTGTGTTTGCCAGTTAAGTTTTTTAATTCATATGTAACACTAAAAGACAAGAAGATGCATAATTTTGACATCCCCAGAGTTTTTTCTATTGCCTTAAGAGGACCAAGATTCTAAATGTTGAGATTTGCAGCCACACAGAACAAAATGCTGCTGTTTGCCAGGCAGTAAACCTTAATCTCTCAATCTTTGCTGTTTGTTTATTTTTTCTTCTTCAGTCTTGTTTTAGCAAAGGCAGCTTGTTCCTTCTGCCTCTCCTGCTAAGAGGGGCTGCAGGTGCCAGCCACTCACAGGAGAAGATTCATGTGTAGAAGAGTCATTTTAATAACTGCTTTCTTCAGAGCAGGTTTATTCAGTATGCCTGGATCTTCAGCATTGCCACTGCCTCTGCTTTGAGAGTTGCTGGATCCTGCAGGTAGCAGAAATGGAAGGGATGAGTAAGGACAGTCTTTAACCCTTCTTGCCCTGCATAGAAACACCAATTGGTTATGGTAAAGTAGAACAAGAATGGATGGTGAGATCCTGTTTTTCATGCCTCAGTGATACAGGCAGTCATAGTAGTGTGTTTGGGGAAATAGGTGTTCTGCCATTTCAGTGGTGATGGTCTTTTTCTTTTGGGGTCTCCGTGACTCCATTCATAAATGTCCTGGCAGAAAGATTGGTTTAACGAGTACACAGCTGTCATGAGTTACAAACGTGCAGATCTAAACAACTTCATGGCTTCTTTAGGTGTTTAACACATTGAGTATATTGACTGTTTTACAGGCTGCACAAAAGGAAGTGAATTGTTTCTTCAGAGGATTAAAAACAAGTTACTTAGCTGTGTTCCTGGAGAAGCAGTTCTAGAGTGCTTTAACAAGCCAATCACTGTTTGTTCGGTGACAGATTTGGTGCTAATTTTGCTGCTGTCTGCTCCTGTTTGGATCTAATGGTTGTGGATGAAAGCAGCAGAGCAGTGATTAGCTTAGACCCTCCTGAAAAAAAAACCAGAACCCAGGGGCTTCTGAAGAACAAGGGAGTGAGAGTAAATTACCCTCTGGCATTTTTATTTATTTAGCAGGTAAAACTGTTAACTGAAAGAGAGTTCATTTACAGTGGCCCCCCAGCAGACTGCAGCAGCAGGATGAATTACCAGTCACAGTGCAAGCAGGAATCATTCAAGCCCTGCAACATCTGTACCCAGGAGTCCAGGTCTCCTACACTACACAGTAGATTGCTGCTGGTCCCTCTTCCTTGCTTCTAGAATCCTATTGGGCATCCTGGTCCCTGTTTCAGTACCCAGATAATATTTATATCTGCTTTCCACCCTCCCACCCCAGTGGGTTTTGATTTTCATGCTGTTAACCTGAAGCTGAGCAGTTCACTGGATTAGAGTCTTAGCCACCAAATTAAGAGAAATTTTAGTATATTTTTCCTTTAAGGATATACTTTCTTTTTAGGAGCTTAGACTTGGAGGATCATTAGTGAGATAATAGCAGGAGTTTTAACTAATCCTCTAATGATTGTACCAGGGTGAACAAATCTATCTCTGTCAGTTAGCCCAGTGGTCCACTATAAGGATACTCTTACCTGATAAATGGATTTTCACACTGAAGAGGATTTTTCTCTCTTTGCCCCAAATCTGGAGGTTGTGCAAAGTCCTGAACGTCATGGTGAGGCAGCATGCAGCCAGCTTGGGGCTGTGTTGAGCTGCCTTCCCACTCCCTTTGGGGCAGGGCATGTTCTGCTCACTGGATATATTAAAAATGCATGTGTTAAACGATGGGATAATTACAGCAAGTTTGTCTGGGTATGGATAGCAACAGCGAGAGAAATTTGAAAATGTGTCTCAGAAAAGATATCAGCTGTCTTGAGAGAAAACAGTTCACTGCAGGTGGTTCAGCAGCATGCACTATGCATCTACTGGCACGGGGATGGCTGCAGGACACCCATCTGGGAACTCTGGGGCTCTTGCCAGCACACCAGTGCTTATGGGCTTTAGGACTGTGGATTTCCCTGTAGATTTTGGGTAGAATTTTGGCTGGGGATGGTGCATCTCTGCTTGCTGGTCACGTGAGGAATGTGGTCTGGAGAGAATACTCTCTCCCTCCTGCTTTTGCCTGGGGTTGCCTGACTGATGCAGCAGACCATTAATTTGCAGTCAACCAGGATATCTCCAAATGCAATTCAATTGGCAGGAGGTAAATAGATGCTGCCTCTCTGCTTAAGGCAGGGCTGGAGCCCTCTCTGTTTATCTTCCCTTTCAAACTGGGTGCATCTGCTATTGCTCTCTAATCTCCTCTCTTTGTTTTACTCATCTGAAGCCTCTTGGCCTCAGAGCTGGAGGGGTTTTGTAACAGTGATTAGTTGGTTTTAGTTATGGTGCAGGAGATCTTTGTCCATATGCTGCCAAAAGATGAAATAACTATTATTATTAGTCCATTTCACAGGGAGGCTGTGAGAATTAATTCATGTTTGTAAATTGTTTTGGAGATTTAAAGCTCTGTACAAGCACTAAGGATTATTGCTTTCTAATTCTTCAAGATAGTATAACTTATAAAGACTTCTGGCCTTGAAAGCATCTCGGATATAGGAAGAGTTAAATCCCTTTGAAATTAGGTATACTTCTAATGTTTAAGATAAAAATAACAATTTCTCTGTTGCTTCATCCTAAAAAAAGAGGAGGAGAAGAAGCAATGGCAGGTTCTGATAGTGCCTTTTTTTTTTTTTTTTTTACAGGAGTCCAATGTGCTTATTGCTGCTAACAGTCAGGGTACAATTAAGGTAAGTTATTTTTCACATCTCGCCTTTAAACACTTGAATCTGTTGATAGTAAAGAGCAAGGTCAGAGACACTGAACAGCCAGGAAAAACCATTAGAGGAGGTCATCTTGGCTGTGGAGGTTTGCAATTTAAATGATGTATTTGCCTCTGGCACACAGTGGAGTGAGCAGGCAGTGCTCCAGCAGTGGAATCAGCTGCAGTGAGGTGTGGAAGAGGTGCTGGTGTCCATCCAGCACCCGCTGCTGCTCCCTGGGGTCCCGGCAGCACAGAGGACCTTGCACAAGCCCCTCCCCAGGCTGTTGCTGGCTCCCATGGCAGCAGAGGCCGAGTGTTAACTCACCAGCATTAACCCGAGCCCGTGCAGGGGCAGCAGGGCTGAAAGCTGAGCGCCTGGAGTGCAGCCGGATGGAGCAGCGCTGGAATGAGCGGGGATGCTCCTTGGCTCAGATGGGTGGTAACAGACAGCAGCTGCCAGCACAGGGTTTTGTGAAAGCATCAGCCTTCTCTGTGCACAGTACCAGGTTTTCAGCTCTGTAATTAAGTCTTCCAGAGTGTCTGTTCAATGTATTTCTATCCCTGGAATGTCAGGTGGCACAGAAAGGACTGTCCTTCTTTGTGTCTATCAGCCAAGCAAAACCAGTACCTGAAGCAGTACCAAACTCACCCCAAACCCAGAACTTTATCCTGCATTCTGCACAGCAGCACTGACCTCCACCATGCTGTTAGGTTTGGTGCTCAATGCCCTAAGCTTGTAGCCCAGCTCCCTGACAGCATTCTGGAGCTGCTGGTTTCCTTGCTGTCTGCAGAGCTTTACACTGCATTGTCACTGTCATGAGGCTGAGCTCCTGATTGTCCCTCACATCCCTGTGGCAATAGCAGTTTTCTGGAGCCATGCCAGAGCTGCTGGTCTGAACCACCCTGGAAAAATCACCAAAAATGCAAGGATGGTGAGAGACCCAAGTGCTCTGTGTTTAACTGCATGTCAGGATTTTTTTTCCCCTTTTTTAGGACACCAGTGGCTGGCTTATTCCTGCTGTTGCAGCATGTGATGCTGTAACCTCTGATCCACAGGGGATTTATTTATATATCATGTTTTGGAATTGGTTGGTGGTTACTTTGGTCACCTGCTCCTTAGGAAAATGGATAAAATGCACAGACACTTTTGATACTTTGAAGTGAATCCAGTAGCAAAAGAAGTGATTAGAGAGGAGAGGTTTTGCTGATGCACTTTGCTTGTTAACGAGAGAAGGCAGACAGAGAGGAATGTGCAGACATCCAGGGCTATCAGGACTCTGGTATCTCCATTTGCCTTTGACAGCATGCAGCAGGAAGGTGGGATGATCTGGGAAAGGCCTGGGTGTGCCCAAACCCACACCACTTTGGGGATAAATGCCATACTGGGCATTACCCATGAGCTACAGCTCTAGAGCTTTTCCCAGTAAAGCTGAGCCAGGTTAATGCAGACTCCAGCGGCCCCACAGGCACTTTTTTGCTGTCTCTAGTCCATGTCTTCAGAGGCTGCTGTCCCATCCCAGCCTGGACAAGGGAAACAAGAGCAGAGAGGGCTGGGATGACAAAAGCTCTGATCTCTGTTACAAGATTTCCAAGATCTGTGTGATTGAGGTGAGGGGAAATGAGGCATCTGTGGATGGTTTTGCTTCATGGCTAATTTATCACACAAGCAGGCATCAAAATTGGGATGCTTGCCAAATGCTTTTCCCATTTGTGGGATATTATTGCATGCTGGTGAATAAAGGGTAAGGAGTAGAGACGGAAGGGTCAGTCCTGTCTTAGTGATCTATATGCTGACATAGGAAATAATGAATGTCATAGTTTCCTATTCTAAATGTCTCATCTTCCTTACTAATCAGGTACTGGAGCTGGTATGAAGGGTTTTCTCTCAAGGCATGAGGTACTTGGTCCTGCTGATATGCTACAGTATTCATCTGGGAACCACAGTGGGACAAGAAACCAAAACCACCTTGATGTTCTTCCCCAAAACGATCATGTTTGGGTATTTTTCCATTTATGGACATTTTGAGACACTGGTAACACCAGTGAACTGTCTGCCATCAACATTAACTCCACAGACTTTGCTGGTGGTGGTATGGTTGTCTAATTTTTATGATAGGAAAACAAATTCTTTTAAATAAAAAAAAAAGGAATAATAAAATTTATTGAGCCACAAGCTGAAGCTGTAAGATTGTCTTGTTGCATAAGAGAACAGATTTACTTGTGAAGGGAGATTATAGGAGCACACAGGGCTGTCCTCAGTTGCACATCTCCAGTTGCTTTCATCTGGACTCTTTTTCATCCCCACTGGATAAAGAAAGTCTCTAAGCTTTTCCTGGACATGCAAGCAATTCACTTTGAAATCCCATCATGATACAGTTCTGTTGTTCCTTTGATTTATTAATTACTTTTTAGATGCATTATATGTTAAGAAATGTCACCAAGGTCAACACCACTGAAGACTGAAGTCCTCTAGCCATCAAGAAGAGAAGGACACCTTCCTCCTCTCCTTTGGCCCCTGCCTTGCCCCAAAGGGGCAGTTCCAAGGGAGAGAATTCAGTTGTCCTCCTGTCCGTGTGGGCCACCTGCCACCAGCAGTGTGCTGAGATGAGGGGGCCTGCAGTTCCTGGGACCTGGACTGACCTTGCCAAGACATCGTGGGATAAACATCTGCCTCCCACTGAGCTGGCTGTGTCTATCTCAGCTAGAGAAGGAAGCTTCTAGATCCAGTTACCAAAGCCCTGCACCACTCAATCGCCTGTGTGTTCTGGTTGTGTTTGCCCCTCTCTGTACACCATGGAAGCCAAGCATTTTGAATGTTGTAATAAGAAAGGGGATGCAGTTGGTTTGTAATGTGTTTCAGAGCCATGATATAAGTAGCCTTATTTTTAATGGTCTTGCATACACTTAATTGTACATATGGAGGGGGAATAAACCATGAAGCTGAGAGTTGTTGTTACTTTCTTGGCAGGATAGCAGAGCAGATAAGAAGGTGCCGGCGGTCATCACGAGCAGCAGCCAGGCTAAACTGTCAGGAGTGCTGCCAGAACTCATTAAGCTTGAAATTGGATTTGGTGGGCGTAGACTCTTCTCCCTGCTGTGGGTGTCAAAGGTGCAATGCAGACAGTGGTACCTGTGGGAAGTGTTTTGGTTTGCAAACAGAATCCCTCTCCATTCATTCACTGCATGACATGTCTCCCTCACATCACAGGGGCTGGGGTTGATGCAGGGACTTTGCACAGGTCTCATGTCCTCCAGGTATTAAAAGCCTCTTCCCAGGAGGATTGTGTGATCTTCTTACATGATTTGGGCATAGAGCAGGGATGAAGAGCAAGGATGCTCTTGAGGATATGAGTAGAGGAGCAGGGATGATGCCTTGTGACAGAACTGGGGACAGGTCCTGTCCTGGCTCAGTGCTGTTGCATATTTCTTGGGGCTCATCTGTGCTCCTTCAAAGGTAGAAGGATGTGGGACACGCCACCAGTAGCTTCTGGATAGTCTAGTCCAGTGGGGAGAAGAGTGGTGCTGAGCTCCAAGGGAGGGGGTGGATGCATGGCTCTCAGATCCTTTGTGCTGGTTTTCTTCCATGATTTCTGGTGTGTCAATGGGCAGGATAGTGAGGAGAGAAGGAAAGGAGAGAGAAGACAGCACACCAGCTTGTGTCCTGCTCGAGAGTGCTACCTGCAGGTCTCTGTTTTTTGGGTAATCCAAGTCACTGTGGCAGAAGAAAACAAAATTGGTTCCTTCTGCCTGATGGCAGCTGTCTGACACATCCCACTGAGCACTAGTTTGATTTCCATTTTGCTGCATTTTGAGAGAATTTGGTGTGGAGTGACTGTGCTGAGCATCCTTTCCAGCCAGCCCTCTCCAGAGGCAGGGCTGATGTGATGGTCCATTGCCATTGCTCTTCCTGCTGCCCCTGGTTTCAGGGGTGGGTTTCCCACAGCCTCTGGCTTGTTTATCAATGCCTACTAATTTATTTTGCAAACTGTCCTGGCTGCTGTTGTACCCCAGCCCAGTGCCATGCAGCCACTGCTGGCAGGTGACTTCATTCCTTCTTTCCCTCCACTTGAAAATCCTCTCTGTTTTAAATTGAAATTGCTCTGACAAAGCCAAAATCTTTAAAACAGAAGAAAAAAGGCAACTGCTTTGAATGCTATAAGGTACCTCCTTGAATTAAACAGGGAAAGCTGTTTAACATTGGACACCTTTATTTTTTCAGTGTTCATTCTGTTTCAATCAAGATAAAATGCAAATTTGGTGTCTGGTCCTAATTAGAAACACAGCAGCTCATAAACACAAGTTGATGGCAATTTTTTGTCTTCGTCTCTTTGTCACAAGAGGTAATGCTCCTTATTTTAATCCCTTAATTTTCTTTCTTTCAGGTAACTCTTCACAGTTGACAAATTAAGTCGCATATAATTACTATAATTTTGTTTGGTTTTTTTCAAACAGCATGTGGTCAATTTTTTTTTAATTAGTTACCAGCTCAGTAAATGGTTCCTGTCAGGTTTTCAGCCTTTTTAGAGTGAGGGGGTGATTGACTTTGGAGGGATGTCCAGAGGTCTTTGGTCCAACCCCCTGTGCAGAGAGCAGAGCTTACTCACAGTTGGAAGAAGTTGCTTCAGGGCCTGGAGATCTTCAACTCAACCAGGTAAGGATGGAAGATTCCCGAGTCCCTCCAGAAAACCTGTTCCAGCACTTAACTAACCACTCTCCTTGTGGAAATTAATTGTAGATGGTAAGCACCTGGAGTCTTTAGTCTCACTTTCTTCTTCTGAGAAAACCAGGTTACAAAGCCCTTGACTGGAAGTTGCCCCAGAATGGTTTTGCCTCCAGCTCTCGTGTCCTTGGGAGAGGGGTTAGGTGAGTCAGATTTTTTGAGAAAGGGAATTTTAAAACCTTTCTTGGCCAGCCAGCATCTTCAATTAACTTTAAAGCATTTAACAGAAGAGTAGGAGGAACGTGCCTCAGTGCTAAAAGATTCAGTGCTGGAGGGAATTTAAAATGATGGTCAATGGGAAATCTAAATTAATATCAATATGTCAGGGCTCTCCTGCAGTGAGTGTGGCCAGCTGCTAATGCCAGTGTTCCACCCGAGTGTGGAGCCTTGTTTGTTTAGGGTGATTTTGTTTAACTGCGGAAGGTCATAACGACATCAGCAGATAATTGGGAAGGCAAATTAAATACTTTCCTGCTCAAAAGTCCTCTTTCCTTTCTCACTGCTTTTGTGGAAGCCAGAAATACCCAGCAAGGACCTGCAGCAGTCTAGGGGTGAGTAGAACGTTCACTCTGGCATTGGCCTTGAAGAACTCCTCGTTTGTCAGCAGCACCCAGTGTCCTAGCAGGCATCCAGAGGAGATGATTGCATCCTGCCTCCTGCCAGCCTTTGCTACTGCCTGCAGAGGCTTTTCCTTGAGGCCAGCCTCATGGGATGTTCCTCAGCTGAGCTCAGAGCAGGATTTTCCTTCCTCTCAGTAGTGTGGAGACCATGTCCTTGTTAATGGGTGGAGCATCTGTAGAGGTCAGGGAGTGTCACCTGCCTTAAATGCTGGGGATCTGAGAGGTTTGGCTAGTGGAAAGGTGTGCTTGAGACTGTGGGAATCCACAAATGAGAGCAGCAGCATCATTAATTAGAGTAGCAAAAGGACCAGAGCCCACATCTCTCTCCTGGAGAATCACCTGTAGCACTAGTCCCTCCAGGCTTCTGCTAACCATCACCACAAGGTTTGCTTTAATTTTGCTTTCAGAGTGAGCTGAAAATTCTTGAAGTGATGGTCATCTTATCTCTGTTCAGTGACAAGGCAGTATTTGGGTATGTTAAGTCCTTAAATTTTTCTTAAGTTAATTTAAAATGGTTAGTTGGGTTAAAGCAAGATGAATTCTCTGTTCTGTGTGTTAACCAGGCATTTGAGTTGAGTAGGTCTCGATAAAAAACTGTTTTAAGTCTCTCCATCTTAGCTTTCACATGTTAAAACTGGGTCTGGCTTGGTGGCTGGCCATTGTTACTCAGCAGAGGCAGGACAAGAATTTGCTCTCCAAGCAGCAGGGAAAATTTCCTAGGAAGGGAAAGAAAGTGATGGTTTTCTGACATCTCTTAGACATAAATTATGAGAAAGAAAACTAGTACTAACTTTACTGATCAGTGTGCAGGGGAAGGAGAAAAGTTGGTTCCACCTCTACTAGACTGCAGCACCTCACAGGGCTCCCCACATTGTGATCGTTTCAGGTGGAGGACGCCACACACACATCACAGCCTCTAATCTGCCTGGAATAGAAAGTTTGCAGTGTGCCTGCTACCATCAGTGGGCTGTGGTAGAGAATAACTCATCAGGGAGTGAGGGAACAAAACCAATCTCATCTGATAGCTGCTTGCCTAAAACCTCTGATCCACGCAGAGAGAGAAAGGTTTTATTCATCTCTCAGTTCAGCCTCTCTAACGTCTCCCAGATCTGTTTGGGGAGTTCTGTTACCTCAGTGCTCTTGTTGGGCTCCCAAAATTTGGGGATGGAGAATTGCATGAAATAGCAGAGGAGTGTGCGTGCCATGAGCATCTCTAACACCATCATCCTCCCTGAAATCCCTCCAGTGCTTCCTCCTGTCCTAGTACTGGGGAGCACACTGTTTCATAAGATCCTTTTGGGCAGATAATAATTTGGGAAATAATTTTAGAGGTAAAGGCTGTCCTTGGGAGGCCTGAGTAATAGCATGTGACAGCTGAAACAGAGCCAGCAGCATGAGCACAACATGAGTCCCAAACCCACAAGCACTGATGTGCCCTTGCTGCCCCAGGAGCCTTTAATTAATGAATTAGAAGTGTTCATTTCAAGCTTAACTCATCATAACCTCTCAACATCAGGAGTCTCCAAGAGAGGGCCAGCAGCCACGGTGGGTGTGCAGGGAGCCACGAGCACAGTGCTGGGCTCTAATGGCCTGAGCCATGGAGGGGTGAGGGCAGTGGAACCTGTGTGTCCCCCTCTCCAGAGCCCACGGTGAGGACAGTCACCCCTGGGGGATGAGCAGCTCATGCTGCAGGCACGACCCCAGCACCTGTCTCTCTACTGTGAGATGTGCAGGGCTGAGTAGGGAAAATGCTCAGCAGCTCTGATGTTGTCCTTAGGAGCCTTATTTCAACAACAAGTTTGTCTTGATTGCAGTGCTTAATCTGACTTGTCAAAATCTCCATACAACCATTCAGGGTGTTTAAGAGTGAAACTGCACTCCTTTTATCCCCTTAGATCTGAGCAGGAACTGAAGCCACGAGGCCAACTGCTCGTGTCCCATTGGCAGTGTCCTGGCTCAGAGGCATGCGCTAGGGTATTGCTGCAGGATGAGCCCTCACACCCCCAGCGTGGTGCTGGAGCTCAGCCACCCACAGAGAGTTACTTTGTTTATTGCTTCACAGTTGTGAAAACAATTACCTAGACCAGTGGCTCTTTCCTGGTCCTGTGATGACCGAAAAAACTACCGAAGCTGGCATTGATCTGTGAGGAGCAGAGCAACCCATGCCTGAGTGGGGCAGGGGATGCTGAGGGGAAAGTGGGGCTGACCCCTCAAAGTCACCAGTCACGCTCCAGCTGGCGCCAGACAGGCGCCCGGGCCAGGGAGAAATGGGCCAAAGCCCAGCAGACCGTGATGGCACAGCCCCAGGGAGGGCTGGCAGTCCTGGGAGGGGCAGAGGACGGCCCTCCCCGGGCTCTGGGGAACGTAGGGAGGCATCCCCTGCTGCCCCGCTCTGCGCTGAGGAGGAGGAGAGCTGATTGCCATGCTCCTCGAATGGGGTGATAAATGATGGGTTTATGTTGCTGGTGAAGTGGCAGTGGATAGTGGGCAGAGTTCGGAGCACCACCTCTATGCTGTGAGATCTTAAGAAGCAGCTTCTGTCTGGTGTTAGTGGAGAAGACAATCCCTGCATGCCCCAGCTCACCCAGAGGGAAGAAGAGAGGATAGCATCGATTACAACCTGTCCCTAACCCCTGCTTTTCTTCTGCTCAGTGTTTTTCCCTGTACAAGATTAATGGGAACTTTTTGTCTTCTAACATGACTGTACCTTATGAATTCTCTGTCTCATCCTCATCCTTTAAATTATCCACATAATAAAATATGTATTCAGTGATTTCAGGTCATAATTTGATCTGCTTAGGAAAGAAAAGGAATGTAGAGAAGGGTTGCCAGCATGCTCAGCTCTCCTCCATTTATCTTTATTTATCTTCTTTTTTCCTAACAACTTGTGTGCAGCCAAGTGATGGAAATTCCAGAACCTGTGTGCTGGTTCCTTGCAGGACTAGCATCCCCCTCATGCCCCCACCTGGCCTGGACCCACTGAGCTGCTCTGGCTGCCCCAACCCCTATGTGCTGGCAAAGGAGATGTTTGGGGTGGTGAACCATCCCTTTAACTCCTGCCTTGCCCTCTCTGCTTCTGGGACCAGCTTTATCCAACCGTAAAGGGGGCACAAGCTTGCCTCCGTGCCAACCCCACGTGTGTGTTGGTTCCTGCAGGAAAGTGGGTCTGCAGGAGTAAAGCTGGAGAGGCTCATGAAGCGCTCGGGATGTGCCCAAGCTGCAGGCGAAGGCAGAATGGGCGTGGCCTTATCCCAAGGCGGAGACATGGGTTTAATGTTCCTTCGTGCAGCTTCTGTACAGCTCTGGAGCTGCCAGAGTTTCATTTAAATACCAGATTTAAGCTCTGCACATGGGTTTAATTATTTTACTACATCCCTGTAACATCTAAAAAGCCTTGTGCATGGCAATAGCAGCGCTAAAGGGCATTTTGCATTTTAAAAAACCCTGGAATCTGTATTGTCCTGATGTCGATCGAGGTATGCTGCAATTCCCACCAGAGCTGGGAAGCTGCCTGTGCCCCACAGGCCTGGAGGAAGAGGAGTAGGGAGAGGGAGCCCAGCACTGTGTCCAGTGTGTCCCAGGCGTGGGGCACCCCTGAAGCTGTCATGTGGAGGAGTAGGAGACAATTTGGGGTGGGAGGGGGCTTGTCCTCTTCTGCACAGGGTCAAGGAGACTGTCCCTCCTTGGCTGCACCGAATGAGTGAGCGTGCTGAGAGCGTGTGATGTTTGTTTGCAGTGAGAAATCAGGGGTTTAAATCCTTGCATTTAGCCAGGAACTAACACCTCTTGTGCACCTGTTTCTCCCATGGCTCTTTTCATAGCTGTTTGTCTGTCTGGGGCCTGCAGAGCCTCTTCTGATGGGATGCAAAAGCCATGGGTTTCAGTGGCATGGGCTCGGGGGGTGCTTCCTGGGAGGCAGGAATTTGGGTGAAAGCTTCCAAAAGAAGGTTTCAAGGAGCTTCAGCACCACTTGTTTTGAGTACCCAGAGGCTGTTTGCCTCTTGCCTGTGCTTTTAAGGGCTGTTTGTTCTGGCAGTGGAGATGGTCTGTGTGTCTGGCACTGCTGACGGGTGAGAAAGCAAAGGCTTATCACAGGGATGATGATGTGTTACCATAGCCATTGCTTACCCCAGACAGGCAAAGAGGGACAAAAACCAGATTAGAGACACTGCCAAGGGGCTCCAGGCATTTCTGAGCATCTAAGGCCTTGCTGCTGCACCTTCTGCTGTGAACAGTGGGACAGAGGGGAAAGAAAACAGTGAATACAACGTCCCAAAGCGCCCAGTGTGATTTAGAAATCTGGGAAATGTTGAGCTTTGCCAGGGTACAAGTGTCTGGGCTTAGATAAACCCTCTTTTTGGGTTGGCCCTGAGAGCAAGGGGGAGATTTCCAGCTTGCTTTGTATGGAAGAACCTCAGGATACCAAAGGAAGGACATGCTCTATCCAACATCTGTTCTCAGTCCCTGCCTGCCCAAATTCCCTGCTCCCTGCCTGCAGCCTGTCCTCTAGGCAGGCTGCTGTCCCCATCCTGGTGAGCAAAGAAAGCCACTGGTTGCTTCCCCAGCTCTTAGCATGTTTTGAGGCTGGGGGTGCCAGCACCATGGCAGAGCCCTCTGCCATCAGGGGCAATCTGCTGCCCCACAGCCCTGGCAGCCTGGACATGGCCTCCACTGGGCTCTGGGCTCCAAGAGGGACCCTCAGAAGAGCGAGCCCCTGCAGGGTAACAGCTCTCTCCCCTCTCTCCATGTGGCTGGGTACCAGCCATCGCAGACATAATGGAGAGGTATGTGGGAATGTATCTGAGTACAGGCTGGCAACAAAGCAGCTGTTAAATGCAGGGAGACACAGCTGATGCTAGGGAGGAGCAGAGAAATTGCTGCCAGCAGCATCCTGAAACCCAAGGATAGGACTTTGCACCTACTTACCCCCAGCAGCAGTAACCAGCCTCGGTGATGCCCCATCGCTGACTGTCTTCTCCTGGGCATGCTCAAGGAGGGCTGGAAACAAAGAAAGGTGAACAAGACCAACACTTAATGCCAGGAGCTGCCACTTCCTCTGTGCCCCTCACAAGGATCAATGTGTCTTCGTGCTCTCAGCATCAAAGCTGTGCCTGTCCTTAACATGCAAAATCAAAGAATCCGTTTGGTTTCTTGTGTGCTCCTGGTGATCCCTAAGCACAGGTCTGTTGGGTATTTTCTAAGAAGCCTTCTCTCCTAATGGCTATTAAAAATATATATTGTGTTGGCTTAACATGCCTACTGCACATCAGTGCTGTTCTATAATATTGATATTTATTATGCAAATGTAAAACATTAGAAACTGTTTGGTCATTACAAGACAAACTTCCCCTGGCTTCACAGCAAAGGTGTTCATTTCTCCCCAGCAAGGTCAAAGATGGACACAGCCTCATGGGCAGCACAGGTTGTAGCTGCCAGCACATCACTCATGCTGGGTGCTTGCATTTCCCATCACTGGAGCATCTCAAGGTCTTTCTCCTCTCCTTTGGAAATACAAACTGCACTGAAGGAGTTCTTTGCCATGGACTGGAGAGTGGCTTTCCCAGCCCATCACTGCGAGGATTGAAGCCCTGGTGGTATGGACTAATAAAGCACCTGAGCAGCCTTGCCATAAAGCTTGTCTGTTTTGTGGGATGTTTTTTTGGCTCTGTTGTCATTCTCCACACCCCTGCCAATGCTCACATTCAGTGAACCATTGCATGGTAGCAGATAATCTGGAGGCTTTGATTGAAGGGTTTATTGCTCTCATGATTATAATCAAACCTTTCTAATATCACCTTTGGTTTACAGTGTGTTGCTCCCTCTTATTATAGACTCACAGTGCTCTGTATTCTGCAAGTTCCTGCTGTCAGCCCCCCATGGCCCCTTCTCTGAGCATCCTGCCAGGGCCCTTGAGCACCCCATCCATGGCTTCAAGTACCTCCCAGAGCCCTGAGGATCTACCCCAGGTCTCCAAACTTCCACCCTAGAAACTCAAGCTTCCACCCAGAGCCCTAAGAACATCACCCAACCATGGCCCAAATAACCCCCCCATGGTGCTGAACATCTACCCTAGGTCCCCAAATATCCTCCCAGCCTCAAGCATCCTTCCCTAGCCTTGAGCATCGCCCTCCATGGGGTTCAAAGGGACTGCAGTGCCTGGGATGCTCCCCTGCCCAGATCATGCCCTGCGGGCTGGAGACCTCTCCGGGACTATTCGGCATTCCCGGGTCTCTCTGAGGGGAAGGCGGTGCCTGTCCTTGTCTATAATTGAAATAGATGGAATCAGGACAGATCAACATCTAATTCCTCGCCTGGGTGAATGGAGATACATGTTTAATTTCCCGGTAATTCCGGGAGCTGCGGTTGGCTCCTCTGCGCGCACGGCAGTGGCGCTGCCGAGGCGAGCCGCTCCGCACACGGAGCTCGGCATGAGAGCTGCTCCCTGGGGCTGCAGCGTCCCCGAGAGAAGGAATAAAAGCCATCTCCCAAACTTTCTTCTGCAGAATTCCCATTGGCACACACCTCCAGGGAAATCGCAAGGATGCTCAAAGCCCGGGGAAGTGGGCGGGCACTGGCTGCAGATCTGTTTCCACACAGGGGTTTTTTTGAGGGGTGTTCTGGGAGAGGAGCAGCAGGAGGGGGGGAATGGGAACAGCAGAGGCTCACTGCTGGGCATCGCCCCAAGACTGCACAGGGAAGAGATCTTGGAGCTTTCAGGCCAGTCCAGAAGCTCTCGTTCATTGGAGAATGCTTTTCCTGATACTGAAGTGATGGAAACCCCTGGGGTATCCCTGAGGCTCAATTCCCACTAGCATCAGCAAGGCAGGGTTGTGAAACATGAGGGTGCCTGTGCTATGTGAGTGGTTATGGCCCAGAGTCCCAAAACGAGCATGAGCAAAAGAGAAAGAAATGGATTTGAAATGATCTCCCAAATAATTTTTCTAAATTAAGGTCTCTAGTTCTTCCCAGCATGGCCCCCAGGGACCCCTTCAGACCTTATGTAAACCATGCATGCCTCATGTAAACCACATGCTCTTCCCTCCAGAGACCATCCCCTGGAAATCTTCTTGTGTTGGTTATAAAACAAACAAGTTTCCCATTTTGGGATATACTTGGCTCTGGAGTACATTTAAGAGCAAGGGATTTTGTCTGTCTCTCCTCAGCATCATTAAGGTTTCATTAAGGACCCTCAAACAGGGGTGGTAGCTTTGGGCTCTGCTTGCCCCTGATTTTCCCTTCACAAGAATTGGAGCACATGGGTTTTACCCCCAGGGACCCTGCTCTGAGGGACTTGGGTGGGAAACTGCTGCTTTGTGCATGGTCACACTCAAAACACATGAGTTCTGGGGACATTGCCCCTGACTTTGATTTGCAGGCTCGTTGTTGTGGCTGGAAGGTGAAGGAGGACAGTGACTTCTCCAGCTGGAGAAAGCCAAGAGGTCCTGACCAGCTATTTCCATCTTGCTAAAATATGGCTTCTTGAGCTTTTTTTTCCATCAGCATGGTCCACAGAATGTAATTTTTTTCATGCTGGTACATCTGTAAAGCCAAAGCTGAAATACCTCGTTTCCAACTCACGCTTTTGCATGATGGTTTGCAAATCTGCCTCCCACCTCACTGGTGGTCCTCAGGGTTTAGATCAGCCAGGCTGAGTTATCTCTGGCATCTGAGACCATCAAAAAATCACTGCTGGCTTCCTTAGAGTGGTGGGTTTCACTCTGTGTAGGATGTCTGTGTGAAGGTATAGGACACCCTGCACATATAAGTGGGTACTTATCTACAGAGCTGAACAGCTCATCACTATTAATGGCCTTTATGTTTCTCATTGAGCTTCCGTTTTATGGAGGTAGGAGGTAAATTAGGCAATTTACCCAAAGTGATGTGGGGAAATTGGGACATGAAATCATTTCTGAGGAGTCATGGATCATTTAGGTCCACCCTGTTCCTGTGACTGAAAAAGGTCTGTTTTACCATCCCAGGGCAGGAGTCTCTAACCTGAGGGAGTAACTTGCCAGGAGACCTGTCAAAGTTTTGTACAGAATCAGGTGGAATTGCTCTTCTCAACCTTAGTTCTCCAGGCTCAGCTGGGAAAAAATACTTTTACTGTCAACAGTGCTACTCATTGTTGAGTAAAAATCTTTTGGAGCTCATTACTTTCAAGATTCAGGTAGGCTATGATGTTAAAAGGAATCAGAGTGCTCCAAATAAGCTGCGGCTGCTGCTCCCTCCTCCCCAGGCAGCTCTGTTCCCCTGTCTTGTCAGGCACAACAGATACCTCAACCTCCCAGCTGAGCAACAACCTCCCCCTGAAATGTTAATTAACCTTTGAGGGGTTGAGGGGTGTCAGAACCCAGAGGTGTGGGTACTACCCAGGTGTGTTTTGTGCTATTACAGAATTCCAGGATGGCTTGGGTTGGAATGGAATTTAAAGACCATCTCGTCCCACCCCCACTATCCCAGGCTGCTCCAAGCCCCTTGCAGCCTGGCCTTGAGCAATTCCAGGGATGGGGCAGCCACGGCCTCTCTGAGCAACCTGTGCCAGGGCCTCACCACCCCCACAGGGAGATTTTTTTTCCCAGTATCCCACCTACCCCTGCCCCTGGCAGTGGAAAGCCATTCCCCCATCTCCTGTCACTCCATACCCTTGTCCAAAGTCCTCTCTCTTGGAGCCCCTTCGAGTCCCTGGAAGAGGCTCTAAGGACTCCCTGAAGCCGTCTCTTCTCCAGGCTGACCAACGCCAGCTCCTCCAGCCTTCCCTCACAGCAGAGGAATTCCAGCCCTCCGACCATTTCTGTGCCCATGCCGATTTGCATCCAGACCCCAGGAAGGCTGAGGTCAAACTCAGTTGGCTTTCACTTCTTTTTGCATCCCGTTTTACCCCCTTTCCTGCCTCTCCTTTCTCCCTGCCTTTCTTTGCCGTGCCCCACTCGCCCGGAGCCGTCTCCCGGCGGCGGGCGGTGCGTGGCGCGGCGGGGGCGGGCGGGGGCCGCGGGGCAGCCGGGGGCGGTGGGAGGCGATGCGGCGGTGCCGCCCGGGTTTGCGGGTGGGATTTTCCTCCCGCCTCTGCCCACTAGGTGGCTGCGTGCGGGAGAGCCCGGAGCGGGGAGCGGAGAACCGGGGAGAGCAAGGGAAAAAAAACGGGGGTGGGGGGTGGGGGAACGAAGCTGCTGAAATTTAAGGAGGGGACGGAGCGACAGCGAGGCAGTCCCGGGGTCGCTCCACTCCGGCCACAGCAGCCAGAGGGGCCGGAGGGCGCCAGCCGAGCCCGGGCACCCGCGGAGCGGTGGCCCGCCCCACGCGCTCCCGGCGACAGCAGGAGGGCCGGTCCGGCCCGGCCGCCCGACCCGGCCGGCCCGGTGAGTGTCCTCAGCACCGCGGACAGCTCCGCGCCCCGCGCTCCGGCTTTCGCGGCACCGCGTTCCGCAGTCTGGGCTCCACGCTCCGCGCCGCTGAGCTCCGCGTTCCGGCTCTGAGCTCCGCGTTCCGGCTCTGAGCTCCGCGTTGCGCCGCCGCTGTGCCCCGCGCTCCGCGGGCAGAGCTCTCCACGCTCCGCTCCCCGCGCGTCGCAGCCGCGCCCCGGCCCCGGCTGCCTGTGCTCTGTGCTCTGTGCTCTGTGCTCTGTGCTCTGTGCTCTGTGCCTGGCTCTGTGCTCTGTGCGTGTTCCCCCCTCTCCAGCCCGCGGCCGGGCAGGAGCGCGGAGTTGAGCGCGGAGGGAAGCGGCGGTGCGCAGGGACCCGCGATTCCCCCGCCGCGCCGCGGCGTCTCCCCGGCCCGGCCGCGGGCGGCTGTGCGAGGGAAGAGGGGGTATGGTGGTTATTTTTGGGGGTGGCAAAGGCTGCCTGCACTTTCTGCAAGTTCTTTTTGTGGCTGGAATGAGATTGAAGAAATTTGGCACTTGGCACCTGCGTCATACGTAGACAGTTCGTGGAGGGAGGAGGCTCCTTGCTGCATCCTTGCAGGCAGCTCTGGGGGGCTCATTCACACCCTCTCCCCGTCAAACCCAAGCTCCATCTCTCCTTCTCAGCCCGCTCCCTCCCTTCTGCCCACGACTCCCACCGTCCGCAGGGCCGCGGGGACAGCAGCATCCCCAGCTCCGGGAGCTGGAATAGCCTGAGCAGTCTTTCCCTCCCTCCCGCACCGGCTGCCGCCTGCGCGTGGATGCTGTCGGCGAACGAGAAGCCCACCCAGGCTCTGCTGAGCCTTAGCCCCGGCTTTCTGCTTCAATTCACAAAAGTTTGAACACGGTTTTTGTCTCCTCTCCACCTGCCGAAGCAGCAACGGTGCCTTTCCGTAGGAGAGCTGATCCCTGGAAGGGGCCATCGCAGAGCTTTGGATTGAAAGATGCTCCCTGAGCCTGTGCAGAGCTACGACTTTTAAAGCCAGGGAGCGGAGCTCTTGCTTGGCGAGGGGTGGCAGAGCATCTGGAGGAAGGGATGCCGAGGGTGTGTCTGAGGAACGCATTAATTAGGCGTGCTTCATTAGCAGTTACCTGCTATGGCTTCTGGCAGAATCCATCTATCCGGAGAGGAGGAGAAGGCTAAGCCCAGTGCGGGGGATCCTTTTGGAGCGGCAGTGGGTTCGCTGAGGTGCTGTGGAACCCGAGGAAGGAAGCATCCCTGTGTTCTGCCGTCCTGGCTAGAAGTGGGTAGCACCTCGCCGTTCTAAGCTCTTGCCTGTGTGTCGGCTGGGCAGCTGAGACCAGACATCTCCTGCGGTGGCACTGGGGTCTCAAGGAAGGGTCAGATTTGGGGATTGGTTTTTGCCGGCTGCATTCCTGTGGCTGCCCCCTGCATCGCACCCCCGTGGGACGTGTGTCTGCAGGCAGGGAAACTGAAGTGTGGCGAATGAGCAAGAGGAGAAGGCTTGGCAGGCAGGCAGGAGGGGCAGAGGGGCTTTTCCTGTACCTTTGGTGGAGCATGAGCCTGGCTGTTTCTTTGAATCTCAGGTGCTCACAGCAGTGAGGTACAAACGCCCGGGTTTGTATAGGGAGGCTCGGCGGGAGAGAGGGGCCACGGAGCAGTGCCAGTTCCGCCCGCCTGCGGGGACGAGAGGGTCCTCCCCCCCAGGCACCTGAGCAGCAAGAGGTGCTGATTGTTCGGGAGTTGGGGCTCTTACTGCAGCCACAGGGCAGATCTGGGACCTGGGGTCGTATGGATCCATTTGTACAACCATACTGCCAGGACTGGAAAAAAACATGCTGGCTGCTGGGGCTCCTGGTGCTGGTGCTGGGGAGGGATTTGACTGTAAGGCCTGGAAAACCAAGGATGAAGCGACAGTTTGTTCCTGGGCTGAGGCTGAGGTTTCCTCTGGGCTCTGGGAGTGAGGTGGCTCTGCAGTCAGGGAAAGGCTGGGCTCCCATGTTTATGAGGCTGCTTGTGGGGTGGAGAGCCACTCCCCGGGAGAGCTCCCTGCCCTGCCCTGCACCCCAAACCTGTTCACAAGGACTCGTCATGTGGGTTTGAGCATCAGCAAGGTGAAGCTGATGCTCAAACTGAAGCCGACAGTTTGCCACCGTGGGCAGCAGTGGTGGGGGAACACACGGATCTCTTGCTGTTCTCCTGATGGTGGTGCTCCAAGCTCCCCAAAACAGATCAAGAACTTTATTGACAAGTAGAAACCAGTCCTATGGGAGCCCTTTGCTGACATGGCTGCAGCTCTGACTGCTTCACCCACAGCTCTTGTGAGGGTAACAGGCACCCAAACATGCTGGGCTGGGGTGGGCTGGAGGCTGCAGCTCCTGCCCTGGATCAGGGTGTCTGTGGGGTTCCCAGTCCTCTCCTTGCTGCTGTTCATCTTGTCAGAGACTGTAGCAAATGCAATAAAACCAAAAATAAAGCTCTAATTAACAAGTACAAGCATGTAGAGTGTAAAGTAGATGTTTAACCTTATTATATAAACAAACATAAAGGAGACATAAATTAGGCAGGGGAAGAAGTCAATTCATCGATGGAACTGCCCAGGCAGAAGAGATAAAGGCAGCATGAGGCTGCTGAAGGACGGGGACATGATGCAGCCAGCGCCTGTAATCCTCTCGCCTTTTAATTGCGCCTGTAATGAGAAACAAAATGTCAATAGCATTAAATGCTGCTTCCATCTGTAAGGTGGTCCCAGCCAGGGGAGCAGCACCCTAGAGCCATGGTAAAAAATCCCAGTGAGGGTAAAACTGGGGTCTGCTTGGATGCTTCCAGCTGTTGGGTGCTGGTCTATAAGCCTGGTTTGCTGGCTGGAGTTACTGGGAAGTAGCTGCTAAGTTTAATGGCAGTAAGTGCTGGAAGCTCACGCTCTCTGCAGGACCCGTTTGACAGCAGGATTGCTTCCCGGTCTTCCCTCACCCACCCCACTGCACAAGAAATAAAGTAAGGAATTCCGAAGGGATGAGGATAGGAAATTAAAAAATACAAGAGGAAATACAGGGAAGGTTCAGCAGGTGCCATTTGTCTGTCTCTTGTTCTAGAATGGACTTTCTCCTCACCACTCTCATATCTCACAAGGCAGGTCCAGTCTCCCTTACTGATGTGCCTGAAATGAGTTCTAGGATGCCCAGCACCATTTCAGCTGACTTTAAGTTCAAGATTTTCCCTGTTGTCTGCCTCCACTCCCACAGCCCAAAGGGATGTGCTTCAGCTGGGTTCTGTGGGATTTGAAAGGGCATCTCTCCTCCATCATCCCTGCTATTACCAAGCCAAAGGAATGTCAGTGAGCGAGCCCCTTCTCACTGGGAAATATGCAAAGAAACATCCTTCCTTGGCAAAATCTCAGCACCAAACATCCCATCCACAGGCTGAGACACCCTCTCTTCCTATGCCTTCCTATTTCCCCCAGCTTGTTGTCTTCATCTCAGAGTCTTAATTTTCCCTTTATAATTAGCTATCATAATTTCTCCTGGCAGCTCCTTGATGAGCCCCAGGTAATTGTTTGGTTCTTCCCCCCCCCCCCCCCCCAATTTTCCTTCATAGTTTCAAATGTCAAAGCCTAGTATTTCTATAATTTTCATCCAAAGGGAAGGAACCTTGGCAAGGTGCAGGCAGCAAAGCCATCTCCTGGCTTCCACCAGCTGCTTTCAGTAAAACACAGTGATTTTAACAAGCCACCATGGTGAGCATGTCCTGCTGGCGCATAAACATCTGGGATGGCAAAGGCTGGGAAAAGATAAGCAGGTGGGGATATCACAACTGTGGGGTGTGACATGTCCCCTCTCCTCCTTCCCACGTGTGTGGGATTAGACTCTGTAGATGGTTGCTGCCAGTTTTACTGGTGGGGTGATAATCCCAGCGATGCTAAATTCTCCCCTCATGCTCCCTGGGGTGGCTAGGATTTAAGAAGGGGTCTGGATTCCCCCAAAATCACCAGAAAAAGGACAGTAGAAGTGGAAAGGGCTGCTGAGGTCCCTGTCCCTAGGAGGTCTGGTGAGCAGAGATCTTCATCTGAATGTTTTCCTTCTAAGCTGTTTGGTTTTGTGGGCAGCTAGACCCAGGACATGCTAGAAACCATCCCGGCCACCACCTCACACCCATCCCTGCCTCTCTCCTCTCTCTCTCAACTTTTTATTAAATAAACATTTTTGGGGAGGAATTTCTGCTCCCCATCTCCTTCCTCAAGGAAGCATGGAGCTCCAGCAAGTCACCATGGGGAAGAGGAGATTTGGAGCCTGTTGCCAGTGAGTGGTGGTGCGGATCATTGCTAGAGAAATTATCCAGGGGTGTTTAACTGGCACCTGGCTGGATGTGGGATGCCTCTTTGGCCCAGACAGACCTCTCTCCTATTGGGGGAGATCACAAATCCCACACTCTTTGGGGAAATGAAACACTTGTAGCTACTACAAGTGCAAGAAAGTCCTTTGGTAATGGCTGTTCTCCTGAAGAACGGTTTGGCAGAGGTGAGGGATTTGCTCTCTCCTTCCCCTCCACTCATGAGAGGCATCACAGGAGTGAGAAATTAATTCAGCTCTCTGTCCTTCATCTCCAGGACAGCTCCCTCCTCTTTCCCTTACTCATTTGGGAAGAATGTCTCACTTGAGATCATGCAGGGCTGAAGGCTGAGGATGCAGCTGGAGGGGTGCCTGGCAGCTGGAGTGCTCCACTGGGTGCTGGCTCTCCTTCTGAAGTGCAAAAATCCTCCCTGGTGGAAGGACAAAGCCTTGCCCTGCCCACCTGGCATCATGGGACGTGTGGCAATGTCCCAAGGGAAAGCTGTTCTGTTTGCATTAGCTGGAGCACATGGCTGGCTGGTGTAATTGCTCTTCCTTGGCCTGGCTGCCTGGGATTTGAGAATTGATTGCCGAGTCAATACTGATGCATTTGGGCCATGCTGGGCTCCTGGTGGCAGGAGACAGGCCCTGGGGGGATGGCTGCCCCACCCACAGCCAGAATGGGAAGGGCTGTGCCTTGGCTCTGCATCTCATGGCTAGCAGGGGAGGTGAGCCCTGAGCCCTGACTGCACCACGCTGGAGCTAGGGGTGTGGGGGAGCAGGATGGATGAGCTGCAGGAGAAGCAAAGCATGTCCTGGGTCACACAGCCCTCCATGGTCCCCACCCTGGAGCTCAATGCCCACCATCATGTTCCTAGAGCTTCATCTCCAATAAGAAAATGTTTCCTAGTGAAGCTCTTCAACCATTTCCCTGATGGCTTCGTTGGTTTTGCTGAAATCATGTTAGTCAGCAGAAATCACAAAAAAACATGGATTCCTGAAAGGAGTTGTTTATTTTCCTTTTTTTTTTTTTTTTTTTTTTTTTCTTTCTTGCAATGGATGAGTCCTCTAATCCCCATGGGGTTTTGTAGCCTTGCTTGGTTGATCACCGCAGTCAGGAATAGGTCCTGTTGATGGAGTACATCCATGTCCCTGCTAAATAACACGGGGACAAGCAGGGAGCTTCACCCGAGGTGATTTTGGCTGCTCCCACTGCAGACAGCTCAGTGTCCCTGCAGAGAGAGTGTGGCTGATAATTAAAATGCAGATTGATTTGATTCGATCTGGTTGTAGTCCCCTGGGGAAGCGAGGGACACATTTGTCATGGGGGATCAGGGTCCTGCCTGGTCCTGCCTGGCTCTGCTAGTCCCTGCCCATGGCCACAGACCCTCACGTAACGCGTGTTGCTTCTACTTGCAGAGAGACTTAAAAGAAAATCCCTCTGCAAAGCATCAGCATTAAACTTGTCTTTAATTACACAGTTAATTTATTATGTAGCACTAGTAACAACGAAACCCAGGCAAACGGCTGCGAGATAGCACGCTGAGAATTGCCTCATTTGGTAAATAATTTTAACTTAAGTAATTATTTCCTGCAAGGGAGAGGATGCTGGGGGCACCCTTGGGGTTTTTCTGGCTGCAGGAGGGATGAGCTGGTGGTGCAATTCCTCATTAAACGCTTGATGCTGCTGTTGCCTCCTCCCCACATCTGCCTGACATGCACCCATCTCACCCCGTGCACCCCAGGACAACCACAGGATCCCAGTGGTTGCTTTCAGTGCTGCCCAAGCCACTGGCAGCACTCCTGGGCAGAGGTTGGTTGGTTTTCCTTCTGGCTGTTTTGGTTTTTATTCTTTTTCTCTCCAATTTTAACCCATCTGCTTGTCATGCTATTAAGGCAGCATTCCCTTTTGCTACCCTTGCTTAACGAGGAGTAATTGCAGTGGGACACTGAGTAACGTGCAGGACTCTTCTCTGCTGGGTGACTGGCAGTGGGCAGTGGCTGAGCTGGAGCTGGCCGGTGCTTCAGCATCCCTGGTACCTGACGCCTGTGGCACTGCCGCCTGCATCCTGAAGTCCTCCAGCTGCCTCACTTTCTGTAGGAAACATGGTTTGGATGGAGCTGCTTCATTTATGTTTTCTCCCCTTGTCCATCTCTCCAGCTTATCCTGCTTTCCCTCCTCCCCTGGCTTCGTCCCCATTCCCCCCACCCCTCTCTGGCTTCGCCCACACACTCTTCCTCGCTCCGACCTTTTGTTTTCCCCGGGGCTTCATTTAAAAGCGCTATTGATGCCATTAGGCGCTAATATGAAGAGAGTCTCTCTCCGGCTGCCCTCCGCAGATGGGCACCTCGGCTCAATCCACGTCCTGTTCTCCACTGGGGAATAACAATGAATTTGGCGCCACAGAGAGACAGAGCCACTCTGTGCTGCGGGAGACAGCCCTGTCCCCGGGGCCAAAATAACTCCACTTGTTTTATTTATCAACTCCGGGGGGAAGGGGTGTGAATGGCATACAGATGTTGCCACAGCTGGCTCTGCCAACCCGGCGTGCCTGGGACCGGTCCCACAGCGCAGTTCCCTGTGGAGCAGCAGAGGCTCTGCAGTGTCTGTGCCTCGGCGTCTCCTTCAGAGCTTGAAGAAGTCCTGGAGGGTGTTTTAAAATAAAACCAAGGTTTGGGCTATGGGCATCTCTGGCCAAGCCCCAAGGAGCCTCCAGCTGCCAGTATCCGACCTGCCATGAATTTCTTAGACCCTCACTTGCTGAGGTACCCCAGTGAAGCTCACACAGAGCCTGGGGCAGCTCAGCTTCTACTCAGCAGCTCCAGAGTTTGCAACAGGGAAGGAAAGTCCTTCTTCATCGTGTATGCACACAAAAATGAAGTGACGGGTGATAGAAGCTGAACTGATTTTTTCCTGTTCCCTCCCCACACTAACGCAAGCTCCCTGCCTCCCTCTCCTCACTCTCTGCTCGCACACGAGTGAATTGGATTAGTCACCTTCTTAATTAACTGTGCTGGTGTGAGCTCTATTAGGTATTAAATGTTTGTCACAATCCAATTTAAAAAATCCACCCAGCAGGGCAGTGTTTGTGAGGCACTGGGTGATTGCAGCTCCCCCGCTGGGGACTCGGAGGCGTGAAGCTGAGTGGGACGGGGGGGGGGGGGGGGGGGACTGGGGAATTTAACTCCATCCCCAGCCCTCAGTTTCTGGATACCCCAGAAGCTTGTTTTACCTTTGGGAAAGGTCATCCCAGCCCTCTCAGCAAGGAATAGACACAAAGCTGACATCCCAAGGAGAGGCAGAAATGTCCCCACAGCAGTCCCAACCACCCCCAAGCCAGTGCTGGTTGAAAATCAGGATAGAGCAAGGTGTGGATCCATGCTGGAGCTGTGCTCCATGGGCTCTGACTGGCAGCATCAGTGAGGCTGAGCTAAGCCCAGCCTTTTGGGGGGGATTAGGGCTGTGTGAATGATGTGTAGACTGAATGCTGTCTGGAGGGAGATGGCATCAGCATCCTCAGCAGTGAAGGCAGCATTCCTTTTGAATGAACACCCACACTGGAAATGAATGAGGTTTAGGTTTTGCCTTAAAACCAATCCAGCTCCTGTGAGTGGGCATGGATCATCCTCCTGCAGCCCCCAGCATGGCCCAGGCCCCTCTCTAGGGCAGGTGCCCCACAGGAGATGCCCCAGGCTCCCCAACTCATCTTGTGTCTTCAGCACTTCTTAGCTCCTTTATCTTTTCCTCTGTCTCCTAGATAGTTTCTAATCCATAACAAACGTTCACCTCTCATCTTAGTTCCTGTAATAGCCTCTGCAGAAGGACTTTATTAAAGCCTGGTGGAAATTCTGAATTCATTACAGCTCCTTATGCTCCATCACACATACTTTGCTGGTTCCCTCAGGTCAGGGCTCTGGTAGTTTATATTGGCCCTGCAGAGTACTTGGGCTTGTTTCTTCCTAGCCCAGATTATTATTTATAATTTTTATGTCTTTGTTAATTATGTCTCATTAATTATTTATTATTATAATTTAATTTGTTTTCTCCCTGCCCTTTCTGGACTGGGATGCTTCCCAGCAACACCCTGTATGTGTTTTGTCATGGAAGAGATTAACCACTGACTGGACAGGTCGACAAAGCATCATTTTGTGCAGTAAATTCTGTGTTGTTCAGCATTTTTGTCTAAAAAAAGCCTCTTGGGTGAACCCTGTAGGTACCCGGGGGTCTCAGCATGGATCACACATCTCATTCATGAAGTCCTGATGTGTTCCAGGAGGGGAGACCACTATGGGGAGCATCACATTTGCGGCAGTGGCAAAATGTCTAATCCCTTTAAAATTTTCTTCATCGATTGTGGCTTTACAGCTGAATCACTCGCTGCAGCCACACACGAGCTTCCCCATCAGCAGTGCATTAACGGCCTGTGGGGCTCCAAGCAGCACAGCACGGCTGCACCTCACCTGCTGGCCCTCCCAGGGATTCTGGCAGAGCCCAAGCATCCTTGATTTCCAGCTTGAAATGGGAATGTTTGGACAGGCCCAGGCAGGAGAAGTGGGATGCAATGCACGCCCTGCACAGACAGGGGTGCAGGGGCTGATGTGCTGGGGCACTTGCCTCAGGAAGCAGCTGGAAGGGGTTTGTCCTCCATGGGTGCAGCATGGTAGAGGCCAGGAGGATTTACAGGTTCCTCATATCATACATCTTCTTCAGGTGTCACATCTTATATCCAGTCCTGCCTCCACTCTGAGAGGGTCCCCAAAGCACATCCCCTTCACTGAGGTGGAGAGCTGGGGTCAGGGATAAGAGGGGTTTGGAGGTTATTGATTCCCAGAGCAAAGAATATGCTGCTCTGGAGGAGTTTTTTCTCTCCAGCAATCAATGGAAATGTGTTTATCAGGAAACCGTGTTTGACCCGGACAAGTGTTTTACTGATGTAAACAAAGCTGGGGAGAGGGATGGGGCAGAACAGATAAGGAGAGCTGAGAGAGGAGAGACAGTCATGGAAAGGTCCTGGAGCAGATGAAAAGGATTGAGATAAAGAGGTGTCCTGCCTTTCCCTGCTCAGGAGATCAGGGATAGAGGTATGCACCCAGCCTGAGCTTTGCATGGCCCCCTATTAGTGGGGGACAGGAGCTGCCAGGTACTGGTGGGCAGGGGGACATCACTGCCTGCCCCAGTGGCATGTCTCCATCCAGGCAACTCCTCAGAGAGCAGAAAGTTGGTTCCCTTAAATTAGCAAGAGGGCTAATAGAAGGGAAAGAGTGAGGAGGGCAGGTTTCCATAGAAATGGGAGCTGGCAGGAGAGGTGGCAAAGATAGAACAGGCAGGGTGAGCCCTGGAAGGGTTGGTGCTCTGCTCTGCCCCTCACTCCGAGGTGGGGCTTCTCCCTGAATTTTTAGTGTATTAATTGGAGAAAAAATTAGTCTCTTTGTGTTGGAGGTGTTTATATTCCTAGTGCTTTGGTAGAGAATTTTTACTTTTCCCTCCAAAGTATCATTTATGTTGTAAAATCCTCAGGAATGACAAGAAGCAAATGCCCAGCCTCAAAATGATGGGTTGGGAATGAAAGCAGGCAGTGGGTTGGAGAAAAGAGCCGTTCCAAATGTCAGGGGAGTTCATGTGATGAGGATGTGGTTAACAGAGGGCGCTCAGGCCGGCAGGTTAATGTGCCTACCCTTTGCAGAATGAACCAGGGGACTTTTAATGACTCTAAAGAGCAATGCCTGGGGTTTATGTCTGGTCTTAAAAAAGCCTGCTAAGTCCCAGGCAATCTCAGTCATCCGTATCCCAGCCTCAGTCCATGATTCCTCCTGGGCAGGAGTAGAGCTGCCTTTCAGTCCAGCCCTTGCATATCCCATTCACATCCCAGTGTAACTGCAGAAGAAATCCTCATGAATGATCCCATGAGGGCAGAGCAAGATCCAGCTGGGGAAAGCAAATTTCTAACACCACCAGGACATGGCACACACGTGTTCTTTTCAAGCAGCACTGTGAGCATCCCGATGACCATCATGTGGGAACTGGGGAAGGTGCATGCCTCCATTCAGCTGGGACAGAACTGCTCCTCCTCTGCCTAAGGCTGGGTAAAGCAGAGCAGAGATGGAGCTGGTGGTGCCACAGGGAAGAATAAAGCATTGTCTTGGGTTTGCACACAGCTGCAGGAGGGATGTGTGCACTGTCGCTGCATCCCGCACATCTGTATGCCACTGGCAGCTCACTCCTACCCAGCTCCTGTGCAGCCTGGCTGGGAGGGGGGGGATTTTAGGAGCCCAGTCAGTGGCCCATGGGTGAGGATTCTTGCATTTGCAAGTCCTGGCCCTGCCCCAGTGATGTGATCTTCTCACACATCCAGCAGGATTTGAGACAGGGCGATGATGGCCCCACCATGTGCAGTCAGGGGTCACACTGCAGACCATCCCTGCCCTTCTCCCCCAAGCTAGTCCTTGCCCCACAGTGCTGATTTGAAGCCATCCAGCCCTGAGTGGACTCAGTATCCCCATCCTGGGGAAGGATCCCATCCACACCCCAGGAGGAGAGAAGGGACCCATCAAACCACACGTGGGGGACCTGCAGAGCTGGCCCAGAGGAGCTGCTGAGTTTCAGCCTGGCATGGGCTCCCTTCCTCCTAAAATAAGTGTATTTGGGGAATGCCACACCACAGAAAACAGCAGGCTTTATCATTTACCCATTCAGTGCCAACACTGGGGTCATGTTAAACAGCACTCCAACAGACTTAAATCTCTGGAGTACAAATGGACCCCAAGCTGGGGATGCTTTCTTCAAAATTATTTTCCCTTCCAAGTACTTGTTGCCATGAAAGTGTACACCTCTCTCCCCAAACTGGGAAAAGTCTCAGCATTTTTTTAGGGAAAGGCACTGGCTGCAGCCACGTCAGTTGGTTTGTGTACCCAGGCCCAGCAACATCCTGCCCACAGCCATAAATCACCCTCAGGGAGGAAATCTGCCTCCATAACCCCAGGCAATTAGTATTTGCCTCTCATCCCAATGTGCCAGGGTCTTTTATTCCCACTAAGCTTTTATCCTCTCTTGTTATCCCCTTTGGAGTCCAATCCTCTCTCAAATCCCACTAAGCTGCTGATGTGGCTGTGCCCAGACCCTGACAGCCATCCAGGGATGAGTCCTGCATCTAAGGATGGGGTGTTTTGGGATGCTATAGACTATAGCCTATGACTCAGGAGGGACCACCAGTCATCCTTATTAGGCTAAAAATTAATTGGGGTGAAAAATCAGGGTTTTTGGGCTATTTCCTCCTGAATCCTGCAGACAGCTACAGAAATACATACCCTGATAAAAGTACTCCAAATGAGAGAGGCACCAGTTAATTGCTGGCTTGGGCTCCACACTGAGGGCTCAGCAGGTGACTCCAATAATATGATCAGGGAAAGGGAGCTTCTTGCCTCACTGCATTTCCTCCAGGGCTTTGCAGAGGGGAAACCTCTCAGCTTGTTGCTCCCCCTTGGAGCTGTGGCTGCCCCAGCCCTGGGTTCAGCATGGCAGTGGCACTGCAACCTCGTGGCACTTGTGTGTACCAGCCTTCCCTGACCATCATCCACAGGTAGTTGCTTCCTTTCTTCTTTCCTTTTTTTTCCTCATGGTCACTTGGAAATAAATTATTTAATGCAAAGATTAAAATGCAAAGAAAGCAACCTAGAATCATTAATTTATGATGTATTTGTGGTGCATTTGATATGAAAAGGGTCCCACGGTGTCACAAGCCCATGGCTGCAAGTGCCTCCCCATCACGGGCAGCAGCGTTCGTCGCCCCTCATTACTTAGCAATTACCTGTTAATTACTGTATTTTCATTCCCCGGCCTTCCTCCCTGCACCCCGAAGCTTCATCCTTGTAAGGGGCATCTTGCGATTCTCCAATTATCCGTAATGACAGTGGTGCAGATGAATGCCAAAATCCCTATTTCCCTGTAATTTGCACCGCGGCAGAGCAGCCGGAGCTAAAGCCACTCTGACTTCGTGCCTGTGGGGCTTGTGACTCAATCATTGTTCTCTGGACTCAGCAGGACGATGGGGGTGAGAGGAGATGTCCCTGGGATGGCCATGGGAGACACAGACCTGTGCTGGCCCCGAAGAGGCTCAGTGGGGCTTTCCCATCCCAGGCAAAGTGTGCAGGCAGGGCAGGGATGCTGAAATTGGTGGCATTTGGGAAGGTGGTGGCTTGGGCAGCAGGATGCTTCCTGAGCCTTTTTAGTAGCAAAAAGTAAAAGACAGCTCTCAGCATAGAAAATTAATTGAAAATGCTTGTCATGGCATGAGATGCTGTTCCTGGTGGTGGAGATCTCTGTAAGAGATGGATCTATCAGGGCAGAATGTGGAGGGAGGTGAGAAGAAATGGAGGGAAGGGTGAAATTCCCACATGTACAATTTCCAGAAGGAACTAGCAGAGGTACAAACCCAGTGCAGCTGCTGAATCGCCCAAAAGGTGCCTGCAGGAGGTTCTGGATGCTCCCCTTCTCCAAAACCCTTCCAGGATTGCAAATGGATGCAGGTGATGTCCATGGGGCCCTCCACCCTTTTATGCCACTCTACAGGTCCAGAGGGAAGAGCCAGAGGATTTTTATCCTAAGAAAAGGGGGTTTTGAGGCTGGAGGTATGTTGTTCCCAGCATGAGGACTCAGCTGGCAGCCCAGGGTTGGGATTAGGGAAGTAAGGAGAAAATGAACCCCTGAAATTTCCCTTACTTGACCCCTGCAGTGGGAGAGGTTTGGGTTTGCTCAGCACAGATGCACGTTTTTGGCTGAGCTGGCAGCACATGGCTGGCACAGGGCCAAAGCAGCAGCTTGGGGTTTTAGCCTTTCCCTGGGGTGAGCACAGCCAGCGTCAGCGCTAAAAAAAAATGTGACGTGACAGAGGTGTGAATCAGCAAGAGGAAAATTCCCACCACTTGGGGAAGGAGAAGAAGCAGAAAAATTACAGGCTGGACTCTGTGAGGCACTTTTGTGGGATGTAGTGGGAATAGGGAAGGCAAGGAAAGGCATGGAGCTGTGGTGCCAAAGCAGCCAGTGGGGTGTAGCAGTGGGACAATGCATTGAGGATGGTCAGCTGATGATCCTCCAGACTTGAATTGCAGCTGCCAGGAAGCTTGAGAAAGCTGCCCTAGGTACCAATCTCAGAACATCTCTAAAATGCAAGCTTTGTCCCCCAAACCTGCTGTCCTCTGCAGGGTGGTCAGGTCCAGACCCTCCCTAGGGGAAAGGGTGCAGGAGGCTGGGCATTTTTCAGTTGCAGGTTTCTTGATGGCTATGCACAGGGCAAAGCTGACCCCAAAAATCGGGCAGAAAGTGCATCAGGGAGGGGGTGCATCCACTGTGTGGGATCCTGAGCCCCTGTACCTGATTCTCCCTTGCCAAAATATCTTCTTCCACCTCATCTTGCTTTGTGGGGGAGCTGGACCTCAGGGTGGCTTAGAAGAGAGGGCAGAGAGATGAGGCAGCATTAGCTCACAGGTAATGTGTGATGGAGGCCATAAACAAGATTGATGTATGGATTAAAGAGACAGAGGAAGGGGAGGCAAAGATTAAGGATATAAATAGGTAAGGCTCTAACCAAGAGCACAAGGTAGAGGCTGGGCAGGAGAGACAATGAATAAAGCAGTGAGTGGCTGGAGGGCTGGATAAATGTGCAAGGGGCAGAGGTCTCAAAAGAAAAGCCAGGTGGATAAATAAGATGCAGAATGAGAGCACTACCAGGGAGCTGAAGGTCAGGAAGTGCTGGGGTGGAGATGTGGTACCCATCATGCTGGGCCTCTTGGCATCTCTGGAGAGCGAAGAAATACAATCAAACCCCAGCATGCCAACATGTCCCAAATGCAACTCCTCTCAGTTCCCCAGCAAGCACTGAGTCACTCTATACAGCTTGCTATTTTCCTAGCTTTCTGCTCAGACATTCATTTGTTTTATGGCCCGAGTGGTGAGAGCTATTTGAAACAAAGCAAGAGGCACCTTGGTGTTAATTCCTGGCTGCAGCCAGACACCAACCCATCCCCCCTGTGCTGCCTACCCTTAGTGGGCCTCTGGCAGGCTGCACTATTGATTGCATCACCTGGCACCCTGAAAAGATGCTCCAAAATGTATATTCACTCATAATGGAGGTTTCAGCTGGCTTTAGGACAGAGAAAATGCAGGGATATCCTGGTGTTGGAAAGCTAGAGAGGGGCAGAGTGAAAAAAACAGAAAATCTCCCTCAAGCATAGAGGCATTTTTGACATCTGGTGGAAGAGCAAATCTCCCCTGCCACAGCTTCTCCATGCCCAGCTTTGCTCTTGGTTTACTCCCCTCTCTCCCTGCCACTGGCTAGGGGATTAAATGCACTTTTTACAGCACGTTGGGGATGAAAAAAAAAAACAAAACCCACCTCAATGATTCTTTGCTCTCCCTCACACATCAGGTCTCCACACATCCCACAGGGTCAGATTCTGGTGGGCATCAGGGACAATCACCTGGTTCTGATGACAGGAATCTGCAAGGACACCCATGCCCCAAGGCACCTGGCAGCAGTCATGCTCCCCTTATCATTGGAGAGAAGTTTTTACAACCACTTGGACAGAGTAGCTTTTACAGCCATTTTTACAACTTCTAGAACCACTGAGTTGCAGTTCGGGTGTCTCAAAATAGGCTGTCATTAAAGTGTCAGGATGGCAGATCCCATTGGTTGTCAATTATTCTTCTTTATTATATCAAAGGCACACAGTGAAAGCCAAAGAATCTGTGTGATTCACTCCTCTTAGTTAGTAACCAGGCTGTCCTTCATAATATGCTGGGTTTGTGTCCAAGAAGTGTTGGTGATATGAATGCTGCCAGCATTCCTACCCCAAGACCTGAAGCTCTCTGTCCAGCTCATGTAGGGCACCACAGGGGCGTTGCAGCAGTGTCACTAGCACAACTTCAGTGAAAGATGCACACTCTTGCCCCCAGAATTTTGGGGCCTTTCTCCTTCATTGCTCCATCCTAGCAGAAAAGGCTGCCTTGGTGTTCCAAAGTTCAGATTTTATCCAGGTAGGAAACGCTGGGCTCCTCCCCCTGGGTGTAACATCCCCAGTGGGATGATGTAAATTTATCAGTCCTGCAGGGAGACTCAGGGGCCCATTAATAGAAGGCATCTTCCTGGTCAGAGGATGGGTTGTGGAAGAGAGAAAGAAAACTGCCCCACCTGTTTTTTAACAGCTGCCCCCTTAACAGAGGATTATACCCACCCCACTGGAGTTATGGGTCATGGAAGAGATGAACACTGCTCAACCTGGTTTCTACAGGTGGTGATAAATACATACTGCAACCCAAGACAGCAAGAGAAGAAACATTTGAGGTCTTTCTGTTTTTGAAGTCTTTTCCTGGGGAAAATAGGGAAAGAGGATGCTGGTCCAGGGTACCAAACACAGGGTTTGCTCAGTTTCCCTCTCAGTGTTCACCAGTGATACTGCTGGGGATGTTTTCTTTGGAAACACACTGGGATGGGATTATACTGCATGAAAGATCATCTCCTATTGGCTTTCAGTACTGGAGCAAGCTCTTGTTGGGATGGTTTTATCCAGCTGAAACTCAAGGTTTGGGACTTTGGGTTTTCCTTTGGCTCTATCTATCTATCCCAAGAGTCTGCTGGGCTTGCTAAAAATAAGAGAGAAATGTTAAAAAGTCACTTTAGCTGACTCCAGTCTTTTTTTAAAAAAATGCTATTTTCAAGAGGTGAAGGACTGGATAGCTCACTTAGGTTGTTTTAATTAATCTGTACCAGCATCCCCTTTATCCCTTGTGACTCTTGTCATAAGGGTCCTGCAAACTCTCCATGGAGTGACCTTGGTCAGGCTTTGCATCCCATTCCCATCCTATCCCACCCCATCCCAGGTCCCCATCCCTGCTTCATCCTCAGGCTGGTGTGACTTAGTGGTGTGCTTGCTCTGGAGTGTTTGGGGTTTATTGCTATTTTTAATTTGCCCCTGAATTGGGAAGAAGAAGGGATGCTTTGGGACTTGTTTTCCATTCAGTTAAATTCATTTTTAATCAGCTGATGGTAGTGATTTGATACAAACAATCTTCCCCAACTGAGGTTAATCAGGACAGAGCAAGCCTTTCACTTGCCATTATTTAGAGTGGCATTTTATAGAAATACTGTTAGAGAGGTTATTTAACCATATATTTGTTTTCATTGTGTACACAGCTTTTTCATGGGCTTCCCAGTATTTAATGCAGAGAGATTTTATTTATTTTTGTCATTTTGTCATTTGGAGGAAATTCAGGCCTGCCAAAGTGCCTGGGATAGATAGCCCAGGAGGCTGCAGTAATCTGTTCAGACCATCTGGGCTCTGGCTCCCAGAGCAACCTTGATGGGGGCTGGAAAGCTTTAACAAACCTCAGCCACATCAGCATTGGATTTTTTTTGAGGTATGATGATGGAATGTGTTTCTGTCAGTCCCTGTAATGCAATGCTCGTCCCAGTGCAGCAGCTTCTTGGAGTGAGCAAGGCTTGGTCTCTGGCAGGGCATACTAAGGTTTAGTTTGGAGCAAAATTAGATCAGAAGAGAGTGCCAGCCCCACAAAAGGTGAGATTTAAACCATGAAGCAGCTGAATGGTCCAGCAGCCAGGCTCCAGGGCAAAGCTTTCCAACCAGTGGGGAGCAGTAAGTATCCATCCCACCTCCAAAAACACTCTCCCAGGGGCAGAAGGGAACAAACCCAGCCTCTTACACAGCTGCTGAGCAAATATTAATTTACTCTTATAGTTAGGGCTGTACAGGAGCAGACTTAGGCCAGGCACATGTAGAAAACCACTTGTCAGCAAAGCCCCTGGGGCTGATGCTTTGCAAGGAAAGAGCAGAAGCTCTTGACATGTCAGAGATGTCCCAGATTGGGCAGTGCCTGCATGGGGGCTTCGCTTGTTTTTGTCTCACTGCAAGGAGTAAGGCTCTGTCTGGAGACAGTAAATTATCCCTCAGCTGGTGTCTCACTCGTGTAACTGAGCTGCAGTTAAAGTCTCCCCGGGGCACTCCCTTCTCAGCCCAGCAGTTTGTGGAGTTCCTGTTCCTGTCCGCAGCCTTGCACTGCCCCTGGCTGCTGCTGGGGCTGCAACGGAGGGGTGGGAAAAACTTTTCTGCCTGGTCCAGGTCCCTGCCAGGAGGTGATGGATTATTTGCAGTCTGCTCTTAGGGAATGTGGGCTAACAAGCACCAGGATCAGCCCTTCATCACAGGGTCTGGGGAAGATGGTACTACCACACTCCAACCCCAGATTTACTGACCTTGCCAAAAACTCCCATCTCACTGAAGCTTGTAAGAACCTCTGTGCTCTACTGTCCAACATAACTGTGTTTTACAACAAGGAAACCTGTGTTTTCTTTTAATTTATAAAACCTTCCAGATGTTCTGGCTCCAGCTGTGCAGTGAGCAGCCTGGGCAGCACAAACCTGCTAGCCAGGGATTACTGAGGGTGTTATTTTAATCCCAAAGTTGTTTTCCACCATGCTGTCCGTTTCCTGCCAGCTCCTTGCTCATTTTATTTAGTATAAAACCCAAAGTGCAGGTGTCAGGTCACAGTAGAGAAGTAGCTCCTCCATCTGCTCTCTCAGGAAATCCCAGTCTATGCTTTTTAAGAGGAAAACTGTGGGTATGGATTAAACCCAAAAGCCAGAAGAATCAGTCTCCATCCTCATGCTGCTTCCCAATTTTTCAGTCAAATGTTTTCCCTTGATCCCAAAAGAGCTTCCATTTCCTGCCGTCCTGTGTTATATTCAGCCTTTCCTAGGCTATCACTGAGGTGTGGAGAGGCTATGGCTGGGTGTTTAAATGCTTTTCCCAAATCCCTGTGGGAATGGCAGAGCAATAGTGCCCTGTATCCCTCATGGAGGGCACTGCCCCATGGTTTGCAGCAAGCTCAGCTCCATTAGGTGCCCTTACAGACAGTGAAGCAAAGGAATAGGAAAGTGATGCTAAGTGCTTCATCTCCTTTCTTTGGTTGGCTTTAACCAAGCCAGAATTAGGAAAAATTCCCCCAGATTTTGCAGGGGGTGCACAGTGTAGTGCTGGGAGCTGTTAACTGCCCCCGCATAGCAGCTCGCTCTCGTTTCATTAGCCCAGAATCAGCTTTCCCATTCCAGTGCTCCCCAGTGGTGTCTGTGGGGCAGCTGCACAGCATGGGGGTCACCCAGCCTGAGCTTCCTGGCTGTGCCTGTACCCACGCTCCCCTGTACTTATTTATAGCTTCTGTTTTTCCCTCTGAGTTGTATTCCCTCTTAGGGTGGCTAAGCCAAACAAGTACGAAGTCTGATAAGCGCAAGGTAGCTTTTCCCCGAGGGATACATTATTTATGAAGCTTATCGATTGTGGGAAATAACCCACGGGCGTTAAAACATGAGCTACATCCCCTCTTACACCACAGCTGTTAATTACCTGCAAGCTGCTACCAATTTCTCCACCCACAGGGGTTAGGGATGTGAGGAATATCACACCCACCTCGCCGTCTCCCGGAGCCACTGGAGATGGGCATCACTCTGACTTAAACCCTACATGCTGCATCAGTCATCCAAATTTGCCTGCCTCAGGTCCCAGCCTGTGCTGCTTTCCCTGCTGTAAAGGGCTCTTTAGTACCTACTTTAGTATTTCCCTGCCTTGACAGTTCTTATAGGAAGCCATGAAGTCACCTCTCAATCTTCGTGATGAACTAAACAGACTGAGCTCTCCAAAGCTGGCAGTTTCCCCATCCTTGTGAAGTTTTGTGACTCTCTGTAACCACTCTAATCTCTCAGTGTCCTCTCAAGGAGTGCAGGCACTGGACCTGCTGTCAGGGCTCTTGTCCTCTGCTGGATCAGGATATAGCATGGTACCCAACTCCTCCGTGGCACCCTAAAAGGTGCAACCCACTCTATGCCAGTCAAGAAGCCTTTTCCCTCCTCTTAATGCTGATGAAAAAGCTTCCAAGGGCTGCTCCTGAGTCCCTGGTGTGGCTTCTGGAAAATGAAAGAGGTATGAATGGAGCAGAGGCAGGTCTGGCAGCTCCTGGGTGGGCACACAGCTGAAACTATGGTGACAGCAACACCAACAGGATCACAGAATGGCTGAGGTTAGAAGGGGCCACTGGGGTCATCCAGTCCAACCTCCCTGCTCAAGCAGGCCCTCCTGGAGCATATTACTCAGGATGTGTCCCGATGGCTTTTGAATTTCTCCAGGGAAAAAGACTCCACAACCTCTCTGGGATGTGATGCTTAGGGTTGAACCATGAGAATGTCTGAATCCTTGTGACAAAACCACTTTTGCCAATATCACACAGATATTCTTTTAATTTAAAAGGGTAAAATCTCTGTAGAGCCATTGTCCAGCACCAGGGATGGAAAAATCAGGCAGGGTCAGGGATGCTCCTCTGCCCAGGCAGGAGGTGGAGTGGCACAACTGGCTGGAGGAGGTGTTCATGCCTGGGAGACTGCAACAGCGATGAGCTGAAGGATAACAGGAAGATAACACCAGTAATTAGGGCTGCAATAGAGATTAGGTGCTGGAATTGCAGAGGACAGGGATGGGCTGTAATTACCTGCTTAGGGCTGGTGCAGATCAGTATAATATCACTGACCTGAGTCTCAGCTCCCACCCCAGTACCCACTGCAGCTATGATACTTCAGGGAGATGAGAACGGCTGAGAAAGGAAGCAATAACAGCAAAAGACTATAAAACCATAATGAAAAATAATTAGAATACAACCATTGGTATGGGGATAGTTAGGAATGGAGGGAAGGTGGAGGAGAGCAATGAGGAACATAGAGCAAGAGAAGCTGGTGATAGGGCTGATGGAGACACCGACTAGTCTGGATGGAGATGCAGTTCTCAAAATTGTAATGGGAATAATTATGACTGCAATGGGGTGGTAATAAAGATAATGGAATCGTAATTGAAGAGGGGATGGCTGTAAAGGAGGAAGTGCAAATAACAGCCTTGTAAAGGAGACGATAAGAAAGATAATGGATGGTAATGGGGTTGTTGTTAAAGGTAATGGAGTTATAATGAGGCGATGACTGCAGCAGGTAGAAGGGGATGGTTGGTTTAACGAGGACTATGATGCAGAGAAGACTCTATTTCTGATTCATCACGACGGGCTGTGCTGGAGGTGACCATGAGGCTAATAATAACTGAAGGGTCAATCCTTAAGACAAATGTAGGCATGCCATGAGCACAGGAGGACACTGTCCCTGGAGATGTAGAGTAGAGGTGCAGATCCTGGGGAGGAGGATCCTGCTGCAGCATGAGGGACAAGGCAGAGGAGACAATAAAAAGGACTGTGACAAATTACCTGGGCAAGTGCTGCAATGTTTGCTTAAGGGCCAGGCTGCTTTGCAGAGTCTTGAACTGAGGAGACAGGATGGGGTGAAGGAGAAGCAGTCACTGCTGGCCTCATGCCCCCAGTAAGGGCAGCCCACTACAAAGGCAAGGATGAAGAGTCACACTGCAGCAGAGCTGATGGTGATGTGGGGACTACCTGATGAGCACGGGCCAGAATTAGGAAGGGCAGAGCTGGACACAAAAGCGAGTACATCACATCATCTTGCAGCAGCAAAGGGGGACTAACTGCCATAGGGGGATAATTCAGAAAGCAGTTGATGACATCATGCATTGAGGTAGTTGTTTTAAATCCTTTGTGATGACACAGCTCTTCACCTCCCACTAAAGCTCAGCTCAAGGTTCCCAGTCACCCCTGCAGAGCAGGTCACCCTCCCAAGGCTGCTTGCCACACTCCACCAGCCAAGCCCCATCCCATCTAGCACCATTCCCCCATCCATGAACCTGGTTCTTCTGTCACAGGAGAAAATTACATTCGTTTCACTTCACTTGCCCTTGACAAGCCCATGCCAGGTGTCACTTTCGAACCTCATTATCCTCCAGATTCTTACAGATTGATTGCTTAATAACATCTTCTTGCATTGCTTCGTTTTGAAGCCTTTAAATCCTGAAGCTTCCCCACTGCAGCTCCCAGCCTGCCCTGCAATATTAGAAAAACCCTGAACATTTCCAAGGTTGGATTAGCTCTGGAAGTACACCCAAAGGGGAATTCAGCAGCTAACATCAGCATAACCTGACTGCTCTAAGTACCGTGGCAGGTCTTCTGCTCTCTGTTCAAGTTGGACTCCTGCCCCATTTAATCATCCTGTCCTAGTTAGGTGGGTGCAAGGGAAGGCTGAAGCAAAGTCGACAATTAATCCCTTCCTTGAGCAACATGCTGGGGCTTTCCTCAGCTCTCCTCCTTCCTGTGCATTTACAAAAGGGTTTTGCCCAGCCTTAAAATGAACAACCCACTGGAGCTTGTTCTGCACCTTTATATCTCCACCAGCTCTGCCCTGTTGCCAGGTCTCTGGCATCAGGTCCCCTTTTCTGCAGTTCTTCTCCGTGCCTGAGGTCCATCAAGTCCCTGCATCATATCTTCCTCTTGTTCCTTTGGGTGGTTTGTTGTGGTGCCCATAACATGGTCACTTTAAGTAATTGCCAACTTCCCTGTGCTCCTTGAGCCCTTGAATTATCTTCCCAGGGGTTGCTGCCTGATTCTCTGAGTTTTTGCAGCCCGTTATCCTTACTCTGCTGTTGTCACTCCCTTTCTCATGGCATCTTGGCACCACTATTTCACCACCTATTTCCTGAAATCACTTTCCACATCTTTCAGCCAGTTCTGCTCCATTATCTCAAATCAAGATCAAAATAGCAGCTTTAGCTAGCAGTAGTCCTCATCACCATTAGTGAGATGTTGCACTAACATGCCCAGGGACCTGAGCAGCTCTGTCCTGCTGTATCATTCACAATGGAGTTTAAAATGCCATTTACCACCAAGCTGGAGGTAAAAAACCTCTAGGTTTTAAGAGTCATTCACTTCCACCCACCTCCTCCTTTTAACTCACATGAGGTCTGTCCCTCCAGTCTCACCCCTCTGAAATCACCCACAATGAAGTTGCCTGTTCCCAGACCCTTGCTTAACCTACAGGACAAATGCACCTCATTCTTGGGACACTGCTTTCCTTCTTTCCTCACTTGCTCTTCCCCAGCAACTTCTGTTCATCCTACCAAATATTCCTGTAATGCAATTTAAGCCCTTGTCTGAGCAAGGTACTGTTTACATCAGCCTTTTTATTTTGCCAACCCTCAGCCACGTGTACAGACGTCACCCTGCTGTTTTGCTTTCTCCCCTCCCTTTTCTGAACTCACCACCACATTTTTTCCTTCCATTTGTTAGCATTTCTTCTGTTCTCCTGTGGATAAGTGGTATCTCTTTACTTTGGCAGCCTGTCAGCAGGACCAGGTGTTTTTTCCTACTAAGGTGATCCCGATCTCCCTTACCAACAGGACGCCCCATAAATATCCAAACATCTGTGGTTCTGTTGGTCCCAAACCCAACCTGTCTCCATCAGCCACCTCTCAGCAGATTTGACCCAGAGCTCCTCAAAACCTTTGCACTCTGCCCGTTTCAAGCACACAGCATTTAATTGGCCTAAAGTACCATCTGCAGACATCCAAGCAGCAAGGGAGAAGAAATAGCCTTCAAATGAAAAGGACCTGGGAAATAAATAGAAGACCTAACAGAAAAAAAATATTAAGGGTGAGAAAAAAATGGAAAAAGAAGAATGCTGGAGATTGCAGCAGCCTCAGAGATAACCCGGGGACATTTTTTATCACTAAAAGTCCATTTTCAGTCACAGATGGGACTTTTTTCTCTTAATCGCTTTCCCAACAGCAAACCATGAAGCCGCAATAACCTAAATCACCAAAGGACACAGCAATTGCAAGTCCTTTCTCTCTTGGACAGTTGCCAAACCAAACTTTGCTCAATACAAGGTGGAATAAAAAAAATCACTACAACAGGTCTCCCAAAGGGAAAACAGAACAAGAGTGAAGGATAGGAGGGGAAATTGGAAGTGAAGCTCAGCTCGACTTCAGGATGAACTTGTGCACAGAGTCCTTAATGACTAACCTGCTGTGGCTGCCCAAGGAATTTTGTAGAAAAACCTCTCATTTTTGTCATCACTAGAGGCTCCAGCCCTGATAAATGACAAGTTGGAAACTTTGTGAGCACTGTCATGTAATAGAAATCACGGGAGGCAATGTAACTTTAAAGAGAAACTGTAATAGTCAGCTTTCACATGCTGTTAACTTGGGAGGTTTGTATCAGGGAAACATCCCTTATCACCAATACAGGGAAGACCAGGAAGATCAGCAGGAGTTTGTGCAAGGATTTCAATAGGTCAGGATCTTTGCTGGTTATTTTGAAAAAAAGCTGCTTACACTGCCTGGTGTAAGAGAAAAACCTGAAAAAATCTAGAGCAGAAAAATAAAAATTAAAAATCCATGGTAGTGCATGGGAGGGCACCAGGACACAGAGCTGGAAAGGATCAGTGGCTTGTCCAACAGCCCTAGAATAAAGCATTTAAGCTGTTTGGAGATTGCTTTCTCACAAAGCTCTCTGCTCACCCAGTCTGTGAGTGCTGCAGCAATATTATGCACACTGAGAAATCTCCAGGGTTGAGGGCTCCCACCAGTCTGTGCATGCATGGCACAGTCCCTCCAAGGGGTTTCCCTTTAGGGATGTCAAGATAGAGACAAAGAACAAAAGCCTAGGCTGGGAAGAAAAAAAAAATTAGTCTGACCTGGTGTTGGCTGCCAGAGGGAGACTCAGAGCAGGACTTCTCTTCCTAGCGAAGGGAAACCCCACAGAGAAAGAACTGAACTCTACTATTGCTCTCTGCCACCTGCTTCTCACTAAGTTCCCAGTCTTGTGTCTTCAGAATCTCCAGACATCTGCCAAAGCCCTTCCAGGCTCTGTGATAAGCTGGGAATGCAAATCTGGGTGCAAGGCTTGTGTGGGAGGTGCTGTGCTGGACCCAGAGGCACTGGGCTGCCTGCAGCAATGGGACCAGCCCCTGCCGCTGATGGCATCATCCACATTCTCCTCTTTGTCACAGGGACACAATCCACTGCCACCAAGAGATTAGACAGCCTTGAAGTGTGGCAGGAGAGTAGAAACCCCAAATGTATGAAGGCATTAACATCTGGGCATAATGTCTGTGTGCTTCTGAAATAGTGTAAAAAATAGAAAGGGAGGTGAAATCCCCATTATTCAGCAGAAGAAATGATGTTATTTTTGCTTTTGTAGTTGCTTGGGTGTTGGTGTACACGGTTAAAGCTCCCTGAGAAATCATACCCTGTGGGAAAATCCTACAGGATTAGCTGTGTAGCTAATGGAATTACCCTGAAACCTGCAAGACTTCACAGCTCTTTAAACAGTGGTTTTAACCATCCAGTGCAGGCTTTCTTAGGGCAAGGAGAATTATGCTTACCCTTTCATAGAGTATGATCCACAAGAACCAGCAAGAAAGCCATTTTCTATTGAGATCTATTGCTTTCAAGGGGGTAAGAAAGGCAAGGAAACATCACTCAAGATACATTTCCCTGAAGTTATGGTTTCTTCTAAGTTAGGATTTAAGAGTTGGGCTCTCCGCTCTTGGCATCCACAGGCACTTAGTTTGGAACAAAAATCAGGTATGTCACAGTCAAGAGCTTACTGGGACCCAGCTTTGGACTGAACACAAATGTACAGTTTCCAGTTCAGGGTTTGCCAGACAAACAAACAGAAGGGGTTTCCATGGCCATTGCTTTGTTGTCCAAGCAGTGAGAGCTACAACTTGCTTTATAAAACAGCCAGTAAGAAAGAACTGGGCAAAATTTTACTGGTATCTATTTCAAAAATGGGAGTAAAAACATCTCATCCTCCTCATCTTTAACTTAATCCTAGGAGGAGAAGGAGGAAGAGGAAGGAGGTTCTCTGATACAAAGCAGCATCCTGCAGAGATGGGGCTGCCTTTAAAGTTCCTACAGAATCACAGGTTTCCTAATAAAGAGCAGTGTGGTGGCACACTTTGGGGGACACCTGGCTCTTGGATTTGTCATCTCTGGCTTGGAGCTGCTCAATGTGAGTAAAGCAGAGCAGCCACCCCATTCATTCACACACACCTCTCCAAGGGATGCTCCTTGGAAGCCTCCTCACTTTTAAACATAGAACAGGTGCTGCAGAGAGATCTCAACATCCTCCTAGCCATTACCTTGACCAGCCTGCAACCCCAAGCAGTGCTGCCAGGGGTGCAGGTGCTGGGTGGGAGCCAGGTGGAAACACCACAGAAGCTGGTTTTGGTTCAGTCAGGGCCTCCATGCTGCCTTGGCCACCCTGTCTTCAGGGAATCTGATTTTCCTCATGTGGTGCAGAAGCAGAGATACACAGGGACTGCAGAGCACCTGTCACCACCTGGATGTGCTGTGTGCACAGCTGGGAAGAAGGCTGTCTTCTCCAAACACTGCTGATGAGCCCAGGACAAGGACATCATTTCCCATGGCAGATGAACACCTGAAGTGGATACATGAGCTCTTTTACCTGGGCATCAGCTCAGTCTGAGTCAGCCTTCAGGCAAACACCAGCTGCTCTGACATTGCACCCTCAGGGCTGCATCTAAAAATAAAATTAGAAAGGGTAAAAAGTATGCTTAGCCTTACCTCTGTTCCAGAGTCCCCCAGGAGACACTGGGATTAAGGGGAGAGGAGATGGCAAATCCAGGAGGTTGGAAGCACAGCTCTGGACTGAGTGTGCTGGGAGCACAGCAGAAGCAGCTGCTGCCTGCAGCAGAGGGGATGCCACCTCCCTCCCTCGTTTTTGGGGAGGAAAGATAAAACTAAGCAAAGGAAGCATCCAAAAGGCCATGCCAAGACCCAGTGCATAAGGCTGTGATCACCATGCTGTGAATCCTCTCCTGCATCCCTCAGGATGTGCTGGTGCTGCCTCCTCGCAGGCTAGATCGCACTCTCTGGAGCAGTCTGTGTGGGAGATTGATTTTCTCCTAGCAAGCCCAGCTCACAGGCAGCATCTGGCTCTCCACAAAGGTCACTCTGCTTTGCTACCATCAACACTTCGGCCAGATTTGGCAACAGGAAGCCAAGACTCACTAAAATTTGGCTTTGCAGTAAATTTTCCTCCCTCCCCATAGTTTAAGATTACTTAGAAAAGAAGTTCTACTGAAACATGGCTTGAGAGATTTCTTCTAAAATAAACTCAACCTTCAGGGCCATTTTTCAACCAAAACAATTCAAAGTTTAACTCCATACAAATTTTGGAGCTGATTTGATATGCCTCAATCTAGCTTTGCTAACCAACACCATACTCCATCAGGCAGACCCAGCCTGAAGCCACAAGCTGGAACAGTGCTCACAGGATGCTCCACTGCCCTTGGCAAGGCTCACAGACCTGCTTCTCAGGGGCAGATTTGCTCCCTGGCTCCAGCCCCATTTTTCCATGCATTTGGCAATACATGAGGGTCCCTTCCAGCAGCCACTGTACTTTCTCCCAGCCCCAGGAAGCAGGGACTTCCACGACTAATACAGTTTTATGGCTATTTAAGATTTGATTTAAGTTCCTGCTGTCACAGCCATTAAAAAAAGTAATTTTTTATTTTTCAAGGAAGGCTGACATGAAATGCAGGCAAGTTTCCATCATCTATTCCCTTCCCCCACCCAAAAAAAAAAAACCAAACCCAATCTATACTAGATATAAAGAAAAAGATTTTTCACAACTACGGTGAAGAGGCACTAGCACAGGTCGCCCAGAGAAGCTGTGGATGCACTATCCCTAGAAATGTCCAAAGCCAAATTGAACAGGACTCTGAGCAGCATGGTCTTGTGGAAGGTGTCCCTGCCCATGGCAGGAAGGTCAAATTAGGTATGCTTTAAGGTCTCTTTCAGCCCAAAATATTCTATGATTCTATGAAGATTCTGTGTTGACAAGAACATAATTACAGACCTGAAGTAGACAGCTTGAGCTGTGTGAACCCAGTGGAGCCACCACAACTGTTGGATGAATGGATCCCAACACTTTTTACTTCAAAATTTTGGGCTCCTCAAGCTAGCAAATCCCCTTATTTTTAAACTTAGCTCAAACTTGCACTTTCTTGGTAGTAAGTGCCTGGCAAGACCACAAGCATGTCTGCTACAGGATGGATGGGCCTGTCATGGGTGCACCCATGGCTGTGGTCCAACAAGAAAGCACTTCTAGATAACAAGCCACCATCTCTCCAAAGCCTTTGTGCATCTCAACCATAAACAATTTTTTAGGCTTTTTCAGAACTGTATTCACACCACCAAAGCCTCAGAGCTCTATGGGAATTCAATGGTCACTGGAGTGCTTGCCAAAAGTACTCTGCTTATAAAAATATTACTTAAGCTCCTTGGAAAGGCAGGTGTTTCAGTGGGGAGTCTGTCATATTTTAATCAAGCATAGGAGAATGATCTTGTGGTTTAAGTATACCAAAAATGCAAAACATTATATCCAGCAAGTATAAACAGAGCTTCTGACTGAGTTTTTTAATCATTTGAGGGAGAGCGACCACGGCAGCTTAGGGGAAGCAGTTCCATGTCTCAATGTCCAGCACCTTCTCTTCATCCAGACCATTGCTTCCAGATAGAGCAAGATCCTACTTCCATCTTTTACAGGCACGCTCATCACTTCCCAGGGCAATAATCCAGGAAATAAACCCAGAAAAAGCTCTGGGACAACTGAATTCTGTTTGCCTTATGTGCTCAGGGCAGAAGTTTCCATGTCCCAATACCCCTAGATGGGGACAGATGTTGCCTCTGGGCAGTTGTGCCTCCTGACTTTGGCAAACAGAAAGCATTTCTCTGTCTCTAACTGTTCCTCTAAATTTTGTTTAGACCATGTCAAAGTCTGTATGCTCTAAAAGCATCCATTTTTGGGGAAATAGGAAGGCTTTCGGGTCACCCTGGAAGGATAGAAAAGCCAGTGACCGACATTGGCATACTCAGAGCTGCACAAGAAGCTCACAGAAGATATAAAAGCAGCCAGAGCCAGCATCAGCTGGGCACCCCATGAAGTCTGGCATGAGCCAAGCCCCCTCCAAACCACTGATGAGGAAACATGGAGAGGGGAGACAAATGATGTGACAAGACCTTCCCTCCCTGCTTTCTCCCATCCATGCTTGACAGCCAGCTATGAGAAGCTTAAGACTGGATGCTGGGTTTTAAATACAATTTTTCTCAGGGTGTGAAGATTTAAAGACAACACTTCAATCTTCTCCAAACATGTGGCTATCTTTATGATTAACTGCCATGCCCTTCTATGAGCCTGGCTTTGCATAGATCAAGGGTTTACCATATATTAAAAAAATAGAGAATATATATGTTGATATTTTATACAAATTTGAGATACAGAAGACAGCACAGCATTGTAGAAAATGAGACAGCAGAAAATCAACACAAGAAGCACACCTGAACTGCAGAGCACAAGACCCAGGCCACAGAAGATTGATGTGTTTCCTCCTCTGTGACTCCCAGGAAGGCAGCACACAAATGGCATGCTAATGCACACACTAGAATGAGACAGAAGCATTCCTAGTGAGTCCTATGGCATTTTTTCTGCCCAGTATGAAAGACAACTTACCACAGGCACCACACCAAACTTGAGATATTCCTCTTGAAGCACAGAAAGAAAGAAAAAAAAAAAAAAAAAGAAAAAAAACCACCAAAAAACAAAAAAAAAAAACCCAACAAACCCTTTCCTCTTCTTCTTACCCTACCAGTCCAGAACATCACCAGCCCCTCCTGCACCACAATGTTCTGCTCTTGACCTATCTCAGTTGATATAAATGAGCACAGAAATTAGTGGAGGCACATAGGCTTAAAGGATTTGATCACAGCCTAATTAGCTGTGGCTGGCACCACCCCTCTAATCACCCATCTCACCTGCCCGACCTGCAACAGTTTTAGAAAGGAGAAGCACAGGGAGAAGTAGGTGGAATTCCAAAATAGCTAGTAGCAGTGTTTGGTGTTTCTTTAGTTTCTCCAGAGCAGCCAAGGCAGGCCTGTGTATTGCAGATTCAATTCCCTGACAGGAAACAAAATAATACATGACAATTATTAAAATTACTTACAAGCAGAAAATCTGCCAGAGCATCTTGCAGCACTGTACAAGCACTAAGAAGTGAAAGACCCTCTCTGAGGCACACCAGGACACTGAAGCTAAACACCAACCATGCTCTAGCTTTAGGGTATCCATCTATTTGGGCAGAAGAGGTCTGAGATAAGTACAGGCAGTCCTGGCTTGCTGCCTGCCATAGGGTTTTGGCCCCAGTGGGTGGGGAGGAAATTTGTGATAAAAGCCCAGAACCTGGTAGAACTCATCATATCCACATGCTGCATGAAAAGAAAGTCTCCTCCACATACACCTCAAGCCCTAAAAAAATTAATTTAGGAAAAAAAAACATGTTAAACTGCTATTGATCTTCTAGCCAAGGCTTGCATTGAAAAAATGTTTTTTCTGTGTACTTCACTTATAAAAGAAGACAAGGAATCAGAGACATCACAGCACAGTTTTATCTCCTAGAGACCAGCTAAATACCACATTAGACATGGCAAGGCCAGACAAGATAGGAAGAGAACCCACCCAAATTTTAGACAAGATAGTAAAATTAAATTTTTTCCACAATTTGGGCAGCAGAGTCATCCCTGTCACCCTCCCCACCAAGCACATGTCTGAGGGGTTTGTTTTCTTTTCTCATGTGCATTTTAGTAGAGTATTTTGATCTTTGAGAAAGAAGAGTGCTACATAGAAAGTTCCACCAAAGTAAGAGGAGTTTAAGTCCTAAAATATCTATCTAGAATGAAAAATCAGATTGGCAGCTGCTACAGTCCAATTTTTAAACTTCTTAGAAATGCCTCTGCCTGAATTACAGTATAAACAAGGCCATATGCCAAAGTCAATAGTACAGAGTTTATTTGATAGGAAATATATAAGAGAGAGAGGAAGAAATAAATAGGAAAGAGGTAGGGGGACAGAAAGAGAGTAGCAGAGACAGAAAAAAGAAAATGTCACCCCTCCGTGGATCCCACTGGTGTCTGGATGATCCTTCCAGCTGGTCTTTAGCTTGTAAGAAAGCACAGAATGCAATGGGTTCATTATGTCAGGCCAGGTGGGAATGCCTGGGCAAGTCCCTGCTGGGGACAGTTTGACACAGTCTCTTGCAGCAGACTCTGGGTCTGTGGCATCACTTTGCATCTGGTGCAGTCCCGTGGTGCAAGGCCTTAGAATGAGTCTGGGGAGCACTCTGGGGGATCTGTGATGCATTCTGACACCCCCTCAGCTGCCTTCCACGTAAATGTCCTGTGGATGTGGGGATAACCCTTTCTGGGGCTGGGGGTTCCACAGTGGGGCCAGTTTGTGTAAGGGAGGGTGGGTGTTCAGTGTGTTCAGTGCCTCTGACCAGAGTTACACCACACACCTGAAACCTCCTCCTCCCCCCTTGGCTGGGGAGAGTCTGTGCAAAGCAGGCCTCTGTGGCCTGTGGTCTCCCCCACCCCAAACCTATCAGGATGATGCAGAATGATTTTCTGCTGCATCTGGCTTTCCTGTGGATGCATTCTTTTCCCTCAGCCTTGTTTACTTCCCCAGATCTGAGATGATTGAACCATAGTGTCCCCTTTATCTTATCTAGGCAGTTTGACTCACAGTCCAAGGCTCCAGTCAGGTATCTTCAAGGAGGGGTGGACTTCTGTGGTTGTCATTTCTTTATACAGTGTTTGCTATGATGGGCAAAACTCCTTCATAACAATGTTTAAGGCATGAACTCTTCTAGTCTCTGACAGCAGCACAGAAGTAAACTTTCACCAGCTCATGGTATTACTCTGTAGGCTGTTATTTCAGTATTTCATAGGAAATTGCTCTTGCAGTTTTGAAGTCATTCCCCCTTGTCCTGTCACTCCAGGCTCTTGGCCAAAGTCCCTTTCCAGCTCTCTTCAAGTCCCTTTAAGCAATGGAAGGTGCTCTAAGGTCTCCGTCTCGGTTTGAAAGGCAGATAGATGTCTGCTAAGGAGGCATCCCAGGAGCCTCCCTTGGAATGGAGAATACAAACCCCCTCCCTCCAAATTATTATAATTTTGAAATTAAGGGGCTCTCAGGCAAAGATACGGGAATAGAAATAACAGTTCTTTATTAGAAGAATTAAAATAAAAATGCAGTAATACAAGAACCAAACCCCACTGACAGAGTCAGAATACAACCTGACACCCTGTGGGTCAGGGAGTGTGTGGCAGATGTGGTTCTGTTGAAGCAATGTTCCTGTAGAAAGGGGTAGATTTCCTCTGAAGGTGGAGCTGTAGATGGGCCTGGTCTTCCTCTGGGAATCCAGTGGGAAAGGCTGTTTTGGTGCTCCAAATCTCAGACTTTTATCTAGGTAGGAATGCTTGGCTCTTCCCCCTGGATGAAGCATCTCCCAGTGGGGTGATGTAAGTTTATCAGTCATGAAATGAGACTCAATTGCCCATTAGCAGAAGAGATCTCCCTGGAGGGAGGATGGGTGGTGGAAGAGATAAGGAAAACTGCCCCAGCTGGTTCTTAACAGCCACCCCATGAACAGAGGACCAAGGACCACCACCCTCCCACCCCCTGCCCTGGTTTCAACAGATGGTGATAGAACAGATGCTTTTGGTCACGTCTTGCACTGCAACCCAAGACAGTCTCCCTGGGGCCTTCTTTCCTCTAGGCTGAACACCCCAGGTCTCCCAGCCTGCCTGCATAGCAGACATGCTCCAGCCCTCAGAGCTTTTTCATGGCCTCTTCTGGACCTGCACCAGCAGGTTGTCTTTCCTGTGCTGAGCACACCTGGGCCAGATGCTGCACTCCAGGGTTAGACTCTCAAGTAGAGGCGGGGCATCACCTCCTTGACCTGCTGCCCACCAAGGACAAGAGGCACTTCCTGGGCTGTGAACACCCACTGTCAGCTTATGCCCAGCCTTTCATCTTTCCAGGGTTGCTCTCTCTCCCTTCTTTCCTCAACTTCTCTTGATAGCAGGGGTTGCCCCCACCTAGATGCAAGGTCTTGCTCTTGACCTTGTTGAACCTCATGAGGTTCCCATGGGTCCACTCCTTGAGCTTGTCCAGCTCCCTCTGAATGAATCCCTTCAAACACTCTCCTATTTGCTCTGTTTCAGGTGTGTGAGAAGCAGTCCAAATCTACCTCAATTAGCAGGTTGAGTTTGCCTAATTTGACAGGGCTGTCCTCCCAGCAGGCATAAAGGGGAATTTGCTCCTCACTTTTTGTAGGAATAGGATGCAACCAGTAATTCCTCAATTTTAAACTGTGCTCCAACTCTGAAAGTATTTTTGGCTGTGTCCACTGCTGCAATTGCTGCCCAAGAGATCTCATTTCTCAGTTCAGCAAGCCCTACTCAAACAGCTACAGCATGTTATTTGTTCTTATTTATCTATTGCTTTCATCAGAAGTGAAGGAGGACAGAAAAGGCAGGCAAGAAAGTGTGTTTGAACTGACTCTGGTTAGTTTTGGCTTAGAAATTATAAAAGTCTTGGAAATGCAAAGTGCTGAGCCAGAATTCTGGGACACTGGGGACCACAGGAGTCAAACCAAAGATGAATTTTGACCCATTCATGAAAGGACTTACATCACTGTCTGTCACAGGACTTAAGAGGTCTCCTTCATCCTGAGTCTTAGATCTCCACAGAGTTCTTCAGCATTAAAACAGCCTTAAAATTGATTTTAAGTGTTTGCTTGTGAACTAAGTTTGTAACCAACACTTACAATACCAGTTGAAGAACTAAAGTGATAAAAACCAAGCTCTTGCTTAAAATATATGGCAAAGCAGTGGGCTGGATTCCAAGCTCTCACACCCCACACCGGCTCCATGAAATTATGTCATGCATTTATATCCACTCCTTGATGAGGCACTTGCTTATTATAGGGCAGTAAAACCCTAACTCCAATCTTTAGCTGGTGCAAGCCCACATTGACTACAGCTATTTTCCTTTCCCAAGGATCTTTATCTCTGCAGTAAAAGTGCTGAGGCTATCTCCAGTTCTTCCACAGGGATGTAAAATGGGGAGAGATATGGGTTTTCCCACTTACCTTCATTAATATGGCAGCCCAGGTTTTCTGCCAAAGTCCAACAGAAACAAATCTATTTTTTACCAAATCACTCCAGTCAAAGCCTTCAAGGCCTGCTATTAAAATGACTAAAGAGTATTTTCTCTGGTGTGCCTTGATTAAAGCCATTTTATATTCTTCTAGTGGCACTAGAGGCTCCATGCAGGTGCTCAGCCTGCTCCTCAGATCCAGACATGTCCATGGAGGCTATCCCAGCTGGCAGGAAGACAAAACCTAAGGAAATCTGGGATTTGGACTGCACACCCACAGCATGACTTATTGTACATGGCCTCCATCCTAACAGCCCAGCCCAGCTCTGTCCTACACCTGTGAGTCCCTCTTGCTACCCCAAGCCAGACAGGCTCCTGCAGGTTAGGAACTCCTTGAGTCACCAGGATCTCTGAGGCTCAGGAGTGGTCACAGCCCTCCTCTCTCCTACCCTATCCCCTCTTGCTATTCATCAGAAGCCCAAAAACATGAGAGGCAAGAGGAAATTTCTCCCTTTTTTTGCTTCCAAAAAAGACTGACTATTAGCCCCCATTTTCCCATCTCCATGTCTTCAGATGTCACAAGAGGGAGGACAAGGGCTAGCCCATAGTTTGGATTGTCCCATTGTGATGGCTGTTACTGTCTAAGGGGAGGAAACTGGGCAGGGAAGGTGAGGATCTCACTTCCTGTTGTTGAACGAGTGGCTTGGGACCACAAAGGATAAACCTTGCTCCAGCGCTCTTCAGGCATAACCAGAGGTGATTTAGCTTGTCACCTCCAAGGTCCCAGCTTTCCTGAGGGGACCTACCTATAAGAGATGCTATGGATTCTTTGGAAAGCATGCTTGAAGACAAAAGACTTATCTCAGTGGTGGGATGAGGGCCTTGGTCCTGGGATGGAGAAGCCACCTGTCCAGCACTGGGCTGGACCAGGGCTGGCAGGCAGTTCAGGGTACAGCATCCTGCTATTGGGGCAGCTTGTACCCATGTGAAGATCCAGGGCCATACACCTCCTCTCAGCCATACATCCCTGGCATACATTAACCTCAGGAGGTCTCCCAAATGTGCACCCCAGAATAATTCTTTCCTCCTGCTACGTCTGAGAATGCCACCTCCTCTCCGTATCCACACGTGTGGCTGGCCAGTGATGAGAAAAGCCCCTATCTGACAAAACAGAGTCTGTCACATTGCCTGGGAGGAGGACTATATCCAACCCCAGCCCAGCTGCCTGGGTGGGAAGAAAGTGGTTATTACTGTAAACTCCATACACATTATTTAGCAAATGAAGTCTCTGCAGCAGGACTATGATTTATTTCTCTGCTCCAGCTTGCTCATGCTCTCTTTGATTGTCTTTTCAATGGGACATGACAGAAAATCTTTGCAGGCTCCTTATGGTCAATGACCAAAGGTTGCTCCCTTCCTGAGGAGATCCTGAAGGTCCCAGTGGGACCTGGAATAAGATTTGCCCAAGGAAAATCACCCTCCAGGCAGCTCCACTGTGGCAGCTTTGTTCCAGCCTCAAATCTGTTCCACAAGTATATGCTGCTGCTCTTTACATTCCAGAGAAATTACAATGGGAAAGCGAGACAAAATATCAATCATTGGAAGGTTCAAATAGCACAATCCCTGCTGCTGCCTGCCAGGTTGCATGTGCATGTAAATCAGCTGTAACATGCTGTTTAGTTTGAGTAATACATTAAAAAGAAAGGAAAATCTGATTTTTTTCCAGTATGGGGCTTATAAAGCAGGTGGGAGAAAGTCACAGCATACTCAACTGTGATCACATCAGCTCTGCTTCATATCTGTGGTGTAAAATTACATGTGAAGAGAAAATTAATGCAAAAATGCCCAGATGAACACTCCTTTTCCATCCCCCTGATTTTGGGTGAGGGTATAAATGACTTGGCAAACTGAAGAGCAAGTTAAAAACTGTGCTTATTTGACTTCAGCAGGTGTGTTTGCTTTTACTAAAAGCAAACCAAATTCCTGTGTGCTTCTGCTCAGAGTTCCCAGGGGAACATGCTGCAATGCACTAATTATGGTTTAAAAAACCAGGGAAATAGTAGGGATTTTCCTCTGCTGGTGTCCATTTAAATGTGGTTGGCGTGGTTTTACGGGGTAACAGAGATTAAGGTGCATCCAAGTTCTTCAACGTGACTTTATGCTTCGTTGCACACCCCTTTATTTTCATCAAGGCATACGCTCGACCTGTGCTGGGGGTGATGGGTGGCAGCATTTTGGCAAAGGAGCATCCCAAGCTGGGTTTGCATCCGCTTCAGCTAAGCCCTGAGGAGGTCTGGATTGATTTGCAGACTCTAATGCAACATGACAGCCAAGCACCAGCCAGAGGAGGACTTGCTGCCAGCACCCAAGTGGAATGCTGGGAGCAAATGGGGAAAAGAGCCCCGTGCCCATGGCTGAGAGTGACCCAAATCCCAATGGCTGGTTATGGGAGGTGAGTTCACAGCATAATTGAGGGGGGATGAATGAACCATGGAGGCTCTCGTGCATGGTTTTCTCCATGCAGGGGGATGAGTGGATACTACACTGACTGGTCCTGCCTTATCCTGACATCTGCCAGTCTCTGCCAGTGCATCAACACGCAGACAGACAGAGGGATGACACTGAGTGGGGAATGGGAAGAGGTGACAAAGTCATGGCTGTTGGACTGGGACAAGAAGGGAGGTTTGTCTGTCCTGGGCAGCAGCACCTTTGCAGTATTGTGTTAGTGGAGTCCACTCCATGCAAGTCCTACATTACTCTCTAAAATTTATTACCAGGGCCTCTGCTGAAGATAAAACTGAAGCCATATTTATTTTTGTGCTTACATTCTTGTTGCCATGTAATTAAGTGCTACCATGTAATTAAAGAGGATTTAGAGGGTATTTATGCCTGGTGATGCTCCATAATTGCAACTAATTTCTTATTTCAGCAGCTTCTAAGCACCTCCAGTGGAACTCCAGGAGCTGCTGGGGCAGGGACAATGGCCATCATTGGGTTTGGGAACACAGTGCAAAGCTTTAGCACTGAAGACTATCATCTTGAAAGGTCTGTTCCCATCCCAAAATCTTTCTTCAGAAAGTTAAACTCTGCCCGGGCACAGGGCAGGAGTGATGGCCCCAGAAGCACTGTTATGGGCAAATGGGGGTGCTGGTGAGAACAGCAGCAGGAGCTATCCCAGCCTCTGTCCCCAGCCATCCCCAGTAAAACTCCTTTAACTCCCAGAGACACTATATAAGGATGAAATAAACCCTTCTGCAGTATGCAGGCCTGCTGAGGGGGTATTTATTTCACAGCTCCCTGTGAATAAATATATGGTGTGAAGTGCAGGATGTGAGGACTTTTCAGAGGCAGGGAGTCCCAAAGGACAGGCTGGCCCTGGCAGCAGGGCAGCTGAGGCCATCTCCAACAGACATCAAATCTTAGTGCTCAAAGGGCCAGGCTACCAAATATTCACCTGTCACAACTCAAAACACATGCCCAGCCTCACAAGCTGGTATGGAAGAGCTCAGTGTTAGCAGGTAGCAACTCCATCAGGAGCTGGGAGTTCAGGTACCACTGGACCAGAGTGGTTCACATGGACCCAGAGGGGAATGGGTCACCTTCCTGCAGGACACTGGACACTATGGGTGTTTATAGGTCTTCATATTTGTGTTGGAGAGTAAAGGAAAGCCTTTAACCATGAGCCATCCTGTGAAAGACCATGTGTTTGCAGCCTGTGCTGCATCCCAGCATCACCCACAGAGCACTGGGGTTGGTAACAGTGAAGAGGGACAGGCAGTGGCCAGAGCAAGCTCACTGCTAATAGCTTGCATTATGAAATTGGGCACCCACCTTGGACTTCATTAGCAAATTAGGTGCCCATCTTTGCAAGCCAGTCACAGAAGCAAATTTTGCACTGAGCAAGAATTCTTCTGCGGCATGTGGTTAAGCACTGTTTGAATGGGGAGCTGATGACATACCAATAAATATATATATATGTATAAATGAAGACAGCATCAAAATTTGCTCTTTAAAATGCTGGGATACATCATTATTTCAGAAAACACATGACAGACTCTGTGATCAGAAGACTAAGAATTACTTCCTTGATTAGAGATGGTTCTCTCTTATATACAATTTTACACAGACCAATGTGACTGGTGAAACAAAGGTGAACTTCTTCAATCACAATGGTCAAACCAGAGGGACATCAAGAAGAAATCCCTCCGGTCAGAAGGAATGAATAACATAAATATTATTACAAAATTTCCATCATGTTTATCATACTTCCCTGGGAAAGAACATCAGAAAACCAAAACATCAGGCCTGAAACCTGACTACAGGGATCAGATTAGAGATGGCATCTATTGCTAAAACAAGACTTAACCTGATGATTCCCAGACTTTGCAAGAAGAGCAAGAAGAAGGCAGCTGTTGAGGTGATGTGAGGACAGACATGCTGGATCCAGACCCTTAATGTGAAAATAAAAGGAGATATCCCCAAAACTAAGCCATTGCTTGTTTTCCTGTGGGAGTCTATAGAGGCTATTGATATGTTCCATGGCAAGTCAATAAAAGAACAGGTAATGAAAGCAAGTAGGTTGCAATGACAGAAGTGTGTGTGAATTTTTAAACTGGCAGAATTTGCAGCCAGTTGGGAGAGTTATAGATTTCTTTGTCTGCATATAGTTAGGCAAAACTGGTAAAAGCATCAAAGTATTTCATCCTTAAACATGTCACTGGTCAGCAAGGTGAAAATCATTCCCTCTCTGAGAGATGCTTGGGGACAACATGGAATGGAAATGGAAACACTCAGCTGAGCTTCTCTGGCATGGTGCAGGTTTCCAGGTTGGTCCTTGGCTCCATCCCCATGAGTCCACAGGATCTGGCCTTCAAGCAACCACTTTTACAGTGGATGGTTTGCTTCTCTAAGCTTTCCACCTTTAATTTCTCCAAAATCCTGAAACAGGATGTGTCTAGAGGGGTGATAAGCATTGCAGTTAAGCAGAGGGTGCAGAAAGAGTTGATCAGGGAGGCTTCATTTGCTTTCAGGCAGCAAGGACCTTCATTCTATCCCTGGAATTAATGCAATGAAAACTTTTTTAAACAGACAAATGATACATTAGTAGATTAGTAATTACTAGGCACCAGTGCTCTTTCCCCTCAGAAAGCTGCAGGAGAGAATTGGTCTGCAGGACATACTTGCATCTCTACATCTGCTCAGGAGGCTCCTACTAGTGCAAACCAGTCTCATGACACCAAATTTGAAGCAGTTTCAGATGCTGAGGAGCTGACCCAATTATTTCCACTATTTCTTCATTAGCAGCTGCTGCAATGCAAGTTCTTTCCAGTGAGACCGGAAAATCTCAAGAGTTTCTTGCTGAATCACAAAGCAAAGAAAAAGCAAGGCACATACCACAGGGTCTGAGAATCCTAGAATCATTTGGGTAGGAAAAGACCTCTAAGACCAACCATTAATTTGGCGTTGCCAAGCCCACCACTAAACTATGTCTCTCCATATATACAAGTTTTATTAGAATCCCCCCAAGGATGGTGATTCACCACTTCCCTGGGTGCCAGTGCTTGACAAGATGTGCCTTGCCATTTCACATCCTCACTTGCCATGGCTGAAGGACACAGAACCCAGGAGAGATTTCAATGTCAAGGCAATAATGATGCTGATGGATGGGAAGGAAGAGTTGCCCTAAACCAGCGAGTACTGCAGCCCCACTTTGGAGATCCCAAAAAACTCAAATTGGATTCAGAGCCTGCAATGCAATCCACAACAGTTTTCCAGCTGTGTAATCACTTTGGAATCAAAAGTTGAAGGCTAGGAAGTCAACCAGGGATGCCATGGAGCTGAATTTCCTTCCCAATGAACCCAAGAGAAAAGCTGCATGGGCTGCATCTTGCCATAACATGGAACAGGCACCACCTGCATTAAGCACTTGGTTATCTCCAGGGCAGTTTTGGCAGCCTTGAAAACCATCCATCAGCAGGTGTTCTTGGCTTATGGAAAACCTGCAGGACACTTTTCCACATAAAAGTTCAAATAACACACTTGAAGGCTTCCCACATCCCCATACCCTGGGGTCACTCTCACCATTAACTGCAGTGGGAGCAAATCCATCACAGAGGTTCAGCTCCTGCTAGTTGTGCTTCAGCAGGGAGCACATCACAGTCACACGGTTCAGGGACTGCTGGGTGTTAGCAAATACCTGCTTGCTTCTGCCATGCTGAGGAAGCAGGCAGAAAACTCTGTTTCTTTTTGGTTTGTTGGTCAGCATCAAGGATGAGCATGGGCCTGAACTTCAAATAGATCTGATTTTCCAGCTGGTCATCTGCACAAAACAGCAGGGCTTGGGGTTTACCTGGTGTTCAGAAAAAGGGAATGCACTGACATAAATATATATCCACACATATCCGTCTCTATATGCTCTGGGTAGATTAAAAGGTTTCTCACTCCAAAAAACCAGAAGTTCACTTCATTTTTACGTCTTTAGTGACTTCAAAAACATTTCAATATACAATATATGGCTGAAGAAACAAATATTTTCCTTTCTCAAGCATCTTCCCAGGCAACATTTGACATTTTTTTTAAGCAAAGTAATTCATCAAAACTGCCATGGAAATAGAAATATTGTTAGACCATCCAATTATTAAACTATCCCCACAAGATGCCACAGACAAAACTGCTGGCTTCATAGTCATTGTGCAGATCTGCTGTCTCTGCAGCCACCCTGCAAAAGCCCGGTTTGGATTTGTTACATTCACACTGCTAAGTTATAAAGAAAGGGCTGCAGATGCTGCTGGGGACCCGGTGCTGCATTTTGGGGGGATGTTGTTCCCCCCACCCCCAAACCACTGCTATACCATTCATGACTTCCTCACACAGCTGCTCTGAGCACACACACACCGGCTCCCTTCTGCACTTTTTCTCACAAAGCTGCTCACACAGCTGATGCTGCCCATCAGCAAAATGTAAAAATAACTGAAAATATATAATTAGGGAGGATGCACTGTGGATTTAGTAGGGTTTTTATATTTCTTCCTTTGCTGGCCCATAAGGCACAAATTCTGGATGGAGAGAGGCTGATGGGGAGGAAAAGAGAGAGCTTTGCTGTGGTATATGTTTGACAAAACCCCAAATATTTTTCTCAGTTTTATATTGTCTGCATTTTTTACTGAGCACTACAGAAGAATTGCAGCAGATTGATTCTTTCACAGCTCCCCAAAGTTGAAATGCTTTGCAGCCAAAATCTCTGTGCCTGCCAAACTTCATAATTAACTGTAATAACTCTTTAATTTGAACTTTAATTCAAACACCCATGTGTTAGGGGGATTGTAGGGAAAAAAAACCAAACAAAAAAAACCCCAGTAACCAGTTCTGGTAAAATATAGAAGCAGCCCCAAGCTTGTGCTGTGCCAGAGGCAACTGGAGATCAGCTGTCCTATCCTGGTTACACAGAGACCATTCTGGGATGGAGAGGATTGTCCCAGGCCAGCAGAGAGTGAAGGAGAAGGACACTGACATCAGACACCATGAAAGCGATGGGCTCAAAGCTGCCTTCACTGCCCTGGATGGGAGATACCCCAAGGTCACCTCTAGGGATGAAGGGATCAAAGCCATCGACAAGACCACCAGCTGGGAGTTTTATCTGAACTTGGGGACAACAAAGGTGTAATTAAAAAAAAAAAAACAACTAAAAGTGACCTAGGTAAATTTGCTCTAATGCAATCAATTTTGCAGATTAAATGATAGAAATCAGCTTTTTTTCCTTGTGAAATGGGGAGAAAAAATATACAGTCCTGGATCTGATCCCCTAGTCAATGGTTTTTAATGGTTCTATCACTGCAGTGTGAGTTGGACTGGGAAGCATCAGGATCACAGGAAAATGAGGAACCCAAAGGAGGAATGGTCATGCAACTTCCAAGGTAGAGATGACTCAAGTTGTCAGACTGGTCATGCAGCCCCAGAGCTCCTCCTATCTCACCCTGGCTGAGCTCACTGTGATGGGTCCTTTAGGCAAAAGCAAACTGTTGACATGAGGAGTAGGAGAGAGCAGGACCAGATAGGGAATGGAGATGACAGAGCTCAGGAATGCATTCACAAATTTGGCAGGGCTTCAGATCTGTCAGCTCAAGCCTTTGTGAAGAAGTTAAGGATTAATAGGGATGTCTGAGAGCAGGTTGGAGGACATCAAGAAGCACCTACCTGCCCTGTGGATTCGGCCAGGGATTTGAGCCAGGGCCAACCTGAACCATGGTGACTTTTCACCATTTCACAACTAAGAGCCCAACCAAGGATATTACGAGAAATCTCCATAGCATTGTGCCCCAGGGATGCCAACATTCCCACAGCATTATGCCCTGCCCTAAGGGGAGGAGGGAATGCAGTGACTTGCCACTCAGAACTGTGACTTGTCACTCAGAACCAAAAGCTGGGCAGCTGTAATGAATGTACTGATGAAGAGTTTCAGATCAATAAGCCTAGCAGTTCCTACCAGCAAATGAATGGCTTTTGGTCTATGGGTTACAAGAGTCATTAACTACTCAACCACCCAGCTCACTGTCATTAGTAAGCAATCACTGTGTGCATCTGTTCACCCTTCCTTTATTCACCAACCATCTCCCACTCATTCCCACAACCATGCAGAACCCTTCTACTCCCACCCAGTTGTGATCACAAACAGGCTCTGACCTCTCTCTTGAGGCAGGCTGGATTTGAAGAGGGGGAGAGGAAGGATTTCATTTCCCTGTGTCTAAGCTGCTCCTGTAATCCTGCAAGGAGTCTTCCTCTGAAGCACTGGCCTGGCTCAGAGCAGCTGGCTCATGGCCACAATTACTTCCACTCCAAGCACACACAAAAAGCCAAGCAAGACACCAAGGAGGGGGTGCTGAGATTTGAACACCAACAAGTCGATCAAAGACAGCCAGTGTTCATTAGTCACTGTGCCTTCCCCTGTCACGGCTGCCCCATTATGCAGGGACAAGGAGTCTCTTCGTGGGTCAGCCAGGGCCTCCCAGGAGCCAGCGGAGAGCCCAGAAGTCAAAGGAGGACTTGAGGGAGTCAGAGTCTGAGGATGAGGTCTCAAATTGCTACATATGGAGCCTGTCTTCTCTAAGCATGGTCAGAGCCACCCCATTGCAGTTATTTCCGGTTTTCTTGCCTTTCCTAAAGCCAGGGGAAAAAAAGAGAGCATACCAAAGGAGTTCCAAGTGTTGTTGGACAGAAACCAGGAAACACATTTTAATTCAGCAGCAGGGTACTGTGGGAGGTAGGGATATTCCCCAGAGAGATGGAGAAGAGCTCCAGAGCAGGAGGACCATTAGAGACAAGAGATAACAATTGCTCAAGGTTAAGGCATTGGCAGAGGGTGGCAAAGTAAGATGTAGTAAGTGGCCCAGAGATGAGTATTTGGTGCTTTGATAGAACTAGATAAATTGTTTCCTAAAAATAAAAATGCAGTAGCAACAAGAATCTGTCTTTGTCACTGCTCAAGGGCTATGACAAGGTCTTCCCACCAGCCATGGGTTCCATTCAGGAATCAACCTAAATCAGGTTGATTTAGGCTCCACCAAAGCCAGCAGGACTGCATTGTGGGTCAAGTTGGCCCCACATGTGTCTAGATAACTGCCAAGTAGGATTTGCCTCTCTATGCTGAGAATAGTTTCAAGGCTAACACCAACCTTTTTCTTCTGTGTTCCCAGGTCCTCCCCACTCTTGTCTGACCAAGACTGGCTTGAAGTCTCTTCCCTCTCCCAGGAAAATGGGGACTGATGGTGAAAACCTGGTCCTGAGGAATGTGGTCATCAGCTTCAACTTGCTTCTGCTGGGTGCTGTCCTGAAGCCTTTTGAGTGCCGGCTGGAGATGACAACAGAGCCGACTGAGAGGACAGCAGTAGATGAGGCAGGTGGCCTCACCAACTGCAGCCCACCTATCAAAGAGCAGCCCATGGTCTTCCACCACATCTACAACATCAACATCCCGCTGGACAGCTGCTGCTCATCCATGTTCAAGTCTTCGGCCGAAGAGGTGAGTTCAGAAGACGACCGGCTGGCAGAGTACACGGAGCAGACCTCCGACAGCGAGAGCCAGGTCACCTTCACCCACAGGATAAACATGCCCAAGCAGGTCTGCAAGTGCTCCACCTCCCTCCCATCCCTGCAGGAGCTGCTGAGCAGGATTGAGATGCTGGAGAGGGAGGTCTCCATCCTCCGGGACCAATGCACCTCCAATTGCTGCCAAGAAAATGCAGCCACAGGTAGTAATGCCATCCTGTTAGCTCTTGCTGGGGACTGAGGGCTTGAGCATAAGGCAGGAGAAATAATACAAAACATGATGATGCCACTCAGAGTGGTGACAGAAGAAAACCAATTTTTACTTATGATGGTAACCATTACCTGTCACTTTAGTGAAAAAACTTAGCTGAAGTTCTCTAAGCCAGGAAATCCCCCTGGCAGGGCTTTGGTCAGTTGAGTGCCCACGCCCCACTTGCTGCAAAAACTCTGTAATGGAGAGAGAGCTGAAGCCCCTTTATGGATGAAATAACAGCTGGTTAGGGGTGAACAGAGGGGTGTCCCAACTCTACAGTCCTTCCAACACTCTTAGACATCTGCCACTACTTGTGGGACAGTGAGCAGAGATGTAGTTGATGCTCTCCTAAGCTGTCCCTGGGCTGAAGGCAACCCCATGGGAGCTGGCAATAAGTCCCTTCATCTTCTCTGTGAGTGGGGGAGTGAACACATCTGAAAAGCTGAGTTTAAAATAAAAAAGGATTAAATTTTTTTTAAAAATTACATTAAATAAGTAAACAAAACCTGAAAAAGCAGGATAAAACCATCAACATGATATTTCATCTGAATAAAAAGATGTGCTTTTGTCAAGACCTCCAAGAGATCCCATTAGGGTTACTCCATGAAAGGCAGCCCCTTGTTTCAGCTCAGCTGTCCCTCAGAGTCAGGAAAGCAGCGTTGGGCTGAAATGAGATGGGCCAGGTAGGTTTGGGCTAGCAGCTCCATTTCCATGGGAGAGAAGCCAGCATACTGATAGTTTTCCTTGTCTCGAGGAAGAGGGGCTGTCTCAAAGGGCATCCATCCCAAATGCAGCACAGCCTTGCTCATGCCTTCAATGCACCAGGGCTCCTTGAAGGGAAGAAAACACTAATCAAGGAGAACAACACAGAGCATCTTTCCAGGGGAAAACTGCTTTTCACACCAAAAGCAATAAAAAGGAAGATAAATTAAAAGCAAGATTTTTACCCCCAATACTCATTGTATTTTTTTACAGTTTTGCAGCTATTAGTGTGATTTTTCCAATGGTACCCCAACACCTCTATGTGTAGGACACATTAAAATGAAATGGGTGCAACCAATACTCAGGTCAAGAGTTCCACCAAGGGCGTGCTGGTCAGGGAGGGAGAAATAAGGATGGGCACACAGCAGGGTGGCTTGGGCTGGCATCTATCATGTGGCCAGTGGAAGTCAATGCATTCCCAGCCACAGCTTCAGCCCACATCCCTCCCAATGCCACATTCATCAGCTGTATTAATAACTAAGACAAAACAGGAAGCACCAGTCTGTGCAAAGTGAGGGTTGAAATCACATAGAAAATGCTATGGGGAAAACCTGTTTTAAAGGAATTAATTTGAAACTCTGATGGACCTATTTGGGTTACTTGCAACATACACAGATAGTCCCGTTAAACATTAATTGCTTGGTGGACTCTCTACTTCCACCACAGATGTGCTGAGCTAAAACTGGAGTAATTTCATTTATTTTTACCAGATCTGCTTTCAAGTCACTGTACTGCAAAGGAGATCAGGATCTCTACCCCACCAACTGAGGCATTTCCTTGAGGAAAGCCTCTTTCCTCCAACACACGTACAAGCATCCTCTCTCATCTTTTGATAACTTAACTAGAGGCTGAGATCTGAAGAGATCCTGACTGACTTTCCCAGTATTTGCAATCTGGATGGGAATTGTCCTGCAAAGTAACCCAAGCGGGTCTGTCTGGCACGACATGGAACTGAGCTGCTTTTACATGTGCATCTGCTACATCCACCATTGGAAGAGCTGCTCAGAAAGGTCAGATAGGATGGAAAATTCAGCTGGGGACAGAGTCCTGGGGCTCAGGCGTCACTGGGGCTAATAACACATGACACAAAATTTTCTCCAAACAGCTTGGAGAGATCAATCTGACTCTGTTTATTTCAAACAATGGCTCCTTTTTTATAGATTTTGCCACAGACCACTGTGATTGGTGAATGAGTGACAGAACTCTTCACCCACATTGGCTGAACCAGAGTGACATCAAAAGAGTCCATTTCACAGAAAGAATTCTAAACATGTGTTTCATTACACAAACAATCCTGATGTTTATGTTCAAGCTGTGGAAGCATAGTTTCAGAAACCCAAAAATCAGGAAAAACGAGCTTTAGAAACTCAGAAGCTTCAGGCCTGGAAAACTAGACTGCACTCGGGTGTCTTTGGGGTGCAAAGGTTTCCCACACTGGAGGAAGCACAGAAAGGCTTTCTGTTCTTCCTTAGTTCACATGAGGAAAAGCAGTAAAAATCAGCAAGGAAAAGTTAGCCTGCCTGGGATAAACCCTCAGCTGGAGCAATAAATCTGTTTCAGGGGCAAGAAAGGGGAGCATTAGCAGTTTGCCTTCACCCCCGTCATCCCTCCTCACCCCAGAGCATCCTGTGTAAGTCTGCTAGGTAAAGAAGGGGCATTAGAGGTGCTGGCCACAGAGCCTATGTGCTGTCCCTGCTTTTCCACTACCTCAGCATGCCCAAAGCCAACAGTTCTGTTTTAATCAGGTTCACCAGGATAGGGATGAAGATGATATCTTTGGGTACATACCTACTTCGTGTAGGAGAGAGAAAAAGCAGATGGGGATCCCTTATCTATAAAAAGGAGAAGTGGGTAGATGTGAGACCAGAGGAGTCATGCACTATCTCCGTGGTGCAGAGGGTTCGGCCAGAGAAGGTTTCTTTTCAGTAAGAGTTCTAGGGAAGTTCCTATCAACTGAGCGCTGAGCTGGAGAGAAACCAAAGGGAGCACCTGCACCATCACAAGGCTGATGGCACCCACAGTTACAGAGGCCACTGCTTCCTAGGGAAAGATCCACCCAAACCTCACCATGACCTCGTATCACCAATTCTTCCCCTTTCAGCCTTAAAGCCAGAGCTGGGCATTCTCAAAGGGACGACTACTGCTCCCTTGCCCTACACCTGCCCCTCTTCTCCAGCCCTTCAGAGGGCTGACCTGAGACCAAAACTGACCTTTTTCTACCTCCCACCCAGTGGGTTCTGACCCTCGGTCCTGCATCCTTGCAGGGCAGCTGGATTACATCCCGCAGTGCAGCGGCCACGGGAATTTCAGTCTGGAGTCGTGCAGCTGCGTGTGCATGGAGGGCTGGGCAGGCAGCAACTGCTCCGAGCCCCGCTGCCCCCGGGGCTGCTCCAGCCGCGGCGTGTGCCTGGAGGGCCAGTGCATCTGCGACAACGACTATGGGGGCGAGGACTGCTCCCAGCTGCGCTGCCCCGCCGGCTGCGGCTCCCGCGGGCTCTGCGTGGACGGCGAGTGCGTGTGCGAGGAGGGTTTCACCGGAGAGGATTGCTCCCAGCTGCGCTGCCCCCGCGACTGCTCGGGCCGGGGCCACTGCGTGAATGGCACCTGCGTGTGCCAGGAGGGCTTCGCCGGCGAGGACTGTGCGAGGCTGCACTGCCCCAACGCCTGCAGCGGCCGGGGGCTCTGCCGGGACGGGCTCTGCGTCTGCGAGGAAGGCTACGACGGGCAGGACTGCTCAGCAGGTAGAGGCGGGGAGAGCCGGACTTGAATGTATAAGCAAGGGTTTCAAGGTATACTTGAATGTATAAGCAAGGTATGCCCAGAGTCCCATACGAGCACCGTGAAGCCTGGGAGAAATCCATACCCGGCAGAGAGCACCACTTAGGACACACTGAGGCCCCACAGTGTGGCTACCTCCCTGTTAACCCCTGTCCCCAAAGACACCATGGACAAAAGTTTGGGAGGTGAGCAAAAAGTTAGTGAGGTTCATCCCAGTATTGTGACTAAACCCTTAGTGCAACAGGTTCTCCCGAGCTTTACTTTGCTGTAGCTGTTCAGACAACCACAGATGGCACATAACCCCCAGCCCTTGCCCATGTCCCACCAGTAGACCTACACGCTCTCTCATAGGAGTGGAAGAATAAGCCACACACCCCCCCCTGACACTCTCCGTACCTCTGCCCTTCCCACCAGTGTCTCCTCCTGAAAATCTGCGGTTGACGGGCATCAGTGACAGCTCCATCGAGCTGGCTTGGGACAGCCCTGGGGCAGCCACCGAGTACGTCATCTCCTACCAGCCTGCAGTGCCAGGGGCACCCAGCTCCAGCAGAGGGTGCCTGGGGACTGGAGCAGCATCACCATCACGGATCTGGAGCCAGGTGTTGCCTACAATGTCAACGTCTATGCAGTCATCAGTGATGTCTTCAGCATCCCCGTTACCTCCAAGGTGATGACTAGTAAGTATCCTACTGCACTTGTTGCTTGCTACCCATGTATCCTGAGGGAGGCTCGAGGTGGCTCACTTTTTCCATAAAAACCTCCTAGCAGCAGAAACTTGAGTCTTCAGAAAGAAAAGAAAAAAAAATTGTATCTGTATAGGGATATAGGAAAGGAGGAAATGTGTCCACCCTCTTCAGAAAGACTCAGTTTGGATGAAAACCTGAATGTCTAAAAAGAAGAAAAAGCTTCCAGAGTTTGACTGAAGCCCCCAGAATGTGGCCCAAAACATTACATTTTTTTCCTCAGAGAAAATACTACAATATAACACAGAAGTCTCAGGTTATCCCCCCAGTCCTGAACGGATGATTCCCCATGATGGCTACCCATGATATGGGTGATAGTGCAGCAAGAGAGGATGCTGCTGTGCATTAGAAGAAACATGGTCCTGACTAGGACCGTGACGCACAGAGGAAGACAGTAGCCAACATCCAGAGAGGTTTCTCGGAGTCTAAGGATACAGAGGGCAGGGGAAAACCACAAACTATCTAGACACCCCGTTGTAACCCCATCATTCACTCTGTTCCCACGACAGTGCAGTGGGATGCTTCAGTGTCCACAGGTCCAGACATTTCCCTCTTTTCCCTCCAACCCACGTGCAGCAGGGAGAAAGGAATTTTGCTAACAGTTACCAAAAGCTTCCCTGGTTTTTGTTGCCCAGATAACAAAATACCCACAGGGAGCAGGGTGGGTACAACAGCATGTGCACACCCACCCCGCTCTGCTCACCACCCCCTGCTCCCTTCCAGACCTGGCCACACCGCAGGGGCTGAAGTTCAAGACCATCACAGAGACAACGGTAGAGGTGCAGTGGGAGCCCTTCTCCTTCCCCTTCGATGGCTGGGAGATCAGCTTCATTCCCAAGGTACTGCTGCCACATTCATGGCATTGCAGGGTATACCTGGCTACCCTTAAAGCACCCAGTGAGTGGATCCTAAATCAGTTTCAAATTACCCTTTTTCCCAAAATACCCAGCCTGTGTTTGCCATTTGTGTGTTGCACATCAGACTCCCCAAACACTGCCAGCCTGTATCTCCCCATTAGTTCTGAGTCAAGACATACATGTCCTCAGAGAAATGTCCCCCAAAAATCCAGTGATGGGAAAAAAACCTTCCAGTCTTGCTGCCTCATGTTGTTGCCTCTTTTTCCTTTCCATCACCTTTACATGGTGCAATGGTTTGCACTGGTATTGCTCTTCCTCCTCTTCCTTGCCCGCTCTCTACACTAAGCTCCCCAAAGCAGCCTGGATCAAAGCAAGCAGCTGCTGGCTCTCAGACAACCACCTTCACCATCCCTGAGTCACATGCACAGTTAATTCCTGCCTGATTTTAATCACAGTGACGAGCAGGTAGAAATCATGCCAGAAAAGATGAAAGGATAAAAATGTTGCCCTAAATACCCCATATTTTCTGTGCGCAGCAACAAAAATTGAACATCAAGTATTTAATCTATATTCATAATTTCTACACCATTTAGCCATAAGTATAGCTTCAATTGTATATGAAGCCTCTTTACAAGAGTATTCAAGCCCCAGCAGTAAAAGAAATGCTGATTAAGGGCTCAATTATGATGTTTTCACTTGTACAAAACCTTCACTGGAATCAAAGACAGCTCTGGGCAGTGGAGAACTGCAGAATTTGGCCCCAAAGTTTTAAATACTCCTAACTATAAAGTATCATTGCACAGCACAAAGCAAGGGCCCAATTGCCTTAAATAACTCAATTCTCTCATTTCCAAAGAGTTGCTGGAAGATTCTAGATGCAATGTTGGCTACATCCACATGCAAATTGTGTCAGAAGCTGAAGCTCAGGTAATGCAAGTATAGACCCTGGGATAATTTTCAGTATCCATCAGGTGATCATTCAGGATTAAAGCTGAAAAATATAGCAATATCAGAGAAAAGCTTTTGGTAGGAAAAAATAGCTCTTTCATTTCACTATTACTCAGGAATTAATCGGAACAGCATCCCCCTGAAGCAGATAAATGCAAACCATTGGTTCTCTTTTCCGTTTTTAAGCTTAAACTTAAAAATACATGGAAAAGATTTGGGATTTAAAGAAAGATAAGGTGCAAAAGGCTGGCTGTTCCTGGATGCAGGGTCTTGGGTAGGGAAGGGATGTAGTTCACTGGGCTTTAAAGTTCTCAAATCCATGCATCAAGACATAAAGTCACAGTCATGTCCCTGCCCATCAGCTGCCAAAATTTGCCTCTCTTGAGTCTCCATCATTGGCTTTTCCCCTACGATCAGCCAGAGGGTGCTATGTCCTTTACTGCTCTGCAAGTGATGCTTGCTTGGGTACATGCCAAAACATTACCACACCTCAAACAAACCCAAAACCCATTCCCAAACGATAAAAACAACAGTTATAACTGCAGCCTCTGTAAGAAAAATTGACCTCCCAGTCTTCTCAAACACTGGGTGAGAAGATGCTAATTTGGTCCTCAGCAGGCATAGGAGGATGCTTGCAGCTTCCTGCAGAGCAACTTAACTTCCATGGTCTTTGTGATGCTCTCACCCCCACAAGAGCTGGGTCAGGCAGGATTGCCCATCTGCTGCCTGTACTGGGGATGGGGTGGGAAAAAGACAAAGAGAAGACAGATTTAGCACAGAAAATTAGGAAAGGTAAAATGGCAATCAATGGCCAAAATGGAAGATTTCCTGTTTAATGAGAAAAGAGATGAATATGAATTGAGAGTTATGTGCAAAGATTTGTTTAGCATGTTATTAGTGAAGACAGCACCACGAAAAGATCCTTTGTCCAAGCACTGGCAGGAAAGGCAATGTGCAGTTTTTAAAGCCTTACAGTTTTTCAGGGCAAAACCACAAGGCATAAATGTGTGTACTAAAGATGGTTAAAAAGCAGGGGACAGCCAAAAAAACCCTCCCAGCTTCATACCTATATATCAATGACAAAAGGCTCCTGGCACCTGAAGAGCAGAGAAAACAAGTTTATCCAAGGCTTTGGTTTCATCATCTTTTCTCTTCTGGAGAACAGCAGAGGCACAAATGGCAAAATACAGAATCTGGGGAAGGAGGAGGAATGGGGAGGATTTTGCAGCCCAGCAACACGAGTACTCCACGCTTGGTGGGTGACTTCATCCCTCATTTCTCCCTCCGTGGTGGGGTGTGCCAAGGCAACAATGTGATTTGGGGATGCAGAGCTGGCCATGGAAGGATGCAACATGAGGGGACCTCCTCTCCATTCATCAGTCCCCCTCAAAACACCATCTGGAGGGGAAGGGCTAATTCCTATTTCATCCCCTGACAGAATAATGAGGGTGGCGTGATCGCCCAGCTCCCCAGCACCGTCACCACCTTCAACCAGACGGGGCTGAAGCCAGGGGAAGAGTACACTGTCACCGTCGTGGCCCTGAAGGAGCAAGCCAGAAGCCCTCCCACCTCCGACAGCGTCTCAACCCGTGAGTGAGCCTGACCTGGGGGCAGCACAACAGTGCCCAGGGCTTGGTCCCAAAAATAAAGTCCCATCAGCAAGAGCAGCTGGCACTGCATGGGCATAGATGAAACTGGCAATATTCAGGTGCCCAAGCATTGCAGCAACAGTTTCTTCATGCAGTATTTTGTCCCTCTCTCTCCTAAATTGCCACAAGTGCAGAAACCGTGGCGAGGTTAATGGGGTTGGGAGTGAAGACTTACTCTATTTTTATTGTATATCTGCATAAATTATTCTTTTCTGCGAATATCACATTTTGGAGGCTGGATGCCTTCAAGAAATATATCTACAAATGTATTACTTACTCATATATAACACATTAAAACTCCCACCTGCTTTTGCGCTACTAAATGCCCTCAACTCCCACTATTCAGGCAAATCAGGCAGCAGAGCAGGGAGCCAGGAGCAACAGCATGTCCCTTCCTAGCCAATTTGTTTTCCCACTCATTGGTCCATCCTGTAGACCAGAGCAAATTCAGCTGGGTCTTCTTGCTGAAGGAGATGCAGTGATTGGCAGACCTCACGGGGGAGAAGAGGCTCTTCACACAGATCTGTTGCCATCTGCCTTGAAAGCCAGGCAGGCGTCTACTACCTCCATCTGAGCTGTTCCAAGAGGAAACAGCACTTAAATAGCTGCTGGAGGGTTGTAATAAGGTACTGCTAATTGAGGCAGCCGTGACAGTGAAGAGAGGGTCTCTCCACCGCAGCAGTTTTTTGCAGGTCTGAGCTCCCCCAGCACAGTCCTCTCTTCCTGCTTTGCTGCCGCTTTCAGCTCAACATGGCTTAATAGAGACATCTCCTGGTAAAGCCTGAAACTTCCTTTCCCTGGAAAGTCAGCAAAAATAGAAGCTGGTACTTCAAACTCAAGGGTTGACCTTTGCAGGGAGTGCAGGTGAAGCAGTGGCTCTGGGTCTGTGCATCACCTGAAGTGATCCACATCTACTGTAGGAGATGGACAACATGAAGTAGTTGGAGATCGAGGATATGCATGACCTGGTCCTGGCCAAGCTGGACAGCCAGCTCCTACCTGAACACTGGGCTTCCCAGCTGTGCTTCCTGCTCTACTGTTTTGCCCCCAGACCTCTCCTCCAAATTCCTCCATGTCTTTTTCTAACCCTCCCGGCTCCTTTGCCCACATGCTTGTCCCCCAGAACTTCCACCCCTGAGGTGCAGCATTCAGCAGACCCTTATTATATACTGTCATTTTCTAAGATATGTAGTATATTAGGTATATATGGTATAGTCTAAATTACAGAACCAAAGTGGGCTTTCTCACCCATCTTGTGATCATCTAAGTGATAAAACAGGCTGCTCAGCAGGCTTCATGCATGAGCACTGCCATGGCACAGGAGCAACGGCAAAGCTTGTCTCCTCCCTCCCTTCCTCCCTCCCTTCTTTCCTACCTTCCTGGTAGTGGTTGAGTCCTGCTGGACTCAAAGCATTCATCAGCCACACTTGAGCCCAGGATGACCAAAGGTTGAGTGTTGGGAGATGTGGAGGGAGGAAGAGCCCAAATCTCGGAAAAAAAAAAAAAAAAAACCAAAACCAGAAATGTCAAAAAAACCTCCCAGTAGATCCCTGGTATGAAACCTTTTCTCTGAAAGGTTTTTTTGGACACCCACCATAGCCCCACACCCAGCTAGTTATGAAGATTCACCAGAGCAGTTGCATTTTCTCCTCTCTTCCCACTGCCAAGACAAAAACAGCTTTATGACCTGATCTCTCAGTATAAGGACAAACCAGGAGCTGGCACCAAAGCAGGAACATTTCTAGAGACATTCCTCAGTTCTCAATGCTTGGATCTTGTCCTTGGCCCCATGTTATTTAACACACTGTCAACACCTTTCAAAAGACATAATACTGTTGCTGATAAATGTTGCCAATGATGGAAAGGCTCAGAAAAGAGTAAATAGAGTAGAAGAACATCAATAAAAGTTGTTTGGATAGTTTGAAGAGTTGGGCACAAAGGAAAATTACATATTTTTCAATGCAAAAGTACAAGCAGCTATCTAAGACCAAAGAAAGTGTGTTGCAGTTAGAGATAGGAGTTCTCTATCCTGGGAAATACCACCTTAAAAAGCCAAGGAGGAATATTGCCAACAACCAGCTGAAGAGAAGGGCATGAGTTGCATTACAGCTTTTTCATTACAGTGATTGTCATTGAGAGAGCTACTGGGTCCTGCTCTGGTGTTCACAGAAAGCGGAGAGGGTTCAGGAAAGAGCCAGGAGATTGGGACAAGGGACTAGGAACCCATGAGGGCCAAACTGTCTAAATACCTCGGGGTCAGAGTCAGGGGGTCTCTTGCCCATGCCACCTCTCTGCCCTGTCCCTAAACACTAATTCCAGCCACTCTGAAGGTCAGGTTGAAGCATCCCTGAAGCTTGGTGTCCCCAAAGCTCCCACCTTTCCCCATCCAACTCTCCCAAAATAACAGGTGCCTGTTTCCCCCTCACTCCTCCGCAGTCATCGATGGCCCGACGCAGATCCTGGTGCGGGAGTCTCCGACACGGTGGCCTTCGTAGAGTGGACGCCCCCGCGCGCCAAGGTGGACGCCATCCTGCTGAAGTATGGGCTGGCGGATGGGGAGGGCGGCAGGACCACCTTCCGCCTGCAGCCCCCCCTCAGCCAGTACTCCCTGCAGGCCCTGCGCCCCGGCGCCCGCTACCACCTCGCTGTCAGTGCCCTCCGGGGTGCCAACGAGAGCCGGCCAGCCTTTGCCCAGTTCACTACAGGTAGCTAGCTGGCCTTTCTGGGAGAACTGCTGTGAATATTTGAGCCTCTGGCAAGCACGGGCTTGCTGCCCTCTGCAGATGGGCTGTCCTGCAACTGTATCCAGAGAAGAATGGAGGGGTTTTTGCATCTGGGATTTAGTGACACCTGTTTTTCCCCTGGCACAAGTGAGCTGGGGTTTAATGTGGTGTGCTAAGAGGAAAAAGTGGAATGAAAATGCAATTGTTTACAATGCAGGTGTGAATGGACACGCCTGAATGCAGGTGCCTTGCATCCTGTCACAGAGCAAGGCACAGCAAATTATTCAGCTCACCCTAAAATACACCCCCTAAAACTCTCCTCTGCCCACCCCCCCACCCCCCACCCCACTAGTGGCTGTTTAGACACTAAACCTTCTGTGAAAAAGGTCCTCTTTATGCCCTGTGCTCCCCAGGGATGCTCATGTGGTCCCCAGGGCAAGTCCAGGTGATCCCAGATGCCAGTGACAAGGCATGGATGGACTCAACCCCCCATATTTAGATGATAAGCCCCAAGCCAACCCATCTTGGCCATGTCTTTCTGCAGCATCAAGGCTGAACCTGCCTGGGACACACATCCCCACCAGCTCCAGTGCCCGTTCAGACCCACCACTCAGAACTCTAGAACTCAGCAGTTTACGTCCTTAACAGAATCCATAGTTCAATGCACAGTTCTCGAAAGCACCAAAATGCTCAGCACAGGTCTGAATTGAAGACGATACTTGCTTCCACTCAGCATCAAGAACCGAGGCAGGTGCCTTGACCAAGGAATCAGCAGCCAAGCAGCTGAAACCAGCACAACCAGAAACATGGTTATCTTATTTTATGTCTTCTTTGTACATACTAACTGGTCGGTAGAAATTTAATTAATGTTAAGTCTGCAGATAGCTGAGGGATTTAATTTACCATGCCATAAAGGAGGAGTCAGAGAATGTATTTCTGTGCTGGTTTATGGTAGATAAATGATTTGTCATGTATATCACTGAGGCTCCTACTGTAATAACTGTGGTACGTGAATTGTGTATGTACATATCTCTCTCTATAATATATATATAATATTTCAGATGAGATGCTTGCCCCAATTGATTTGCTGTGTTGGCCTTCCTCACTTTATTTCTAAAAGGCAACATAAAAATATTCCTCCTAACTCAGATCCATTACCCACTGTCCGCTGGTGCCCAGCCCCAAACCGTTGCTCACCAGAGGGGTTTATTGTGCAAGCCAGAGCAGATTCAGTACACAGCCTAAGCAGCACCAATAAACAAACCCTTTGGGCAACGTCTGAGTGTGAATGAGCCCGTAAAGATGCCCAAGGTTTTCCTCTAAGAGCAGTTCAGACCAATGCATGGCTACTTCAGAGCCCTTTCTCCTCCTACTCACAGTGCCTCAGTTTCTTTTATTCTAATATGGAGGAAAAGAGTTTTCTTTTTGAAAAACCATGGAATTAGCTGCCAAACCAATTTACTGAGGATGCTGTGAGTTCCCAGGATTTGCATCACTCTCCTTGGTGGCATCTCACAGCCTGTGCTGAGCAGGAAACAAGAGCAAATGTTCTAGCCCTTCTACCCGGACAGGCTCTGGGGAGGAGGGACCACCTGTGGGACCTCCTGGATGTCACCCCAGGTCGCCCTCACTGCTGTCTCGCTGGGGCAAGGCTGTGGGCTGTGCTCCCAGTGCTGAGACCGTGCCTCTCTCCCTTGTGTTGCGCAGAGATTGATGCCCCCAAGAACCTGCGGGTGGGCTCGCGGACCCCTGCCAGCCTCGAGCTCGCTTGGGACAACAGCGAGGCTGAGGTTCACAGCTACAGGGTGGTCTACAGCACCCTGGCCGGGGAGCACTACCACGAGGTCCTGGTGCCGCGCCACACTGGTCCCACCACCCGCGCCACCCTGGCAGGTATGCGTGCACCCTTCCTCTCCCTCCATCCTCCTCCTCTCAAGCATGTAGGGCAATGGAGAGCCCAAATCAGTGCTGATGCTCAGTTGCCCTTCTGCTGGCACATGTTTGAGGTTGTTTTGGAGTTTACTATTTGCTGGAGAGAAGGTTTTCCGTGGGATAGAGCTCATTCATTTTCCCCTGTGTAGGTCTGGGTACACCTCCAAGTAAAGCACCTCCAGCAAGGATCTGTCCAGGTGGTAAATAGAGCTGGCAAGGAGCAAAGTAAGAAATGGGAAGAAGTCTGTTTAGGCTGATCTATCAGAAAATATTATTTCACATTTCTCTTTTTTGCTCTTTTGGAAAAAGCCAAGGGTGATGATGCCCCATGGGCAGTGATGGGAAGCCAGGCTGCCTGAGTGTTTTGCCTTTTTCCAAACTGGGCTCAAAGCAGACCCAAATCTAGAGATGCTGGTTTTGAGCAAGTCCTTTAAGTGGTACATTATTCAGGACAGCACAGGGGCTGCAAACACTATCCACCTCCCACTGCTAGGAAAGTGCCTTATGCAGCAACACAGCAAAGCACCATGTGAAATGTGATCTCCTTGTTTCTTGACTAGAAATGCTTTGCTGCTCCAGTGGCATATTTTGAGCAAAGAAAAGAATTGTATGCAAAAATGTTCTCTCGTTCATCTTGAAGTTCTTCAGTATGGCAGGACACCAGGCTCTTACATGTTGACTCTCTGCCTTCCCAGGACCTTCAAGGGCTCAGGCATCTGCCGTTTGGAGTTATAGGAGAGAGTTCAGTGGGAAAGTCAAAAGTTATGTTACAGGCACAGCAGCAATCACAAGAAAGGCTGGAGGGCAGCAAGGCCATCATAGCAGTTATCTTGAAAAATATGGAATGAAGTAGTTAGAGCTGGTTTCTTCTGTGTTTGTGATAAGGATGCATGGGGAGAATAGGATCAGATCAGAGACTCCGTGCTGGACTCCTGCTAGCTTTCTTTTAGGATATTTATTTGCTTTCTAAGTGAGAAGAAGCATTAAAAATGGGCCAAATTCCCCTCCCTGGGCAGAGGCACAACAGTGACAGACTCTGTGATGATATCCATGGCTTGACTAGAGCTTACCTTGGAGTATGTGGCAGCCTGAAGTCTCTTGTTTTTCTCAATAAAACTAAAAAAGCTTTCAAGGCTCTGCAAGACTCAGGCAAGGCTGCAAGAAACTCAACCAGAGCAAGCTGCAGAGATGCAGATTCTTAAGTCAATTGTAGAGAGTGATTTTTATGTAGTGCCTCCATCATCACTCAAGTGTATTGCTTCCAGTCCCCAGAGTACTATGTAATAAACAAACCAATTAAAAAACGCCAAACAACCTTGTCATAGCAGAAAATAATGAAAAAACCCCCATTCTGCTAGCAAAAATAAAGCTGTGATAGTCACAGTGTAGGTGTCACATGAGCTTCTCCCACAGCTCTGTTATGTACAGAGTAGTCATGTCCTCCAGTCTTGTTCAACATTGTGCAAAACCCATTGGGTTGTTTTTTTTCCAGTCACCCAGGACCTGGTGGGATTCATGGTATGAAAGCAAAAAGGAATTCTTTCAGCCAGTCTCATCTACCTGCAGGAAAAGCAGTGAGGAATGGCACTGAACATAGTTTATGAAAGATTTAAGCTTAAAAGTGCAGCAAGCCTGGCCCTGACCCATAGTCTCTCTTAAAAATCAGCATTTGCACAGAGATAACCATAATTTTGCTCTTCACAAAAGAGCTGGGAGAGAAAAGGTTTACATCCTCCTGTTCATTTCTTCCTTCTCCTTCCCTTCTGCCAGGCTCTTCTTTCCAGAATACTTCTGACACTTACTGAGCAGGGCCAAGGGGGTCCATCTTCTCCCCATCACCAAGACTGTACTGCAGTAAGAGAAAAGCAGGGGAGGAGAGTGTCCTTCTCTCCTGACCTCTTGGGAAAGGTTTTGGTGGCTCCAGGGAATGCTGCCCCTGGGTGAGGCACAGTGAGGCTGAGCTGGAGAGTTTATGGCTTTTTCTAACTTGGTGGGAAAGATCATGGAGGACAGGGAAGAGGGGAATAAAGCCACCAGCAGCCAAGAAGTGACAGGCAGAGGCAAGAGATACCCCATGGAGGCAAAGCAGTGCAAGAGGAAAGGAGCTGGATGAGTTCAATTCCCGAGTTCCTTGAGAGAGGCACCTCAGGATCTGTCCACCCCAAGGAAGAGGGCTTGATTCAGCTCCCAGAAGGACTGCACCTTTCCCAATTAATGTGCATTTCATTTACTCTGCATAATTTGTTTCTCTCCAAGACACCAGCCCTGTGGCAATATTTGATGTTGCATCACTTTGAAAAAAAATAGAGCTACTTTATTGTTCCTATCTCAGCTCACACACACAAGAGCTTCTGTCTCACTTCCAGGAATTACAGCAGACCTCAGCAACACCTTTTAAAAATGGCTTATTTCTGAACTAAAATAATCCAAATTCACTGTCCAAAGGCATCCACAGGGCTTTTTAAAAAGGCTCAGCTCTTCTGCAATGTGCAGAAGTGTTGACCTGTGGGAGAGCTGCTAACCCAGGGATGCTCTGGAGGGTCCTCCCCTACCCCCACCTGTAGGAGGCGGAAGAAGGGTTCACACAATACATACACCCTGAGGTCACCCTACCAGGTCCTGCTCTCAAACCCCTTCATGTTCTTTGCCCTCCCTGGTAGATCTGGTGCCGGGAACGGAGTATGGCATTGGGATTTCAGCTGTGATGGACAGCCAGCAGAGTGTGCCAGCGACCATGAATGCCAGGACTGGTGAGTTTGGCCTCGCTGCCTGCTCCAAGCACAGCTGGCTCCTATGGCTCAGATGCCCCCATAGGACAGGCTGTGCATGGGGACGAAGCTCTGCACCAACCCTCTCCCACAGAGCTTGACAGCCCCCGGGACCTCTTGGTGACTGCCTCCACTGAGACATCCATCTCCCTGGCTTGGACCAAAGCCATGGGTCCCATCGACCACTACCGCATCACCTTCACCCCTGCCTCAGGAATGGCCTCTGAAGTGACAGTGTCCCGGGATGAGTCACAGCTCACCCTCTTGGAGCTGGAGCCTGGGACAGAATACACCATCTCCATCATCGCTGAGAGGGGACGGCAGCAGAGCCTGGAGGCCACTGTGGATGCCTTCACAGGTAGTGAAACGCAAGCTGGGATGGGGGCAAGGGCACAGATTTTGTTGGCACCTCTGCCAGCCCACTGCATCCCTGGCACCAAAACGCTTGAAGTGGTGATGGGGATGAAAGCTGGGGTCAATGTGTCCACACAGGAGCAGCTGACCTCAAAAGGAGGATGGCCCTACCAATGTGGTGGCACAATCTCTTTGGCCAGCAGCACTGAACACACTTGCTTTGCTGGAGGCTCCCAAAAGGACAAGACAGGATTGAGGAAAACAGACAGCCCTCTGCTGTCCTATGTGGTCAGGGTGGCCTATGTGTCCATAAGAAGAAATGAAGCCTTGGGGAATCTTATAAGGACCTCTGGCTGAAAAATATGTGGTCATGAAGTGCAGACAACACATATCATCTGTAGTGGGACAGTTCCATCACCCACCATATGGGTCTGGTATTTCCCATACAAGCACTGGGAAAAATGTGGAGGTAAGGATGTGCAGATGGTTAGGGTTGCATGTCTTATCTCCATCTTCCAGGTGTTCGACCCATCTCACAGCTGCACTTCTCTCAGCTGACGTCCTCCAGTGTGAATGTCACATGGAGTGACCCATCCCCACCAGCAGACCGCCTCATCCTCACCTACAGTCCCCGGGATAAGGAGGAGGCACAGCAGGTCACACTCGATGGCACCCGCAGGCACACCAGCCTGACAGGCTTGCAGCCATCCACCGAGTACCTGCTGTCACTGGTGGCTGTGCACGGCACCATCAGCTCTGAGCCTGTCACGGGCTCCATCACCACAGGTACCATGGGATACCCCCCACCAGGCACAGGACATCACCAGGGAGGGCACACAGGGGCATGGGGAGTGGACCTGCCTCCATCCACAGCTTTTCTTTGTGCTCCATCTCCCCAGGGATTGATGCACCAAAGGACCTCAGGGTGGGCAACGTCACCCAGGAGTCCATGGTGGTCTACTGGAGTGCACCAATCGCTGCCTTCGACCACTATAGAATATTCTACCGTGCTGCTGAAGGTAAAAGGCCACAGGACTCCTGTTCATCCCTGAGCTTGCAGCTGCCAATCCTCCCTTCATCTGCTGGCCCAAGCAAGCCACTAGGCCATTCTCATTCAAGCAGCATCTCAGTGCCTTGAGCAAAACAACTAATAACTGGGATTGGCTACAGGGTAGAGGATGGAGTGTCTGGGATGAGGATGACCACTGCAGCCAGCTTGGGACAGAGGGGTACATAGAATGGCTCCCAGCAGTGTGCCCTCCCCAGAGATGGTTAAATTTCAGGGCTCAATCCTGAAATCCCACCTCTCTCATCTGCTTCAAATACCTCATCTCCCTTGCCCCCAGTTCTGTTAATGATGCTGAAAAGGCCAGGCCAGCAGAGTGATAGACACACAGTAGAGCACCTGCAGACACAAAACTCAGTCATCTCTAGTGTCTTGTGGAACTGCCCTCCCCTCCCAAGCCCCTCCTGAGCCCCAGGGATGGGGCTAGCCATAATGTCAAAGCTCTTGGCTCCGTCTCTGCAGGGAGGACAAACAGTATGGCCATCTCCAGGGATGCCACTGAGTACGCCCTCCACGACCTGCAGCCTGCCACCAAGTATGAGATCAGCGTGAAGAGCGTGCGGGGCCTGGAGGAGAGCGAGCTGGCCTCCATCACTGCCTATACAGGTAGGAAGGAGCTCTTGTGGGCAGGGAACAATCAAGCAGTGTCAGGCCCAGCCCCACCCAGGGCTGCAGTCCCTGCTTGCTCTAATCCTCAGGTGACTGAGAGCAAGCTGGACCTCACACCAGCCAGATGCAAGCTGGACATGATAAGCAGGGCTCACAAGGGCTCAGTGTGGGCATTTCAATTATGTCTCAGCAAAGTTTATCCCAAATATGCATGGGTAGTCATGGGTAAAAGTCATAAACCAGGCTCAGGGAAGCCAGAAACATGATGCTGGGCAATAATGACAACCTTTCCTAAACAGCGTACAGGCTTCCAGAAATAATCCCTAGGGAAGCCCTGTCCCAAACAGCATTTGCTGCAAGAATAAAACTTTCTGCTAACCACAGACTCCTCAAAACCTAAAGAAAACCCCTAACGTTCCAGACCAGGCATTGAGAAAAGAGTGGAAGAGCAACCCAGGTAGCAGAATAGCATAAGCTATGACATCTCTGCACTCCAGCTTGGACAGCAGTAACTCCTGTGCAGGCACACATGTCTGGGCAGCAGGGCAGGACAGGGTGATATGCCACAAGAAGCCCTTCCAGTTTATAGTCCAGTCTCCCAATGCCTCTGACTTTCTGAATCTCTCCCCCATGCAGCCATGGATGTCCCCCTGGGGGTCACAGCCACCAACATCACTCCCACCGAGGCACTGCTGCAGTGGAACCCGCCGCTGTCGGAGGTGGAAAGCTATGTCCTCATCCTTACGCATCGGGCAGGTACACCAGGGCTCTGTTTCAGTTCACCTCAACCTCTCTCCCATCCCAAAGCTCACGGCTCAGTGAGTGCCCTTCACAGAGGGAGTATGGAAGGAGCCCTTGCCTCGGGTTTTATAGGGATTGTGGGAAAAATTAGACCACCCCTCAGACTGAACAGCACCACTACAGCTCAGCTGCTGCAGAGTACCTTATGGTGTTTCAGCAATAGAAGTGCTTTTATTCATGAGTTTTAATCCAGAGATACATTTTGGAGAACCACCTTGAATGTCTACCCTAACTCATCCCTTCTTGCTTACAGTTGCTGGAGAAACAATTCTCGTGGATGGAGACAACCAGGAGTACCAGCTGACCAATCTGCTGCCCAGTACCACCTACACAGTGTCTATGTATGCCACCAATGGGCCTCTCACCAGCCAGACCATCAGCACCAACTTCACTACTCGTACGTACAATCACTTCCCTCACTCCTCATCCCTAGCCATGCACCCACCCCAGGAAAAGCAGCTATCAAGGCTGAGCCAAAGCTCTTGTTACATAGTGTGGGCGTAGATGTAGCCACATGCCAAAAGGACACAAAACACCCATCTGAAATACCAGTGTAGGGCACACAAGAACAGAATTTTAATCAACAAGCATCAGCCATTATCTTCACTCTTTCAAATCCATCCATCCATCCATCCATCCATCCATCCATCCATCCATCCATCCATCCATCCATCACCATCCATCCATCCATCCATCCATCCATCCCTTTCTTTTGGTCATTTCCCCTGGATGTGGTTTCCTGAGCAGACCCCTGCCCAGGTCTTTATTTTGCCGTGGTCCAGAAGAACATGATCATTTTGCTCACAAACAGCTTGACAGTTCCAATAGCATATGAATTTCACAGCTGTTCCCCTTAAGATGGCACGCAGGTAGAGGAGGCCTTCTAGAGGGTTTGCAGAGCTGTATTCAAGACTGGGGATGGGTGATGAGGTCTTGAAACTGAGGGTAAGGATGGACTTTGGGCTGTAGCTCAGTGTTGTAAGGTTGAATCTCAGCGTTCTGAGTTGGGAAGCAGGGCTGAGGTGGTTGTGTGGCAGAAATTGCACTTCCCTTGGTCCCTATCCATATCTTGCAGTTTTGGATCCCCCAACAAATCTGACAGCCAGCGAAGTCACACGACGGAGCGCCCTACTCTCCTGGGTTCCTCCCGTGGGAGAGATCGAGAATTACATCATGACCTACAGATCCACTGATGGCAGCCGGAAGGTGAGCGAGTCCTCACACCAAAGAGGCCCATTAAGTCAGGAAATAATAAGACCATGGTGAAAAGATGAGAAGCCAAACAAAGCAAAAGAACGATGATCACTGGCTCAGGGAGACTAGAAGGGCAGATATTACTTCCTGTTAAGCAGGATGATGGGAAAAAGCAAGAAGAGATTGCCTAAGGCAAAATATTTATGCACACCTACTGGTCTGGGCATAGAGGGGTTACCTATAAAGTTTGGAGGAACAGGGGAAATTCACGGCTTGTGAAACATAAACAAGCTGAGGCAGGAGAATATTATTCTGCAGAGATGCTAAAAATGCCATTTGTCCTTCCTGCAAAAAGGAAGATAGGCACAGACAGCTGAGTAATCCCACAATACAATGCATTTGATTATTTAATGAGTGTGTCGACATCTGCCTGTCCGGAGTAGCTGCAACAAACACTATCAAAAATACATCATGGCAGATAGTCCAATTTCCTTTGCTGGTATGATTGACTTGCAGCAGCCAGAGGATAACAGCTTTGCAGAAGGGGTTCGATAATGCTGTGTGACACTGGCCAACAACCAGAAAAATTAACATGACAGGAATTGACGGAGTCAAAACTCACTGATAACCAGGTTGGGCCAGCTCTATTGCACTGCTTGGGCAATCAGCCATGTCTTGTACAGGGAGCACACAGATACCAAGAGCCAGTAAACAGAGGACACAGACTGCAAACAATTAAATCTGTCTCCAAACCAGGTTGCTTTCCCCCACTCAAACCATTCCAAAACGTTGACTGTATCGCTTTTCTCATCTGTTGCTCTTGGTCTGCCTCCTTTTGGGACCCATGTACAGGAGCTGATTGTGGATGCTGAGGACACATGGATCCGTCTGGAGGGGCTTTCTGAGACCACGGAGTACACAGTGCAGCTCCAAGCTGCCCAAAATGCCATGCGGAGCGGCCTCATCTCAACCACCTTCACCACAGGTGAGGGTTCGCACTATGTCCACTCAGATTGAGGTTGGTCCAAATATCATGCTGGGAGGAATGGACTGCTCCTAGGGACTTTCCCTCCTTAGGCAGGATTCCATCATGATCCATAGAGGGGCACTTACAATGCCATGACCCACAGTGCTGCTTTGCTACAAAAGGTTAATGACTGAAGGATCTATGATTCAAACTCAAGATCCGGCCCATGGCAAGGGGATTTGAGCTTCAGACCAGGAACCATCTACCAGGCCCTTTGCCTTGCCAATCTTCCTCAAGTGCATAAACAGAGGAAAAAATACCCACTAAAATCAATAACACATATCAATAGGTAAGCTCCTGGGAGAGGACCCAGCCAATGTCTCCATGCTGTAGACACAATCTGATTGCTCACAAGTGTCAAAGAATCATAGAATACTTTGGGTTGGAAAGAATCTCTAAAGGTCACCTAGTTCAATCCCCCTGCAGCAAGCAGGGTCATCTTCAACTTGATCAGGTTGCTCAGAGCCCTGCTGAGTTTGACCTTGAAAGTTTTCAGGATTGGGGTATCCCTGGAAATATCAAGCAGGTGCATCTCCACCACCATCAGTGGAGCCACAGACAGCAGAGCCAGCACTTTATCTAATTGTATTATTGCTCCCCACTCTCATTCTAGAGCATTCACAATCCACTAAGGCACTAAAGTAATGAGAATGGTTTCCTTTTGAAATCAGAAGGTGAGCATCCACAGTCACCACAACCCTCACAGACAGAATTCTTATTCTTCCAAGAATGAGGCTTGCATGAGAATGTCACCACTGCTCCCATCCTCTGCAACCATTCATAATAGAAATTATGCAAAGCAAATTGTCCCTCATCCTCTTTGAAAAGTATGGCTAGGCCAGGCCACTTACAGACAGAATGCGTCTTATTCAGGGCTGAATCAAATCATGTTTTTCCTGGATGTCAACAGCACTGAGAAGTCTCAAGATGATGTCTACCAAAATTCCTCCCATCTGCACTGTCAGTTCAATTAGGAGAGTTTTCTTTGAATCTGCTGTGGATACACTTCCCCATCTCAGTTAAATGCAAAGGTCCCTTCACCTGCTTTTAAGAGATAACAGAAACTATTTACATCAACAAAAGAAGAAATTACTTCTCTAACACATCTACAAAACAGGCTTTCCTGTTTTTCTTGCCTCTTACACATGAGCGTAAAGCCAGTACAATTCAGGCAGGTGATGGGAAAATACATGTTATCGTTGAGGCTGCTTGGGAGTCAGGGATGAAGCTGCATGGGATGACTTCACAGGTGGGAAAAAGCAGCAGAAACCCACTTACATCAAGCAAGGAGAGCATCTTTTCCACCAAACACTAATGTCAGACCTCAGCAATGTTAGTCCCCCTTGCCAGCTGATGCAGTATCCAACACATTTAACTTGAAGATGAAGATAGGCATTAGCAACAAGTCAGTTTCTCCCCACTCACTCCAATATTGATGAGACAGAAGCAACCAGGAGCTATCACCAAGGCAATACAATCCATGGACAGCATCTCTCATCAATGCATCCCGATCTGCAATTTAGTTTACTCTGACAATGCATCAAGGCACTTTGCAGAGAACAAGGACTTGTCTTTAAGGAAAAAAAAAAAAAAAAAAAAAAAAAAAAAAAAAAAAAAAAAAAAGTAAAGTAAAGAAAGTCACCCAAGATTAATTTTAATTTAAATTGTTTTGCTTCCTTCTGTTCATAGTACGCATCCCAGGGTTCTTCTATTCTTGCTGACATATTAATAGCTCAACCACTTTTGTTTCATGTTTGCATAAGGTTCTTGAGGAATTGTATACAGATGAGACAAAAGAAACAGATACAGTATTTATAATTTATAGTGGTTTGAAATGTCTTTCAAGGTCTCCTTGGCTCTTAAAGATATGAATACAAATGAAGAAACAAGCAATCTCCACAGAGCTCAGGGAAGCCCAAGGTGGTTGTTGTGAATAAGTTTTCATTGTTCAATACTATAAAATACAAATAATGTCTTGCCAGACTGTGCTACAGACCACGAAGATGGGGAGAAAAAAAGAGGGATCTACAACATTTGGATGCAGCAATGACCTCCAAGTCTTCAGGTTACAAGGTGGGAGGGAATACACCCGAGTGGGAAGCAACAAACAAGGGTTGTGCCTTGGTCCTATAGGCACTACACAACTCTGTTGGACACACACAGCATAGATGATTTGAAGGTGCCTCACACATTCTCAGTTTGTTACAGAGGCATCCTTGAAAACCACATCCACATTGCCAGCTCTGCATTAATTTATTCCATCATCCATATGTACCAACACCAAAGAAAAATACATATTTCCCTCTTTTGTCTTAAATAAGAAAAAATTGTTCCCAGAGTTGACATTCCAATAGTGCCAGAATAATTGTCATAATTAAGACTGTCATAAACTGACCACAAAATAAGCTGTTTCCTCATCAGAGAACACCTGTAGCACAGTCACACAGCCCATGCTACCTACCTCTATCATCTCACACAGCCTCATTCCTGCTCAGCTTGCAAGTGACAATTAGGTCAGCATAAGTCCACCATTATTTCCAAGGGCATGGAGAATCAGGAGAATCCCCCTGGAATGAGTAAAGTTATGAAACTTGATTGGAGCTGGGAATCCTGAGAGGAGAGGTTTTGGTACTTCCACAGCTGTCTAAATATGCTGGTGACAGCTTAAACCCCAGGGTTTCAGACACAGTGCAGAAAGATGGTCCAAAAAGTGACATCCCTCATCATTCATCGTGATGTTACCATGCACCTTTCCAGTATATGACATATGAAAGAATAATTAATATATGCACACATTTTTTTTCCAGTAAGTCCTCTGAGGTTGATCGCAGATGTAGCCTAATTGCCTTGTGGAATTACTTGAAATGCAGAAGCCAAGAGAGACTGGATTGAACTAGTGGAGCCTGAGGAAAAGGGGAAAAGGTGTCTCTTGGCTTGAATTTTGCCTTTTTTTAATTGATTTTGCAGGAGGACGTGTCTTTGCTAATCCTCAGGACTGTGCCCAGCATCTGATGAATGGAGACACGCTGAGTGGGGTCTACACTATCTCCATCAACGGGGACCTGAGCCAGCGGGTGCCGGTGTACTGTGACATGACCACCGATGGGGGTGGCTGGATTGTGAGTAACCATGTGGTTGTTCTGCATCTTGTCCCCATCACAAAGTAACTGAGCTCCTACCAGCAAAGCACAGGAATGACAGCAGGCTCAGCATTGCATGCTTCATTTCTCATGCCACAGGGAATGGCCCATGCTCCGGTAATAATAGCTACACTTGGAGAAATACCCTTTGATTTATTTGACATGTTTGCAGTGCTTGTGGAGAGCAAAATCTGTGAGTGAAGCTGATTTATTGTTCCAGAAATGAAATTAATGGCTGGTAGCTTTCACAGGGAATGATTCATGCTGCTTTCAGGAGGGTGTCAGGTGTCACCCCAATTAAGTCTGCATAGGAAAACTTTAGAACAAATGCCCGTTTGGCTTTTCAACTGCACAAACACTGCTTGTCTTGACGTAGATGGACTAAAGTGTAAGTAAATAACGCCATGGTGCTTTGATCTTATTCATGCCAAACCCTTACTTACAGACATTACACAAAACCCTGCTAGATGTATAGTCAAAACAAAACAAAACAAAACAAAACAAAACAAAAAAAAAAGAAAAAAGAAAAAAGAAAAAAGAAAAACAAGGGCTTCCTCAAATGCTGATTTTTAGCCAGTAAATTTCCCTCTCACTCTGCTTCAGAGCATCCCCTTGGATATCACAGAAATAGCCAGCTCAAAGCAGAATTACATGCTAGAAAACCAGAGGCACCATTAGTTAGTTAAAGCAGAAACCTCGAAGGCAAATTCCTTCCTATTCTGCCATTGATTTGCTTTGGATATTATCTAGTATCTCTGGTTTGTACACCTGCACATGAATTAATTGCATGACTATAATTAATGCTAACTGATGGGCATTGCAATTTCTCCTCTGAGAGGCACAATGGAAAGAAAAATTATTATTTTTACCTTGTGTGTCCAAAGCCTGGCAAAGCTGTTTCTCATCTCCATCATAATGATTTTCCCCCTGGTCTTCCTCCACATCAGGTCTTCCAGCGGCGGCAGAACGGGCTGACCGATTTCTTCCGGAAATGGGCAGATTACCGGGTTGGCTTTGGAAACTTGGAGGATGAATTTTGGCTGGGTATGATCTTGCCTGGTTGCCTTTCATTGAGGTGTCAAACCTAAGTTCCATGAGAACTGTGTCAGCTGTTGGCTCCTTGCCCTTCACCACATTCCTCTACATTCTCTCTCAGACAGTTTTCCTTCTGTTCATTCCATGCCCTTCACCTTAGGAACTCATGCAGAGGCACACCACATAAAGGCACACTGTGATGATCAGCAGCTCCCTTGTTTCCTCTCTCTAGGAGAGAAGGGGGGTATGCTGTCAGTGTTCATGGACCAAAACCCATCATTGTCCGTTTGATGACTACAGGTTGCACTGGTGGCCAGAAAGTCAGATGTCCAATAAAAGAAGGAAAGGAGTGAGTGGGAGGCAGCACAGCTCAGAAACTGAGTGTGCTCCTCCAAAATCCAAACACAAGCCGAAGGGATCTGCAGCATAAAAACACTCTGGCTTTTATGGGAGCTTAACAACAACAAAAGTAGCAACAGCTGAATGTTCCAAGCTTCATCTGCATGAAGAAACCTGAACCTGGGCCTTGAACCCACCACTCCTAGACACAGAGAAGTGAAGTCTGAGTGGGGTCAGAGCGCTCAGACGCCAGCAGTGCCAGGGGATACACAGACTCACCACAAGTGCTGTTGCTCTTTGATTCCTCTCCTCACCCTCATTTCCCACTGCTGTTTTATTTGTTTAGAGCTTTCCTTGTTTGTTCACCGAGCGGATACAGGCACCAGCTCTCACTGGGTGTTTCACTGTCTTGACAGGCTTGGACAACATCCACAAGATCACATCCCAAGGGCGCTACGAGCTGCGAATAGACATGAGGGATGGTCAGGAAGCAGCATATGCCTACTATGACAAGTTCTCCATTGGTGACTCCAGGAGCCTCTACAAACTGCGAATTGGGGATTACAATGGCACTTCAGGTACAGCCTCATTGCTAGCGAGGATCTTGGGAAATCTTATGACTGGTTGGGCCAAGACTGTAAAGGAAATCCCAACATGAAATCTCACTTGTCTAGAGTGGCAAGAAAAAAAAATCCCTTCTGTCATCCATCGTGTAAAGCAGGCTGACAAATCCCACTAAGGACATGGGATTTTCCATTGAGGATTAGATATTTAATATCAGAGACATTGCTGTTCAAATAACCAATCATGAGAGGTCAATCATGAGAGGTGTCATCTCACTTGGCAATAGCCACAGCTGACTATTGATGTTGTGCTGGAGGCTGTATTTATTGCCTTTCCACAGCTATGGAAAAATCCTCTGAGTCATTTCCTCATGTAAAGGCCAAACACTACCCAGTTTTGCAAGGACAGTGTCACACCCGCTTGCTTGGTTGACTCAGGAGAATTAAAATAGACTGAGTACTAGAGGAGGGCACAGGGGATCTCTTCCTCAAGAAGGAAGAAGGGGTACAACTGCAGCCCCTTCATCTGGGATAAAAATGCCCAGTGCAAGCCTCCATGATGAAACTTCCACCAAGTACTAGGTAGAACCCCACAACATACCCAAGATGCAGGAATTTCCCTATTCAATACCAGTTAGTTGCCACTGGTAGAGAAGTGACAGGAATCTTGATGGTGCGCAACAAAGCACTTACTCTAACCTCAAATCCCAGGGCACAAGGTACCCAATATATTGGCAAGGATGGCAGTAATAGGGTCATGCAGACATGATGTCCTCCCCTTCACCATGCAAACTCTGCTTCTAGCCATCCAGCCGAGGAGCTTCTGCTCCACACTGAGCTAAGGGAGCCAGGGCTCAACAGATGGTTCATTGCCAAGAGGTCTTCCAGTAAGTCTCTCCATGGCTGGATTGCACACAATCAGCATGGGTCTACTTCATATGTCCTTGGGGATTACCAAGGAGCATATTTAGATGTAAGTAGATCGCTCAACTGACCCTATTTTACTCCAGCTTTTCTTTTACACAAAAGCAGCTCTCTAGTTATCTAGTAAGGACAAGGCTAGAGGTCTTGGTGGAATAAGACATCACACACCTTCCAAAAACTTCTTCCCCTTATCCAAAGAGAGAAAAGGTGGCTGAGCATCTTGGTTCAAGAGATGAATATTTGGTATCCAGCTGAGGGTCTGGAGGCTGTCCCTGTCCACTGGCTGTGCAGCCAGGGGAAAACCATTCGCAGCTGAGAACAGTGTAGGAATGACAGAAAGCAGATGGCTTTCTGCCTCCCACAGGTCTCCTGATCCCTTGTGCCAAGGTTTGAAGTAAAGATCAGAGAAGGCACTATTGCATGGAAGTTTATTCTTCTGAAGGGGGTGCAAAAGAGCAAGCAGGACCCCAAAGCCCAAGCTTTTAACCTGAATCCTCATGGCGAAATTACCAGCAGGGGACAGGTGCAATGGGACAGGGTGTGGCCAGCCAGGGTTTACAGGGAGAGACCACTAGAGGAAAAACAGCTAAACCAACTCAATATTCATAACCACAGTCTCCTTTGAGAGAAAAAGCTCCCTTTGGCTAACAGGAGAGCATCCTGAAGTTATATAGCACAGCCAAACCTCTGGAAATCAGGGATGCCAAAATCTGGGATTGAATTAATTTCTGAAACACTGAAATTCAGATCCAAACACATATCCAAGCACTTTATCTGACAAAGCCAAGAAGTCTCTAAGATTTGCTATGGTCTGCACTGATCTTAAACAGACAGAGAGGACCTCAGATGAACCAATTGTAAACAATTCCAGTTAACATTATTCCCAGACTTTCAGCTGTTTGAGCCATTGATTGGAATGGTTACCACATAACCAGAATATCCTAATTTCCTTGTGAAAAGTCCAGATAACTCAGACTCCATCACCTTTAATGGCACTTCTTTCTGCAGGAGACTCCCTTACCTATCACCAGGGACGCCCCTTCTCCACCAAGGACAGGGACAATGATGTTGCTGTGACCAACTGTGCCATGTCCTACAAAGGGGCCTGGTGGTACAAGAACTGCCACCGCACCAACCTCAACGGCAAGTACGGAGAGTCCCGGCACAGTCAGGTAAGGGCAGAGCGGGGTTGAAAGCCTCTGGAATTCCTTCTAGGGGAACATGTCAGCAAGCCTACGTTAGAACTGGGGCTGTGTGATTTGCTGGAGCAAAGGGAGCCACCTTCAAGCCAACTAGGCTAATACTTTGTGCCTCACACACACTGCCATAGTCATCTGCTCCATTGTGTTACATTAAAAAAAATTACCTACATGAAATTTGATCAGCCTTTGAGCAGTGGGCAAAAAACAATCAAGCCACAGAGGCAGGGGAGTTGCTTGCTCCTGCTATAGAAAGTTTTTCCTTCTGCTTTCACTACAGCAATCAACCTTGTTTTCTTCCTCTCCCATTCTAGTTCCTTGTCAGGATCTTTCCTTACTCTCTGCCTTTCTCTCCCTCCTGCCAGGGGATTAACTGGTATCATTGGAAAGGCCATGAGTTCTCCATCCCCTTTGTGGAAATGAAGATGCGACCTTACAACCACCGTAACATCTCTGGGAGGAAGCGACGGTCCCTACAGCTCTGAGCCAGCTGAACCCTTCCTACCTCCCACCACCGACCTTTTCTGTCATTTGTTTGTATTTTATAATATGAAAAGGGGAAAAAAAATTACTACTCGTCTGAGATAACAACCTGCCCCTCACAAGTGCTGGCACAAGGAAAGGCCATGGGAAAGGAAAGACCTAATTGCTTTGCATTTTCTCTGTCCCAGAAAAATACCAAATTTCCAGTCTCCCTATCCCAATACTCTGGCCCTTAACATGAGAAGAAAGAGACAGATTTTTTGATATTTTTTTAAAAGACATAGAAATCCCCAGAAACCCTGTTAGAAATGTTTGTCACTGGACTTGTGGGAGAAACTTTGCCCACAGGTCCCTTGGTGTGGCCATTTCCAGCCCAGTCATGGCCAGGGACACCCATCCTCTCCCTGTCTCCCTGTCCCCCCTCCTGGCAGGGAAGTCCCAAGCTTCATGCCATCCTGTAGATACCAACTCTTCCAGCAGGCAGAGGCCCATCTCTCCCCAGTGTGCAGGCTCTGGACACATGGAAACTAAGTGAGGATGAGCAAAGGCTAATCCCACCCTCAGTTTTCTCAGGAGGGCTTGGCAAATATCTGCATATGTAGGCAAACTTCAGAGTCTGCAGCTCATGTATCAGTCTCACCACAAAGTCATCTTCATGTGCGTGGGGTGTATGGGAATAAGAACTACTCCACCAGCCACAACCTTCATTATCCACTCCTCCAAGCTGAACTCAGCCCACTCCAGGACCATGACATCTGCCTGGGTTATGCTGAACTTGATGGAGAAGAAAGGACTTAAATTAGAAGATTTAGGAGAAAAATTCCTACTCCTAGTCCTGAAATCTAGGACCCATTTCCTTCGTTATTTCTACATTTCATCATGCTCTCTCTCACTGAGGTCATTGGTCTCAAAAAAAAGAGTCTCAGAGAAGGAGCTGCAATAAAAAGATATCACACAACTGCGGCCCAACCTGAAGCCAACAGCTGTCACAGTTCAGGTGCTCCTGTTCATGGCCCTCCATGCACACAGGGAAGTATGGCAATGCAGCTAAGGGAAGACAAGTGCAAACTGAGGAATTCCCATTTCCTTCCTTCTCCTACACCATCCCTCTTCAATGCCATCACAAGAGGGTCACAAATCTCAGTGCCTTGGTATTGCCATCTCTCTAACAGGAAGTCAACTGTTTCCCCTCCTGGAAGGGATTCCATTCAGATTTTGAGGAGCACTTCAAGGCCTTCAGAAGAATTAATGAGTTTGCTCTTCCCAACCTTAACTTCTCCTGTCTCAAGGAAGATGGACCCTTTGCATAGCTCTGTCTGTGCCCTGTTGTCATTGACCTCACCTCCATATAGCCCAAATGACCACCATACTTAAGTCACTCCTCTGCCAAGGACTCTGATCAATGCAGGGCATTGTCATTGGCCTGGTCTTGAAGAAGGGACTTGTCCCTGCATCCAAGGACAATGCAGCTCATCACTGGATTTGCAGACAAAGGAACATTACAAATGCTAAACACTGCTATCTGATCTTATCACACTGAAGCCGCTTTGTCTCAAAAAGATCTTTGAGATGGCAACATAAAGGCATGCTTGCAGTAGCTTATAATTCAGGCCAGTGTCTCTTTCATGGTCACACTCCTTAATGTTCTGACATTACTGACTATGGCTGCAGAGCTGAAGAAGAGCATTAAGTGGGAAACATAATCTCCTTTTCTATGTCACATACTGGCACATGAAATTACAGCTAATACTGAGGTCAAGATTAGATACAGGGCCCAGTCCTTCCTGTGGTCAGCTTACAAAGTGGCCTGCAGAAAGGATGCTCAGAACATCTCATACGTAAATGATGTGTCCCTTCTTACTTCCCCTTGGCATCAAATCAGGCAACAAGTCAACCAGTTGAGGAACAGGTGATTCAGAGGCTGCAGATTACGGGATCTCCTGCAGGACATAGCCACTGTCACAGATGCTGGCATGTCACACCTCCTGAGAACCCAACCCTGCTTTAAGACCGAAAAGCCAACAAAAAGCAGCAGATGGAACTGATTAAAGCTTAAGAAGGCTTTTAGTAGACCAGCAGTGTAAATTTTTTCCCAAACCATCAAAAATTTTTAGGAAGAAACATCCTAACAAAAGCTCTAACAGAGCAGTGGTTATAACCGGCAGAGATCGGCATTGGATGGTGCTGTTTTCTTACCTACCCAGGTGAAAGGAAGAGATGTCAGTGGAAACATACACTTATCAGTCACAGCCAAGTGAAAGAAACCTCTCTTTTCAAAAGTAAGACTCAAACAGAAAATCAAAATTTCCTAAGCTTTTCTAGGAGGTTCAAAAGAAGATCCTCAAAAAGGTTGATTATTCTCTAAACAGGCTTACTGACACATATCTCCCTCTCCCTCCTCATGTCTGTCATCCTTTGTACAAGTCCTGTCACCAGGATGAGTCAGCCCAACTGACCCATTTGCATAATAGCCAGGTATGAAAGACACTCTTGGAGACAATATCCAATCTTTCAGTGCTATTGTACGTCAGCGCTGGTCCCTGACCTCTCATGTGATACCAGGATGTTGCCTTTCCATGGCATTGGTGACAGTTGCTACAATCTTTTAAAGGAAAGCTTTCTACACATCATAGTTTTTCCCTGGTGATAACCCAACCCAAGCCCAGGCACACCAGCAATCGTGACCCAGTCATTTGGGCCATCATCTCCTGTTCACGTTGTCCAGAAACAAGATACAATTTCCCAGAAAGGTATTTTTTAATATTGCCTTAATTTTATTTTATTTTTACAAAGCTCCTGCCAGCAGTTTCAAGCAAATTTGTGCTTAATGTTGATGCTACAGAATGGCCCCATGATTAAGTAGTTTCTTCTCATCCTCCATCACTGGATGGGTTAGTTCATTCTCCAGCTAGACCAAGGTCGGTTCTGAAATTCCCAGAAACCAAGCCTGGATTCTTGTGCAGTGCTCATCGTGAGAGACCTTGGCTTCAGCATGTGAGTATCACTGGGCTCCGGTGGCTCCACAGCCATCCTGGGTTTGTGTGGCTCAGGCTTGTTCCAGAGCCCAAAATGGTACATGAGGCTGTTACCCAAACCACACTATCCACTACAAGATGCCGTCTCATGTAACAGGAAGCAGGAAGAAGTACATCAAATCCTTCACACAGCAAAACACCGTGTATGCCCCTGACCCTTGCAGCCTTTCAAAGCCACCTCTGATTTCTAACCCCAAAATACTGGAGAGAAACACAAAGGGACTTTCATCTCTTGCCCAATTTTCATTTCCCTCTCTTTTCATTCTCTAAGCCCACCTTCCCATTGCACAATGCACTGAAAAATAACCAAAGAAAAAGAAAGTCCTGAAAGGAAAAGCTGCTTATAGTAAAGTGGTAGAATCTTTAAAAATAATTTCAAGAAGGAGAGAGGCCAGGGTCTCCCCAGGGGTAGCTGGGTTTTGATAGGAAGGTACCAGGAGAGTATCCACACAAAGGTTGAGGAGAAGTCTGCTTCTACTCCTTATCTTTGCATTACTTTACCATCAGTATCACAAAGCTCAGTACCAGCCTAAATGCATTCTTGCCCCCACCTCTTGCCTCCTTCCCAAAGGCATGCTTATCCCAGGTGAAGTGCTCAGGTATGGAAATCACGGCTCATGCCACCTTCACGCCCAGTGGTGCAGCTGGTGAGGGCTCAGCCAGTAGTGCCCCCATGGCCACAACAGGTTCAGAGCAACCTTACAAAATACAGCAGGAGCCAAAATACCCTCCTGGTGCCTCACCTCCATGCCAGCACATGACTTTCATCCCAGCTCAGAGCAGCCCTCCTGCTGTGTTCCCACCATCACATCCAGGGGTGACCACACTCCGCCTATCCTGTGCCCCCCAGACATGTCCACAAGTTTTGACTTTACCAAACACTGCCAGCAATGAACTCTCCCCCCCAAAAAAACCCTTTAAAAAAATAACAAAGGGCTCTGTCCTGGGGCCAAACAAGAAGCCCATCCCCATTCTTGCCAGCCAAGTGCACTGGGATGGCCATAAAACCCAACAGAGCCCCGTGCAGACCACGAGCACCTCCAGGGTCACCTTCCCCTTTCCTAAAATCCTGATGGTGGGGGAAAGTCCTTGCCCTTTCCAGGGGGGAAATTTTGGGTAAGTGGGAGAAGAAAGGCCCTTCCCTTGGGAGATCCTGATGCCTAGACCCACCTCAACACCCAGCCTGCAGTTCTTCTGATGTCAGTGGTTTCTCAGAGGATGGTGACACAATAACCTAAACAAACAAACAAACAAACAGCCCCCTGTGCACAGGTGTTATCCTGGAAATGTTCTTAATATGTTAAAAAAATTTTAAATCATAAATAAGAAGGGAGAACAGAGGCAATGAAATGCCTTGGACAGGTTCTGATGAATTCAAACACAAACCACTGCAACCAAATGAGGGGGAAGAGAAAAGTAAATGAATACATAAAGAGAATCTATAATATAAATAAATAATATATTAAACAACACTCCCCACCCTGTAATGAAAATGTAGCTTGGAGAATGGGATCAACGCTTGTTAACCATTGTTAACTAGTATTTTTAGTCCTGACTGCTCTTAGGCTATGTATAATTCCTTTTTTTAATGCATTTTCTATACATTAATAAAAGATACTGAAGGAGTGAGCTGTGTGCCTGTCCAGGAGTGGGGTGGGAACAGGGTCCTCATGCATCCAAGCCTAGCAACATTCCAGCCCCAACCTCTTGCCAAGAAGGAACATGCATCCCCTACCCCTCATCTTTGGTTATCCCATGGGAGGAGCATGGGAGGCTTAGCACAGATTTGCATTCAAACCTGGAGGAACAGAGCAGTTGACAGACCCAGCACAAACAATGTAATAAAAAAAACAGTGGGAGGAAGTTTCAGGGCAGCCCAGCTTTGGCGGGCGGTGTCATCTCCATCTTTGTAGGTGTTCGAGACCAGGCTGGAAAAAGCCCCGAGCAGCCTCATCTAACCCCTGGGCTGCCTTGGATAGAAGGCGGGATTCCCAAGTTCCCCCTGGCCCAACTATGCTATTAAAATAAATAGCAATAATGAGGCCACAAAGTCAGGTCAGCACAGTTGGTCCATTATCCACTGGAAAGCAGAGAGCTGTGCTTTGTCCTCAGCCCGGCACAAGACATTTTGCTAATAAATTTAGCTGCTCTCACGAGCTAGAGAAGCTCTTGGCTCTGCAATTTGCAGCCAGAGAAAGCAAAAATGTGGTATAAGTGCTTGGGAACAAAGGGAAACAATCCCAAAATCTTTGGTGAAAACCATTTCCTTGATTTAAACAGAAATTTATTCCAAACGTGATGGAAACCCCATGAAAAGCAGATTGGAAGGCTCCTTCCAGCAGAATACACTCCCAGTGGAAAACAACAACACCAAAAAAAACCCCACCAAAAATACCAAACAAAACCCCAGCACTGATTAGCAAAAAGTCTCTGGGATGAATATGAACTTCAGAAGATTTTGAAATTCTTCTCTTATTTCACATGAAGACTTTACCCAAACATCTTTGTTTAAAGTTTTCACAATTGTCACGTAGCCAGAGAGAATGAGAAAGCTTGAAAGAAGCTCTTCCGCCAGACCACTTCAATATTTTCTAAATTTGATTTCGGAGAGACAAAACAGGGGAGTTTTCTTGGTGGCAACTTCTCAACTTCTCTTTCTTGCTCAGATGCATGAGACTAAAAAAGGAAGTTGTAAGAGAGGGATGTCCCACCTTGGCTATGACCCTTAGTACACCAAAAGCAAAGCGTGAAGCCTGGTGGCCTCAACTGTCTGGAATAAACGAACTTTTTTTGTGTCTGAAGATAGTCAGTGCCATGGAAGACCCGTCATGCAAGGCCAGTGCATGGAGGAGCTGAGGGATGGCCATGTGTTTGAGATGGGGAAGAAGGGTTACCTGCGCTGGTACGTGTCATCCCAGTCTCACCATGCTTGGCCAATCAGTTGACCCAGTCCAGGGGGTTTCATTTATGGCCTCTAAGAGAAAAGCAACACCTTCCACTGTACCCCCCCCATTCAGCATGTCTGGGGCCAAGTGAAGTCCCCAGGCCTCCATTTCCTGCAGAGAAAGCAGAAAGCTCACCTGAAGGAAACACAGTCTTCCTATTGCAAAAACCAATAACAAGAGGCAGGTATGTATCACTTAGAGGTTGGTGCCTAGAGAAGGGAGGTACACAGGGAGTCGCAGCATCCTTCTGGATCATAACCACCTCTCAAAATCACAGTCAAGGCCCAACTCCATGTTTCAGATGGGATGAGAAGGGAGTGAGGGCTGGCAAAAGCCGTTTTCTAAACAATACAAATTTTGATTTAAGCCAAGGGAGTGTTTTGCCCCATCACACTAAACTCTGGCGAGCTCCTGCCCCATCACAGGTGCCCACCACCCTCATCGTTCTGGCCCCCTCTGCCCTTGCACAGCTCAAAGCTATCACTATAATCTAGACACAGTCCTACATGTGGTAGGATCTCATATTTCCAGCTACTCCAAGAAGCATGCCTTCTCAGGCATGCCACACTCCTCTTCAGGCACTTCCAGCTACCACAGTCCCCCCATCTGCACTTTACACAGAGATATTTCATCACAGCCCTCTTACCAAAGTCCCCTTTCTGCATGAGTGATGCTCAGGAACTTTGCTCCAACAGCAAACATCAGAAGGGTGTACAAAGGTCCTCAGCAAGGACCTTTGTCACCCATCCCAAACCTAGAGCTCAAGCAACATATTCCCAACAACACATCCTGCAGCCTCATCCCAAAAAATCCTGCAAGGGAAATGCTGCCCCAGGAGCACAGAGTGCGGCAGGAGGAGGTGCAAGGCCTCCAAGAGCAAGGGTGGAGCAGGTCGGTGAAGGGGCAGCTTTGTGCAATAGTATCACAACTGCTTTTTGGCTAAGGAGGTGTGATTTTTGTAGCACCATCTTCAACATTGTCAGGCTTTAATTTACCCTCATAACACGGGCACATCTTCATCACCTCTTTTAAAACTCTCATTCCCATTTTTATATTTTTAACTCCTGGGGCTACAGGCTCTAATGTTTTAGTTATGCAGAGTGTAAAAAATTATAAATTCTCTCTTTTCATCAAATCTAAATGCAGGGATTTTAAATTTTATTGATGTGTCTCCCTTCCCTGGGATGAGGAATGCTGCGCATTGCAGCCTCCAGGCTTATCCCCCTTCCCTGTACTATAGCCAGCAATTTTTCTGCTTACAACTGTTTCAACAAGCACAGAATCAATCCTAGAATGGGTTGAAAGATCATCTAGTTTCAACCCCTCTGCCACGGTCAGGGACAGCTTCCACTAGACAGGCTTACTCCAAGCCCCATCCAACCTGGCCTTAGACACTTCCATGGATGGGGCAGCCACAGCTTCTCTGTGCCAGGGCCATGCCACAGTCACAGGGAAGAATTTCTTCCAATACTCCTTCTATCCCTGCTCTCTGTCAGTGTGAACCCAACCTGCCCCTGTCCTTACAGCAGCACTTCTCTCCCCAGTATTTTTGGACTGCTTTCTGCTGTCAGTAGGAACATCAAAGGATGCAGAAATCCTGTAGCAGGATTCTCCCAGCAGCATGGCTAATCCTCCTGCTCCCACCCAGGTTATCTCCCTGGCATTGCTCTTCCATTGGGACCAGGGCCAGGCGTGGCTGCTGACCAGCAGAGCAGAGCACACGAGGACATGGTGGGGTTGGACACAAACCTCCTGTCTTCACCACAACAGGCCTTTGTCCCCATGCCGTCCCCTGCATTTGTTGATGTCACAACAAAAAAGGGGGTTGAAGGAAGTAACTCTGCAAATAGTTAGGAGAAAAATCCTCCTTAAAAGCAAGAGATGGAGTGGGATGAGGTAGAAAATCCTCCCTCTAAGAATTTCAGAAGGCATTGGAAATGGGCACTTGGGAGAAGAGCAGCAGGGGGGATGGGGCCAGAGGAGCATCAGGGCAGCACTGATCCCCCACTCCTGGAGACAGTGTCTGTCCCTGCTCCCAGTCCAATGTCCCCTGGCTGCACTCGAGTCAGGCCAAAACTAGATGGCATCTCTCTGTTCACCTTTTGGACTGGTTCCCCAGTCACAACCTAAGGCTGCCTCTGCACACTGTCTGAGGGGGACTTTGCCCCTCAAAAATAGGAACCTGCTCTCCCTCATAGAGGGGCAGAAAGAGACAAAACACTCCCAGGAGAAAGGCCACGATTTGTTTTTTCCCCTCTTTCACCCATCGCAATTTGCATTTCTTTCTCGGTTCCCTCCCGGTAGGTGGGAGAGCTCCCAACAAGCTGCCCTGCCCAAGCCCTGACACCCAGCTGCATCCTCCCCACAGAGACCCTGGTAGCAAACAAGATGAGGAGCAGGAAGACTTTGAACTGTGAAGAACAAAGATCAGATAGTGCTACCCCAGGCAGGAGCTAAGCCCCAAGGGCAGCACAGAACATTCCAATGGCTCCAATACCACCAGCCAAAATCCTCATGTGATCCTGAGCCAATGAGCTCAGCACAGATCTTCAGGAACAGCTTCCTCCATGGGAGTGGCTTATGGAGGGGAACAAATAATGAAAATAATCAAAATACTACTATTAATTTGGCATATGCATATCATTAGAAAGCAGGATTAGCTCTCCCTGCCCACCACAGCTAGGCTCTGGGGGAAGCCAGCACTGAGGGATGGCCACTGATTGCTCCTCAGCAGCATGGGGCCGAGCCAAGGGAAGAACTGTGACAGAGATGATAGCCAGCACAACCGGTTTTTCACCTAAAAATCAACCTTGGCAGATCAGATCCGACACCCATCCGGCATGGGAAACCCCTGGAGGTGGATGGAGGAGGCACGAGCCACCGCTTCCTACAGCTGGGGACATAGGTTAGTCCTTGGGGCCACCAGACTGTGCACAAGTATCACTTGCCCCTCTGCCATTAGTTCACACCTTTCACAAATCCAGCCCTTCGATGCTTCCACTGACCCCATTTCCATGCTGGGGAAAGGAGCACCCCCATTACCCATCAGGTTTGCCTTCCCTGGCTCTCACGTAACTGCTCCTCGAGTGCTCCCAGACGGGAAGGCCCACGTCACACTGCCGGGACTCGCCCAGCCCGGAGCTTTCCCCACCTCCTAGGGTGCCTCCTCTCCCCCTTGCCTGCCACCAGTGCTGCCTGTAGGATTTCCTCAGGAAGGAGATCCTGAAGGCTCACACACACAAAACAATCAGCTCTAAACATCCCAAACACTGGACTGTGCCCTCAGCAGACACACAATCAGCCTCCTCCTCACCTGCACACGGGTCCCTTATTCCACAGCTTTCTCTACACAAGCATCAAGCAGTATTTGAGGAGGTACCTGAGGACCCCACCTCATTCCCTACCTCAGCATTTTTCTTGTCTATGCACCAGGGAGGGATGACCCTGCAAATCCTAACCCACCTTTGGCAAACCCAGCTGCAAAGCCTCCCAAGTGATGGGTGGGCAAGAGGCATGCCCAAAAACTCAACAGCTTTGGGGCATTTTCCCTAAGAGCAGCATTTGTCCCTATCACTGCCTACATGGGACTTAGCCCCAACACTTAAGGGCAGTGCCAAAACAGCCCAAGGTGGGACCTAGGTGGGACTGGGACACCTAAGCCCAACCTACCCTCAGAGCGCCCCCTTCGTGGAGGTGACAGAGCCCAGCTGCTACCAAATGAGGGAAAGGAGGGGTGAAGAAGTTTCTCCCAAAACACCAGCTTTGTGTTTGTCCTCCACTCGTGGTGGCTTGTCAAGAGTCACCATCCCATCTCTCCTCCTCATTTTCCTCCAAAGCCAGAAACCCATTACTGCTGCTAAATACCAAGAGCTGCTATTTTTATCCACATGACCAGGGCGTGCGTTATTTTTGGTGTTTAAACTGCAGGCTGTTTTTATGGGAGGGGGAGAGGGAGAGGAAAAGGCAGAAGCATGGGGGAAAAATGAGAGGAATGCTTCTCTGGGAACAGAGTTTTCCATTGCTTACTTTAAGCAGACTAATGTCTGCAAATAGAAAATACCACCAGAGAGCAGAGGAAGCAGCTGGGAAAGAAAGGTGTGATCATGTCTGCAGTCAGTCTACCACTCCCCCATCCCACCATGCCGAGAAAACCCCAATAAACTGACCCTGGGTACCAGTGGGGTGTTATCAAGGAGTAAAGCTCACAGCTGTGTAACAGGGAAAACTGGTAACAAAATTAGCTGAATCCAATGAAACAAGGGGGAAGCAAGAGGGTGTTTCTATCTTCAGCATAAAATGAGTAGTGTTTTCAAAATCAAATTAGGGGTTGAGGGGGTCTTAGGAGAAAATTGAAGTTATCAGGGTGCTTTTTTGGCATGGGAAAGACTTTGCTATTGCATGGAAATGAGGATTTTGTGAAGGATGGATGGAAAACAGGAGCTGGAGGTGGGATTTGATTTCCAGCTGACCCCAGGCCTGGACTCAGGCTGACATCCCATGAGGTGACAAGAGCTTGCCTGGCATGGGCTCACTCAGTTCCTGTGCTTGAGGGGCACCAGCAAGTAGGGAGACAATCTGGAGCTGCAGTGATTCATCAGCAGCTGAGTCACCGCTTCCTCTCGCCCATTAAAGTTTCTGAGAAACAAAGCACGATTCCTTGGATTGTAGCTATGCTGCATGCCAAACAAAATGAGGAGGTGGCAGGTTCAAAATCCCTGCAAATGTATCTTTTTTTCATGCTGCATGGGAAGGGGCCTTGGGACACCTTGCTGCAGGAGACATCCACAGAGTCAAACATCACATGCCGTTTAGATTAATTCAAAACGTCTCCTGTAGATCACTACGGAATTTGAGTTGGAGTTGGAAGGGACCTTTACAGGTCACCTACGGGGAGGAGGATACTGGCTTAGACAGAGCAGTGTACTGATTATATTTGTATATTCCTGCGTTAATTCTAAGTTTCTTGAAGTCTATCTGATGCTTCTCAGCTCTGTTTAATGGCATCACCACCCTCAATGGCATCAAGACTCTCCTTCACAGGTAGCAGCCTTCCAAGACATCAGCATCTGCAGTGCCCACCACCTCTGCCACATCACCACAGCACTCTTGCCTGAAGCCAAGAGGCTGCCAATGCTCTGTGTTCAGGGGGCCCCCAAAAATCCAGGAACATGCAAGGCCAGGAGCTCCTCCCTTGTCAAGGCCTTTGCCAATTTAGTGATTAGTGATACAAAAGCATGGAGCCCCAGTGAGGCTGTTTGCCCAGGAAATGAAGCAAATATCCCAGGTGCCAGGGACAGGCTGGGCTTTTCCACACCTAGGGATAGGCACCCTTTCAGATATGCTCACCCTTGGAGAGCTCTGATAATAAATATTTTTAGTCAATCCTATTAGAGGGGGTTCACAGGTGGCATTGTTGTGCTATCTGGTGCTGTAGAGTGGACAGGTACCCCTCAGGTGACTGTCAGCTTCTGTTTGCCCTGGGAAGGATGTTTTTGTAGAGGGTTTTGGTACCCACAAAAGAGGGAACGGCTGCAGCTCAGTGAGGGGGGAGAGCTGGGATGGGGTTAGCTGGGATGCAGGGGGCTGGGATAGTGTCAGGGAACAAGGGAAAAATAGGGTGGGGTGAGCTGGGATATGGAGAGATGAGATGGAAGGAGTCAGGACAGGGCGAATTGGGATATGAGAAACTGGGATGCAGTGAGCCACATACATAATGCAAAGCCAAGGGATCTTCATCCTGCAGCATAAAACCAGGGGAAAAGTTCCTGGCATCAAGCAGCAAATCTTTAGGGAAAAATTGCTTGGCATTTCCCACAGGACATAAACATCTCCTCCAAGGCTATGAGAAGGCACTTAGCACAAGCTGTAACCTACAATGTGTGTTTCTGAGGATCTCTCACCTCCCCAACCCCAGCACTAGAGCGAAGGCAGCGGGAGGGCAGCAGAAGCTGGCAGCCAGCTTACCTCCATCCCTCCACCCTCTTCCCTCCTATTCCCAGAACAGCATTGCTCCTGGTGCTGCCAAGTCCCAGCACTGGGAATATGGGGCTATTTTCCAGGAGTCTTGAAGGGTCAGAGAGCCCTGGCTAGCCCAGCTCGACAAGTCAGCACCAAGGCTGAAGTGGTAAATTCAAGCCACTGGTTCTGGAGCATGAAGGACAGCAATGAGGGCAAATGTGGGGATTTTGCAATCTAAAAGGACTCAGTCCAACCAGAAAAATTCCAGCAGAACATTTTTCTAGTCACAGCTTGCTCAGCTGTCAGAATCACAACACTGCTTAGAGGCTGTAGGGCCCTGGACTTGAAAGCAGCTGGGATTCAGCAGCTCCTGGATATCACTGCCTTGGTGTTAAAAAAGAAATAAGTGGGAGAGAAAGAGGCAATTGAAGGGTGGGAGTGGCAATACCAATAGAACTGGGATCACAGTTTGAAAAGATTGAATCACAGAATTTTTTCAATTGAAAAAGCCTTCTGAGATCATCAAGTCCAACCCTTAACCCAGCAATGCCAAGGCCACCAGGATGCAATGTCAATGCACAGCCAGGACTGCCTCTTCCCAGGCTGAGACATCCTTCAATATCCATGGTTGTATAGCACCCATAATGCTCCTGGATGGACCAGGGGCAGAGGCTGGGGACACTTCATCATCTCCCGCTTGGCTGCAGTGTCCCCTTTCCAGGGACAGAGAGTGGGTGTCAGCGCAGTGCAGGAGTGACAACATGCAGGGTGGCGGTAATGGGATGCTGGGTGCAGGTGAGAGGGAGCAGGGTGGCAGTGGTGAGGGGTCTAGGGTGGTACTCCTGCCACTGCTCTTGGGGAGCTGGAGCTCTACCCTGTCCTCCTCAATCATAGCAGCGCCGACACCACCCTGTAGCCCTCCCTGCTGTCTCCCAAAAACGCTTCTAGGAAAACTTGAGCTGCACCAAAGCCGGGCGAGCCAAACATTTGGTTCCCTCCCTCCTCCCCCACAGCAAGTTCGGGGCTGGCTTGTGCCCCGTCCCCGCCTCTCTCCCAGCCTAAATCCCGCAGCCCGGCCAGCGCCCCACACCGTGTGTGTGTTTCCCGCAGGTTTGGGTCCCGTCGGAGGGTGTGGGGGGAGCCCCGGGCGGGGCCGGGCCGGGGGCGGAGGCGGGCGGACGGCCGCGGGACGGGGCGGCCCATTTCCCGCACAGCAGCTGCCGGGACGGGCGGGCGGAGTCGCGGCGCAGAGGTAAGTCGGGGGTCTGGGGGAGTACCCGGGGGGGATCCCGGGGATGGGCTTCCCTAGGCATTGTCCTCTGTGCTGTGTTACCCAAATCGCGCTTTTTTTTTTTTTTTTTTTTTTTTTTTTTTTTTTTTTTTTTTTAAGGCACATCATCTACTTCGCACAGCTCGGGGGGGGGAGAGGGTGAGAAAGGTACACTGGGGAAAGAGCGATGAGTAGCAACCAGCTCTCAGGGGACATGTGTCTGGGGCAGTCTGCCTAGCACCGGCATTTTGAGGCACCCGACCTGCACCCACACGTTCTGAACACGCCAGAATCCTAGAGCAGTTTGATTGGAAGGGACTTTTAAGGACCACCTCGTTCCAATCCCCTTGCCATGGGCAGGGCCACCGTCCACTGGATCAGTTGTCCCAAGCCCCGTGTAGCCTGACCCTGAACACTTCTAGGGATGGGACATCCACAGCTTCCCTGGCAGCCCTCTGAGCCTCTTGGAACCAAACCCACACTTGTTCGGCCCCAGGGAGGGCCACGGCTGGGGGCTGCTGCCCGCCCGGAGAGGCAGCATTACCCGTACTGTAGTTTGGAGGAGCCCAGGATGGCTCTGAGGAGCTCCCAGTGCAACCAGGGATGACAGTGGCGCTCACCTACACTCAAAACTGATCTTTTGGACACGGTCTCGGTGATCCCGGTGCCGACGGCAGCCGCGCGTGTGCAGACGGTGATGACGAGTGGGCTCCCGGCAGCTGCTTGCAAAATAGTTTCACTTTAACCCTGTTATCCTACATCCGTATCACTAGTTTTCCAAATCACTCCCTTTAGGGAATGAAAGCATTTACGTGTGGCTTCTGGCAGGAAGGTGTGATGGTGGTGGGAATGAGATGAAGCTTCATCTGGTCGTGTCTGCTGCATGGTGACTTTTGGTGTTTGTCTTCTGCGTTTAAGGAAGGTCTCTGTAGCCTGCTGCGAGTTCTGGAAGACCAGCAGCTAAACCCTTCTTAGTCACCATTTCCGAAACAGCAGCGTGCATTCCCTGCTAAGGAAACTGCTCACCCTCGGTGTCAGGTTTCATCCAGTTTTCCTTTAAGTCTGCAGGTGCAAGCAGGGGAAATAGGTGCCACTTGTGTGACAGCATAGCTGTGTCTCTGCTGGGTGGATCAGGGACCTCACAGGCTCTAACAAAAATGAGCCTCTCTCTGCCTGAACCACAACTGTCACTACAGTGGAACGTTAGTATAGAGCTGGTATAAAACTGACATAAAGCCAGTAACAGACGGAAGTGGTTTAATAATGTGATTCTTGCTTTGCACTTCTTGGCATCAACTGCACAAAGTGTGGTCTCATCTGCATTAAGGAAATGGGGACGGTGTATGTCAGTTGATTTCATGTCACCTCCACAAGTCCTGAGTTGCAGCTGGCCACAGAGCACAGGAGTGTTGAAATAATCCAGATATACTTGGGGCACACCCCACAGGTCAGTTGCCCCCAGAGCTGGCACTGCTCTCACTGTGGATGCAGGGAACACCTTAGAGCAGCCCCACTCCTGCCTGAGTCAGGTGGTATCTCAGCTGAGAGGAGCAGGGTGAGCTTTGTTAGGTTGGAGGGAACTTCATGAAGACCTAAGAGTCTGTTGAGGGTTGGGCCTAAAGAACTTAATTAGCAAAATTACCTCCAGCTCTGTCCCCTCTACCACGGTGACACAACATAACAGTTTCCAGTAAACTGCAGCTTTTCTGCAAACCCTACCTCCATCCCCAGTCACTGCGGTTGCTCTGCAGTGCACAGGATGTGGACAAGCCAGCATTGCCAAGGCAACCCCCTCTGTTTTGGTTTCCCCACACACAGGCTGGCAGCCTCTACCCCTCGAGCTCAGCCAGGCGAGCCCTGCACGCCAACGGTTTGTGGTGCCATCGCAAGCCATCCCTCAAAAGGACCTTGTTTTCCACCCACAGCCTTCCATAACTCTAGAGGAGTGGCAGATACTCCCCACCCTTGCAAACCGGCTCTTTCAAAGCCAATGTGGATTAAAGAACTTCATGCTGGATGCGCAACATTGATTAAAACTTACACAAGTGGCCTAAAGCCCTGCCGTGCAGAACTGCCATCAGTTGGAGCCATCCATCCATCCCTGGCCACAGGAGTTCCCAGGAGAGTTTCCATGTCAGCTTTCCCCTGGCTCTGCCAGCGTCTGCTGCCTGAAAACAAAGAGCTCATTTAGCAGGATGCTTCCCAGCCCACCCTGAGACACAGTCCTGTCTCCCAGTACCTCCCTGGCCCTGATTTTTGGTCCCATATCTTGACCCAAAAATCAGCTGACCTCCCAATGGCAGCTCCACATGCTTGCAGCAAGCGGTCCATGCCCATCCTGGACCACAGCATATAAGCAGCTCTCCATGTTCATCCCCTCTCTAGGGGGAAATGTCACACCAAATTGAGCAGCAGCATGGATGTTCTTAAATGCAGCTCCTCATGATGCACTCAGATTTTCAGCTGGCAATGGGTGGCCTTGGGTAACCCCTCTGCCCTTGGAGTTGTCGCCTCCAAACACATCAGCTTTTCTACTTTCCCCTTCCCCCATTTTTTTTATATGAAACTGAAGAACACCATTATTTAGCACACAGACATCCCTTCATCTACAAAACAAAAAGCAGTGCACACACCAGAAAGAAAAGGCATTTGAAAACCAGCTGCATGGCCATGCTGGAAGATGGCCCTGGGATTTGGGTGCTACTTGGTTAGGGTAGGGGCAGGTACCTCCACCTTCCCCTTCTAAGGGATGCACATTCAGCTTGCCCAGGGTAGCCACATGTCCCCAGCTGGACACTTCCCAGTGACAATCAGCCAGGGCCTCTGCAGTGCAGTCAGCTCCAGTTTAAAGTGGAAACATTTCAAAGGGCTTTGCTTTTTTTCCCCTCCCCGTTCTTTTTTCCTCTGCAAACAATTAATTACAAGTTTAAAAGGAAGTTCCAGCCCTCCTTCCCTACCCAGAAGTTTAGAGGCAATAAATATAAAGCAGTTCAGTGCAGAAATAAAACGGTACATCCTGTTTTGTCTGAAGTTAAGGCGGTTGTTGTTTGGGGTTTTTTTGGGCTTTTTACTTCTTTTTTGGAGTCAAGTATATCATAGGTATCCTGTATTCCTGCCTGGATAATGAGCTTTGATAATTTTTATGATAATTTTTATGGATAAATGACAAACCTGCATCACATGGATGATTGTGCTGAAAAAAAAAAAAGCTGCTCTGTTTATTTATCTTGCAGTGTAACTTTTACTACAGCTGCCCCAGAAAAAAGACATGGGTGAAGATGAAGGTAATGACAGAGAGCAGGCTTTAAGAAGTGGCTCTTGTTTATCTCCCCTATGAGCAAAATCATATCTGGGGTGCTCACAGTTGGCTAGAGGCAGGAGTTAGGAAGAGGTTGTATGGGATTTGAGTCTCTGAGTGGTAGCCTGTGATTTCTCAGGTGGGGATGTTGATGGTATTTCTGTCCTCTGTTGAGTAGTGGAGTTAGGGAATGTGAGGAATAGCCAGTTTTTATGCAGCAGACTGGACAAAAATCCTGTAATAATAATAATAGTAATAACAATAATAATAATAAACTTCTTCCAGCCAAAGCCAAAACCACCTCCCAGAGCACTGAAGTTCATTTTGTAAATATCAAATGAGAATTTTTTAGAAAGGCACCCAGAGAAATTCATGTTCAAAAGAGAAGCCACCAGCTAACTGGGGCCAGCTCAGCTGTGTGCTCATGCAAATTGAAACACTAAATCCACAGTGGATTTATACAGTCTGTTTCTGAGGGACACGGATAAACCCCTTGTTTTTGACAGAATCTGAGCACTTGTGGAATCCCAAATCGAGAGCTTAGCATCTATGTTGAAGGATGCAGCTCTTGAGGTCCTGACAGTCAGGTCTGAAAGCCAGCAGCCAGGGGAGACCACTGAAAGAAGACCCTGTACTGTTTTGTAGGTCCCAGGACAGCATTTTGGAAGGCAGGTTTTCCCTTGGGAGCTGCTTTCCTGGGGGGCTGCCCAGGAGTTCCTGCCCAAGCAACATCCCAAGAGCTGTAGTTAGGGCTGGGTGGGACCAGTGGCTGCTTTTTTGGGCGAGGCTGGTGGCTTGATCTTCCTTTAGGAGTGGAGTGTAATGGCCCAGCGACGCAGAAGGAAGCACAGTGGTGCTAGCTGAAGGATTCTAAAACACTCCATGCAAGAGAGCATCCCTTAGCAGGTGCCAAAGAAGGAATAAATTAGATGCAAAGCAAGGAAGGGCCGTGCTGTAGACAAGGAGGATTCAGCTGAAACCAGCCTGGGTCCCCTTCCTGTCTTTCCCTCAAGGTCCCTGAGCTCTGTGAGAGCTGCTAGAAGGAAAGATAAGGAGTCAGTGCCACAGGGGACAAGTGGAGAAACCCCTCTAGGACATCTTTGGTGTTCAGGCTGTACCTCTCAAGTTTTTGTTATATGAAAGTGTTGGTTTTCCTTTTACTGTGCCTCAGTTTCCCCTCCTGGGCACATGGGGATTTAAGTATTCCCTCAAGAGGCTGCAGAGCTTGAATCCCAAAGGCTGGCAAAGACACTGCTGTAAAATGCTGAGCAAGGGTGAAATAGGGTGTTTGAGCCTGATAGTGTCCTTGCCAGCTTTTCCTCTGTACAAACTCTAATTTAGTGACCCCTGCATTGAACCAGAACTGCAAACTCACAACAAAAAGGCTCCTTCTCTACTCAGATGCTTTGCCTGGCCAGAGGAGGGGGAGAAAGATGTGAGCAGAGGCAGCAGCTCCCTGCCCAGGAGGGCTTCCCTGAGAGCCCTGGCACTCAGCAGCACCTCTCCCTCCCTGAGGGAAGAGGAAAACCTTACGTCAAGCCACAGAAATGCTTCTCAGCCCTACCCAAACCCTTGGAGCAATTCCCAGGTGAGGCACAGCAGCAGCAGCAGCTCCTCCACCCCAGCCAACCCTTATCCTCCCCTGCTGCCGCCTTTGTGGTCAGCCCTGGGTACATGGAAGCAGCTGTGGGTGCAGGGCTGCTCGCTGGGCTCTGCCAACAGCCTCGCCTGTGAGTCCCACTGACCACAGTGCTCATGGAAAATACAGGTGGGTTAGCCACAGCCCCCACCCCAAGCCTGCTGGTGGTGCCCAGCAAGAACAGACCCTGCCTCTGTGCTGCCCATCCCAGACCATGGACCCTGAGAAACAGTCTGGTCAAAGATACTCCATCACATTGGGAATAAGGGGGGACCTGTGACATGTGGAGTCCTGGCTCCTGTGGCAGTACTGTGTCCCCACAGCAGACACTGGCCTAGATCAGGCAAGTCCCTTCCTAGATAGGAAAGCTTCTCCTGCAGACCATATTTCCTCTGCTAAGAAACCAGCCCTTCAGAGGGCTAATTACAGCTCCTTGCTGTGATTTCTCAGCCAGGGCTGATGTGCAAATCCAAAGGGGCAGGATTTGTGCTTGGCTAAATTCCAAGGCAAGTAGGGATGCCCAAAGCCCTCCTCACCCATCCCCACCATCAAGAACAAACCCCAGGAGATAGGAGGCTGTGTTTCTCAGATGAAGACACCCAAAGGGACATAGCAGGCAACATAGTCCATCCCCCATGGCTCCAGGCCCCTCCAAGGCAGGAGACATCTTCCCTGTTGAGGCTTAGGCTGTGCTGGAAACTCCATGGAGAAGACTGCTGAAGGAATAGGCACCTGATCCATGGGGTTTCTTATCTCTGCAGGCACCATCCAGAGACTCTTGTGGAGCCCACTAGCTGCTTACAGGATCTGACCATATCTCAAGGTGCCTTTCAAGCAGAGGGAGCAGTACAGGCAGCCTACTCAGGAGCTGACATGCAGCAGAAGATCAGCTCTTTCTTTAATTCCATCTTGGAGCTCATCCGTACCAAGCATGAGGAAGGCATCTTCAACACCATCTGCCTGGCTGTGCTGTTGGGTCTACCCTTCATTGTCCTCATTGCCTTCATTTTCATCTGCTGCCACTGCTGCTTCTGCAGACAGAGGAGAGAAAGCATGAGGAAAGGTGGCCCCAGCAGCAATGGGCAGCTGCATGCTGAGAGGAACAAGAAGAAAAAGAAGAAGAAGAAGCAGGATGAAGAGGACCTGTGGATCTCAGCTCAGCCCAAGCTACTCTTGCTGGACAAGAGACCCTCCTTGCCCATCTAGCAGACAGGAGGGTGTTCAGGTCCTCTCCTCTGAGATGCCACCATTCCTTTCACGTGTGCACTAGGAGGGGCGAGGAGGTACAAAAGCTGCTGCCACTTTATGGTGACTTTCGACACAGGCTGAGCCCAGCAAGTTGAAGGGCCAACAGAAAGCAAGGCGGTCAGGCACAGGTTGTGTAAGCCTCTTCTCCCCCACCATGACAGCGTGCCCTGGGGCACCTGTCCCTGCAAAGGACAGGTGAGCACACAAGGGTGACCTGCCACCAGGTCCTTCGTTACCTCCTGCCACGAGCACATGCACACACACAGGGCTGGCACACAACGAATGGGGTGCAAGGCTCTCCCTCTGCACTCACCTGCAAGCACACGCTGTGGCACAGACAAGGGTGCACAGGACAACAGTCACCCAAAGACCAAGCCACCTGCACACTCCTCCTGCACAATACAGACAGCCGTGAGTGAAGCAGGCACAGACACCTCATTTGCTTGCCCTGCCATGGACATGGCACAGCTTCACTGTCTAGTCTCCATCCAAACCCAGCTTGCTTTGGAGATACAAAGAAAGCCGAGTTTCCCCACAGCTCAAAGATGTGCCATCTCCCAGGCCACCAGTCCGAAGTCACTTGTGAGCACCTGAAGCTAGATACCCTCAGCCCAACCTTAGAGACCTCAGTCACCATCCTAAGGCAGCATAGCAGAAAGACACATTGCCACCTAGGCTAAAGGCAGGAAGGAGAGAGGAGGCTACCAAACCAGCCCTTTTGCACCAGCACTTAAAGAAAACTCTTTCCTTGAAAGACTGTTTTATACAAACTTGCTATTAAAGAGCCCACCATGCTACTGCAAGAGCAGAAACACAACTTGAGGCTGTGTAAAAGCTTTGTTAGGGGCATTAGAGTTATTTATTGAATGACTAGTAAAGAAGAGCAGGACCAAAGGCCCCTCTGGAGCAGGGCCAGGCACATGGAACCGGTACTGAAGCAGCAGACATGGTTTCCTGGCACACTCAGCTGTCAGCTTTCCCTGCAGCCCTTGTGCCATGTGTCAGACTCACACAGACCCACGAGCGTGTGCTGCCGCAGCTGATGCCAGCTCTGTGCTGCACCGAAGGTTTCCGTATGTCTGTCAGGCTGACTAGGTTTGGGATTTTGAATGTGCTGTAGAAGCAAAGTAAATTCCATGTATACAGTCATCCCTTACACAGGAATACATTATACAGCCAGACTATGCACCTCTCTCCATCCTCATGTTCCTTGGAAAGATGGTTCAGCTGGGCACAGCAGCTAACAGGACCACACACAGCTCTCAGCACTGCTCTGTTTCCTACCTGCCCTGCCCTGGCTTGTGTTCCCATTTTATATCCCTTGAGCAGGGAGTCTCCTCTGCTCCCCACTCCCTACCCCACCAGGCCCTGTCTCCCCCATCTCTTTTTCCATTGAGGGATGCATGTGTGTAAGCCTCATCACATCTGGTTTTTGCCCTGTCTGTACACTGGATTTCTTCGTTCCATTTTCTTCCAGTTCTTAAGCTGCTGGAGCAGACCAGAGCTGCTAGCCACAGCCAGACATCTGGGGAACAAGCAGCCAAACTCACGTGGGCAAGCCTGGACAGAGCTGCTGGGCACAGCTGCTTCTAGCCCAGGCAAGGGTGATGCCATCTTCCCCTCACTTGGAGGACAAAGCCAGTAGCTGGAAGCAGCTGCTTGTGCCACCCGGTCCCAGCAGAGCCTGTTTTGTCCAGGCTGTGATGGTCACATCATGTCACAGGGTCTAGCTGTGTGCAGCTGTGCCAGGAACAGCTGTGAGGCTGGGCTCCTCCTCACACAGCCCTTTAAATTGACCCCATATGTGCCTTATTTTCCAGTTTGCTTTGTCACCACTTAAATTAGTGACTCCCTTCTGTTCCAAAACAGGAAGCAACATATAATGGTATAAAAATTAGGATGTGCCACGTGCCATGCTAGGAAACACAGAAATAGCTCTGATCTCTGTCCAAAGCTCCCAGTCTAACCAAGATCCTGGCGAACTAGCACTGCACTTGTACTATACCTTCTTGCTTCTATTCTTTCCCCATTCAAGTACTTTTCTCAGCCCTCCTGCCTCCACACTCACTGGGTGGCCAAAGGAGCCCATGCAGGTGCTGTGATCCAGAGGCATGATCAGCCCTGGAGGCAGGATGGTGGTGCCTGGAGGAATCAAAAAAAAATCAGATTAAAGGGAAATACCATGGGAGGCCAGAGGCTCAGCCCAACAAGCAGGGGCACAGAAGCAGCAAGCACTGTCAAGAGTACAGCCTACCTGGTGTGAAGGTGCCAGGCTTTGCAGGGCTTCCTGCAGGAAGGCTTTTCTCCAGAAGGCATAGCAAGTAACTTTCCAGGTGAGGGCAACCAATTCCTACAAGAACCAGAGAATTGCCAGGAAAATGTGAGCATTGTATCACATATATCTCCAGATCCAGGCTTTGCAGAGTACAGAGGTAGGTCTGAATTTCAAGAGCTCCCCAAAATCATCATTCAGACCACCCCTGGACTGGGCAGGGAGGGTCTAGGATACAACCCTGCACTGATCAGTGGTTGATCTGAGCCTCTGCACTCCCTAAAGCACAGGAGCTGGCTTCCTTGGTGTCTGCTGTTTGAGCCAAACCATGCACTGAATCGGCTGCTTCTGGAGGAAAAAGCAAAAGAGCAGCAACAGCCTGAGGTGCACTAGAACCTGTTTCCCACCAGCTGGGCAGCAGCAGCCCTGCAGCACCCATGTTACTAAGGGGACAGAGATGCACAGTACAGGAACTCCACTGCACAGTCCCTGCTCTCCAGACACCTCAGCCCTGCCTCCCAGAACTGCATTTCAGTATCAACCTTCCATTTTCCTGAACAAGTCCATGCAACAGGGAACAACAACAACAAAACAAATTTTGTGCAATTTTTTTTTTTAAACCTAAAATAAAGAACTCAAACTGCAAACAAACTGTATCTCAATCTCTCAGTCATGTGTTTATTTTCCTGGGGAAATCTTTCTTGTACCTGTGTCCTGGCCCTAGATAAGAGATGGGGAGAGCTCAGCAGCAGAGGCTGTGCATTCTCTGCCTGCTTTCAGAACGTTTTCTTAAAGAAACTGCTTAACTTAAGTTAATAGCCTTGCTTTGTTAGTGAGCACAGCCAAGCTCCTCTACCCAAGGGCAAAAGTAGTGGGAAGAACAAAAGGTTGTTCTGTGAGAGGTGGGCTGCAGGTTTGTTTTTCTTACAGAGGATCAGCAGCACAGACTAGTTAAGCCCAGTTAGTTTTGATCAGACAAGTATTTCATGGTGTCTGCAGCTTTCTGGGCAGAGCCTTTCCAAATCCTGCACCACAGAGCTCTGCCTCCACGAGGGCAAAAAATAAAAACCTGCTGCTCAGCCAGATGAGGCACCAAGCTGTCCCTTGCCTGCAAAGCTGAGGCTCTGGAAGAGACTGGTAAAAGAAGAGTGTAGGACCACAGCAATGAGCAGCTAGAAATGGCAGAGGCCCACTTCCTGGAGAGGAAAGGAGCTTCTTGCTTCTCTCCAGGTGTTAAACACTGGATTTAGGCCAAGGTGTTCTTGGGTAGCCTGGGCTGCAAGCGGAAAGGATAGTTCCAGGGTCCTAGGTAAGAAATATGCAGTGGCTGAGACGAAGTGTAACATCCTGGAGCAGTCTAAAGATTGAAAAGAAGCAAAATTAATCCCATAATGCCCATTATCCTCTTTGACGGGAGAATTGGATCCTCACTGACCATTCCACTATTTATTCAGCCAACAAAGCATACAACAGTGACAGCACTGCTTTCCAAGCAAGTGTCCAGTGCAGTAAGACACTTCAGGCTTCTCTCCAAACCTCTCACAATACAGAAACACAGAATCTTTGGGAAGAGGCATCCTCTCCCTCCTCTTCCTGGGTAAAAACAGCAACATTTCTCTGAGGTCTTAGAAACAACAGATATATCACAACAGATGGGACCTGGCTGGTAGGACCCAGCTACAAGACAATCTTCATCAACACAGTGATGCCAAAGCAGTGAGGATCGTCCTGGAATTCAAATTCTGCCCTGGGCATGTTTCAAATCAGTATATAAACTTTTAAGTGATCTCAGAGCGAGGCAGAGGTTTTGAGAATGTATTGGCCCTCCAACATCACAGTTACAGGGCCACATATTGCAGCAAAACAAGGGTAGTAAAGGGATATGACATTTTTATGGGACTACCCCAGCCATCCTGAGCCTTGAAACTAGAACAGCCAGTTCCTCAAGGCAAACAAACTGCATCTGAGCAGTCCCAGCCTCCCAGGCTGTAGCACAGACTCTAGTTTAACCCCTAAAAGGTCCTTTTGTAGAGGCGAGCTGGATACCGGGAAGTCTCTCCTTCGTGAAGAGACAATGCCATCCTGTGGCTGTTCGGGAATACTGACTTTCTGCAATGATTTTCCAGCAGCCGTCACTTTACCCTCTCTGGTGAGAGAGGTGCATTAGGAGAGACACATAGACCTTCCTCAGAAACTGCAGATAAGGTGCCTCATTTGCCTTTAGCTCAAAAACAAAGCTTATACCACTTAAGAGGATATTCCCTGCTCCCAGGTGGGATTCAGTTCTAGGATGGGATTATGTTTTGCTGCTGTAGAGGAAAAAGTCACAGGTAACAATCACACCTGCTGTTTTTTAGAGCATATGCTTACTTTTAGAGTGGCTGGGTGTGAGACCTCTCTCCCTCTCAGTCCTCTTCCTGGTGACTTCATTGAGCCCTTTAACTGAACAACAAACTGAAATCTGTCCTTGCCTACAGACAAGTGGGCAACAGGGAGAAAACACTTCACAGTAAAGAGCCCTCATCCCTTTCCCGTGTCCTTCTCTCATGCTCTTAGCACAGAGACTGCAAAACACTTCAAGTGCAATTTTCCTTTCTACTCCTCTCACCATTAGTCTCCTCCTTCCCCCAAACCAGGGCTTGGATATCCTAATGCAGGTCTGATGAGTCTCCACCCACCCGCCTACCCAAGAGCCACAGCCCTGAAAGGAGAATGAAGAATATGTCTCACCTTTGAGAGACAGATCTCTAGCTGTCTCCAGCTCTAGCCAGGTCCTAGCAAGCACAGGTCAGTTAAATGCTTCACAGAGTTAAGTCACAAAGAGAGCACAATCCCCATCACTGTTTTGTAGCAGACCCCAAAGACCTAATCTGCACTGTCCCAGTCCAGGCCTGGGTGTAAAATGCTTAAATAGGAAGAAAAATAATTCTACCACCCAAAGCAAAGAAGACAGAAATATTTTAAGACCTCCTTTATTTGCAATTTTATTACTTTCTCCAAAGTCTGGGAAGGGCAGAAATTCATTAAAATTCATTACTGAGTTTAGCACTGCAATAGAAAAGGCCATTAAGACATGGGAGGCATCATATCCCAGCGTGCTCAGACAAGGAAGCCTTTGAGCAAGCAGCATTGGCTTAGCTCATACTTCTTCCCTGTCTGGAGCTGGCTGTCCAGAATTTTAACATCTTGTCAGGGAAAAAAATAAACCTCACCTTTACAGCTGTGACTAAAAAGCAGTCAAATGTGAAACCATGCACTGGGGCATGCAGGATCAGTTTAACTCCAAGAGATGCTCATTATAGAGGTGGATGACAAGTGTTATCATTTCAGCATTACTACCTGCCACACTGCTGATGAAAAAGCAGAAGGCAACAGATGGAACAGTCACATAGGGATTTGGTTAATTGTCTGTAAGCAAGCAGTACAGAGAGGCAGGTCTGGGATGGTGAGCAGAGCCTGGAGACCTTAAATTCACCCTGTTCTGGGCCTCACCCTGGAGTGTGAACATCAATCTACTGCACATCTCCTTACATTTTTCTCTGGGCTGGGAAACATGACACAAGCAAAATAGCAAGATTTTAACCTGCAGAGATGTGATACTGGAGGCTGAGAACCCAGTCTGCAGAACACACATGGGTTAATGAGCCTTGCCAGCAGACTGGCAGCGTTTCTCAGTATTTCCCAAAACCCAGTTCTGCAGGAAGAGTAAGGAATGTGCCCAAATAATGAGAACAGCAGATCAAAAAAGGGAGAGGCGATAGTCTCAGAAAAGTTCGTTCTGATGTAAATTTGGGGGCCACTATTTGTTTGTAGGTTCAAATTTATTTTTGGAAGTCTGAAGTGAATGGCACCCAAGAGGGACAAAATTAAGAAGAGTCTGCAGCCCAGGATTCAGAAAGAACAACATTTGTTAAGGTTCGTTTTACATAAAGTTCATAGAAGTTGCATGTATTGGATCAAGCAGGTCCTTGTCATGCTTAGTCAACCAAAGTATCTACAAGCAGGATGCCTCCACACGCTCCCTCCTAGTCTCTGGAACATCACCCACCAGGAGCTCCAAAGGCTGGTAGCAGGTTGGCCTGCAGATCCAGATGTCCCTGGGTGCACATTGGTCAGCTATTGTCTCCTTTGTATTGGAGAAAGCTGTCCGAATCAAATTTTGTTAAGAAATACTGAATAATTATCTTGGTATTTTTCTGCAGAGAGTTCTGTTTAACCCTGATCTTTTTCCTCTTCTCTGATAGAGACTTCTTCCTCCTCCCCAGGACTGGCTCATTACTGGAAGACTGAGGACAGATCCTTCCTCATCTCTGTAAAAAGGATGGAGAATTCATGTTCTTTCCATGACTCCCAGTTCACACCCTGGGAAAAGACTAAGGAATTTCTCTCACTAAAGTGCCCAGACCACGTGCTAGGAGTCCATCACTGCCCACCTCAAATACCATTTAACCCTCCAATAAACAGAAACTTTAATTATAATCACTCTTTCAGGCACTCTTAATATAGATCAAACCTCTACCTAGCTTGGAACATAACAGGACTGAGCCATCTTCAATCCCAAATTAAGCCTGTACAGTGAGATGTACCCCAAGGCATGCACTAAAAACCAAGGGAAAGGCTACACCAGACAGCAAGCATCCCAGTGTGGTTCCTAGTGAGTGTTCCATTTCGTGTTCCCCTCAGAGATCAAGACACTTCCACCTCAAGTATCTCTGCCCACAAGAAGCAGGGAGCCATGAGCTCAGGTCCTCTGGATCCAGGAAGGAGAGAGTAAGAGCTGAAAGTTTTTTACATGAATGGATCTCTTTGCTTTCTAATGAAATGAATTGGAGGGCAAGCCCTCCTGCTCCAAGGGACGACACTCCTTCCATGCGTTTTCTCCAGGCTCTGAAGAGACAATCAGCCCACAAGCTCTGCTGCTTGCCTCACTGATTTCTCTCCCCTTGCTTCCCATTGGGGTTGACCAGGTGGCAGTTCTTATACCACCATCCACTGTGGTGCCTCAGGGCACAGTTTCTGAGAGCCACATCATTGTCCTTGCATCCTCTAAAAGAGGGGATCAAAGACACAGATAGTAAGTTACTACAGCTGCTCAGCCTGAGGCCTTATCCACCATTCAGATGGGACACAGCAGGCCTGGCAGGGAAAAGCCACAGGATAAGTTAGGCCACAAATCTCTAAAGCACTACTATTAGAGGGCATGTCCAAGGGTAGATCCTCCCAGCTGAAGATTAAACCTTATGGCAAGAGGGTAAATAAAGGATAAATGGAAGACTAGGGACACAATAGTAATAGTAAGCCAGCAGCAGAAGCCAGCACTGCTGTTGAGCAAACTCCCATCTCAATAAAAGACTCTTTTATTCCCTCTCAGCTGGGAAGCCCCAAAAGTTGCTGCCCCATTAGCACAGCTTACCTCATAGAAACTGCCCAGCTTGCCTTTTCAGGCATTTCCCTGGGTCACACATTCCCCATGAACAAGCAACTCTTTCTCCTGTCTTTAGCACAAGACAGGCCCATGGGCTCACTCTCCTCAGTCTCCCTAGGAGGACTTGTCTCCGCAAAGAGAACCACATCTGGTCCATCCTTACCTAAGGAGCTCCCATTCTACTGGCAAAACAAATACACAGGTCCCAGCATTTGCTTCCCTGTGCAGAGACAACACCAGTATAAGGCCCTCCTTGCCAGCACTGCCTCTGTAATTCCCCACTGACAGCCTGTATCTGTCCCTGCTTGAGGCAACCTGGAAGAAGTCATAGACAGCACAGATTCACTGGCTGTCCACAAATCCACACGGAGCAGATGGAACTGCTGCTCATGAGGTTGTGCAGCTTGTCAAAACCTAGAAATAAAAGACAGTTACTCTTTAAAGTGGGAAGCCTGTTCACCTTTGCAGTCTTAGACTCTCACCCCATGACCACTTTGGTTAAATTAGCTATTTCCTGCCTCCTCCTTCCCTGCTTGAGGCTTCATGACAATTTGCCAAGTTTATGTTGTATTATCTCAGTTTCTGGCAAGAGACAGAAATATCAGAAAAAACAAACGAACTTAACGAGCACGAGACTGGCTGTCCTTCAACATCATTTTTCCCAGAGCATTTAAAGGCTCTTACTCCAAAAACTTTGCCCTATTTAATGCTGGATTCTCTGATTCACACACCGCATTTTCTGGCTGAACATAAGCACTGGGGCAAATACTTAGTTGTACAAATTTTACAGTTTACTTCCCACAAATCTGATTGTGATCTGAACACTTAGACAAAACAAGCTTAGACATCTTAGACAAGCAAGATCCACAGGGCATTTGGGTTTCTAAACTTCACCAAGATCAGAGGGGCTTGGCAGTGACACACAACAATTTATTTCAGTGGAGAAAATCGCTTATCACTGAAAGGCGAAAAAGGTAATATTTTCTCTGGTTATTTACAGAGATTGCTATCAGGGAACCTCAGATATCACTCCTCCATATTCACACACACTCCCCACTTCAATGCATCCATGCTTCTGCCTTCGGATTCCTTTGAGTCACTCAACACTGCCTCTGTGGCCAGAGTCAAGGTGTATGCTCATGGTACTGGCAAAGACAACAATAACAGGCATCAGCTGAACTGCATTAACTGTACATGCACATAACCCCAGACCGCTGGGTACATCAGCATCCACTACCCTCCTAAGACAAGCTACTCAATTCAACAAGGAGCTGAAACACAGGAGTGCAGCAGAGAGAAAGGAGCCTCAACTAACATTTGTGTCATGTCCCTGTGATTACATTCAACAAAAAGCAGGAAGAGGAGCAGAGGCTCACTCACTATCCACCCACCTCCGTCAGTGCTCATGTCACAGTACACCTGCAGCAGCCTGCTGCCATCCTTGTTCAGGTAAATGGTGTACAGGCTGCTAGAGGCATCTCTATTCTGCTGCACCTGGCTGCAGTATGTGGGATACTGGTAGTGGAAGCTCACTGTGTGAACAGAGTGGGAAAAACTGTCCATCGGCAAAGCAGGAGGAGGCACTTCACCTTGGGTGTTAGGAGTAAAAAGGACTTCTGCACAATTCAATGTGATTTAAACAAAGCTGTTTATTGTGCTATTTACTTCTTATCAAAATCATACACTACTTGATTGGTTGCTGTGCTTTGTCCACACATCTTTTGATTGTTAGCTCTGTCTTATCCATGAGGCAAGCACGTGCCCTTCTCCTTGATCTAATTGGCTGGTACTATAACATAATTTTTACATGGGTTGATCCCCCTATGGCTGTCAGAAATCCTCTGCTTCTTGCAACATTAGCTTTTATGTACACAAAGATGTTTTCAGTCTTTTAGTCACAGATAGTTAGGCTGATTCACTTAGTATGTGTCCATTTTCCCATAAAGATGACCCTACACTTGGGCAGCTCCTATGGACAAGGGTACTGTAAAAGCATAGAAAGCAGCAGCCCCTGTTGTGCACTCACACAGGGCCCAGCTGCATCAGCAGGTAGCAGCTGTTGGCCTTCCCCACTGCCTGGGTGTCAGATTTTATAAAAAATATTTTTTTGTTTTTGTCCTGACCTGAATCTTTATTTGTGAATGTCTCTGTTTTCCCCCAGCCCAGCATCTGAAGAAGAGGCTGAGATGGTCTGTTCTCTTATTCGAGGATTGTTTATTCTTGTTATCTTGTTACATTTGTGGCTCTGGCCTGCTGAGATCATTGTTGCAGGCCAGGTTGTGTCAAACTCCCTGCCCTTGGGGCGGTGTTATCTTTTATACTAAAAATTATGTTTGCTTTATGTATAATAACTCTCCAATGCCTATTGACTATATTAAACAGTGTACCTTTACTCTAAACCAATTAAAAAGTGCCACCATCATAGCAGAAGACGGAGGACGAAAGACAAAGAAGGACAGGGACACACCCTAAATTCTCCATCTTTGTCCCCTAAATTCACATTATAAAACCCCAAAATTCTACTTTTTCACCCTGTGGTAAGTTAACTATCATTCTACTTAAACTCTTGTGGCTTGTAACTTTTCCAGGACAGTCAGAGGAATGTCCTGGGTCACGACATCCACTCACAGTCACACCAAGTCCCCAAGTCTCCAGTAGGTGTGGCTTAGAATGTGCACCCAGCCAGGAGTAACACCACTGACTTGCTAATTGGTTTGCTTATGCTCACAGTTTCCCTGTGCATCTGTAGGACACAAACTCTGTCTTTGATCCCTGCTGTGATGCACAACAGCTGCAGAGCACATGGGAAAAATGCAACATCCAAGGCTGGTTCCTACCTGTTGAGAAGCTGTGTTCTGTCTTTCTGCTCTTGCAATCTCCCTTGTAGGTCATCACAGAGACAGTGTACCTCACTCAGTGTTCCAGCCCTTCCAGCACAAACAGCTGTTTGCTGGGACCCAGATGTACTTCTTGCCAAGTGAGAAGAGATCAAAGCACAGCATTTAACTTTTCTAGACCCCAGTCCTCAAGCCCCATATGCATTTGCAGGCTTTTCTTGTAGGGTTCAGATAGGCAAATATACCCTGCACCTTGAAACATGAAGTCCATCTCCTCAGAAGGAGCAAGAAAACACTCCTAGGACACTGAGGACACCCTGTCCCTGGTGAGTGCTACCCTTCTAGGTAATAACAACTTATTCTAAGTGAAGAGGCAACCATGTTTTCTGCATATGAAGATCTGTTGGGAAGAGGATTCCACTGTCACTAAGTCCCTGCACACCTTCTACTTGTGGCAGCAGCATATTGCCCTCCATAAGCTCTCCTTCTTTGGGTCACAGACAGCATACATTCCCACTCAAAATTTCTGTGCTCCACATACCCACAAGTCCCAAATGGCAGAGCCCATAGTCACAGGAGTAGTTTCAGGGGGTCTACAGGCCTAAGGAATTCAGGGACTCTGGAATTCATTCACCCTGGTAGGCAGAGAAGAGTGATCAATCTGTGCTGCGGGAGGAGTCCAGTAGAATGAGTCACACCTGATACATGGTGTGGGAGAATGGATAGAGATGGTGCTGTAGGCAACCCCATCCCTGATGAGTTGCAGCTGTACTAATTACCAAAGAGTGGAAAGAACCTTGCCTTAATAGGTTGCAGCTATGTCCAATAAGGATGTGTGTTATAAAAGAGTGGGTTGGCCCCTCATGTGGGGGAAGAGAGTAGTGTTGTGTGGTGCTGTACCAGTGCCACTAGTTTGGCAGCAGCTTAAATTCAGGTGACCTGTACCTAAACTGCCCTGGCTCACAAGTTCTTACAAATGGCAAATCAGGTCTAGTATAAGTGAGTTATTTATTGAATAGACAGAATATTAACAGACAAAAGGCCTTAAACAGGCTTACTTACTACACAGGTTAAAACAAAGAACTACTAGTAGATTTACATAAAACAATGCACAACGTAAAGGTACCTATATTACAGCTAGCAAAGAAATAGTACAGATTAGGAGTCAACATAGTTTACCACCAGCTGATGATAGGTTACACGTATCCCTTTCACTCAACTTCCAGAAGAGTAACTCAGGGCCAGCGTCCTAAACCTTGAGGAGAGGTCCCCACACATTTCCAAGGAATGCGTGAAAGACTTCTCCTTTGTGAAACTTTTGTGTAGCTTCTCTAGTTTGTAAAGTGAAGCCTCTGTCAGTCAGAAATTCAAGGCTCATCTCCCTTATCTTCTGCTCTCAATGCAAGATGTTTATGATCAGCTAGGAATTCCACCTTCCTGGTAGCAGTGATAACTCACTACTGGACAGATGTCTGGCTTGGGTTATCTCACCAATTAGCAGATTCCTGTAAGAGGGGAAGATGCCCTGAGCTATGGCACCAGCTGATAGAAGAGATAAGCTCCTTTGCGGCAGAGGGGAAGTCCAGCAACACCGCTGCATAAATGAAAGACACCAACTGCAGTACAGGTCTTGAGCTCAACTGCAGTTGCCTGAAAGTCAACCAGTGGCCTTCCTTGCTAGAAAACAGCAGAAGCCTAGACCAAGAACTGCAAGCCTTCTACAGATCTGTTCTGGAATGTTCTGTGAGCCTAGGAATTGGGCTCAACTGTGCAGTGTCCAAGAGCTCCTCACCTGTCTGCCTGAGGAGTCTCCACCAGGCTCATCTCTGAGGAGCACTCACAGATAGGATAGGTTTAGGCTCTATGCCCCAGTCCTGGAGCATAGCTCTAATGTGGCCTGTTTAGGGCAGGGACCCCACAATGGCGGGGACGATCCCTTTGCGTCTATTTTCATGCTGGGACAACTTTCCCTGTCATTTTTACAGCCACTCCTCTTCAGCCTGGGATAACTTTACTGCACCCAAGGCCGACCCCTAATGTTTCTGTGGCAGATTCAGCTGCCTCTAATGACGGGCGGTGTCAGCGAGCCCTGACAGCACCTCTGAAATAAACACAGCGCAGCCCTCTAGTGCGGTTTGGAGCTCTCATCACACTTCAGGCTGCAGAGCGTTAAAAACCGCGGACACACCGGGAACGCTCCGGGAGGGTGGGGTGACGGGCTGAGGGCGCTGGGAGCGGCCTGAGGGCGGCCTGAGGGCGGCCTGAGGGAGAGGCCTGAGGGCGGTCTGAGGGCGGTCTGAGGGAGGTGGGAGCGGTCTGAGGGCGGTCTGAGGGCGGCCTGAGGGCGGTCTGAGGGAGCGGCCTGAGGGCGGTCTGAGGGCGGTCTGAGGGAGGTCTGAGGGAGGTGGGAGCGGTCTGAGGGCGGTCTGAGGGCGGTCTGAGGGAGGTGGGAGCGGTCTGAGGGCGGTCTGAGGGCGGTCTGAGGAGGGGAGCGGTCCCGAGGGCGGCCTGAGGCGTCTGAGGGAGCGGCCTGAGGCGGTCTGAGGGAGTGGGAGCGGTCTGAGGGCGGTCTGAGGGCGGTCTGAGGAGGTGGGAGCGGTCTGAGGGCGGCTGAGGGCGGTCTGAGGGCGGTCTGAGGGCGGTCTGAGGGGGTGGAGCGGTCTGAGGCGGTCTGAGGCGGTCTGAGGGAGTGGGAGCGGTCTGAGGGCGGTCTGAGGGCGGTCTGAGGGAGGTCTGAGGGCGGGCACCCGCCGTGGCTGCGCGCACGCGCCGCACGCAGACAAGATGGCGGCCGCCGCGCTGTGCTGGTTGCTGAGGGCTGCTCGGCAGGTCAGACCAGCTCCTTCCTTTCCCTTCCATTTCTCCCACCCTGCTTCTCCGCGTCTCTCCGCGACCTTATCCGCGCGGCCGAGGCGCCGGGGAGCGGGCAGGGGAGGTGCGGGTACTGTTTGACCGCTGCGGGCTCGGCCCTGTGCCCGCGGCGCAGGAACATCGCGGGTCCGGTGTTACGTAGCGTTCGGTGTAGCTTGGGGCTTTTTTTGTCCCTCTGTGAAGAGGACTTGCTAACACTTTATATGAAGTTCAGACTTATATACTAATGCAGTACAGATTCTGAAAAATATGAAAGCTCTCAAGGTATCACTGTTACTCGTCAGAGAGAGCAAAGATCGGTGCTGCCCCTCGTGAGGAAGATGTAGACGGCGATGCGGTGTATTAAGTGGAACTGTTATCCAGGAGTTAAACGATACCGGAGACACAGGACCCGAAGGAACGGCTGGAGCTGTGTCGGGGAGGGTTAGGCTGGATATTCGCAAAAGGTTTTCCTCAGTGGTCGGTCACTGGAACAGGTTCCCTAGGGAATTGTCACGGCCCCAAGGCTGCCAGAGCTCAAAGACTGTTTGGGCAACAATTTCAGGCACATGGTGGGATCGTGGGGACCGTGTTGGGGCCAGGCATTGAACTTGGTATTTGTGGGTCCCTTCCAACTCAGGATATCCCATGCTTTATGGAAATAAAAATTCATACTTGACTAGGGCAAACTATGTGCAACAGGCAGGTATGACAAATTCAATTCTTTCATCAGGTTCTTCCCTCGCCCTGCCCAGGGCAGGTGCGGAGCTACTACGTGGACTGGAGGATGCTGCGGGACGTCAAGAGAAGGAAGCTGGCCTATGAGTATGCAGATGAGAGGCTGCGGATCAACGCCATCCGGAAGAACTCCATCCTTCCCAAGGAGCTGCAGGTACTGGTGGCTAGCTGGGCCCAGCCACAGCCTGAACCCGCACTTCTCTCTTGCTGCTGTGGTGTGCTCAAGGCCACAGCAGTCGGTTTGTAGATCCAAACAGCTGTCCCAGGTAGTAAGTGTTGTGTATCCCCAGCTCACAAGCACAGAATCATGTCATACTCCATAGTGACTTCAGCCTTTTGGGGGTGCTTACAACAACAGCAGAGTCACCTGACTGGAGGTTGTGTGCGCTGGGCTGTGGGGTTTTTTGAAACCAGTGCTTGTGTAAGCAGCATATATAACACTAAATACAGTGAAGCCACATTTCCCCTACACACACTGCCCTCCTAACATACATTGACAAAATCTATTTTCTTGCAGTAATACAGAATAATAAATAAACGCTAGATTTATTTTTTTTTATTTAAAAATCTGAAAGCCCTGATTGAGCCCCAACCACCAATCTGGGCAATTAAAAATTCTTAATTTTACTTTCTAGCCTGAGCTACAAGCATGTGAGATCTGCGTCAGATCTGGGTGTTAAAGCTGTTCTTGAAAAATTCACTGCCCTGCAGCCTGCCTTACTAAGCACCAAAAACATTTGCAAGTATCAGATTATGCCTGTATTTGAGCTGGACATGACACTTACACATCCTGAGAGAGAAAGTGTATGAATTTGCTTTTATATATCGACTTTAACATTCTTAGGCAAGTCTGACTGGTGCTGGATGTCCTTACAAGGCAAAACCAATTCAGAAAAAAGCCCCAAAAGATCCTGTAACACCTTCCCAAATACGTTATATGTGATCTCTTTTACTGACATCGAAGCATGCTTCCTCAGCAGGCAGTTAATAAACAACATGTATTTAAATTCAGCTCATCTGAAAGGACTAGCCTACCCTGCAACAAGGAGAAAGCCAAGTGGGTTTTTGACTAACTGTAATTCCTGGTTTGAGGTTATTCAGTCTGTAGTAAGATTAAATCTTGAGTCTCTTAGAGGGCTAGCCCACCCCGCAACAAGCTGATTTGACTGGTTATAATTAGTGGCTTGAGATTGTTCTGTCTGTGTAATATGATTAATTTGGGGGGGGGGGGGGTCTCCATGTGGATCAGTTTACATTCACTGTTGCAATAACCAGGAAGGGTGGGCTGAGTGAGGAACAGGTGAAATTTCCCAATTAAAGAGTCGAGTTTATTGATGGGAGAAGATGGTACCTACTTAACATCTGGATTTTGAGGTCTGGCAGTAAGGCCCTTGTAACTCCTAGGGAACAGATAAACTTCTGTGCTCTGGTGTTCTGTTTTAGGAAGTGGCTGATAAAGAGATTGCTGCCCTGCCCCGGGACAGCTGCCCTGTGAGAATCCGGAACCGCTGTGTCCTCACATCCCGCCCTCGAGGGGTTAAGCGGCGGTGGAGGCTCAGCAGAATCGTGTTCCGACACTTTGCTGACCATGCTCAGATGTCTGGTGTACAGAGAGCCATGTGGTAATCATCAACACGTGGATGTGCGTTCAGGCAGAAGAAACTAACCAGGCTCCTTTGTGCGTGTGATTAAAGCAAGACTGTCCTGCCTCAGAGTTCAGCAGCAATGTCAAACTAATAAGGGAAGGACAAGAGGTTGTACTGATTCATTAAACTCACTGGATTACAACTGGTATCAGCTGACAAGGAGCAGCACAACTGCACTAAACTGGTCTGCGTGAGAAGAGTTTGATTGTGAGAAAAAAGTCACTATGTGATGGTTGCAAAACTAAGCGGAGGTTTGTGATAAGGGCAACATTAGAAATAAAGACATACAGCACAAGGCTTGTTTAAGCATTTTTTTTTTTTTTTGCCACCATAGGGTAAGTTCATCACGGTAATTTGGGTGCAAGCATCAATAAAACTGCACAACAGGACAAAGTGGTAATCTGCTGTGAACAAGGGCAAGCGCAAAATGGGAATCAGGTTTATGGCCTCAAGTTTAGATACTCTTGCTATGCTAACTAAATATATTCGTATGTTAACAAGCAGACAAAGTGGCTAAAGGACCTGTTAGAAACTGCACTGTGCTGGTATTTCTCCTGTTCGTAGTGCAGTGCTCGGCCCAATGCTTAAGAAGGTAGCAAGGAAGCCCTAGTCCAGACCCTGACAGGAGTAACGGCTTCCTTAATTCACAGGTAACAACAAATCTGTCTTTGGGAGACACAAGAGAAGGAGGCAGGAAGGACACAGTTACCAACAGGCTTGCTGCTAAGGTCACGTTTGTCCTGTACTCTTCTTCAAAGCAGTGCAGTAAAGGGGGAGGCAGTGGCTGCTCTGTCCCCCTCGCCATCAGTGGGGCTGAGAGGTGGCAGTAAAAAGGCCAAATACCACTAGCAGCAAAGTGAGAGCAACCCATCGTACTCAGCTGAGTTATATTTTGGTGTATAAGCTATCTTAATATACTTCTCTTTTACCTTAAAACCCTTTTGAAGTTGATGGAGAAAGTGGAGCTTATTCCTTGTTTCCTACTTTACTCTGCTGGAGCCAGGGCAAGCTCCCTGTCCAGCATCACTGGACTCGTGCTGATGACTTCATACTGCATCCTGACTGATGCCATCTCAAAGATGTCCCGAGATGCTCATAGCTGGCACAAACACTTTGATTTCCAAAATTTGTAGTATCATTAGAACAGTAATAGTTTCTGAGAGTAATCATTAAATTTGAATACCACAGGATTAACACCATATTATTTCTGCTTAACTGTCAAATGCTTAGGATATTCTGCTTTCTTCAGCAGAATTTTGTTCAGTTCTCCCTTTGTGACATGCAGTTCAGCACTTTCCCATTTTTAATCAGAAAGCTACACCCTGTGAAGTGAGCATGCCACTAGCCCCAGCAACCCCACGGGTACAGCTGCCACTAGCAATAGAGGCCTTGACCCATCCTAGTTTAAGATTCCTCTATTTTTACATTCTGGTCTCAATCCCAACAGCACTCCCCACTCATCTGAGAGGCTTTTTAAAGGAGGGTAAGGATGTGTACCCTATGCTTCACTCCTCAGGAAAAGTTGAACTTGACTGATGGCAATGCTTTATAAGCTATTTTATTTAAATATTTTCTCCAACCTGCAATGGAAAATGACTGTCTTTGCTTGGAAGAAGGTTATGTAAACGACGATCTTTGCAGCACAGCATGTCTCACATGGAAGATCAGTTTTAAGGCGGCCCTTTGAGTACTCTCAGATATCCATTGGTATGTCCCCTTTGTACTGCTTTTCTCTGCTTTCAACCCAGGCCTTATTGATGGTGCGCTTCATCTCATCATCCCCTTCTGCATACATCTTCTTTAAAATGTTCATGAGCCCTTCGCTAGGATCTGTGGTGTCATAGGCAGCCTTCCTGCAAAACAGATACGCGAGAAGGTCAGGGATAACCAACAAAATTCAATGCTAATATTTGATTGAAACATCCTGGTAATGGGACTTCTGCTTTGGCAAAATCTTTAGATCATGGCAGTCTCAGTTCGCTTCCAAATAGGAAGAATCCTAAGAAACACCCTTAAAACAAATGCAAGTTGAGTAGCATACCTAGAGATGTCCCATGGGGTGGGACAGGATTTTGATGTGAAGCATTTTGCAGTACACATGACCATGGAAGCACTCCCAAAATTAACTGTAGGAAGCAGAAGCAAAATAAAACATACACAGAAAGTGCCAATATGTGCCTTGGGTTATGTGACAGGTGAATAAAAATGGAGAAATGACTACATCAAGCTCTTTGGAGAGACTACATTTACAACCCAAAAGGCTTTTTTTCCCGCTTCCCCTTTTTCAGATGATCTCCAGAGGTTAACTGACTTAACACACTGCACTTCAAAGCAATTTTCTCGGGTGATGAACAGTGCCACCTGCAGTCAGCACCCATGGAGGACATGGCCTGTATGACCTGACTATAAATATAAATAATGCCCTCTCTGGAAAAAGTCCTCTCTATCCCATTTTCCAAAACCCTGCAGGTAGTCCTAGTGCAGTCTAGCTCAAAAACCAGCATATGAAAACAGATCAGCAGAGGGAGCAATTTCCTTGTGTTCAGGGCCAACCATCAGCTGCACAGACCTCGCTGGGACCAGCAGTTCTGGAGCTGGTCATTTGACAAACAGTAAATCTTCGGGAATTCTCTGCACAAGACAGAGGTTTAACAAAGTGACCCTGTCCCTCCAGAAAACTGCACTAATTGTCAAGTCCCTTTCTCTTAAATCTTCTCTGATGCCATTTGAGTGGAGAAGGCTGTTTTGCCCTAAATTCAGGTACTTACGCCTGATCAGTTTTAGCAAATCATCCTAAAAACATACACAAAATAAATTGTTGTTGGAAGGATATAATTCTCAATAGTGTTTTCATTCTTCAAGGTGGCAATACATGTAAAGTAACGTTAAATCATTATATGATATACATATATGTATATTTTAGAAAGTCTCTTGTCCTCAGGTGTTTCTGGCTGTCATTCACCACCCTTGTACTTTTGTATGTCTAAGCTGCCTGCTGCTCCCAAGCACTTTAAGTGTTACAAACTGGCTTGAGGCCTTGGATAATCATCAAAGTAAACCTAAGTAATTACCAAAAAGCAAAGACCTGCTTTGCAAAAACCATGCTGAGATTTTTGTGCCCTCACTTCACACACAGGTGACAATAAATATTTTGACCAGTAGAGCTGCAGGGGATACATCCACGTATTTCTATATAATACACACTTGATCTAGAAACAGTCACCTCACTAATGCAGTTATTGCAATGAATGCAGCCACTAAAATGCAAATGAATCATTCACTGGCTTTAGAACTCTCACTGCAGGTCTTCCCTATCATATGTGCTAGGATGCAGCTTCATCATTAGCAACAAAACAGTGGAGGAGTGGCAGCTATTTAAAGTGTATTTCTTCCACTTGCAGTCCTACAAGTACCAAAAGAAATCCCAACCTAATGATCCTCTGCCATCTCAGGGCTTGTCCCCAAGACCAACAATCCTCAGAATAACTGCACAGTTGGTACAGATCTCTCCCAGCTGTCCTAAAACAATACAGAGAACAGGAAACGCAAAACAAGATGTAGGGTTGAAAATACACTTACTCTTTCTCTTTGCTTTCTTTTTCCACTTGTGTGAGACAATCCCATTTTTCTTCACGCTTCTTCTTACACATCACAAGGATCATGTCTGTCTTTATCTGTATGGTGAACAGCAAGGCATGAATTTAGAATGCTTCATAAAGGGATGCCAGTCAAGATGAATAAGGTTAGCTTGTAACATAAACCTCTTCCATACTCACAAGTTTCTGAAACATTTCTCTCAGCTATCCATCATTAAGTAGCATACAAAAATTAGAGTGTGAACTCAGCCTCAGGGTACAAAGTATTAACTTCACTGTGGACAATTCATCTATGTGGTTAATATAACACTAGTAGAGACTTACAGTACCAATATGGAAGAACATAAAGTGCTGCAGGAACACTGTTCAGTGATTTAAAGGATGCTCAATACCCAGGACTGCCTGGTGAAGGGTGGCTATATTTACTAGACTTCTCCAAGCATACCAAGTTCAGTCAGAGACTTCAACAATTTAATTCTCCAAGGACAAGAAAATAATTTTAGGGTCTTGCTTAATCTTGCAACATGTTTTCAAGTTACAAAGCCTGTTGACTTGCAACCCTGACCTAAATTTCACAAAGAACTCCTGCATGCCACAGCAGACAAGGGTCTACTGCAGCTTTAGCTTTGCATAACAAGTATATGACCACAGCTTGCTTTCCACTGTGTAAAAAATCACCAGAGCATCAGCTGGTTTCATTTCACTCTGTACTCATTTTAGGCCAATTTCCAACTGAACTGGTAGTACTTCACAACTGATACCAGTATGTACAACACAGAACTCAGAGGAGGTATGTGACACATCTCAGTCTGCAAAGGTGCCACAAGCAGCAGAGTAGGTTATCACCAGTCAGCAGCAGTACAATATTACTAGTTGTCCTGGTTTTGGCTGGATAGAGTTAGTTTTTCCCTTAGAAAATTAACCCCCTGCAAGGGTTAAACCACCACAGCAGTGTTCAGTTCTGGAGCAACACCCCCTTACTAAGGCAGAGCAGGTTCCTGACTTGGCTTTGGGAATAAAGACTATTTAATACAGCCTAAGATTTTGGTCTGCTGACAAATCTCTTAAAATTGCAAAGACTTTCTCAGAGATACTTAAAAACACAAAAATGCAAATGAACGCTTGGCAGCATTTTCTGCTTAATTATTTCTGAAATCCTGTTGGTGAGCTATTAAATATCCAGACGTGATCTCCTGAAATAGGATTCCAGAGATTAATTCCGCAGTTATGACAATCACAGATTAGTAAGGCTCGTGTTCACGGTGCAGAGATTTAGCTGCAGAAGGGACTGAACATTAGAACCGATCTCCTGAACTAGCCAGGCAATGAATGTGACACTTCGTGAGGGTCCTAAATTACCTCTAACAGACAAGGGGCACTGACCTTCCTAGAGCTGCCTTCCACAGAGATGGGCTTCAGGAGGTTGTTGAAGGTCATGGTGTAGTTCTTCCCATTCAGATTCTTTACTAGCAGATCAAATGACCTGGACCCAGGAAGTGGAGGGAGGAAAGGCACAAATATTCCAATCGTTACATTTTCTGAAAAGCCTTTAGCTGAAGCATTTCTTAGGAAAGCAGAATATTTCTTGGTAAAGCAGGCAATGGGCCTGAATTACTTTATTCCCAGCACTCTCAAACTGTTCAGTTCAACTTTAACAGAGATATTAAAAGGACCAATTCAGATTCACAACAAATCAAGATCTTTAGGATCCTTTCTACCTAAAAACTTGGAAAATCAAATTTCCTTAATGTACACCTCTGTTCTATCACCATGAATACCCAGGGCTAACACTATGTGCCCCATCAAGCATCGTGAGGTGCACTTGTAAAATGAAAACTGATACCCTAAAGTGCTACTAAAAACTAATACAACTGAAGTTTAAAAAAAGAAAAAAGGGAGTGGAGACAAAAAAGGCTGATCCAAGACTCCTGCATTTCAGTGTTCTTGCTGTGCTACAAGATGAACTCACCTCTCTGTGAAATTCACCTGCACATTCTCAGCTGGAAGCTTCTGGACACCATTTAAGGAGATGTAAATCTTAACAAACTTATCTGACTGATCCCAACCTGGAAGTGAAAAAGAGATTAATTTCTACCTTTCCTCCATAAGCTTCACGCATTCCAACTTTCTCCACAAAGCCCCCTAGAACAAGTAGGGTCTTTGCCTTACTGAAGCAATTTTCAGAGATAAAAGGAAAACATGAATTATTCAGGAATAACTTGAGAGCAAAGGGAGGTCCCCCTATGTAGCCCTATTCCCTAATCCCTGCAAATTCTGAGAAAACCCACGTATCACCTCAGGTCAAAAGAGAGCAACCCGGGCTGTGCAGGGGGAGTCAAGAGCCAGCTGTTTGCTCCTGCTGCAGTTTCCTTGACCCACTTCTTCCCCTATTCCCTGCATCTTGAGCAATTCCCTCTCCTCTCACCTATATGGCGAGCAGAGAAGCCAAAGCTTACTATTTCATTCCTGCTAAACACTAAGCAATGGAAAAATCTCAGCTGGTACAGCAAGGATACTTAATGCATCCCACCAAACACCATCACACAAACATGATCAATACACACTACGGTTTGGATAGCAAGGTAAGCTTGTGGCATGTGGCAGCTTTTAAAGTGGGGTCTCCAGGGTGGAATAAATACTTAAGGCTTCACTATAATGCTAAGTTGCAACTAATTCCCAGTAATACCACCCTGCCATCTCTTCAGAGATGCTGGAGCTCTAGAAAAATAATCCTACCATAATTGTTTATTTTCACCGTGTACCCTCCCAGCGATGACTTTTCTTCCTCTACCACATCTTTTGGCTTCAGCGGGGGCTGATTCTTGATTTCCAGCTCCAGCTTTTGTTTCTCTGCCACAAGGACATCACGCACCCGCTTCCTAGAGGCATTTGAGAGCAGTTCTTTAACCTCTTCCAAATCTTTCTGCAACTGTTTCAAAAACAAAGGATCACTCGTATTAGATATATTCTTCGCGTGCAGGGCTCACAGCTTTTTATGACAATTTCACGTGTTCCAGATGTTGGAGTTTAGTCTCCCACTACAACCAGTTAAGCACAAAATCATCCCTTCCTCACCCCCTGTCCACTCCTGTAGATGCGGTACAACCATAGAATCTTAATTCACAGAATGGGTCGGGCTGGAAGGGTGCAACTCCCCTACTCAACCACGGCCATCTCAGAGCACAAGACTGGAAAAGACCTCCAAGATCATCAATTCAGACAAGGCTTAAACTTGCAGTGCTTAACTCTTCATACATTAAAAATCAACAAGAAACGGAGAAGCTGGGAGGATGGCACAGCTCCCTCGACACGCACCGGCGCAGGAGGAGACCTCCGCAGCCCTCAGCGAACGCGGGGACCGGCGCCTCCCCGCCTGCCCGCAGCGGCCACACCGCTGCCCCTCACCCAGGGCCCCGCCAGCGCCCAGGGAACAACACCGGGAATGGGCTCACCTCCTCCCGCGCCACGGCCATGGCGGCTGCCCGGGGAGCCTCTGGAACCTTCCGGCCGCAGGAAGTGACGAGCGGCCCCGACCCCGCCTGCACCGCCCCTGAGGAGGCAGAATCAAGGCTGCCCCGCCCTGGGCTCTGAGGGACCGGGACCGGGAGCGGGACCTTCCCCGCCCTGGGCTCTGAGGGACCGGGACCGGGACCGGGACCGGGACCGGGACCTTCCCCGCCCTGGGCTCTGAGGGACCGGGACCGGGACCGGGAGCGGGACCTTCCCCGCCCTGGGCTCTGAGGGACCGGGACCGGGACCGGGACCGGGACCTTCCCCGCCCTGGGCTCTGAGGGACCGGGACCGGGACCGGGACCGGGACCTTCCCCGCCCTGGGCTCTGATGGACCGGGACCGGGACCGGGACCGGGACCTTCCCCGCCCTGGGCTCTGAGGGACCGGGACCGGGACCGGGACCTTCCCCGCCCCTGGGCTCTGAGGGACGGCGGGAGCGGAACTTCCCCGGGCTCTGGGGACCACGGGCGGACCGGCCGGACCGACCTTCCCCGCCCCTGGGCTCTGAGGGACCGGGACCGCGACCGGGACCTTCCCCCTCCTGGGCTCTGAGGGACCGGGACGGGACCTTCCCCGCCCTGGGCTCTGAGGGACCGGGACCGGGACCTTCCCCCTCCCCCTGGGCTCTGAGGGACCGGGACCGGGACCTTCCCACCCCTTCCCCGCCCCTGGGCTCTGAGGGACCGGGACCGGGACCTTCCGCACCCTTCCCCGCCCTGGGCTCTGAGGGACGGACGGGAGCGGGACCGGGACCTTCCCCGCCCTGGGCTCTGGCGAGAGATGGGATCTCCGCCTGGTGAGGCCGGAGCGGGATCGGGCGCTTCTCCCCTGGCCGGGCTCTGAGGGGCGGGCGCGCTGCTCAGGGTGCGGACCGCTGAGGCGGGCCTGCGCTGGGTTTGCGTTTGGCCATCAGAAATCTCCCCCTCATTTTACGGAGCTCGTGGCTGTTAAGTGTTGTTTTCCTTCTCCAGGCGAAGAGTATCAGGTTCATGTGGTGGACGTAAATAGTGATCAAAGGGGAAGAAATCTGTTCCTGGCCTTTAAATGAAGATGGGCTTATAAACTTAGTGACCTGTTCTGTGTCTGTTCCTCATTTTCATGATTATTAAGGTGGGAAAAGACCTCCAAGATTAGCTCCATCAAGGTTTAAATTTTCAAGTTCTAGGATTTCCTCAATTAAAAACCAGCCAAATCCAGTAGAAGTTGGGTGGATAGCACAGTGCCCTTAACACACACCACCGCAGAGGGAGACCCCACAACTAATACAACTTCTACAACAAACCCAGAGGGAAACTGTTGTGAAACTGTTCCTGACCTGTAATGTGTACTCCATTTACAAGGAAAATGTAGCTTTTATTTACAGAGCATTTGGCTATATGCATGTAAAAACGTGCTGGTGTAATGCTACCAAAATTCTCTTTTAAGCATTTTCCTCATCAAAAGAAAAACATGACTGTTGACACTGTTACTAAATCAGCACAGTGAACACCAACAGAAAAAAGTTTCTATAGCTACACTGGGAATTAAAATTTCTCTGAAAGAAAACTGTAAGGCAGTTGTGGCCTTGTTGTTTTCTTTCAGAGAAAAAAAAAAAAGGCATTCTTTCTCTCAGCAGGAATGTATAGGAGGCAGCGTTTGCCCTCAGATGTCCTTTATAAACAGTGACAAGGCAGGACACAGCCCTTCAGTGGTGCAAAAGTCAATTTCTCTAGAACAAGGTGCCAGTTATAACACCTGTTTTACCAAATTGAGGAGTGTCAGCTCATTTGCTGATACATGGGCTCAGGGTCTGGGGTTTTTTCTCTTCTAAAGTGAACATCCAGGAATTAATCTATAAAGAGATCCGTAGAGGTAGGGAGGAAAGAAGAAATTTGACAAAAATGAATTCATAGAAGCTCTGAAGCCAAAGATTTATATTCAAGCTGGCATTCCCAAAGGGGTTTTAACAGATGTTGTACTGAGGTGTTTATTATAACCCTCTGCTGCAGTGGTTCGGGATCTGCAGTGGAGAAAAGATCTGCAAGAAGAACTGTGGTTATTCTAAATTTTCATAGGACAAAGCGTAAGCCTGGCCATCTTCAGGAATAGCATTTGGAGACAGGATAGTTGATTTTATCCAGGAAATACCATATGGTCAGCTGGAATTTACTTTTATAGCATATTTTTCGGTTTTATTTTTAGATTGGTTAAGGGCAGTTACTTATTCAGGAATTAATTCCTTATAACTTTTTTTTTCTGTGTAGCAGCAACTGAGACAAGGAAAAATGTTGTGTTTTTTAATTTAGCTACAAATTTTTGAGTTTCTTCACACTCAGTTGTGGTCTTATATTAGCAAGTGCTCTTATTTTTACAATTGAAATTGGTATTTCTTTCTAAGTTCTGGCTAGAGGAAGAAATGCTTTCATTTACACGGATGCATTTGAAGTGAACCTGTAAATTTTTCCTTGAGGGTTTTTTTATAGTGTTTTATTTAGTTTCCTTAAACGATGAGCATTTCTGTACACAAGGCACTTCCCTTTGAGTGGCAGCTTCCCTGTGGAAGAATTGTCACTCTTTTCAGGTAAAAACAAGCTCCACATAGCTCTCCTCTGGAGAAAACTGCAACGGCATCTGGATGCTGCCTCCTCTCCTGACAAATGCTTTGGATAGTGATGTGGAGGTAAATCCATACAAAATGTTATGGCTGGTAAATTCAATCTTCAGCTTTTGTCCCTCTTTGCCTTATCTTCCCCTGAAGTGCTGTGTGCTTTTGCTGTTATCTGGGAACAACAGCTGCTCAGTTAATAAAAAAGAAATCCTAGAGAGTTGCTCACATGGAAAAATGGTTTTATAAAGCATTTGGATACTTTTGACCGCAGCACATTCTGCTCTGTCCTGTTCTTGCTCAGCCCTGCCTCTCTTAGTAGTCACTTGCCAGTTTGTTGCTGTTTCCTTCTGCACCCCGTATCTCTTCCTGCAGGCACGCTGCCTGAAGGCTTGTGTACTCCAGGAAAGCATGAAGTCCTTAACAACAACTGTTGTCCCACTGCTGTGTATCACCAACCTTTAGGAAAAGCATTCTCTGTGCTGGAAACCTCAGACTGGCTAAAGGTGAGCCCTTAGCTCTCTGGCACAGCTCCCTGTGAACAGGTGCATTATCCTTCGGAATGGGCTGGAGTTAGCATGCACCCCCTTTGGACCTGCTAAATCTCCGTGCCTCGGGGCAACAGAGCTGCTGGTGAGAACTGCCTCATAAAACCGACACAGCAGCTGCTTCTTCCTGCAGATTTAAGATGCTTCTTAAGTTAATGGCTTAGGAAAATAAGCATCTTATTACCAAGTTGTTTTCCATTTCCATTTATTTTACAAGGCATCATTCACACAATGATAACAAGGTACTGATCTGAACAATTCTGTAACAATTAAAAAAGTAAACATTTGTTGTGACCATGTACATTGAATTGCACTTTTAATAACAAGCATTACACTTACATTTTTGTGTTGTACTTTATGTAATACATGGATGTGTTACCCAAGTAGTGGTAGTACTGAATGGCTCTCAGTTGGAAGTCTGACCTCTCTTGATGCTCTTTTTTTCCCTAACTCTTTAGGATTTGTGAACTTGGGACACACCCAGATCACAAAGGCAACCCTAAATCTGGAAAACTTCTTTGTCATGGAGTCAGAGATTTGAAGCTGCTGTTTCAAGTGTGCTGGAGTGAATCCACCTTAACGGCAGACACAGAGGGAGATGGATTATGCTTGATTAGATTTCTGCATTCACACGTCATCTTTTCCTAATTCAAAGAAGTCAATCTTCTTCCATGGGAAAGCAAGAGTTCCCAAGGCTCAAGAGAGCTCCTGGCACAACTTTCGAGGGTGGTATAGCAGAACTGCAAAGCCAGGGATTACTGAAAGACAGGAATTGAGATCTGAATTAGAATCTGGGAACATCTGCTTTGGTTTGCATTGGTAGTACCATCCATGTATTATATAAAATACAAAAATAAGAGAAACTGTAAGGAAATTAGTACAGCCCAGGATTTTGGTGGTATCAAATCACAAATGAAATTTATGATACCAAATCCTTTTGATGTATTTATCCCCTTGTCATTCAGTTTCTTATATATTATTCTATATGTAAGATACAGTTCTCCAAAGATACATATATGTTCCTTTACAGGTTAAATAAAAGCAAGTCCCACTGAATAAGAAAATAATAAAAAGTAATATCCTAATTGTCTACCCATTTTTTGTTTTTCAGGTAAAAATAGCATGAAATACATTCAGTAGCAAAGCCATTGGGACCCAGGAGAAATGGAGAGCCCTGTATTCCTGGAGAATTTACCTGTATGAGTTAAGTCACAATCGTGAAATAAATTGTGTAGACTTCTGACCTGGGAAAGATAAGGTCTTGATCAATGCTGAACTTTATTTATCCAGCTGCAAATTCCTTGCATTTCCCAAAAGCCACCTGTGGATTAGCTCTGTTCTGTGACATACCTCCCCTAAAATCTGAGAGATCCAAGCTTGAGTGTTTCATCCTGTCTCCCCTTAGTGTTATTACTTGGAAGGAGCTAATGGGACAGTTCCCAGTAGCGTATTAGCACAATAGACAGACAAATAATTTCGGTTTTTTAACCTCTGTGTTTGCACATCTGGTGCAGACAGCTCTTTGCACAGCAGCCCCTTCAGCAAGGTCCAGGAGGGACAGAGTGCTTGTCAGCCACAGCAATCTCTCAGACCTGAGGGGAACATCTCTGTCCTCTCTTCACAATCAGACATGACACTTAGTACAGTTTTCTCTCTAGCAGCTGGAAGAACACCAGCACTCTAAGGAAAGAGTGCTTCTGCTTTCAGAGCCAAGGATGTTTAGGCTTAGGAGATGATGCAGAAGTTGCCAGTTATCCCTGAGTCTGACAGTAAATGAAAATCCTCTGAGAATGAAAATCACCTGATTATAGTTCTCCCACAAATACAAATAGTTTCATGGATTTCACTGCAGCTACTTAATAAAAGGAACAGCCCTGCCTTGACCCTGTGGAGAAAGCATGGCATGTGACTTCCAAATTTTGATACTTCAGTGCCAATAAATGCAGATTTATATTTACTCCCAAACTACCATGTTCAGTCAATGAATGGCATCACTGAAGTCAATGGGATACTTCATGCTTTGTGAAGGAGATGAACTCTTGCAGTTCTTGACTTTTTATCTCCCTCTCCCCTTGTAAATGGCTAGTTTTATTTCAGGTTGTCCTTAACACAGTGGCAGAGATGATAATTTATCTTATAAGAAATTTCAAGGGCCAAGTAAGAGAATTTAAAATGTCTAACAAAGAAAAAAAAAATACTGCTTACCTGTGTAAGCATGTTAACTTAGTTGTAGCAATGTAACTCAGCTGAAGCAAATTAAATCCTCATAAATGGACAGGACAAGAGTGAGTTTGTCCACTGGCAGTACTGATTACATGGCTAACTATCTTTCCTGAGACCGGTTCTGCCAAACCCTAATGCAGACCTCAGGGATTTTGCAGTTTCTTGGCTTCTCTACCCATGGTATTTTCTACCTTTTTTCTTTTTATTCCTCTCCAGGTGCATTCAGAAACATAAACTAAGTGGAATAAGTCCTATTACTTTAGAATATTTAGTTCACAAAGATAATACAAGACTAGTTCACAAATGTACCACATAACTAAATCAGCCTTGCTTCATTTAGCCTGTAAAGTGTTACACTCAAAGGAAAACCAACTTTTTTAAGTGAAAAGAAGGACTTTTTTTTTTTTTTTTTTTTTTTTTTGCCCCCCATACTGGGCATCTCAGGAACAGATTATAGTCCAACAAGATAAAAGTTGTAGTAAAAATATTCTTTGGAGGTTTCTTCCTAATCAAAGTAAAGAATTTATTTCAGAATGGCGCATTCTCAATAAAATTTAAAAATAGGTTTTAGTTCTACATACATATTTATAAAATTCAAATTAATTTTAATAAAAGTTTGATCTGAACACATAGTTTACTACAGACTCAGGGAAAAAAGGTTGATCACTCCAGATTTAGGAGCTATGTTAGCTGTTCCAGTGCCACATGGAAACAAATTTCAGTGAGACTTTGATGATGTTTGCTGCTGAAAAGCTGAATAGGCCAGCTATCCTTGACAAATCCACCAAGGATATGTGTGTAGGTAGTTCTGTCACATGGAGATCTCTTTTCTTGCAGGAAACTGAATTTCCCAATAGCATCTAGAGTCAGCAGATAGAATTTTAGCTTGCTTGGTTTAATCATGGAGTCCTGTTCCTTTCCTTCATTCTGAATATTCATCAAGATAACCCCATAAAGCTATTTTCTTATGCTATCAGTAATGCTGAGAAAATGCAGCTTCCACCCAAATATTACTCTTCCAAATGCCATTGCTACAAATGCTGCCTTGGATCTACAGCTGGGAGGTGGAAATTGTTTAGTGCCTTTAGGGTCACTGCTTTCTGAAACTTCCCTTGGGTGAGGTAAGCCAGCTTCCATCCTTACAAGGGTTTGAAATCATCTCAGCTAGCAGGCAGCAAATGTGGTTTTGTTCCTGAAACTCAACTTCCAAAGTCAGAAAGCAGCTACTCTGAGGAAATGAATGCTGTGTCAAAGCTCATTCTGTGCAATGTGGTAACTTTATTTACCAATTCCTTTTTGATGAACTAGGGAAGTCCCACTCCCACAATCTGCTTACACTCATTGGTCCCTTTGAGGTGATTTAACTCAGTCACTTGACAAAAGATGAAGTGCAGGGGGATACATCCACCCATATCTTGGTTTGGTTTTGTTTTTAATTATCTCCAGTACATTCTACAACAAGGACAAGGTATAGGACTGTACACTGGGGAGTTGGAGGGGTGAGCAGGAGTGAGCTCTTAATTCATCTGCTCAGGGAATCACAGCTTAACACATTTCTTTAGTAATTCTTACTGACCTTTTCCAATCATGGTTTTAAATCCACTTGTAAGTATGGTTTAAGATAAATGAGAAATTCAGACACTTGTCAAATAACCAGTTTCCCTCATGAGCACAGTACTCTCAAATGTAACAATCAGATATTCACCAGGTATTCTGAAGTGTCACTTCAGATCCATTATGAATTCAGATTCACATTCTGAATGTGAAGCGGAACTGGTAAGTAAATGACTAACACTGGGTTTAGTCAGTCAAGAGAATGGAAACATTTATGCAAATATTATGAGCAAGACAGTGACAAGGAAGAAAGACCTTTGATAACATTTGCAAAGAAATACCTTCTGGTTTTCCCCCTTTTGTTCCTCACTGTATTAATAATTCCAGACACTCACTGTTCTTGAAGGTACACTTTAAATTAATAAAGATTTTTAACCCCTTATTCTTAGAAGAGAGAATTATGTCAGGATGGCGATTATATTTTGATCTCTACTTCTATCAGCTGACTGCCTTTTGGTCTTTCCTTTGGCACTGGTAACATTAAACTTGTACTACCCTGTTGAAAATCACAATTATGTTTGACAACAAAGCACAAGACGAGTATTATTAAATTTTATTGTACAAAACCGACTGTGTATGGCATTCCTTAGAATTAAAAAAAAGAGAAAGATCTAAACAGAACTAGTGTCTCTGGAAAAATCTTGTAAATGAAACAATTAATACACAACATTTAATCCAGCAATGATATTTACCTGCAAGACCATTTTCAGACATGACATGTATAATTTAAAAAATATTCCATCAGTTCAAGCAATAGTGTAATTTTCCATGAAATGTGTTTCTATGAACACTTTATGTTTAGTCAAAACAAATGCTTTTGAACTTTCTTACCTTAAGAGATATAAAACAACCAGACAGGTTTGGGAATCACCAGAGGAGTCTACCCCCACAGGAAAGTCTAGGGCTTGTATTCCACTTGAAAATGCTTGTTTTTATAAAAATAAGTAATACCAACACAGTGTTTCCTAACCAAACACTTCTAGCCAACAGATCTTGTTTCTATGGTATTTTATTCATCAGTGCAGCACAAGCCTCTTGAGCGGTTTATTTGATACCTCATTTTTGTGTCAAATTTGGAATCTGAATATAGACTCAGGGTAAGGTTTTTATTACTTTTATTCATAAAACCCACCCTTTATTGCACAGGATTTACAAAAGGTCAAAACCATGCAAGGTCTCCACTCTGCTTCTCAGCAAAAACATCAAATAAGTGTCAAAACAGTTCTTCCTTTATCCCAGTGAAAGGAATTATTCCTTGGAATTCTTAATATAAACATGAATTTTAAAAAGGGAACTAGGGAACTTTTTGTTAAATTCCAGTTGAGCTGTAAACAGCCTTTAAGCAACAGTGTTACAAAAACTGCACTACTTGGATTTCTGAAAAAAAACCAATCCAAACTAAGAAGTTGTAAGGGAAGCTCAGCAATTGTGCCAGGAGAGCACAAGCCTATCTTTGCTATGGCCTAAGCTTTACACAAAGTGCTTCTCTGCAGGATGCAGTTGCTGTGATTAACTTCTGAGATAGTCCCAGGGCCACAGTTATCCTCACTGTATTACACTGTGCTTTCTAGGGAGAGGTTATGCTGCAGTACTATACATTTTCCATTCTCTCTCTTCCTCCAGAAGAAGAAAAAACTTCTATGCAAGACAAAAATAATTTCAAATTAGATGTGTATTAAAGACCTAGTTTTGAAATATTTATTTAACATCTAGTCATATAAAATAAAGTGTAAAAGTATGAAGGTATCAGAACGTGGCTTTCAGCAAGGCAGTATGGGAAGAAGGAATTCAACATAAACCAGGACTTTTTTTTTTTCCCCTTTGAAAAGGGTCGCATCAGAAAATGAATGAAAAACACTGAAGAATTTCAACTTCAAGCCTGCACTCCTGCCTCATTGTCCTTTGCCCAGGAGGAGAGACCACTGGAAGAATCCTCCAAGGTTTCAGCTGTGTTGTTCTTTGTGCTCTTGGCCGGCTCTGGCTGGAACTATGTGCTGCCCTCTCTGGGAGGCAGGGGCGGCTGCGGCGGTGCCTGTGTACCTGTGGCCGTTTTGATAGAGTTCAGGGTTTTGCTAAACCAAGAGTTTTTGGCAGCTTGGATTTCATTCATAAGGGCTCCTCTCTGGTGCTCCAGCTCCTAAGAAAGCAGAATAGTCAGAATTGATAAAAACCTAATTAATTAACAAAGAAGCATCTTCACACTCAGTCCCTGCAGTCCAGCACTTCTCTTGCCATCTCCCAGGGAGAGAAGACATTCAAACTGCTGAAACAGCACAAGATATTTAAACACAAAAATAAAATCATCTTTTTCTTTTTAAGACAGAATTTTTTCTGAAACTTCAGCTAAACAGGCATGCAGGTATGTGCTCCCTTTTGGAACAATTTTTTGCATGATTCAGAGTAATTTTGGACTGAGCATGAGGTTAAGGTGACCACCCTGCTGTACTTGGATTCCACGTACCTGAATTTTGCACTTAGCTTCCACAAGCTGCAGTTTGGTCTGTGCAAGCTCCAGCTCCATCTCTCTCAGCTGTTCTTCAGTGCATCCTTCTCATCGTCTGTTTCGATGCCTTTGTTGTCCACGCTTACAGCAGGCACCTTCAGTGCCCCCTCCTTGCTGAAAATCTCACTGCAGTGTTTGCAGGTCATCACTTTACCCTGAAATACCCAGAAAGCTCGTTTCTTTATCCACCTTTACAGGAGTTGCTGTACTTCCTGGAAGAGCCATTTTATTTATCAGACTGCCTCCATCTCAAACCATCTAGTACTGCAGTTTTTGTAATTGGTATGAAAAGAATCTGAGTCATTCATGAACAATTTCCAGCGTATGTTAACCAGTATAAAAATTCCTAAAATCTACTTAGCATGCTCTAAGCATGGAGACTTTGCTCCTCTACTAGACTCTCCTTGCTACCAAAACTTTGTAATATTTATGTCAGCACAACTAGAAGAATAAATTAAATCTGAGTAGATGAAACAGCTGGCCTGGCTTGCACAGAGTAAAACAGGATATTGAGCTATTTCAGGAGAATACAGGAACATCAATCCTAGAATTATTTTATGGTATTATCAATAACATTAAAAAGTCACTAAAAAGCAACAAATATAGTTCAGCTTGAGTACTAAAGGAATATGTAGAAGCTACAGCAGAGGTTAAACAAATCTGCATATTCTTAATCTTCTTAATAATAATAACAGCAACAACAACAACAATTCATTAATATTATTACCACCTATCAGGAAATGTTTGCCTCCTATGCAGGTGTTCCTGGTAAGGGGTTTACAGAAGGGAGAGGAACTCCTGTGGATATTCTGGGGATGGCCCTGGCTATGCCATTTGGTTTAATTACTTAAACCAATTCTACTTAAAATTACAGAAACCCAAATACAAACCTTGCCCAATTTGGCCAATTCCAATCCCTCTGCTGTGTACACTTGAGAAACAACTCCTTTTGTCTTCTAGAGAGTCTTCTTTTTTTCCCCAGTTAATCAAAAAATCCAAGTAAATTCTACTCTCTCTACAATTTTTACCAGAAGTATATATTTTAACAGCAAAAAGAAATGCCAAGTTCCACACCTTCTGATGCAAGATGAAGAACCATGAAAGGAAATAAACCATTTCCTTGTTTACATCTGCTGGAAAATGCATCTGGGGCTATTGATTCACATTTTGTTCTGTATCCCTGGCATTCAGCAACACTTGTGTTAGAAATATTCCCTATGGAGAGACATTGTTCTCACCTTCACAACTTCCAGTTCATCTTTGCTGGCCGCTTGTTGTTTTTCCAGCCTGGTACTCAGCTGGGAACAAATCTGGAGCAGAGAAAGCAGTCTTTTAGCTCAAGCTTACTATACTAAAGTATAATCTGTGCTTTTTAACAATGGTTTTGCTAGAACCAACACTTCTTAAATTCTGCCTCACTCAGGTATGTGCATTCTCCCATAACAACTCCACTGCTGCTAATGATAAAATCCCAGCAGTATTCAATACAGAACCAGAACACAGAGACAGGGCCATTTTATGGGTGAGTTGTTTTATGATGTTTATACTGCATTATGACACAAAGTACAGAAGGATTTACCCCACAGTACTAAAATTAGCTGAAAGACAGGTTATTTCTGACTGTCTAATTAGGAGACTATTAAGAAAGCCACAAGAAGATTTATGACAAATTACAACACTGCTCTCCAGAAGCCTGAAAGGTGGAGCTTATTTGAAGGATGAGATCTGCAATGCTGAGAATTCAGCTCTTCTAACAGGTTGAAAGAAGAAATATGAGAGAGGGTCTCTGGAATGGTACCTGTTTATACTCTGCAATAATGGCTGTGGTTTTCTTGATCTCAGATTCTGCCTTCTCCAGCTGCTTCCTGAAGACTTCCTTCAGCTATGAATTGAAGGAGAGCAGTTACACGGTTAAGTACACTGAGAGACCTTAAAATGTGTCATCAGATTGTTTCTTTGCTGTGTTTACGACTGCTCTACAGCTCCTTCTTATAAAATTCCAGTTCTCAAACAAGGTCGAATTTACTCAGTTTACAAATACTGATTATATCAGTGATAATCACAAAGTCTAGACTGTGACTGTTTATCCCTGGTTAGAGAATTCTCCTGTAACTTAATTCCCATTCTCTGTGATAAATGGTGGTACATCATGGTCCACAGAACACAAAAAAGCCCATTACTATTAAGTGGGGTTTACTGATTTAGTTTTCGTTTTTTGGCACACTGTCACAGCAGGTTTGGCCAGACTGTTTGCTTGTTTGGAGATGGAACAGGAAGAAGAATCTCTCAACACTATCACTGTCATCTCCATAAGAGGAGGAAAAAATCTGTTTGAGTCTATGGCACCGAGTGAAAATACAGTTAACTCATCTCTCCTTCACAACCACTCCACTTGGAGAGCCCTTTCAGTAGGAAAAAAGCCTCTGTTATGGCAGAGAACTCCATTTTAGAGAGACACAACAATTAACATTAATTCTTGTAGTCACTGTTGCCAAATAGCAAAAATAAAAATCCGGGTACCACTTTTGAAATGAACATGTTAAATATATAGCATTATAGAATGAAGCCTGAGTACTTTGCAGCTGAGTATGAAAACAGGACTAGTCAGCAAAATTCTTGCAACCCTCACCCCTGTTCTTCTGCTGTTGAGTGTAACTTTAGGCAGGAACATTACTTAAGCAATCCAGCAGCTGAATCTAGAATGGGTTCTTACAAGGCAACAACCCCTCCAGCTCCTTCATTTAGATATTTAAGAGGTCTGATCACATCTCCTTAGCTGAGATTGCTCACCACCACTGACAACAATCATTACAATGCTTTGAAGAGGAAAAGCTATGAAAAATGAAACATTCAGAGCTCAATTAATGAAAACTGTATTTGGGAAAAAAAAAAACTACCCTGGCACTACAAACTTTTAATTGAAACTGCATTTTGAGGACAAAATCCTTTTCACAATTGCAGCACATCCACACTTTTCTGCATATGATTTTTCTTGCATTTACTAACTAAATGGGAAAAGCTGGAGAATGCCTTACCTGAGCAGTTTCCTCTTCCTGCTTCCTTTTCTCTTCCTCAGTCTCCACTAGCTTCTGCTTGGTCAGGAGAAGTTCCTTGTTCAAAACATCGGCTTTGTCTTCAGCCTGGAATCAGAGACACTTGTGTAAAACAGATGTTATCCGTGCCAGTACAAACACACTGGGATATGCAGCTCAGAAAGACACTAGGTTCAGGTTTTAGCATTGCCTTTTCCTGTCCTCTAATGGCTCACATAACTGTTTGATATGAAATTCCCTTTTCAGTTAGCCATTTACTGTGTTATTTCACTGCATTTCCACAACTGTGCAGAAGGACCCTTTGGCCAATTGTTTACCTATGCCCAGATGGCACATAAGCACAGACACTATGTCCTAACACAAACAGTGATGTATAAAATATTTTTGTTGGGAGCAATATTAATCTAAGTGAGCACAGCGTGATTTCCCTCCTGTGTAACTTCAAATAGCTCATCCCATCTTTTCATCTGCAAGCAGGGAAAACATAATTATAAAATACTTAGGTGTCTGCATTGTACCCTACAAAGTGTTCAGGCAAAGACAAGTGAAAGGGACAAACAGAGCCACCAGATAAAATGTTTTATCAGTGCAAATAAGTATTACATGAAGAAACCTGATAATTGAGAATATAATTTTATCTGGAAGGACCGAGCTTGTGGTGACACACATGGGAATGCTTTGTTTTTTGTGAGCACTGTCCTCACGGATCATCAGGACAGAAATGTATTGCATCCTAACAAATGTATTTCAATGTCTGGATACATTCTGTAGGCCTCCCCAGCTGGGAAATACACAGAGCATCTCATCTCCCTTCCTGTTCCATAATGAGGTCCAGGACAAGAAAGGGTTGTGGCCAGTTAACACTGACTTTGCTGAAATTACAGGAGAGAAAAGGGCACTGGAAACAAGTAACCCTACAGAACTTGTCCCTGAGCTGAAGTTTGGTTTTCTCCCTCTGTGGTGGTATCAGCTTATCTTTTCTCCACAGTAATAATGATTAATGAGGATATTAGTGGGGTTTGTGAGCAGCAGAACAAGCTCCACCATCTCCATGACTGAAGAGATGGATTAAGGATTTCTTCATTGCTTAGTGTGTGTATAAAGCTGTATGGGAGAAAGGAAACAAACGGTGCAAGAATGGCAAATTGATGCGATTAACATTGTAGAACAAAAGAACTTGGGGATTACAAGGATATTTTTGATGAAAGACCTGTTTAAGATATGTTTTGAAGGAACTACAAATCTTTCCTCCTTTCTTGTGTTCATTCCAGTTTCTCCAAGCACCTGCAGTGCAGAAGGAGAGGGCTGGATGTGTGGTTCTCTGAAAATCAATGTCTCTAAGGCACGTGGCTCTGGATGCTGCTGCCCTCCACACTCCAGTCTCCACAGGGAATGTGAGCAGTTATCAGTGAACACCCAGAGGAGCCCTTTGCATTTTTGGTGCTGTGCCACTTCATTATCTCTGAATTTTGTTGGCTTTACTAGAAGTGCTGTGAAAAACAGATCCACAGGGACATTTTGCAATCAACTTCCCTTGAAACTAGTCTCCCAAGAACTACGTGACACCTTTTTCAAGGAAATGTTCGTTCCTTGCTATCTGCCAAAGGTTATGGCCTACATTTTCTAAACAATCCCCAACAGAGAAGATGCAATCAGTCTTGGCCAGACCCCACTGAATGCCTACAATGGCACGTGGAAATCCAGCTGAGCGCAGCTAAGAGTGAGGTTGTCAGGAAAATAAAGGCAAAAATAATTACACTTTTAATGTGTTCATGCTTTCACTCGAGCACCAAGCAGGGCGCCTTGAACTGCTGTTGCCAAGCCTGAGTTGGGACCCAACTCTGTTAACATTACCTGGTCCAGGTCATTCCGTAAGGCAATTTTGCTTGTTACAAGCTCATGGGCAAGGTCATCGTTCTCCTGCTCCAGTCTCATGCTTGCTTCTTGCAGCCTGCGGTTTTCCCTCTATGGAAAGAAAGGAACAACCAGGAAAGGAAGTTAATCCTTACAAAGAGCAACGAGCAGGTTCATGGTGTGTCTAAAACACTGAAAAGGCAAGAGTGCACGTTAAGACAGGACTGCTGCTCTGGGAAACAACAGTGAATTAAGCCAGCAGTGCAAATGCAGCTATTCCACTTACATCCCACTGGTTTGTGTTGTGTACGGGACACACTGATTTTAGTGTTTCCCTGTCAAAAGTAAACACTGACCTCTCCACAAAAGCACTTGGTTTCTGCTTGCTCATCATCTAAAGAAATCAGGCAGATAAAATCCCACCCAGCAGCAGTGAATAGGGACCAATTAAGAGTTATTCATAATAATGCTTGCAATCAAAGCAGAAAGTTGTCCTGCTCCACTTTACAAATCTGCAGGGATCCATAAAAATAGTCCACTTTGTAGGTGATGCAATGACAACTTCCCATCTCCTGAGACCAACAAAGAGCAGCATTTAGCAGGGAACTCCCTACAGCTGGTACATCCTGCATCACCATTTGTGCACTTCTCTGTAACTCATGCCAGTGACAGCAGTGTCTACAGTGCCAGGTGGAGAGGGGAGTTCACCCCTGAGCACGGGCCCAGGATCTGCTGGGGGCAGTGAGGAACACGAAATGGGTAACTCAGAGGCTGCAGGCCCTTGCTTCACTGCCCTCCCTACCCACTCCACACAGGCAGAAATGACTGTGTGGAGCATTAACGACAGGAAGTGAGTGAACTGGAGAATGAACACCAATAATTCATGTCTTTTAGAAATCTGTGACTGTTCTAGAGTTGAGAAACAGAAGCATATTCAAAAGATGCCTGTGAGTCAGTGGACTTCCAGGGGTTCAACATCAAATACAAGCCCTCATTTTCAGAAGAACACAGCCAGGTGGGACAGACAGAGGTACACTCCAAATGGATATTAAGAGAAAAAAACTGTGCTGGCTTTCTGTCACTGTCTATCTTTCATACCAAAACAGGCAGCAAAGGGAATCTGCACTATGGAAATTCAAGAAAAAGCATCACATTCATATGGAAACTCACAGGTGGAAAAAACAATAACCTCTATGCGAAGATTTCAAAAAGGACTTATTCTCACCTCAAAGGTGACTCATGTTCTCCAAAACAAACCAGTAAAAGTCCAAATATATCAGTAAAATTCAATTATATATATTAGCACTTAAAACATTTTTCAAGAGTTGTTCAGTGAACGCATTCCTACAAAATGTGGTTTCTTGCATAAGTACATTATTCACCTCTCTTCACTTCTTCCTACCCACCAGCTGTGCTCAGATATATTTTTCTTTTCAAACTCTCAACTATGAAATTGCAATTTTCATTTCTGTTGCAAGCAGATTTTGCACAGTTATCTTTAACAAAAACAGGTTCTAAGAGGATGCAAAAAAAGGTCGCTTCTGTGTGGTAACTTCCTCTGTGGCAGGAAGTGGAAACTCTACAAATTTTCTCTCCTTAATGTGACCCTATTGTGTAACCAGAATAGGCACTGCCCTGTACAGGGAAGTGAGCTGGTTTCCCTTCCAAAAGATCGTACTTTGAGTAACTCATTTTGCACAGAAGCTAAATAAAATGCTTTTGTCTTAACATATTTTAAATAACCACTGCTAAAACACAACTTTGGAGATCTTCCTTATTTTAAATGCACTTCTCTGGGACAAAGACTTTTAAAAATTGAAGTAAAATTCTTCTGTAAACATAATATCAACTTTAAAGTGTAAAACCAAATTGCAGTCAATAATAATAATAACAATCTCAAACACATCTTTATAACTGTATTTAATTCAGACCATCTTAGAAATGCTGATTTTTATAGACACAGCTCTGCCAGTTGTCAGAAAGTGACCTGAGTTCACCTAAAACTTGAGACCTGAGTCAGACCAGGTTCTGCAGCACCAATACCTTTCCACAGGGATGTTGCTTAGAGGAAGAAAGCAGCAAATTCTTATGACTTTCACAAAATAATCGAGTTGGCTTTACCATTTTTGCTATGTCTTTGCCAAAAGCTTCAGTGTCTGCAAAGCAAGGCACGCAGTGTGAAGTTGAGAGTTCCTGCTTTGCATTCGCAGACAAGTGGGTAAGCAAGCTCTGTGCTTGGAAATGCACTATCCTCCTCTTAAACTAGAATTTACATGGCATGTTGGTAGTGAGTTAAAGATCTCTTACCTTGGGCATCCAGTCAAGAGCTAAAAGATGCTTTTAGCTCATTCACAAACTCTGAATGTCCAGATGAGAGGTTCTCAGAGGGCCACCTTTACTCTTCCTCCACCCACAGCACTCTGCCTGATTAGCTGGTGTGTCTTTTTCAGCTCCTCCCCCCAGGTCTAGCGTGTAAAACTGCCTCCCTTCTCAGGAGGAAACTCTTAAGTCTGCCTAAGTCTAAACAAAAACTAACAGGACACAGTAAAGACAGAGCAAACAGCGCTCTTCATGTGTGGCAAACTATTTCCATAGACTGTGAAATATTTAGAGTTTCATGAAATATGCTCACAATGACCAAGTTCAACAAATGGAGCTGGTCTGTTACAGCAGGACTCGCATCAGAGGCAGCATTCTGTAACTGGCAACAGCCAACTAGTCAGACCTGCTAGTTATCCCTGGTGTAAACAGACAGCTTCCTGCCTCCTCTCCACAACACTCAATTTACTATGACAACCATTTCCTTCTCCTCAGTATTGCTCAGTTTCTACAGTCAGTAAAATAACAGATCCCTCTTTCCCAAATTTCTCCTCCTGGTTACAAAAGGTGGCTGGTGAACTCATTAGCTTTTAAAAGGAGGATACTGCATTTCCAGAGACGACAAACAATGCTGATACACACAAACACAAATCAACTTACCTCTTGTAAAGTCAGAGACCAAATACTGCTTTCAACCATTGGAGTAAAGACAGTGAAAACAGGATATAAATAAATTTCTAATAAAAAAAAAAAGTTGCTTATTCTTCGTTGTTTTTTGTTATGAGTTTAAGAGAGAGATACTCCCTCTTCCATCACACACTGGGTGGAAAGAAGATGGCAAACTTGCAAGCAGTAGGCAAGCCTCAGTTCAGGATGACTGAAAGGCTGAACTCCACCCTCTGTTCTGCCTTCCAGGCTGCACCAAGGAGCAATTCCTGAGGAGATCAGTGGCCATGATGCATCCTCTCTGTGCTGTACTCAAATGGGATGTAATGAGTCACCAACCTCATTAAGCAATTCTGTTTCTGTTCAGCAACACCCTGTGTTCCTTTTGGCTCAGACAGGGTTAGTTTTCTTCACAGTGGTTAGTACTTTCTGGGTTTGTGCTGGCAAAGGTGTTGATAGGATAGAGGTGGTTTGGTTACTGCTGAGCAGGGCTTGCACAGAGCCAAGGCCTTTTCTGGTTCTTGTACCTCCTCACCAGTGAGGGGGTTGGGGGGATACAACGAGCTGGGAGGAGACACAACTGGCACAGCTGTTCCCAAGGAATAGTCCAGACCATATGACACCATGCTGAGTATGTAAAGCAGGGACAAGAAGAAAGAAGGGAAGACCTCTGAAGTGATAGCATTTGTCTTCTCAAGTCACTGTTAGATGTGGTGGAGCCCTGCTGTCCTGGAGATGGCTAAACAGCTACCTGCCCGTGGGAAGGGGTGGCCGAGTTCCTGGTTTTGCTTTGCTGAGCAAAGCTTTTGCTTTACCTACTGAACTGTCTTCATCTCAACCCAAGAGTTTTGTCACTGTTACCCTGGTGGATCTTCCCCCCACCCTGCTTGTGGCAGAGTGAGCAAGCGGCTGCTGGCTGGGTTAAATCAAGACCTCTGAACCCCAGACCTCTGAGTGGCAACAGATCCTCAACGATGGAATGAAAACTCTGAGTAAAATTTACTTTCTGCATGTTAGCAAACTGAGGTCTTCATAAACCCAATGGAAAGAGCTCTTGATATCGGAGGAGCTCCAAAGGAAAATCCTGTAGAACTCCATCTAGAAACCCAAGAACCTTTCACAGCAAGCAATCCAGGAAAGCCTCTCACTGTAAGCAAGACAGAGGCTCCTGGAGGCAGTTGTGTTTTCTGTTTGGTGACTCTGGAGAAGCATTCTCCAAAGTGTCTCAGCACACTTTTTAAAGAAACAACCGACAATGTCAAACAACAAAAGTCATCATGATTTTCCTCATGATGGTTAACATTCAGTTGCCATGACTGAATAAAAATGACCAGTGTATTAATTTTTGCCTTCCCTTCAAAGCACAGAGAAGGCTGTTACAGAGAAGGCTACTATGTCCAAATTACACATTTATTCATGCAACTTCTCCATTGCACAAAGAGGTTGACAGAGGGAAAGGTGAAACAGAACAGCAGCATCTGATTGCAAAACTCCAGCCCTTCTTTGTACAACTATATCCTCTTTATTTTAAATCAGTTCCCAGGCTCACTTCTGGAAATTTCTCAAGTCAACCCAAATCTTGTTACATGAGGCATTCTCAAACACAGAAATAAACTCTGTAATACTTAGAAAAACATCAACCTGAACTCTACCACTATTTTTTTCTGCACATACAGCTCACTTTTCTTCCCGGCTTCTATAGGGAATTTATAATTTAAACCAGAAGTTAGGAAATTTGGTGAAAAACAACAATTTAGAACATATTTCACTTTTGTGTCTTTTAAAAATCTGATAATTTGTTATAAGCAATGGAAAATAAAGTGAAAACATGTCCAGAAAAACCTGCACTTTTCCTAAATAATACTTGTAAATGCAGAACGAAACAAACACCAAAAATCAGGGCACTCTTTATTGCTGTTCTTTTGGCAAGTCAGATCACAACATGTATTTAAGCTGTCAGGCCACCAGGACTGGTTACTGGGCCAGACTCAACAAGAGCAGCCCCTCTCCCTCTCTCTCAAGAGCCCACCAAGGAATGTCCTCGGAGGCTGTGTCACAGGGAGGTGTCTTACTCAGACATCCCTCATCACTGCAGCTCTCAGTGCCCGTGTCTCTGTGGGCCTGATAAATTTCTGCTGGTAACAAAAACTCTAAAAACTATAATTAAAATCTATCAACCTATTGAAAACCCTTTTCCTTCTCAACCCATATGAGGAACATACTGCAGGGATCTCTACTCCAGTGAGCCCATCCAAGAAGCATCCCCTTCCTAGGCAGCAAAAACCTCACTTTATTTTGGGAAGAGAAACTGTAAAAATGACAAGGCTGTAGGGTTGTGGGGCACAGCCCACAGCTCAGGAGCTGACAGCAGTGCTGTGCTTATAGGCAAGACTGGCTTCTGTCCTTTCCCAGGCCAAGGCTGGCTGGTGAATACCCTGCACAAGTGCTGCCCAAATGAAATGCACCTTTGACCACGCAGGCTGCAGAGCACTCTCCAAAAGGACAAACAAAAAGCAAGGCTGGCTCTCCACATGCTGCCTGGGAGGAGCCACACAAGTGACATTTTCTTGTTGCCCTTTGGAAACACTCCTGAAACGTCAGTTCCTACCAAACTCGACTTCACATATCAATTAATTCTAACAAGCAAGACAAGGAACAAAGAACATTTACAAGCATTTTTCCATGACACCCATCAACTGAAGAATGTGTCCAGACTTTGAAGTTAATGTGCAGCTAACCTATTACAAGGACTCTCTAATCACAGTATCCTTAAGAGGATCAGACCCAATCCAGCTTAATAAAAAAATCCACAGTGAGTTTCAGAAGCGCAAGCCAAAACCCTGGGCTGTGATCTCGACTGTGACAGTGACTCACATTAACAGTGGCCCAAGAGTCACTTCCTATACCCTCATTTGCAGCTTGGGATAATGTCTTCACCATCCATTGACCAGGATTAACTAGTTAATACGTTTCCACCAAGTTTTAAAGAACCCTTATTTGTTTTCTAAGCATTATTTTAATACCACAGTACTATAAGTGAACCATGAGAAAAATACTTAAAAGTTAATCAGCAGTCAGTTGTGTTTTTTTCCAAATGGGAAAATATTTGCTAATGGCTCTCATCAGCTACAGCACTCCTAAGTCTCATAAGCAATAAAATCTCCATCCTTTAACAGCAAAAAAAAAGGCACTTAAAATATAATTTTCTCACAGACAAATGCTTTTTATCTTAAAAAAAGAGTCAGTTTGACTTCGCACCTGTAAGTCTTCTTTGTCACATTTATGAATTAAGGCACACTCACCACAGACTGCCATACTCTGGTTTTCTGAATGTGGTGCACTTTTCTTATTTTTAGAAGCCATGTCAAGCCTGTTGCACTCTGTGTGATTATTCACCACTCCACAGTCCCAGTACACTCCACAACAGCAGCAATGGCACTGAACATTATTAAGGCACAATGAAGAAAAGCAGGAGAACAGTACATGGATATGTAAGAAATGTCAGTTCCCAGCTATCCTGGGCAGCAGGCAGTGAAGTGCTTCACCCCTGGCAGCTTCACCTAGAGCAAACTGAATGGTTCAAACCAGAGTGAGGAATAACTGGATCCTGAACACTCAGTAAAACCTGTGCCCAGAGGCAGAGACTCCAGCACACAAAATCTATCACAACAGAATGTAGCTTTGACAATGAAAGCAAATACAGAGTAAAGAAAAGCAAAGCTGACCCAAAATCGAAGAACTGCTCTTTTTCACTGAACTATGAAGCTATCAAATTAACAACTGAAACTTATTTCTCTGCTCCTTTAAAGAGCAATATCCATCACTAGTAATTCTATTGCAGTAGTACCTCGGGACCCCAGGAGACCTCTGGGTCCCACCATAATAGGTATTATCTTAACAAAAGATTACTGAAGCTTGGTATAAACAGGAATGAATAATAAGGATCGTGTCAGCCAAGGAAGAGTTCATCTTCCAAAGTCTCTGTGGATGCCACTGCACACAGCTTGCACTAGAACAATGTGTATTTTCTCCTTTCTGTGTCTGTAGCTGAATCACCCTTTATTTCTGCGGCTCATGAAGATCTCCCGTAAAAGTGCAACAGCAGGAGAGTTACCTACAAACATATAAACTGAAAGAAGAAAAATATTATATGTGGCTATTTGCAGATGTCTTAAGAGTTACAAATTGTGACTGAAATATTATTGAAAAAAAAAGACTACGCCCAAAGGTTTAAACTGCTTATTCAAGCAAGGGGATGAGTTTCGCCTGGCACTTCACTTCTCTAAGGTCTGCACTGGCACATCCCAGGGAGGTGAGCACGGTGTACACACCTCTGCTTAACTGCTGGAGACAGCTCACTTCTTGAGGGATTCACCAAATTCCCACAGAGCATCTCCCTACCTTATATCTGTCCATAGGATCTTCCTGCTGCAGCTGGCTCTCTCGCATTGTTTGGTACTCTCTCTCATATTTCTTCAGCTTTTTCGTTGGCACCTGTGGAACAGATTTGAAAAACATGCATTTAAAAATTAGAGGAATGTCAGAAAAGCTGACTGAAAGCTCTCCCTACCAACAGGAAACTGAAGAAGTGTTGGAAAGCTGCTGCTGAATAAAGTCTCTCTGCACTGTCCCTCCTCCCCTACTCATTAAGCCATGTCAAACACTTACCAATACAGCTCACATCGACAGAAATCTTTCTGTGCTCACTGATGCTAATTATTCAAACATTTAAAGGGAAACAAAAGTGGAGACATTTTAATAACACTAACAAGAAGAAAAAAAGCACAAACAAGGGGGAGAACTAGAAAGAGAAAAAGACGTTTTGATATGTATGATTCACCAAAACAATGCTTTAGCAAGACAACTGTTAAAAGTGAGATTAGAATAAAGGAGCGCTCATACAAAAGGACCAGACAATTCCCTGGGGGAAATCCAAGTAATGGTTTTTATTGCTGAGAGAGTATTAATGTCTAAATTGCAGCCTGTGACCAATGCACTCATGAAGTCTGGCATCAGAACCCTCCCTCCATGGAGATGCTGTAGTGCAAGAGAGTGGAGAGGTGGCTCAGAGAAATCACAAACAAATTTGGTAAACAGCCATTAAGAAAGGTCACACTCTGGGCTGCTTGATCCTGGGAATGCTTCCACTTCAAACGCTGACCAGAAGGAGCCTGTGTTCCTTCAAGCAAAGCATGGGGCTCCTCTGCTTTCCCTTCAACTTTTGGTTGGGTGTGCAGTACACCCCCGTCTCCCTGGAGACTCTTGACAGCATTGCTGAGGTCACCCACTGGCAGCTGCAGAGAGCCCGAATGCCACAGTACCACCAGCAGTATAAACAGAGGCTTTCCCTTGATCTGTCATGCAGATATTCCTGTTGCCGATATCGATGTTTAGCTGCCGCCTGCTGTGAGGACATGCCACTGTCACCTTGCCTTAGGGCAGAAACTACTGCCAGTGAGCAGAGAGATGAGTTTCTGTGTAGTTTTGGAGCTGTTTCTTTTTGCTGGTTTTCAGTCCAATACCTCTTTGCTCTGCAGTACCCAAAGGGACCAAGCATGTGCTCAGTGCTGCTGCAGAGGGAGATGCAAGTGGCAAACACAAAACCCATGATCTGCAAAGCATAAATAAAGCAGCATCGATTCCCAAAATTACTGAAGGAATCTGAAATCAACTCCCTTAAAGCAAACAAAGAGAAAACAGTAAAGATAAAAACATGAAGCACATTGGGCAAATGTACAAGAAAATTTTGCTTTGATGACACTTAACAGGACAAAACACCATGAAATGAAAGTGACTAAGTCAGAGAAGCTTTTATACATTTCAACTGAATAATCCTCCTAACACAAACCCAGCCAGCTTTGTCTTGGCTACAGCATGAAACTGTGGAGGCTACTTAATAATCATAAGAATAAGAAATCATTTCACCAGTGTTTTAAATGAAACAAACCCATCAAATGTCCAAAGCCTGATTCATGCATGCCCTCCTTTCACCGGAATTACTGGACTTTTATTTAGAGAGCCAGATCAAGGCTCCCCAGCTGGGGTGTGATAAGGACACTGTCCCAACACAGTTCTCAGGTTCTGCTATGGAGTTTTGTGCTCCAGTACCCAACCACCAGGAAATAAAGATAAATATGAGGGAGATTTTGTGGTGCACCATGGCACAAAGGCACAAAACAGGTGTAACTTAGATGATGATCTGTCCGACCAAAGATTTTCCTAATTCTTGATACTTTTCACTGAAACCTCTAAAGTGCATATAAGAACTAAGTTTCACTGCACAGGGAGACAGAGAAGACTCCTATTTACACATTCATGAGTGCTTCACTAAGATCCCTTCCATCTGAAGAACGAGAGATACAAGATGGATTTTATATCTGTTTGTGTAAATGGGGAGATAAGAGTGCAAAGCGAAGGCAAAGCTTGCACAGTCACAGCCCTTTACCCCCCGATGCTTACCTGAGCAGTGCTGCTGGCCTCAGCCTGGCACTGGGGGTTTGGGGGCTTCCTGCACTCACAACTATCAACCATTCTTAATGCCTGCTAATTCATTCCATCAACCCTTCTTATGTATCTGGGCTCCTTACTCGCTTGTATTTCAATTCACAGCTGTGGGTAGGGCCACATATGGGTCCTCTGGGGCTTTGTCAGGCATCAGCTCACTCATCCAGCACCACAGGAGCCAGCCATGGCCATGGGGGGAACTCCTACCAGAAGCCAGTCCATACTAATCCACTTACCTTGTAAAATAGAAACTGGAGGTTTTTTTTTTTTGTTGTTTTTTTTTTTTTTTTTTGTTTTTTTTTTTTTGTTTTTTTTTTTTTTACACAAGTATGCCCAGGAATTTTGGCAGGGACTAGACTTCACTGTTACTGTCTATTCAGCCACATTTCTCACAGGAGTTTGATAATTTATTACAGCACTTTCTTCTTCTGAGAATACAGTAATAAATGGAAAAAAAAATTTAAAAAACATTTCCATATTTCCCAATTTAATTCCCTGAAACAGTTTGTGAATTCAACAAGGGATTTCTTAGTAAGCATTTTCATAAGTAAGTGCATAGTGCTAGCTATGCTTCAGTCTTCACGGACTGATCCCGAACAAAGTGCTCATAAATTCTCTGTAAAAGCTTCTGCAATACTGATTCCTTTTTTCTTTCTTTAGCACCATGGGGTATACTGGCTTGACCTGATGGTTATCAAATTTAGGAGACTCTTACAGTGTATAAACATTCTTCAGAATTGTTATCTCAATATCTCAACATCTTATCTCACTGAGTTGTTTTATTTTATTGCCTTCAAGTATAAAATCACGTTACAAGTAGTTGTATGTAGGGAAACACCCATGCAGAGCATCTTAATAAAACATCCACACAGAAGAAGTGAACAAGCAGAACCCCTTTCTTCAAAAACCCAACAGCACTAAATGCTTGAAGGGCTCACTGCAGTGGGATGATACATGGAAGGGAAGAAACAAAAGACATATGGAAGGTAAGAAAACCACTTTGGTTTCAGCTGCCTCTGTTCAGACAGGGCTGGAGAGATTTGCTTCACTTCCTCAGGCAGTCCTGGGCATGGACAGGGTACCAAGCATCAGCATGCACTCAGCTGCAGGAGAGCCTCCCCTCATCCTGTGATTTCTTTAGCCTTTTACAGACAGCTCAGCCTGACCTTGCTGGATTCATAAATCACACCTACAACTCCTTCCTTCCAAATGTTTTGCTGCTCTAATGCAGCTGGAGCACTCAGAGGAGGCAGTTATTGCTGGGTACATTTGACAGCCAAGGAAATGGAAGCAGAGATGGGAAATGATTTCCTGAACATACTGCAGACAGCCAGAGGCTGATCCAAATAGTGGAATCCTATTACTTGATTTCTGATTCCCAGCACCACCACAATGCCAAACTGAGCAGGGGATCTCTTTCACAGCTCCCCACTTCCTTTCTCTATCTAGCACTGAATTAACACTCCAAAAACACATTGTCCCACCACACTAACAATGTAGCTAGTATTCTCTAATCACAGAATCACTAGAGAAGATTGTGGAAGAGACCTCCACAATCATTGAGTCCAACCCATGCCCCAACACCTCAAGGAGACCATGGCACCCAGTGCCACAGCCAGTCTTTTTTTAAACACATCCAGGGATGGTGACTCCACCACCTCCCTGGGCAGACCATTCCTTTCTGTAAAAATCTTTCTCCTAATATTCAACCTATACTTCCCTTGGTGCAGCTTGAGACCATGTCCTCTCATTCTGTCAGTGGTGGCTGGAGAAAGAGACCAACACCACCTGAGTACAATCACCTTTCAGGGAGTTACAGAGGGGGATAAGGTCACCTCAGTCTCTTTTACTCCAGGCTGAACAACCCCAGCTCCCTCAGTCATTCCTCGTATGTGCTCCAAGCTCCTCAGCAGCCTCACTCTTAACACTTTGTCCTCTCTAGTTCTTGCCTCAGTGTAAAAGGAAAAAAGAAAAATACTGCTAAGAAAAAAGCCAATGAAGAAAGTATGCAGGGCTTTCCTTTCTCATTCTCTGAAGCAAGTGACAGAATTTTCTGTTTTCTGTTTCCACAAGTACCAGGTGCAAGAGGCTCTCACAAAATCGCAATACAAATGCCCCTCTTGAAGAGATGAGACTTATGCTTGTGTGTACTTAATTTTCTTATGATTTAAAACAATATCAGAAGAAATTTCACAAGGAGGCTTGGTTCTGTGAGTATCAGATCAAGACTCTGAGCTTTAAATAGAAGCTCAGCTGATTAGCAACAAAAAATTTCCAATCACACACATCATCTTAGTTCACACTCCAAGTTGTGCCATTTTGTTCCAGTTAATACTTTATATTTGAAATACAACTACACCAAATTCCAAGAAGGAAGCAACTCTATTTTAAGGAATACAGCTCTATTAAGTACTTTATTAAGCAAAATGAAGGTTTCAGTGTAACAAAATTAGATGAAGAAAACTGACTTGGTGCTACTGTCTGTGCACTCATTACCATGGACAACTGTATCATCCTTTCTTTAAAATGTGGTTGGCCAAAAGCAATGCAGAGTATCCTGCCATATCTGTCTAGGAATAAGGCTGAGAAGTAGACAAAGCCATTTTTCTCCTGGGAGGAGGCAGTAATGAAAAGGGAAGAGCAAACCCCACAGTACTATGCTGATGCAACAGACCTTTCTCCTGCATTATCCCTTGAAGGGGGTGAATGGGATATGGTACTTAGCTATTACACAGGATAATCTGAACAATTGTATCTCCAATGAGATATTAGCCACAAGCATGAAATCTGAAAGGGAAAATTGTAATTTCTCACAAAACTCTATTTGGGATAGGTATTCTGCACAGAAAACCTGCAGCATCCATTTGTAAAAATTAATGCAGGACTGACATCAGCTGCCTAAAAAGAAATTTCAGACTAGAGCACAGCTTGAAGAACTCCCATCTCTCCCTTTCATACCATGAAGGGAAGGGCTCACTGGCAAGAGGGTATTTCACCACCAGGATGTGAACTCTTACAGTGTTTTCACTATGCTGCAGTGTCCCCTTCATCCCACATATCCTGCATTTGACCCCACACTGGAAAGCTCAGTCAGAGCCAGCTGACCCTGGTTTCAGGGCACAATAAAAGCCCCAGCTGTCAGGTGCTATTTTACCATCTAAGCTGGAATGAAGGAGAAATTCCCTGAGATTCCTTGGAAACGTACATGGTGTTGGAGAGATGTCCTGCTGAATGCATGCCTGAGCATCTGCTACAGAACAGCATCTCTCCACCTCGTGTTTGGAAACAGAACTGAGAGAAATGCTCTTTTTACATCAGCAAAGGAGCTCCACTCCAGCACACCTGAGTACCCCTTCCATGCAGGGGGAAATGCTTCTTCTTGCTGCAAGTCACCTCCTTGCCAGCTCTGTATGTTTAAGAATTCCTGAAGAGTCTTCAGGATAACAGAAAGCCAACCTGAAAGCCAGCTGAAGGCAAAGGAAACCAACATTGCCATTAATTTTGTTTAATTTCTCCACCTTAGTCCATTTTCAAAATGTCTCAATCGCAATAGCACATTCAGAGGAATTTATAGAAATAAGAGAAAGGCTACAAAATTTACAGAACACCTGCACAATTTACTGTGATTCAAACCAGCAACAGCAGAGTCAGTGATGCTGGATCATTTCCAACACCAGATTCTTTTGTCAGATTTTAATCTCTACAATGTATTTCCATTCACGAAAATCCACTGAACCAGGCAGGTATAGCCCAGTATTCTTCTGCTGCACTGCTGTTTAAAAATCTGCTCAGTTAGGCTCATTTAGCAAAACATCTAACTAAGAGTAAACTGAGACTGAGATGTTCAGTAAGTCTCATTGTACAGCAGTCCTGCAGCAACACAGGAAAAGAGAATGGAATTTGCATTCCCTGAACTGTAACTCTTAAACACCAATGTGTATTTTTACACTGAGCACAGTGCTTGTGTTTGAGAGGCTGCAGGAGAACCTGCATCTAAGAAAAAGGGCCAACAACAGGGTGTTCTGCCTGTGGCTGATATTTTTCAGAATCCAAAATGTCTTTCTGCGATCAAAAATTATTTTTCACTTTGACATATGGAAGGTTTATTATCCATTTCAATCCTCTTTGTTTTAGTAAAGAAGAGACCCTGAGTGGGCACTGAAAAGCAGTGCTTGGAAATGGCTGATTATTTTCTGCACTTGCAGCTGATGTCTCACAGCTCCCCTAGACACAAGTTTTTTCTCTGTACAGATAAGGGCTGCAGCAGTGAGACACACGCTGGGAAAGGAACAGCCAGATCCACTGTCATCCAGCACACAGCTTGCATTTCAATGGCTCTGGTCAACAGGAATCCTGTGGATAAGGACACCAATAAATCCTGTGGATAAGGACACCAAAATCAGAAATATTCTAGATGGAAAATATCTGCTTACAGGTCATTTTTATTATCTGTCCTAACTTAAAGAATGCCTGAACAACAAGACCTCTGCTACTGAGGACTATCCAGGCTCACTGGAACTACTTGTATGTGCCATGGCCACAGTGAGGGCTGGGTACCTGGGAGAGTGACACTGCCCAGCCATCTAAGCCAAGGCTCTGCCCAGGGTAACACTTCCTGTGAGCAGCAGCTGGTTTTCCTGCATTGGATTTATTCATCAGTTTGTACCTCAGGAACAACAGCTCCAAGTTATTCTGTGCCTTACATACACACCCCTTTTTCATTTACAGCATTTGATGCTGAAGGTTTTATGTCTCCTTGGTGACTGTGCAAAATCCAGCTCTTAGCTCTCCCCACCAGAGTATACAGTTTATTCTGACTGAGATCTAATCCATGTCCACAAAAATTCCAGAGCTTTGGTCACATTTCTTGGAATGTCACAGCAAGAGAGGAGAACGGCAAGCACGAAGACACAGTCTGCACCACCATCCTCGTGACAACAGAATCAGACATTCAGGAGAAAGAACCAAGGAATTTTCTTGCATCATGTAGCAGAGAAACAGCCTCTCCCAGCTACACGGTGTTAGGGTTCACTTCCAACCTTGTATATTCTGGAACTAACACAGACCTACAGCACGAATGCCAACACAAGGCCAGCAACTTATCACTGCCAAGGTTCAAACTAGTGGTTTTACCAAGGCTTTTCTGCAAAACCCATCCCATTCAACTTCTTTAGTCACAGAATGCACAGCTTTCAGCTAATAAACCCCCTAGCTCAATACATTTTCTGAAACCTGCCGTGAGACCAGTGCAACCTGTTGTCTGCAAGACAAGCTTCTGATTCTGCTGAATGATTTAGCCACCACATCTTGTCTCCTATCACGCTCTGTGTCCAGCACAAGATGAAAAATAATCTCCTTCCTGAGATGGAGGAGGGGTGCTAGATAGCAACTCTGAACCATATGCCAAGGTAAGCGAAGAACCTTGCAAAATTCTTTGAACACACATTCTATGTGTTAATATTATTTTAGATCGACTCTGAGTCACAGTATCAAAAAAATTCTCATTTGCATTTTTAAAATCAGCATCAGGTTTCTCTGATGTGTGCAGAGGTCCTTGATGCTTAAAACTGTCGTTACTTTTATCAATATTTTGAACCTACAAGTTACTAAGAGCAATTACTTTTTAGTTTTTTACTGTTGGAGTGGGTCCAGGAGGCCATGGAGATGCTCTGTGGGCTGGAGCACACCAACTGAGAGAGCTGGGGTTGTTCAGTCTGGAGAAGGGAAGGGTCTGGGGAGACATCAGAGCCCCTAATGGGACTTAAAGAGAGCTGGAGAGGGACTTTGCACAAGGGGTGGAATGGCTCCATACTGCCAGAGCACAGGGTTAGATACTAGGAAGACATTCTCAATCAGGATGGTGAGGAGGCCCTGGCACAGGGTGCTCAGAGAAGCTGGGGCTGCCCCATCCCTGCAGTGTCCAAGGCCAGGCTGGATGGGGCTTGGAGCAACCTGGGATAGTGAAAAATGCTCTTAACCATGGCAGGGAAGTGGACCCAGATGGTCCTTAAGTTTTTCACCTGCTTTGCAGTTTGCCCACCCACTCTAAACCTCCTCAGCTCAGCTGTGATGAGAAGCTGAGAGCTTGAAAACCCTTATGGCAGGGTCTGGCAGCATGTAACCACAAATTCTTTCTATGAAATGGCTGATAATTCTCCTGAATAGAAAGCTAAACACAGCAAGGCAGGCAGGAAAATGGAAATACAATGCAGCTTTCTACAAGAACGTTCTTCAGCTCTGGATTAAGAGGATTATACCACTTAGAATAGCATTTTTGTAACCCCTTGAGTCCAAGTTTTCTGCAGATAAACTGAGAATTGAAATTCCCCACAGTAAAGCTTCTCAATTCTTGCACAAACTACACAGCAGCCCACTTATATATGCTGCTCTCCACAACTGTGCAAAGCAGTTTCAGAACAATTTAAAATTCTAAAAGCAAGACCACACAGCTAAACAACTGCATTTCATGGTCACATTGCAATATGACTAATGTTATTGTAATATATTTTGGGGATTGCTGTTACATATAGCAATTGAAACGTATTTAACAAAACCTTATCTCAGATCCTGTTTAATTGCTTACATGCATCAGAACATTACAAAAGTACTGCTGTGCTTTCCAGTGAAAAATACAGCTAGGAGAGATAGACACAGATAATACAGATGGATACAGATGATGCAGATAACAGCAGATAATTCTGACTGTGCCCAAGTTCATGCCTATATGGCACTGGCTGTGTCAGAAGGTCCCAGAGGGCTGGCCTAAAGCCCAAGGAATCTGCACAGCTGTCCCCTGGCCTAATTTGTTTTGGTGTTAACCGTTGTCATGACATGTGGCTCTCTGTGCAAGAGAGACTCCTGTGCACCCCAGCCCATTGCACAACCCAAAGGAACTACAGTGAGCTGCTTACAAGGCCAGAAACCTTCCAACAAGACCATCTACAGTGGTTTTGGTTCACCAATTTGTAATTTCCCAACCAAGAGCAAAGCAGGCTTAAACTTTGAAAGGTATAAAGAAAATTTATTAACAGAACTAAAATAATAATAATAAAAACCAGAATAAAACTCCTTCTCCGTTCCCCCACACCTTCTTTCCTTCCCACTGACAACACACAGAAACTTCACCCAGAATTCTCAGTCAGTTTCCCACCTCTAGAATAGTGTTTCTTCGGTTCACTTAGGGAAACATCTCTTGCTGCTATGGAATATTCTCCATGAACAGCAGCCACCCAGAAATCTGCATATGTGGAATTCATTCCTCCCATGTTCATGGCCTGCTCACAGCTGTGGCTCTGGGACATGTCAGCGTATGGGTTTTTTATTTTAAGGATGAACTGTTCAAAAGCAAAGGTTCTCTGCATCTGCTCTTGGGGCAAAAGAGGTCTCCACCATGTCTGCTCAGATTTCTCATGGGATCACAGCCACTTCAGCACTGAATTCCTTTGCTCAGGTCGACAATTTGAACATGATTAAACCAGCGAAATTTAATCATGCGTGAATATTAAAAAACTGGCCAATCAAGGCCAAACCAGGACTCCATCCCAGCCACTGAATGAGTCTTCACAGAACATGTTTTTTTAAAATCTATTCTCTGCAACCTGAGCGGCATAACAGAAAAGCTTTTCAAAATAGCTGAAACTGGATTTTGCAAATCCAGCAGGTGAATCCCAGATTGCAACATACCTGTGCTATTACTATGAACTCTTATTATAAACAAAACCTCCACAAATCCTTCCTGCAGCACATCCCTTTGTGTACAGTACATACCTTTGTGCAAGCTGGGGAAATGACCGTGACAGTCACTGTGACTTGCCCCAACTTATCCTGCCTGTCAGCTTGTCCTACACTAAATGTAGCAGCAGAGAAATGAAATAAACTTTTTGAGCCATCAGGTCCTGTCCCTTCACAGTGCAGACTCCCATGCATTGTCTAGTCCTATCATAATCCCGAGGAGAGCTTCATTTAAACCTCTGCAGGTTGTTGGCACCATTATTTGCTTAGTTAATATCCTTCAAAAACCAGTTAAAAAGCAGTTACGTGTTTCCTATAGTAAAACCAACAAAAACCGTATTTCTTAATTTCTTTACTAGTACATAATGCACTGAAAAATGGAATCCTAGAATGGTTTGGGCTGGAAAGACCTCAAAGACCATCTTGTTCCAACCTTGTGCCACGGGCAGGGACAGCTTCCTCTAGACCAGGCTGCTCAAAGTCTCATGTTAATATGCAAATATGTCAATACTCTTTGATAACAGGAAAAAAAAAAAAAAAACCCACAAAAAAACCAAACGGCTGATCAGAACAAACCCTCACAGTAAAGTCAATTAGTCAGATCTTCTAAATAAAAGTAATAATGATACTTTTCGTCCCACAATTGTTCTTGGTTTACTAGGAGAGAAGTAGCTACTTCATAGAGAAATGTTTTTCATCTTATTTTCAGAATAGCAGAAATCATCTGGAGATGTAATGTGGTGCTTTCACACCAGTTCTCCTCCACACCTCTCTCTCCTGGTAACTCAGCTGATCCAAAGGAATCTAGAGATCCACAACAATTCCTGTTACTCATGCTCTGCAGCTCCCCACACCTGCAGAGGCCATCGCTGAGCCCATCACAGCAGCATTTCCCAAAGGTTTAAACTACAAGGTAAACCACCATTAAAGGTCTTCTTACTACAGTGAGACATTAATTTTGAAGAGTTAAGGATTTTTTTTAAGTTGCTGAATTAGCTGAAGTAGATAGATAAGCTTTGTCTGTAGGTAACAGAAGCTGGATGTTATGTAAGCTATGCCGGATTTAGTAACTCATAGCTTGTCAACTTTATGTTTATGTAGCTGTTCTTGTAATGAAAAACAAAATTTAGTAAACAGATCTCAAGGACACCAGACTACCCATGTTTAAGGATCTATCTGACACAAGAAACTATAGGTTCTACCAAGGATTCATTTGTCAATGTATGCATTGAAAAGGTAGAAAGGTCAGAACAAGGAAGACTCGTTTTTACTTCCTTATTTCCAGTGACCCCTCCCTCCTGACTCATTTCAGGGGACAAACTACCATGCTTAATGGCTTTCTTTCCAATTAGCATACGAAGTGGGGAAGAGGAAGTGACAGGGGTCTGAATATGCATTTGTATTTTGTACTTTCAACACTTTTGTAAATAAAAAGCTTTGCAATTACCTGTGATCTTTGCTGTGAACATTAGGGGGTTATCCCACGTGCTGCCTGGCGTTGCAATAAACATACCCTACCTAACTTTAAACTGTTAGAGAGTTTTTGTCCATCATAATTGGATACTGATATTAATCGATATTAATATTTTAATAATTCAACAGGGATTTTAATTCAGCAACTACAGGTGCTAGCTCTAGAACACCCCAGCAGTTCAGGGCACGAAGCTCTCAGGAAAACCCTATGTTCATCATTCCTTGCTGAAAGAAACTCATCCTAAGGCACTCTCCCAGAGCTGCCAGTACCAGGCTCTGGTTAATCCCATTGCGACACCAGATCCTGTCTGAAGGAGATCCTATTCTGGCCTTCCAGGCTAAGTAGCACATGCAGCCACAGCAATCAGCTAAGGCAGAGCACGAGGAAAGGCTGTGGCTGGACAGTGAATTAAGGGATACCACGTATTTAAAAATATCCAGCAAGGGAAAAGCGATGTGACTCCTGATATGCTTGTTAACCAAAGCCCCAAACCAGGTCATCTTAGAGCACGGATTTGTCTCCACCGAATTTCTAGATTTATTGTCTAACTGTTGTAATGGACCTTGAAAATTCTGGCCTAAAGAAGGCCAGAGACAGGAAAAAGCATCATAATAATAGGGATTGGGCAGAATTCTGGTTAACATCCAGAGATTCAGTGATCCTACATGAGATGCAGGAAATGAGCTCATGCATCCGTGATCTCCTTAATATGGAGAGGCAGAAAAACCTGAGCAGGAAACAAGCACAGAGATGCTTTACACAAGATACAATAAAGCAAATTTTCCTTTTCTGAGCACACGGTTTTTTGTCCCAGCAGAGGAACTGACTGGGTTCAAACACACCCCCAGCCCCAAATCTGCACACACAAGCATTTCTTTGGCCTGATGAATAATTAGTTGATTTGTATTTAGCCTAAAGTGTTAACTGTATCTGCTTGCACATTAAGCTTAACACCTATACATACATTTTTCTTTCGAAACACTCCCTCTGACTGCTTCTAGGCATCCTGGCTCCCACATGGGCTCAGCTGTAGGATCTGAGGCCAAAGATGAACTCTTGCACCAAATTTCAGAGCCTGTAGCTCCCTCCAAGCACTGAGATCTCCATGACAGAGGGAGATGATCACACTCCACATGTCACTTACAGAAGAAGATATGCTATTTATGAAGAAATAGTATATTTCATTCAACCAGAAGGTTTTACAGATATTTATGCTGATTTCAAAATGTATAAAAGTGGAACATCGCCATTCCCAAGGAAGGGACTGATTCACTCAGATTTAGTGATGAGGTGACTGCACCCCAGAACCAGCACCTACCCAGACCTCTTGACTTACATTCTAAGAGTCTACAGCTGGTTTGGCTTAATTATTATTCCAATTATGTAAAAAATATTATTTTAACTATGATCCTACTGAGCAAACCACCTTCTTCTAAATTTAGCTGCCTGGAAAGAGATTCTAATAATCTCTTCTGAACTAGATTTTCATTTTGTTGATGCATGACAGCAAATTTCTGAAAAGTAATACAATAGAAACTAAGCAATAAAAAGAGAAACTAAAGAACCAAAAAGTAAAGTTTTCAACAGAAGGACTTAACTCCAGGACAGAGCATAACCCGGAGCATTACTGGCAAAGGAGGAACACCTACCAGGCTTTGGGTTTGCTGACTGCCACCAGATTGGCCAGAAAATCCTCATCATGAAGCTGGCCAAACACATGGGCATCGTAAGCCACCACCATGGAGATCTCTTCCATCATCTTGCCGTCAGGCTGCCATCAGCGGCTGAACAGGTCCCCAGGCCAAGGCGGAGCTTCGTCTCTGCTCTGTGTCACTCGTTCACACCCAGCTCACGGGCAAGGAGCGTCACCCGAGAGAAAACACCGCCCAGCAAAGCAGCTCCCACTCGGCTTTTCCTCTTCAGGGCACCTTTGGAATCACGGACAGCACACACGGCACACCTGCTCACACTCCCAACACCTGGCTTGCAAAAGGCATTGGCTGAAGTTTGGAGAAAGGCAGGAACCTGCTTTAATTCCAGTATTAGGCCAAAGATGAAACAGCAGGAGACAAAACAGATGAAACAAGAAAAGATGTGTCAGAGCTTGACGGCAGCACTGAAATCACTGCCGTGCTTCTCCAGTTTGGTAGCAATTGTTCATTCTTTATATCCAGTTTTCTTCCAGGAAAGCTGATATTCCTAGCAGCAGTCTTCTCTTCCAACGAATTGTTGCTTCTGTCTTATTTGTAAGTTCACAGCGATCGGTATGATGCTGATTTCTTTCAAGCACTCCTGGAAATTTTCTGCCAGTTTCTAAATCTCTACATTAAAGTCTTTTAAAACACTTCTGCTTTTCTGTAGATATCAACTGCATTCTGTACCCTGTAGATACTTTGATTTTAGCAGGAAGATGACAACATCAAGTCAAAACCCTCTAAAAAGTGTCCTTCAGTTTCCACATGTAATAGAGGGTAAAAGGGCTCTAAAAAATGCAACAAGGCTGTAAAGCTCTTTCTTGAACAAACTTGTATCTCCACAAGTGAAATCAAAACAATTTATACAATTCCACAGAAGAAGGTTTTTAACTTAGATCTGGCAATGGTCTTTAGTTAAGAAGTAATATGTTATCTCTTATCTGTGAATCCTAAATAGCAGAACAGCTTTCCAAATTGCTCCTGACTTCCCAATTCACTTATCATAACTTCTTTTATCTATCTGACACAGAGCAGAAACATCACAAGGAAAAAAACACGGAAAAAATAATTAAGAATCAGTACTCTGAGAAGTACAAGTGAAAAATCTAGAAAATAATACAGGACTTGAAGAAATAAATAAAATATCCCAGAAGAAACTCCTTTCAGGACAATCAGGCAAAGTAAAACTTCATCCACTATATTTTTATCTTCTCTGGAAGCCTTTTCTTCCCGGTGAAAAATCACACTGGCCATCCATTTGGATTCAACAAAAAGAGTTCATGCAGGATGCAACAAATCTGGTAGAAATGTCCAGCGCAGGTTGCTGTGCCATATGGTTACACTCTTGCTTTCCAGAACGAACAGTCGGATCCACCTTGCTTTTCTTTTTCCTCTCCTCCCGGAGTATCGTTACCAAAGCCTGCTGCTATCTCAATAGCACCAGGTGTATTTACATTTGAATAGGAAACTTGAGCAACAGCTCTAGTGGTCACGATTAAAACCCTAACATCTCTTCCACTTCAATCGTGGGGAGAAATCAGATGTCATTGCTAGGAAACAGAGAGTTCTAATAGGCTTATGGCAAACAAAAAATGCGGCACTTGAGGTTCAACTCTTGAGACTAAAGCAGATTCTGACCATGCTTAACCCTTGAAGGATGAAGGAAGATATTTTTCCCTTGAAACGCACCTATAGTGCATTCTTTCCTTGCTTTTCTCCAAAGGCAGTTTTTTTCCAATTAATTCTTGCAGTAGAAAGACTTCCGATTCCAGCGCTGGCGAGAAGGTGGCTCTCCATGTCACCTGTACAAAATGCCTGCCTGCCCTGCCGAGCGGGGCTCGGGTTTTCGGAAGCCCTTAGCACTATTTCCTCCTCACCTCCAGCGAGGGCGCTGCCAGAGGAGCGGCCCCTCGCCGTGCCCGGCAGCCAGGGGCAGCATCGCCGCGGCACAGCCCGGCGGCCGAGGCCCCGGGCAGCCGGGGCAGCCGCGAACACTCCCGTGAAATGAAAGGCCAATCTAAATCTGCGGTAAGGGCAGGAGGTGGAGAATGCAAATTGCCGAACACGCCCCACAGCTGCAGCTACTCGAACCCCTCCCCTGATTTACCCAACAGGCATTTTCATCTTTAAGGAATTGTGGGCCAGAACTACCTTCTTCTTTTCCTCTTAGACAGAGAGGCTACAATTATTTAACAGAACTACATCTGCATATTATTGTATAATTAGTTCAGTAATTCGTATACCTATTCATAACAAAGGGCTTATAATTCTGGCATGTTCTAACTAGCAATTGCAAGAACTAACAACTGATTTTGTGACGTTGGCTGATGCATCTCTTTAAATAGAATATTTTTCAGTTGTTTCAAGCTAATGAAGCTGAGCTGCCTGCAAATCCGTACGATTTTGCACCTCTGTTAACAGCCTGTGCTATATCCTGAATCAGCACACAAAATTATAACTATTAAGTCAGGTAAACTAAATATTTTGAATTAAACTGACCGAAGCAAACACATCCACCCAGGCACAACTGCAGCCTGCTCACACTAGAGTACCTGGAAGGGAAAGGGCAAGCAGAGGTGCCCTCCACCACCTCCTCAGGCCACACTACACACTCCTCCCAGCCCCTCCATACAGAGCCTTCCCTCTGCTGGGCTTTTTGGGCGCTGAAGTGATGAATAATCTACCAGAAGACAATAAAACCCACGAAGAATATTCATATTTCCTTACAGCAAAGAGCACTATCTCTGTCTAACACCACATCTACCTTGCAGCAGCTTTCCTCAAGGACCAGGAACGCAGCCCCCTCCACGACAGAGCTGTGAAAGCATACCTCTAAAGCAGGAATTTTGGAGAAATGGTGCAACCAAGCAGTCAGGAGACAGAGGAGAGCCAGCAGAAGGTCAGGTGAGCTGCAGAAAACTGTTAACTTGTTAAGCTATGTTGCTCTAATTGCAGTTGTTGGGATTTATATGCCGGTGGTTAATAGAGGTGAACAGAAAATTCCTGAATTGAGCAAACCAGCTCTCCTAGCAAAGCAAAATCCTGCTCACTCCCAAGATAAATTCATTCTCACTCCACCCCCAGGAATGTCTTGCTGCTATCTGACAGGGATAGGATCTTCTGACAGACAGGGAAGTGAGGTATGTGCAGCTTCTTGGTAAGCAATCTCTTCCTGCCACCAGCTCCAGGCAACACAAAGGCCCTTTCTGTGATTTGCCTCTCATGCATTAATGAATCCAGGAAGATCACAGCCGTCTTCAGAGAAGGAAACATAAAACCCCTTTCAGAGCACTTGGAATGGCATTTGGCAGTCTTAAAGATAAGTTTACATGTCTTTCTCCCCCAGTGGGAATGAATAATGATAGTATCAGCTCTTCTTGTACTTCTGAACCCACAGGAAGGGCTTTTACAGACACAGCCAGCAAGTGAAAGCCACCTGGTTAAAAGTCAAATGCCGTGGATCACACACACAGTTCTATTCTCCCCACACCCACAAACAGCTTGCCAACCATCAGAGAGCAGCAGAAAGTGGAACTCTTTTCCAGTTTTAGACACGTTTCTGGATGCCATGTGAGACTGGAATGCAGAGTCACCATGGTTTGCAGAAATAACCTGCACCATTCCAGAAATGCAATTTCCAGGCTCTGACTGATCAGCGATTGCTTCTCCAAGATTTATTTTTATTATTAAAAATGTCAAATTAGCATGGCCTATTTTTTTCTCTCAAAAGAAGTGGGTGTATGTACCTATGCTTCTCCTAAAATAATTCTCCAATGCCAAGTGTCTCTGATATTCCCTGGGGCTGCTAATCCAAGAACTGAATGATGCTTGTATGGCATTTAGACACACAAATGCCATTTAGAGCTAAATTCCTTAATAAACTCAACACTACCTGTGAAATGTATTTTAAACTTGTTGTGTTTATAACTTCACTTGGTATTGAAAAGGGAAAAAAAAAATGGGCCATGCATATTAGCCAAGAAAATTAGCATAAGAGTTGTATAGGGATGCTTTTCACTTACAACAATTTACACGGATTTCTGGCCTGGTTTCAGTACAGGTTGATTCAAGAGATTTCACCCAAACAGCCCGCTGTTTTTTCACTTACAGCAGATGATCAGCAAATGAAAGATACTAATTAACATTAATCAGCACATTAAATAGCAACATCTGTCACATGAAGAGACACGCAGGGCCCAGGATTCCAGCCCTCTCATTCTAAACCCACGTTTGACTCTCTTTCTCAAGGCAGATACATTTCTCCATATTTTTCATTCCCTTCCCAAAGAGGGGTTAATGGTCCTTACCTACATCCCTAAGGAAGACTAATAAAAGTAAAATTAATGGAAAATGCAAAACTCTAAGCTGTACTACTATTGCTGTTGTCTGTGAAGTTTGCTCCAGTGCTGACCAGCCCTGCTGTGCAGGGAGAATGCAGTGACATGTTTACCTAGATGACTTGAAGTGACCTGTTCCTGTCAGATTTAAGTATCTTTACTATCACTTTGCACCTCACCTTCAGTCTGGGACAAGGAAAAAAAAAAAAAAAAGGGAAAGAAGGAAAGGCTGGAGAGCCAGATGCTATGAGAAATTCTTGTAGTTAAGTAACAGGAAGAAAAAGGCAAGACCACATCACATCCTCTGCTCATCACTCCCACGGGAGCTGGCCATGCACAAACTCACCACGACACCCTTGGCTGTGCTGGTACTCCACTGACACTCTGACAGGAACTCCATGGGAAAGGTGAGACATTTCTACATGGAAACAGCACAATGGTAATGGCATATTCCCAAAAGAAAAAAATAAATCTCCCTGTGACTGCTTGGAAGACGAGCATAACAAGTAATTAAGACTGAAGCGATGTGGGTGAGCAGGAAATGGAATATGGTGTCAGCCAAACGAGGCTAAACCAGGCAGTCCAGTCCAGGCACCTTCCCTGAGGTTTAGCAGTCAGGGTGACTGTGAGACAGTCTAGACTGAGGCATGCCCAATGACTCTGAAATGAGAACATTTGATGCGTTTTGCATTAAAAGTACAAACTACTGACACCTTCCAGGAAGAGTGGCATGTTCCTCGATGCTAAAAGTTAAAAATCAAGGCATTAACTTGGAGGTCTCAGGACTGACTGCAGCCCAAAAAAGTCCAGCAAACAGCACTTTCTGGTAGATATGGATACCTAAGGTAATAAACAGCCAGTTTATACAGAGAAGGCATTTGACCTGAGACCCATTTGCTAGGAAAGGCAGAAAGCAGCTAAATCTCTGTACTCCCCTGGACAAAATCCCTGGGAATTTGCACAGGTCAGCTCCAGGGAAGAAAGGAAGATCAGGACCATGCAAGCTGATCAGCTGTATAAGACTACCAGTAGTATCCACTAGTCAAAACTCCACATAATCCTCTGCCCCTAAATCCCTATTCATCATCATCCAGTACAGTGAAAGGGAAAGTCTGTTCTCACAAGATGATTAGGGAGACAAACTATTCCAGTACTTAACTGTACTGAACTAGACTCCCACTGGGAAAATCTGCATCTACATTTAATGCTTCGATATAACACAATGAGAAAATCTTCTGTATTTACATGTGATTTGAAGATTATCCTGTCTTGATATGACTGTTAATAAGCTTATTTTAAGAGCTCAGATGGCATGTATGGAGAGGCAGAGAAGGCAAATGCTGCCACCAGTTATCAAAGAGCTCTATATGATAATTGGGTATTTCTTCAGAAACCAGAGCTATTTCCACGGATTCTTTTACCCTCCCCATTTGGCTTATTCCAAACCTGTCTTTTATTTTAAATCTTGACCGTAAGTCTTGTATTACTTACTACTATCATACCTAAACTAAAAGAAATGAGAAACTCCCTAAAATAATACCAACTTAATGAATTGCTCCAGCTCAGCACAGATGTCCACAGGGCAGGAGGACATTTCCTCCTTGTATCCTTGTGCTCAGGCTGGGCACAAAGTGCTGCTTAAGCTGAGGCCAAGTGCAAGGACTGAGCTCCCTTGGAAGCTCCCTCACTCCCAGTGCTCCTGTTGACTCCTCTCAACATCCAGCTAGAGGCCTATATGTAGACACAAAATTGAGCCATAATTTCTAATATGTACTTCATTTTTTAATATGTGTTTCATGTAGAAGAAGTGTTTGTGCAAAATTCCTTCTGCAAGAAATGCAAGGGAAGTGCCAGCAATGAGGGAGAGCTAGTTTTTGCTTGATCTGAAGGAAGAAAACCCCATCAAAGAAAGAAAAACAAAGGATGCAATAAAATTTAGAATGATTTGCAAAAAAAAAAGTTTTAAAAAAAGAGACTTCTATCACCATAAGATTCCTTAATGTATTTCTAAAGTACATATTTTATATGATCACCATCATTACTTTCACTGTTTGGAAACTCAATGAAACAAAATAAACCAACTCAGAAGAAAGTAATAACTAACATGAAAAAGAAAAGCTATGTTGCTGTCTACAGTGAATTTACTATGTCATATAAGTCCTACATAATGATTTGAAAGGTTATAGATGTCCTTCTCTCATTTGGGACAGAATAACTCTGTTTCCAATTACTCTTTATCACAGTATCACAGAATCGTTTGAAAAGGACATTTAAAGGTCTCGACAGACCCTGCTGCAAGGAGCAGAGACATCTTTAAAAATAATTACTCTTTGAAAGCAGTGAAGGATTTGATCACCTTTGTCAGACACAGAATCATAAATGACAAATATATGATGGTTGTTTCTTGGAATGCCACACAGTATCTTTCTTCCGTAGATATTTCTCACTGTAGAACTTTCCCAGAGAAATATACATGGACTTAGTAACACTACTGGGACTGCAAGACTTGCCTGGGGCCTGGCAACTGATTTATCAGGACATTAACTGGACACTGCCAGCTTTAGGGAGAGTGAAACAGAGTCCCACTGGAGACACTTGTGATAGAGCATAGCCCTGACAGTGCTTGGTACTGACACGAGGGCAAAGGGATCTCAGGGGAAAAATAAAACCAAAAGGGGAACTGCCTTGATGCTAGTTAGACCTACGAAATTGAGAAAGACCAGAAACAGGGCTGAGTCATTTTTCTTATCTCTCCTAATGAAATGTAACAGCAGCAAGTGAAACAGCTCTGGAGCTGGACTGCCCTAACTCGATCTCTAGGTGCCTTTGCCTATCCTTTATCAGCACTGCATGGCAAAACATTCAGAATATTTTGTTGGGCAATACTACGACATTTTTTCCTCACTTTTTTCTTTTTATTTTATTTTTCATTTTTCCATTAAGAATGCACAACTGGTGCTTTGTTTATCAGTATTGTTTGCATTCCTGTGCTCTTCTTGAATCTTTCAGAGTTACAGGACTTTCAGGCTGGGCACTACCACCAAAGAGAGAACAAGAGTCTTCAGCACAGATCAGTGATCAACACAGCCATGGGGCAGCCGTGTCTCCTGCAATGCTCAGGCTTACTTTTACCTTTTTCAGTACTGCAGACCAGCCCACATTTTGCCAGAGCTCTGAAAGCTCAAGAGTGAGAGCTGAGCATGCCAGGCAGGAAGAGCCAGAATGAGAAATGCAGAGATTCTCACCCATCCCAGCCACTTGTCTGCTTCTGGGTGGAATTCAAGATGTTAAACATGATCTCCTGTTCCCTAATCGTCTGACATCCCATAGGAAAGATCTTATTCTTCCTTTCTTCAACCAAGGAAACTAAGATGTGTCGAATCATCTTTTCAAATATACCTGAAGAACCCTCTCAGGGCAGAAGAAGTTATTCCTGGGCATTCAGGCTGGTACCAAGTCTCCTGTGCTTTGTTCACACTTCAGCTGAGAGAATGCACAAGGTAACTTCCCCACCTGCCAGAGCACCTGAGCTCTGGGAGAAGAGTGGCACCAAAACCTACACCTGACAGAAACAGCACAGCTTGGCTTGTGAATCCTCAGCCATATTAAAAAACTACATGGAGCTGCTGGTCAGCAAAGGTTTTATTAATCAGCACCCTTCTGGGTGTAAAGAAGTGGACACCCCAGTGACAGACATGTCATAAATTACAAGACCGAGAGTCTTTTTGAAAAAATGAGAATACATCACGAGCATACCAAGCCACTCAGATATAATTTAGCTTTCCAAATGGGTAATTGAATGCTTAAAGTAAATAAGAAGAAAATTCAATATGCACTTAAAACATCACCTTACTCATCTCACTTCAACGTAAAAAAAGTTACACCTGGCCTTGTGCACAACCCCTGTTCTGCAGGACTGTATGTACAAACCCCAGTGTTCATGTCCTTCTCCAGAGAGTCAAATCATCAAAGCAGAAAAATTATTTTTAGCAAAATTAATTCCACAATGAATTCCTACAGCAATTAACCAAAAAAGCTATCAGACAGTGCAGCCAAAGGCTGTAAGGAGAGGCCCAAAAGGCAACTGAAGTATAGTCCAGAGACTCAGCTCATGAATGTTGGCTCTGCTTCCTGAAACAAAAATGAAATAGGGGGACAAAACAGTTTGGTCTCAGTTTGTTCCAAATAAATCTCTACAGGATTAACTCCTTTCTTTCTCAAGCTACAGTATTGTGCAGGAGGTGCAAAATACTGGAGCTTCTGAGAGGCCCTGAATTGTCTCTGAAGTTTTTACTGAGGAGTGTGGCAGTGCTTTCACCAAAGAAAGACAAACAGAAAAAAACCAGCCAGGCTATGGTGCAGTATTCCTGCTTAACGCTTTCCTGGTTGTGAGAAGAGACTCCTATCAGTGCTACTGATTTTCTGCTTGGCAAGGAGCTTCTCTGGGCAATGCAGGATGTAACAGAGCACACCAACCACTTACAGCTGCTCTGGGTTTGGGAGCACATCTGGAACAAATGGCACAGCAACATCTCCATTCCACTGCTGCTCTCCTCCACTATCCACATGGAGCCACTATAAATGCTCTGCCAGTTTTTCTGTGCACCACACACTCCAGCAGCAGCCTGCTCCTGCCATGGATACGATTTCAGATAAGGCTGTGCCCTGGTTGGGATCCCAGCCCCACCCTACAAAAATGCAGTTGGTCCTGCAGAACTGCCCATACAGCAGGGCTCTTCCCAGCACTGCTGGGCAGGGAAAGATCAGCAGAGCTGCTTAGGCTACAATGCAGACACTGCTTAAATTAAAGCAGCCAGAAATAAAGTAAGCAGGAAAATGGCTTAATGCTATCTTTGTTCTGAGCCTTTTTATTTCCACCAAGGACTTGTGACCAAACACCGGGTAAGCAGTCCATGGCCAGTTATGCCTTTAAAACATACTTCCATTACACTCCTGGATGCCACTCCAGCTCAGCAAATATCCTGAGACATTCCCTCAGTTGATGAACAGGAAAAACAGGGCAGAGGATAAGCAGCTGTGCAAGTCAAGGCACTCTGGTGCAACCTGAAGGCTTGTGGCTCTGCTTCTTCGGTAGGGAATAAATCTGTTTAGCTATGTAAATAAGATAAATAATTAAATAAATAAATAAATAAATAAGAATAGAAGTGGGCTGACAAAAAGCACCCAGACCCTGGCCTCTTCAGTATCTTGCAGGTCGCTTAGCAACAAGCTAGCTGCTGCAGGGTAAAAGAGCATAAAATCAGCACCTTTTCAGCAGAAGACAAATGGAATTGAAATGTGGGGAGGTGGCCTTTTCCTGGCAGCAATGAGGAAAGAAGTAACTGGTGAATCTGATCCTGTGGGCATCCTTTCAGAGGGGTTCCTGAACGCAGGGCTTGTTAATTAACCTGGCTGAGAGGCTTCGTCCTGCCAGCAAACCAATAAATTCCATGCATGACTGGGAAACCAGTAATTCAATCTCGATTAAAATGTCTGTTACAGTCACCTCCTGGGTTACTTATTAATCATCTTAATATGATTAATAATTACTTATTAATCATCTTAAAAAGCACAAACCCAATTCTATTTGGCTCCCCCATGTGAGTGCTAGGTGACCACAGAGCATATTTTCAGTGACAGTTACCTAAAACATTTCCCCGGCATTGCATGTCAGGTTTGATCTCCATGCCATCTCTGCATTCCCTAAAGGAATGTGCACCCTGTGAATCTTTAAGTAACTGAATCTCAGCAATACAAATACACTTATTCTGGCCAGGTAATTCCTTTGAACCTAACATCTTCTCCAGCCTTCTGGAACAACCTCGTGTGGACACAGAAGAGAATCAGCAGCTGCTAGAGAGAACTGAGCCACGAGAGCAGCAAGAACAACATGTGGACATTTTGTGGAGGACTTAAATGAGAGTTCTGAATGAAAGATTTTTCTGGGTCACCTAATCTGGGGGCTGGAGTGTACCAGTTGATTGTTTGCCACTGCTAAATACATCTGGATCCTGGCAGCAAGAAGCAACCAGGGACCTGTGTGGCACATGATCCACTTAGAGGTGGTGGGGGCTGGTGGTTGGGTCAGCAGAGGGCCTAAGTGGCCTGTCCAGGAATCCAGCAGAGGGAGCAAAGGGAAACACAGTGGCCTTGCTCCCTGCTTTATACACACAAAGCAGTGATAACTCATTTACAGAGAACTTGTACTTGTGTGGCAACAGTGACAGTGAAAAACATCTAGGGGGTTCCAGTGAACCAAATTTACTTGGAGTAGGGAAATTTCTCACCTGTATTTTCTCCTCCTGAGTGCCCCATCATAGCACTTAATCTTTCCTCTGATGGGATGGAGGGTTTAGAAGCCATCCCCAGTCCCATAGGCAGGAAATTACATAGTATAGAGCAGGATGGCTGCTTTCAATCGTTACAACTTTAAAAATTACTTCTGTGTCCTTGGGGGCTGCACACAGAGATGCCTTTGGCAATGTTTTGTTTCCCTCTTTGTCTGCGATGTGTGGTTTGGAGGTTTTATAATGCTTTATCTATTTGAAGGTGAAAGTTAAACACCATAAACATTCAAGTTGATTTATATGGGAAGTTTGCTTTTGTAACCCATTCCTTCTGTTCTTTTATGACTCCTGACTCTGCAATCCAGAAGCACGGAGAGGGGGAATACTGTTTGAATGTCAAGGTGATCAGTAAAGCTGTGAGGGAAAGTCTTCACTGGTCCAGCCTCTTTTCCTTGAGAGGTCCATAGGCTGAGCAAAACAATTCCAAAAATGAAAGGACTGTGGCTCAGTGAGTGAACACTTAGATGAGATACCCTCCGTTTCCTTAATGAGCATATTAAGTGACTCATCAAAGGTATAACAACCAGTCTCAGAAGGGAGAGACACAGAGAAAACAGACTGCACTGAGATATTCCTAGTGCACACAAAACAACCTATATGCTACAGAAATTAACTGTGAATAATGTGAGTCCAGTGCTACAGAAGTACATTGATGGAAAATACCTTGGCACGTTCCCTTTTTGCAGGCTGGAGTTGTCTTTGCCTGAGCTCACAGCTCCAGCTTTTCCTCCTCTGAATGAGGATGACAAAATCCTGCTGTGACACATCCCTTTAGGATATTTGCAGAGTCAAGCATTTGGTGGAACTGTTTGTGCTCTCTGAGCTGGAGCAAAATCCATGACTGAAGGAGGAGAGTCTTGGTTTAGGTCACAAGAACCAAAGACCATATCAAAATTCAAATGGAATTTTATTCTCTGCTTTCCTAAATGAATCCTTGAAGGTGTGCATGCCAGGATTTAACCTCTCCAAGGAAATTAAAGAGTTCTGCTATATTAACACAAATATACCAGGCATACTGCAACCAGCTCACATCACTCTCCACCACATGGATTTTATTTACAAGGTTAACTATGATCCACTGTTGCACATTCTCCAGAATCTTGTGTTCTGATTGAGCATTGTCAGTTGAGCAAGGGAAGCAAGAAAAGCAAATAGCATCAATAATGCTTAGGAGATTGAAGGAGAAGATGTACTGAAATACATGCCTATTTCTCCTGAAATGTCCCTTTCTATCAACTGCCATGGTTTCCAGACATCAGAATTTAATTATATTGTAATTACATCCTATTTGGATTAAGTCGCAAGAATAAAAGCTTACTACTTTCCTCCATTACAGGTGCTGTGTGTTCTTACACTCCTGCAGCAGACCAGCCTCCTTTTCTAATGGCAACACATTTGTCTTCAGCATAAAATGCTGGTTTAAGTCCATTAATGCAAGGTGAGGCACATTAAAAAAATTAAGAGCCATGATTGCTGATCAGTCTGAGAAGTGTCCCAGAGCACAGATGTCTATATTCTTTTCCTAATCCTTACAATTCACTTTATATCATAACAGCAACAAAAAGGAAACAAATACAAAGCACAGACCCATGTAACCTTACAACAGGTGCTTGTTTTACTTGAGCTCTCATCAGTGAGCACAGATGTGTGAAACCCCTTACATCAGAGCATCTCTCAGGTTTTTTACCTTTCCAGCAGTTTTCCCCCAAATTCCTCTGACAGTATATAATCTTGTACAATATTCCTGTATGATGGATCAAAGGTTGAAAATCCTAAGTCACACAGGTAAATAGTTCAAGCAGGGGCCCTGCAAACACTGCGTGGCAAAGACCTTCTGCTGGCCAGGAGCATTAGCAACATTTTCTGGATGTCACAATAAAGAAAGATTAAAAGAAAATAGAGAGGGACTCTTGGCTGTTCCCAGGGGAGCCTGGGTTCCCAACAAGCCCCTGTGTGAGCTCCCAGCCCAGTGCTGGATCTATAAATGTGCTGCTCCTTTCCATTAGAGACTCAGCCACCAGAAGAGACGCTGCCTGATGGAGAGAGCGATGAATGAGAGCAGCAAAAGCTGAGCTGAGCTTTGCCATGGCCCACAACCAGCCGTGTTCCCAATTCCCCTCAGCAATTAGTGCTGCAGGCGGGAGGAGCATTTTCACTCCAGGCTGGGAGCTCCTCTGCTGTCAGAGAGCAGGGGAGGTCCAAGGTCACCAAGTCCAGGCAGCACCTTCTTCCCCTTTACACCCCAAGCCCTGACCAGAAGTGTTCTTATCAAGTGTTGGAGCACTTAGATTTATCATGTTGACTGGAGAAGAGGGCTCTGGTGCATATTGGGACAGAAGAAAAAAACCATATGGCTAGACCTGATCCCCCTGGGCTAGAGTCATTGCCTTTGCAGAACTCCTTGTCAGAATTCAGGAAAACACAAACTGTGCCAAGGAAGATGCTCCTTTCCTACCACATGTCCTTCTTCCTGTAAAAGGAACATGCCCTACTTCATGCTGTGCTTAGAAAACGGAAAAACTAAGCAAGTTCTCTTGAAGGAAGTTCATTACAACACAAACCTACATTTCACTTTGCATTACAAGAAAAACAAGGGCCAAATTCGCCTCAGAGCTTCCTGCTGCTACTTAAAGCAACAGGATTTGTGTCCATACAAGCCTACTTGAGTATGACAATCTGGACAAGCAGCTGAAATGAAGAAAACTGTGCTGGGATCTGTATTCTCTGGCACCAAAATACAGCTCCTTTCAGCAAGAGAAATCCCTTTCACCACTGCCTCATGAGGAAAGATGTAACACTTACTGTTTTCAGGACAATTTAACATTTGAAAGTAATGCAGTGGTGACACGGTGATTGAACTTCTTCCCCGTTTCTGATAGGTCTAGTAGATTGCAAAATCATCAACATCAACAGCCTGAATATAGTTTTTGTGTGTCATCGACAGTGGGAAAAGAAATGAGCCTGAGGTAAGGAAAGCAGTTTCTCAGGTGGCAAAAGCATTATTCAATCCAGCTGCTTGCAACAGGTGCCTTGGGGTGCACAGGAGCAAGTGGAACATGGGATCCTTGTGAGGTGTTAGGAAGCAAAGCCCTGATCCCCTTTCCAGTTCTTCCCCCTGTTTTTGACTGGCTGAAATAGAATCAATATTCCCTGCAGAGTAAAGAGGGAATGTCCCTGGTGCTAGGATTGGGTGGCTTACTCAGACTGCCACAAAATTGTTCCTGACTATGACTGACTATGTAATATAAAATGTTTTCATTTTTGTAACTAACAATAGTGAAATAGATAATGTTGATCAAAAGTATTTGTAAAAATAGCTAGAACATCTGTACAAGATAACACTGAAAAGAATCAGACAAATAACACTGAAAGCACAAGGAAGAATCTACCACTGACCCTTTGGCTAGCAGTAACTGTCAAACCACAGACCAAGAGGCCTTGTGAGGAAATAAAATACAAAACTCTCAAAATCACATCTACGTTGTGGTACATACTCTAAGAAGATGAGGTCAAGGGTCAAACTAAGATAAAGAATTCTCAGAACATGTAAACTCAAAGGAATGTTTGAATATGTATAACATTCATTAATATGCATTTGACCAATGCAACGAGAGAGTACTTAAGAAGAGTTGCTACAGTTAACTGTGTTATTTGGCCAAAACTTCACAACACTGGATTTTGTCCCATTTACCCCTTAATAAACTTCTAAAATTTTCAAGACTGAGTTTTGTTTTTCACATTAGTGAATGCACATCTGTATTTCTTACACAGGTAAGGAGGGAGGAGCACCCTCCAGGCTGGTGCCATGTGCAGCTGCACCTTGGCTGGGGGACTGTTGAAGCTGAAGATTTTGCAGTTCTGTTGTCACAGTAACCGAGTAGTCAAGCTGGCATTGTGGCCCCTGAGCCAAGCGTGCACACTGAATCAATGCCCATACGTCCAGATTTATGAGATTTATTAACACAGAATCACAAAATTATTTGAGTTGGAAGGGACCTTAAAGCTCATCTTGTTTCAACCCCATGCCATGAGCAGGGACACCTTCCACTAGCCCAGGTTGCTCTAAGCCATGTCCAGCCTGGCCTTGGACACTGCTATGGATCCAGAGGCAGCCACAAGTTCTCTGGGCAACCTGTTCCAAGGGCCTCACCACCCTGACATGGAAGAATCCCTTCCCAATATCCAGTCTAAACCTATTCTCAGTTTGAAGCCACTGCCTTGTGTCCTCTCATTCCATGCCCTTGTAAACAGTTCCTCTCCAGATGTCTACATCCATACTAATTATTATGCTGATTAATAACTTGGAGATGAGATTTTCAGTTTTTTTATTTGACTAACTTGCAGCATCAAATTTTAGTTTAAAATGATGGCCCAGGAAATTGCATTAATTAATTAAGCAAAGGAAGTTGAGAGAATAACAGATAACTAGGGCAGCACAACGAGGTCCAATCTTCATCTGCTGCATGAACAACAAGATAGAACAATGAGGTTCCAGCCAAATGTAATCTACTTATGCCCAAACATAACCAAACTTAACAATATAAACAACCTAACACTCTGTTTACTATACTACTCAATCTCCACAAGAAAAACAAGGATGCAATATGCTAAAAATAAAAGCAATGAACTGCAGGAAACCAGAGAATCCTGAAGCAAGGCGATCAGGAGATCCTAAAAATGTGACTATTGCCCTTATAAAGCACCCAGCAACAGTCCTGCTCCAGGAGCTACACACTGCTCAGAGAACAGCCAAGTAACTACTTGCTGAATTTAATTTCCAACAGTGTCAATAACGCCAAAAACCATGTCTGGGGTTGGTAGTGGCAAGTTATTAATAAGACCTTCAGCTCTAAAAGCTGCTGTCCCTGCAGAGCTCTGTGTTTATGAAATGCAGTCACTGTCTTCTATACTTGAGGTTTTTGTCCCCTCATTTTCAAAGCAGAGAAATAAATCCAAGTGCTGGTGCCTGAGAAATCAAACACCAGCAAAAATACATGAAGACAGTGCCCCCAGTGCCTCTTTGATTTATTTGCAAAAGCCCTGGGGGCAATAACAGAAAATTGCTAGGCTTTGCCTTTCCTTTTCCATCTCTTCCCAATTATTTTTACAAGTTTAGCTCTAGGTCTCAGCATAACACAGTGCTTCAGAATTTGTCACCTCATTTAATTTGTCAAAAACCAAAATGAACCCACTGTCCCATCCCAGCTGTTCTCTGTGCTACACTGAGAGTGAATCACTGCTTTTCACCCCGAGTCACAGTGTGCATCAGCCATTACCTCTGGATTATTGGAGCTTTCTGTAACAGACAATCAGAGAATGGAATCACAGAGTGGGTTGGGTTGGGGGGGACCTTAAATCTCACCTTGTTCCACCCCTCTGCCATGGTCAGGAACACCTTCCACTAGCCCAGGTTGCTCCAAGCCCTGTCCAGCCTGACCTAGAACACTTCCAGGGATGGGACAGCCACAGCTTCTTCTGGCAACCACACCAAACCCTACCCCTGGCCATTTCCAAAAACTTCTTTATTTTTTTATTCTGTAACATCTGCAGGAATAAAATAACCACAGCATTTCTGAGAAGGACACATACCATATAGGATGATCAAAAAAGACAAAAGGCAGTTTGAATTTTTTCCCTAAATGCAATCACTTCCTGATGCATGTATCCCAAGACTTCTAGACTTAAGAAATAAAAACTAATTCTCTGTGCGTGCCCTGAATTCCCAGAAGACGACAAGAGCTCCTTCCTCTGCTGTTTAGAGAAGAGAATTCAGAGTTTATCAGGTCACAGGAGTTGAGTTCTAAAAAAATAAAGATATAATATTTTTCAGGGTTATAGACAACCCCAAAATTTTGTCTGGCTAGGGTCATGCCTTGGCCCCAGTGTCTTTTGTACGTGAAGAAACACATTTCCTCAGAGTTACTACTCTGACTACTGCCAAGCTGCTACCTGCTTCCTCAGACCTGACTGCCTGAAAGAGATCTAAGAGAAGCACAGAGGAATCTCCACCTCCAGGGAGATTTCACCATCTTAAGACTCAACAGTTTCGTTGATGCTTAAGTCAGTATCAAGGAACACTCCTTTGCCGGTATAAATATGGGGCACAGAGCTTGTTTCCAGGCATTTCTGCATCTGTGCTTTTACCTACATCTCTTTCTCCACAAAATAGGAAATCCTGTGGGTTTGTTCCTTTCAAAAATGGTTGTAAGTGCTGATGGTGGGATATATTTCTTCCTCTACAGCCTTGTTTGCATCACAGAAGTGTCTTCAAAAAGAACAGGGAGAATAAAAGGTGCTGCAAACCTGCCAGACACCATCATTGCAGGCTTTCTTCATAGTCAAACTCAAGGTATTCTATGGGAAAATCAGTTATTTGGTTTGTTTCCTCCAAAGTAAGAGAGAGTTGAGACCTTTTCCTCTAAAAAACCAGTATGAGCACTGTGCTGCCAATAGGAACTCCAGACACTGCTACTGCTCAACATACAGACCACTGGAACTAGAGGACTTTTTATAAGATATTTTAATGAGTCACCTCAAAGGGGGTGAGTCAATGTTCCAGCCAACCTGCAGCTGAGATTCAAGTTCAGCTTGGGAAAAAGGTTCACTTCCTCTTACTTCTAGAGCCAAGTTATTTTAGGTATATTCTGGCAAAGATGCCAGAAGACAGAGCTGTCAAACAGTGTGACTCCTTGCTACCTTCATCTCCTGCTCTCTGTACTATTTTCAGAATCAGGGATGGAAAGCAGCTGTTCTTCATGCACAGGAAAAGCGCCAGATTCAAGAAGCTCAAGCATTCTGAGGATGCTTTCCTGCTTCCACGTGGTGTGGAAACATCTGCTGTCATATTGAAAAGCCCTGACTCCTGATGGCACCAAGGTGAACAAAATGGATTTAGGTGGTCTGCTGAACCATGGAGCAGCTTTCAGGTGCCCTCCTTACCTTGCTGAATGAAACCACTGATAATTTGGGCAAAGTGATACAGCTGCTGGGGATAGAGATAATAAACGTTTGTATCAACCTTTTCACCTCAAGCTTTTACAGTAAAGACCCTCACCTGCAACACTGCTCTGGTTGATGCCATGGCTCACAAGTTCATATGTCAACTAGTGACTGATACAAAAACACCAAAATATTTGTACTCAGGCCACAGAACTACTTTAAATTGTTAAATGTGACATACTTAACTATTAATAATTTAACATTTCCTATTTATAAAGAATTAATGACATACCTGATGTCCCTTACAATATGAATTCAATGCAAATGAAAGAAACCAAACTGACCAAACAAAAGAAAATAACTAAACAGTTTTATTAATGCTTAAATACCATGAAAATATAGCCTCACTATTGGGCAACATGCCTGCTCACTAGAATATTAAGTAAGAACTGTAAGTTAAAATAAATAAACATTTCAAGCTGAAACTGTTGTTTTAAATGAACAACATTCCTTTCTATGGTCTTAACACTTATTACCAAGATTACAATCACATTTAACATCCAACTCCACTGCAGACACTTTAATCTGATTTCCAAGTACTGGCTCACTGAGGTGCCCCACACCACAAAGCTGAGCAGAAAGAAGGAAGCTGGAGCTGCAAATAGGAAAGGCATTGAAAACCATGACCCTCGTCAGCAGGACAAGTAGATCTGCACTTCAGAGATAAATGATCATTGGCTTTTAATAAGGAATCACATGTAAGCATGGTGGGGGTTTCTATAGATCTAAACTAAGTCTTTTTCAATTGGTTTGGCCTTTTCTTAAGAAGTTGATAAATGAACAATTTTTTAACCTGTCCATTATATTGGAAGATTAAATAGATGTAACACTGGTAGAACCAATGCTCTGTGCAGTTTCAGGGTCTTTCTGCAGTTACCTCCTTTGCTTTTCTGTTGCATTTGTGTTGTCTTACCACGACACCAAGATCCCCAAGTACCTGGATAAATACACACATATAGAGATAAGCACAGAGAGTATGCTCTAGAGAGAAGAGAGAGAGCAAACCAGCTATTTTTAATCCTACCATTGAAACTCACAAAAATCACTATTTGAGTTAAACCATGCCTATAAAAAATGATGTCCAGATAGACCAACCAAAGTGTGAAGCAAGTCAGTCATCCACCATCAGTGAGGTGTGAGCTTCAACCACCACTTTGAATTGAAAACATTTAAATGGCAACATTACAAAGTAAACCTGCATTAAATGCCACAAAGAAACAATTCTGAAATGAGACAAGCATAGCACTGCTCCTGTTACTGGAGCCAGTTCTCCTTGACTATGCTGTTATCCATGGCCCTGGCACCTGCTCCAGCAGTGGGCACACCAGGTGGGTGACAGCCTTGTCAATGCAGTGAGAGGTGACAAAAATGTGTGTTTGCTTTGAAAAGGCACCGTTTGTGTTCAGGACCATTTGCTGGTCTCATTAAAGGTGCTGAGAGCAGCAACCTCATAATGCTGCTGGTGGCAGGGGGGGCAGTATTGTCCAGAAGGGAGATTTATACTGTTGGGAAGAATCTTCTCAGAAGTTCAGTACTCAAGACCTTTCCTGCTACTGAAGATGGTGAAAATGAGACCAGGAGTCACTGTAATGCCTGAGCCAGGTAACAGAAGGTGTCACTACAGGTGCTGCCCCACGACAGAACAACCTTCCCTGCAGGTTCCTGTAGATCTCATCCCACATGCTCACCTCACCTTCCCTGGGCACAAGGGGGGAAACCCCACAGGTGATTCTGACCATGTCCCCACCTACCCATCTGGTACACTCAACCTCCTGGCATTTCCAGAGCTGTAATCCAACACATTCTGAATGTCAGCTCTGATTCATTTCCAAATACCACAGGATAGTCACAGAGAAACAGGCACAACTCCCTGAATCCACTTGAAACCTGACGATCCAGGGAATTTTCATAGGGAGCAGGTCTCCCAGTGAGACCTTCTCCTGTTCCACACCTCACCACAAGTCAAGTATATGAACAGAGGTGATGGGACTCCTCTATTAAAATCTGGGGTCATTACAACTTCTTTAGAACACACAGGGATGTGTACAAGAGAAACTGCAAGAAGATGCAAAAGGCAACTGAGGCAGATGTTGTGAGTATGAAGAATTTGTCAGATGTTTTCATAAACTAGGATCATTAGGATTAACTTTCATGAAATCTAAAGAGGGTTTTATGTCATTCATTGATTTATCAAATTTGGTTTCCAGAGATAAAGAAAAACTTCTGAAAACTCTTGTAAAGACAGAAAAATGAGCAAAGTAAAAAAAAATCCCTTCCCCAAAGCGTAAGCATAAAAATCCTTCTATGATTACAAATCCAGGCTATATTATTTCATAGGCTGTATTATTTCATAGTATGAATTAGATCAAAATGCTCTTTAACAATGGAATATGACCCAACACACTCTGTAGGAAAACACAACTGTTAATCCTAAGTCCACTGACGTTCCAGTGATTTCCTTACTGGTAAATGACTGAAATCCAGACCTGGTGAATAACCACCAAAATAACTGTTAATTGAAAAAGACATTCTCTAGCACATTCTATACAGAAATTTCATTTAATAGCACCTTTTTTCTTTGTATTTGCAGACCTGCTCTTGAGAGGAAGATAGATACCAATGCTTTTTTAAAAAAAGCAGTTATAAAAGAACTATTTCCAATACAGCACTTTCACAATCTGAGGGTTACATCCTGAACTCAATTGAAAAGTTGTGAAATTAAGGAGAAAAAACACTAAGTAGTTTTAAATTTACCTTCTGAAGGATTAGAAGTAGCTCAGCTAAAGCTCAAGAAAAAAAGTAAGCAAGGAGAGGTGTGTTACTGTAGAGATAACACACAACACAGACTCCTTGTGATTTTTTCTCTCAAAGGCTGCACGAGGAATGCATTTATTTTTAGGGATTGTTCTCCTTATATACAATTTTCCACAGACCACTGTGATTGGTGAAAGAAAGACAAACTCTTCACCCACACTGGTCAAACCAGAGGGACATCAAGAGAGATCCCTCCTCCCAGAAAGAATTCACAACATGAGTACTGTTACAAAAACAATTCTGTTGTTCATGTTTCCTCTCTGGGAACAAGCTTCAGAAAACCCAAACATCAGAAAACCAGAGCTTTAGAAACTCCGAAACTTCAGGCCTGAAAACCAGACTACAGAGGTGGATTTTTGTTACATGTTAAAACTCCCATTTTGTTTTGCAGTAATGTGGGAACAAAATTAAAAGAAACACTGGAAAAGATACAGCTCACTATGAAGCCTGACACAGTTCCAGTTTTTATGCCTCTGTAATCAGTTAAGAAATCTGAAGAAAATGCTCCATTCATTTACTGTGTGATACTTGCTCTAAAACCATCTATCGTTTAGCCTACAAGTACTAATACAGCCCACAAAGCAGTGGAAAAACACATGGTGCCTCTTTCATGCAGCACAAAAAAAGCTGTTTAAAGGGTCTGGTTTGGCCCTTTTTTTAACAGAACAAGTTTTGCTGCATTCAACAAGACAGACAACTGCTCTTCACACAACCTCTGTTTTCCCTGGGACTCTGCCACTGATGATGATCAAGAATAAAATCTCCTGTTTGAGCATGTCAGCTCCTGCAATTATTAGCACCTGTTGGTAAATTCAATGATTATAACATCTAATTATAGAATCATGGATTAGTTTAGTTTGGAAGTTATCTCTGGGGAACATCTTGTGTAAATCACCCCTTTGAAGGAGGGTGACCTATAGCAGCTCACTCAGGGCAATAATCTGTGTTTCAAGTATCTCCACAGATGGGGATTCCAAAACCACCGAGGCCAACACGTTCCTATCCCTCCTAGAGAGTACAAAAACATGTCCAAAAGCCAGTTTAGTGTCATCAGTTAAGAGGATCCCAGGACACAGTGAGTACTCCACAGCCACTGCTCCTCATCTCACACCACAGACCATGGCCACGCAGATGCTCCAGTGTTAGGGAGCAAGGTGACCATGGGGACCAGTGGCACCTGGGAGTGGACACATACTCATTTAATACAAGTTTCACCCTCCCTCCAACAGGGTCTTGTGCTGAAATTCCTCACATTAAGTTCCTGAAGTCTTTTACAGGATGAGCTGAATACTCAGAGTCCAACTCCCTAATCATACCAGAGCAGCAGGTATTGACACAGCACAAGGTGACTTCAACTTTCTACTTTTTCCCACCCTGATAACCCCAGGTCTTGGTTCTGAATTCTCCTTCCTTTTCAGCAATTTCTATTAATCCTCACACATTTCTCTAACACACAAACTTGACTCCATGTTTGCTACACTCACCTGAGCTTTTCTCTTAACCAGAATCCACAGTGTGTGAAATTCTGTGTATGGGGCAAATAACCATACAAATCTGCCCCTTCCTGTCAACTAACAGCTCAGAATGTTACACTCTCCTTATAACTGGCCCCAGGTGCTGAATCCTAAGCACTGAGCATCTGCCTCATGTGCATTTCATAATACTTCCCAATAAAGCACATCACGTACACATACATCCAAGTACTAAATGAAAAACTGATGACAAATAACATCATGTGGCATACAATATATTGCATAAGAAAAGGAGAAAGGCATGAGAAAATTGACAAATAGCTCTTCCAACAGGTACCATGAAGACTTCTACTTCAACCTCCCATCAGAAAATACACACTGAGGAAGCAGCATAAAGATAATTCTCCTGTACTTGCTAAGTCCTTAAACTACTAATTTTCAACAACCAAGCAGAGGACTAAATCCTAAACATCAAACTGCAGCCTTGTACTCACAGATAGTCTGTTTCAGCAGCAGAATTGAAATTCAAGTACTGTTTTACTAAAACATTTGCACAGATCATCTTTTCCTTGGCTGGAATAAACATTCAGACAGCAAGACCTATTTTTTTGTAAGATCAGTGTTTTAACCAGAAGGAAAAAGCCCTTGCTTAATAAACGATAAAATTAAGCAGCACAAGGGCAATTAACAAATATATTGAGAGAGAGAAAAGAGGAGAAGTGTTAGAGGAACATTCTTCCTAGTGGGATGTTCTCCATGCATCACTGGGCCATACCAAACATGCACTTCTGTCAGAGCTCACAGTGCCAAGAAATAACAACTTTTCTCCAAGATCAAACATTAAGCCCCTCCACAGTGATACAATTCCAACAAAAAACAAACAAACAGACACACAAACAAACAATCCTGGACCTTCCAAATTACCACTTTATGAACCTCTGCAGCCATTTTAAACAGGTTTCCATCCTCAACAGCTTGCAGTCATGTTTCTCTAATTTGGTTCGAGACCAATCCTTGTATTAACTGTTCAGAGTAGCCTGGCTTCTGACAGCAGAATCTTGGGTAGGGTAGAATATAAAAACATATTCTGTCTTGGTAAGCTTGACATACAAACAAAATTAATTTCTACCCCAACTGAAATTATTATACACAGCACTCAGCAGATAAACAGCTTCTGAGTGAAAAAAGTAATATCTGAGCTTTGTTTGCATGATCACCATACAGTGATTAATTGGTTTACTGTTTATAAAACAAATGACGAATGAGTTCTGATAATTGTTGATAATGCACTGCTTTTCTGTTTTAATTATTATCTTGTACCCAAGCAGACAAAGAGAGAAAAGGCCACAGATTCACTTTCTTTAAAGACAGAAGGTGTGCATATAATTATACATATATAAAAAGCAATAAAACAGTGATTTAATTTCTTTACTTTCCACATGCTACTGCACGTAACATTGAATTTTACTCTTCCTGTACAAAATTCCAGGTTAATAAGAAGCAATGAAGTCCATCTATACCTTAATATTGCAAGCTTGTTCCATGAGTCTCCGGGCGTTCTCCTCAGCTCTGTACCTCTTGGGCAACTGAACCCTGAAGAATTTTAAAGCTCCTTCAAAATCAGCCTGTAGAAGGTCTTCTTTGGAGGTCTGCAATTAAACACAGGGAACTACAGTAAACCCTGGGAACATGCAGTCATGCTCTTCTACTTGATTTGTCATTTATTGGATGCATTCCAGACCACCAATATTCACACTGGCTCAAAGTCATCCTACTTGCTATCAGCTCTCCTAACTCTGCTTTGTAAAACAAACAGAGGCTAAAGCACATCCAAGGAATCCCAGGCAGGCACAGAGGATTGCAACATGGGAACAGATTTTATCCTTTTATACCTGCCACGTAAGAAACAGATTCTGGCTTAGCCTGTCAAGATGTCAGTGAAGACAAAAAAAAAAAAAAACCCAAGCAAACAACAAAGACCTCGGAGAAATTATTATATTTCCTGGAAAGCTTGTGCATTAGACCATTACTAATTCTCATGGTACTGCCTTAAAAAGACAAAGTATATGTATTTAATATATGTATAGTCAAAGACATGAAAAGCAGAAACACGTGATCCATACAAGGCATCAACAAGTCAATGTGAAGTCTGTGACACAATTTCTCGAAGAACACCACGCCAGAAGATGTTCTACATGCTTATTTCTACATCTCCCATACTCCTGGTCCTCTCAGTGGTATCAAGTCTGAAAGGTCAGATGATACATATTCACCATGAATCCACTCCTGGCACTGCCAGAGTAATGTGATTCACGAGGACTTATGTATTCATCCTTCAGGTTACTCAGACCTGCACCAAGAGATTCAGAAGGTACCAAATCCCAAACCTCGGGATAGTTTCTTTAAATGGTTCACAGAAATTGAAGGTCCTGACAAGACATTCAGGACATTATCTCAAAAATGTGAATTTCAAGGGTTTTAATCCAGAAAACCATAAACAAAACTCTGTCAAGGTAGGTACTTACATGGTGGAGATCTATACTGTGAATGTGTATAATGCAAATACCTCAGCAGCAGCACAGGCACTTTTAGTTAAGGTTAACTGCTGAATTAATTGCTCACTATGACCACCACCATTTCCATGTGTGCCAGCATTTCCACGTGGGCATCCCTCTGCTTTCCCAAGAGTAACAAACACCCAGTGTCATTTTTTGCCTCATTACACGCAGTGCGTACATTATGCAGACATAGGTCAGAAGTCTGATGCTTAACTATGTTGTTATCCACTTAAATCCAGAGAATCCCACAATGGCTTGGGTTGGAAGGGACCTTAAAGGCCACCTCATTCCAGCCCCCTGCCATGGGCAGGGACACCTTCCACTAGACTAGCCTGCTCCAAGCCCCATCCAACCTGGCCTTGGACACTTCCACAGATGGGGCAGCCACAACTTCTCTGGGAAACCAGGGCCTCACCACCCTCACAGGGAAGAATTTCTTCCCAATATCTAATCTAACC